>CM061749.1:211726028-212926028 GCA_030979885.1 Lolium multiflorum
CACACCCACCTCCATATGTTGATCCTAACTCCAACGGCGCAGTCTCGATGATTCAGAAAGCTAGGCCATCTAATAGGGCTCAGAAAGTAATCTCACGACAAGTGTTCATGGCAGAGAAGATGCCTCCACCAACGATTGAGTACCTAAATTGGTCGGGACAGGACATTGGCTTCACAATAGCGGATCACCCGCAGCAAGTTCCTCGACCAGGGCAATCAACACTTATCTTACCAGCAGTTTTCGACGTGTCGAGAGTCTTTATAGATGGCGGCAGCAGTTTAAACCTTATGTACGCAGATACATTGAGGAAGATGAACATATCCTTGGCGAATTTAAAACCAACGGATACGCGCTTCCATGGTATTACACCAGACAAGCGAGTTATCCATTAGGGAGAATCAATCTCGACGTCCGATTCGGGACCCGAAAATGGGGATAAACAAGTTCGAAGTGATCGATGGATTTCCGTCACGGTATCATGCTTTATTGGGACGACCAGCATATGCGAGGTTTATGGCGGTACCACATTATACGTATTTATTGTCTGTGGAGGTTACCTGGACCCAAGGGACCAATTACGGTGAAAGGCAGTTTGCGCTAGCCGATAAATGCGACAAGGACTTTCATCGACTATCAGAAACTTTCGGGATGCGACGATGCCAGCTTCAAAGTTAACAACGGATTATGATGTGTTGCCGGATTCAGGGAGGACCAACCTTCGACACTACTAAGGATTCTAAGGAAGTCCAGATTCACGACGGATCCGAAGCAGGCATCCATCGCAGCAAACGTGGATCACTTGTAGGAAAGCTGGCCCTGTCCGAGTTCCTCCCGTGAGCGGGAAATCTTCGCATGGTGTCCAGGTGACATGCCAGGAGTACCCAGGGAACTTGCCGAGCACCACCTCAATTTGGATCCTCTCGCAAAACCAATTCGACAACCCTTGCGTCTTTCGGAGCCAAACCGCAAGGCTATGCTATCAGAAATCAATCGACTCAGAGAAGCTGGCTTTATCAAAGAAATACACACGGAGGCCACATGGGTACCCAGTACTGGTCCCGAAGAAAAACACGAAAGTCCTTCGCATGTGCGTCGACTTCACGTGTCTAAATAAACATTGTCCAAAGGATCACTTTCCCCTCCCAAGGATCGATCAAATTATCGACTCCACGACGGGATGTGAGACGTCTTTCTTTCTTGGATGCATATTGGTTATAACGGAATCAGACTAAAAGAAGACGACGAGGTCAAAACAGCTTTTATAACACCTTATGGTGTGTTCTGCTATAGAACAATACCTTTTGGTCTGAAACGGGAGCAACATATCAGCGGATGATGCAGAAGTGCCTTGCAACACAGATTGGTAAAAATGTACAAGTATATATTGACGATGTTGTCATAACAACAAAAAAGGGGTCAACCTTGATCGAGGATCTGAAGGAAACTTTCGACAACCTTGACAAGTTCTGCCTTAAGTTGAACCCGACAAAGTGCTCCTTTGGCGTTCCTGCGGGAGAACTTCTCGGGTTCCTAGTTTCAAGAGGGATCGAGGCCAATCCAGATAAAATCCAAGCCATCGTAACAATGAGGAAGCCAACAAAGTTAAAAGAAATACAACAGTTGACTGGGCGAGTCGCATCTTTGAGCAGATTCGTCGCCAGGCTAGGAGAAAAGGCATTACCGTTCTACGCGTTGATCAAGCAAGGCGATAAATTTCAATGGAACGAAGAAGCGGACAGAGCTTTCGAGGATCTCAAGCGCACAATCTCGACACCACCAATCTTGGTGGCGCCAAAGGAGACTCTCTTTGTTATATGTAGCCACACCTCAGGTGGTTACCACAGTGCTAGTGGTTGAAAGAGAAGAAGAAGGAAAACTTCATGGAGTGCAACGGCCGGTGTATTTCGTCAGCGAAGTTTTATCGCCTTCCAAACAACGGTACCCGCAGTACCAGAAGTTAGCGTATGGGATGTTTACAACCACAAGAAAACTGCGACACTATTTTTCGGCGCACCCAATAATAGTGGTCAATGAGGCGCCCTTATCCAATATACTAAACAATCCGGAGGCCACTGGTCGTGTCTCCCTTTGGGGAATAGAGCTTTCCCGGAGGACATCACATATGAAAGAGAAAGGTAATCGTCGCAAATATTACACGAGATTTCATTGCAGAGTGGATGGAGTTACAAAATACAGGACCCCCGGATGATTTATCGAGAACTTGGACTATGAACTTCGACGGGTCCAAGAGATTGGAGGGGGCTGGAGCAGGCGTGATACTGATATCACCACAAGGCGATAAATTGAAGTATGTTTTGCGGATGACGTTTCCAAACGCGTCTAACAATGAGGCAGAATATGAAGCTCTTATACATGGGATGAAGATGGCGAAGGCTTGTGGCGCAACTCGATTAAAAATCTTTGGCGACTCGCAATTGGTGGCTCAACAAGTCATGAATCAATGCGACGCAGTCAATGATAGCATGATAGCATACAAGGAGGTGTATAATGAGCTCGAGAAGTTGTTTGATGGATGCAAGGTAAATCACATCAGAGCAATGATGAAGCTGATGTTCTTGCAAACATCGGGTCACGTGTCTACATGGCCACAGAATTGTGTTTTGGGAAGAGATATGAGAGATCCACCAAGCGAGAAGAGAAACAACGAGAGGAAAGGAAGGAAAAAGAGAGAACCCTCGGAGACCACAAAGAAATATCATCGAGAAGAAGAGGATGAACCTAAAAAAGAGTAATAACGGTAATCTGAGATTCCATGGATGCAAGCGGCACATAGCATATATTAGAAAGGAACTACCGATGATCCAGTTGAAACAAAGTGAGTTATCGAGGTGATCAAAGCCTTTCGTGGTAAAGGAGAAGTGGCCAACGAAGTATCTCGGGCGTGTGTGACGTCACACCTGAGCAAGGAGGCGGGGTTAATTTTGAAGGATGTACACGAAGGAGTGTGTGGACACCACGCAAGCAGTCGAGCTATAGCAGCCAAGGTTTTCAGAGCAGGGTTCTATTGGTTAACGACAATTGAGGATGCAAAGGACATAGTCTGCACTTGTGTGACGCGTGCCAAAGGTTTGCCGCCAAACCTCATTCTCCGGCAGCAGAATTAATGCCGATACCGCTATCATGGCCTTTTGCTCAATGGGGCCTTGATATGGTGGGAAAATTGCACAAGGCTTCGCCAGGAGGATACGAGTATATGCTCGTAGCTGTCGACAAGTTCACGAAGTGGATAGAAGCAAAGCCGATAAATTCACCAGATGCGGCATCAGCAGTCAAGTTCGTGAAAAGTATTTTCGGTTTGGAGTACCTCATAGCATCGTCACGGACAATGGCAGTAATTTCACATCCAAGGAATTCAAGGCATATTGTGCAGAGGTAGGCATCAAACTACACTTTGCATCAGTTGCGCACCCGCAGACCAATGGTCAAGTCGAGAAAGCCAACGGTATCATTTGCAACGGTATCAAGAAACGTCTGCTAGCACCATTGGCATACTTGGCCAGAGGAGTTGCCCAGCGTGTTATGGAGTATTCGAACAACACCAAATACAACGACACAGGAAACTCCGTTCTTTTTGGTCCATGGAGCCGAGGCAGTCTGCTCCCGATAGAAATAGAGCATAACTCTCCAAGAGTAGCGGAATATGAGGAAGACTTCAAGAAAGGCACTAGAGGACGATGTCGATGCACTCGGTAAACTGTGACGAAATCTTGTTACGAGTCACCGTCTCAACGGGACTTGAAGAATTACCCGGTCGACGTTTGAGCCAGATCCTTCCGAGGTAGGCGACTTCGTTCTTCGGCTAACTCAAAAAAGCCATGAAAAGCTCGAGTCGCCGTGGCTTGGCCCTTACATCATCACAGAAGTAATCGAAGGAGGAGCATACAGGATAAAGGACAAGAAGACAGGGGTTGCAGAGCCAAATCCCTGGAACGTGGCGCAACTCAGGCGGTTCTACGCTTAGAGTCGAAATATAGTCCTCCTTGTAAGCATACAATGTACTGAAACGCCCGCGAGTGACGCACTCTTTTCCTTTTCAGGGCACCGAGTGGGGCTGAAAAGGTTTTTAATGAGGCGGGCTCGCGGTGCTGCAATATAATAAAGATATTGGTGATATATTTCTTATTCGTCGACACGCCCGGGGGCTCATAAACAAAGTATATAATTTGCGCAATATAGTTATTTACCGAAATAGTTCGCCAAACAAGAAGATAACTACAGTTAACGATACAGCCAGGGGCTATCACCCGCAAATATAGCATACATTCAATAAAAATTTATTTGCTTTGGTTTAAAAACCTCGCAAAACAAAAAAAGTATAGACATCAGCATCAAACGGGGCTTGACAAGAAAAAATAAAGGAAAATCTTTACAATATAGATTATGTTCACAACATACAAGATGCAACTATTGAGAAAATTTGACAAAATAAAGGAAAAACTCTCAATTGCTGCCTAGTATATCATCTATGGTTATTCGCTCATTATTTGTAGCACGAGTACCCATTTTGCATCACTATTTTATATCATAATTTGCTGTTATTCATTGATATATTTCATATTTAGAGATGATACTTATGTTATTTCATCTATTTTGCATGTTTCATGATTATTGGAGAATTATTCACCGAAGTCGGGTGCTGGAAAAAGCACCGTCGGGACACCATATTTCGAAGATCAACAATTGACGGAAATTACTAGACATCTTATTTTTCCGGATAGGGCCAAAAAGGAGGGATGAGGAGGGCCATGGGCTCCCCCCATAGGCCGCGCGGACCCAGCCTGACCGCGCCGCCTTGTGGGAGGGGCCCACTGGCCGCCTCTCCTTGCGTACTTCTTCCCGAAAACCTAAGGCACGGGGGATAAGCGAGAATAGACACGCCTCTGCGGGGCGGAGAACACCAGAGAGAAAAGAGCTCTCCGGCGGGCAGGGATCCGCCGGGGAAATTCCCTCCGGAGGGGGAAATCGACGCCATCGTCACCGTCATCGAGCTGGACATCATTGGGATCATCATCATCATCATCTCCACCATCGACACTGCCATCTCCACCGCTGCACCTTGTCACCGCTGTAACATCTAGGGTTGAATCTTGATTGTTTGATAGGGGAAACTCTCCCGGTATTGATTTACTTGTTATTGATGCTATTGAGTGAAACCATTGAACCAAGGTTTATGTTCAGATTGTTATTCATCATCATATCACCTCTGATTATGTTCCATATGATGTCTCGTGAGTAGTTCATTTAGTTCTTGAGGACATGGGTGAAGTCTAAATGTTAGTAGTGAACTATGTTGAGTAATATTTAATGGTTTGATATTTAAGTTGTGGTGTTATTCTTCTAGTGGTGTCATGTGAACGTCGACTACATGATACTTCACCTTTATGGGCCTAGGGGAGTACATCTTGTATTCGTTTGCTAATTGTGGGGTTGCCGGAGTGACAGCAACCTGAACCCCCGTTGGTATATCGATGCATGAGGGATAGCAGGATCTCAGAGTTTAAGGCTGTGGTTAGATTTATCTTAATTACTTTCTTGTATTTGCGGATGCTTGCAAGGGGTATAATCACAAGTATGTATTAGTCCTAGGAAGGGCGGTGCATTAGCATAGGTTCACCCCACACACTTATCAAAACAATGAAGATTAATCACTATATGAAGCGAAAGCACTAGACTAAAATCCCCGTGTGTCCTCAAGAACGTTTGGTCATTATAAGTAAATAAACCAGCTTGTCCTTTGTGCTAAAAGGATTGGGCCACTCGCTGCAATTATTACTCTCGCATTTTACTTACTTGTACTTTATTTATCGCTATATCAAAACCCCGAAAACTTGTAGCGAGCATTTAAAGTGAATCCTTCATCGAAACTGCTTGTCAACACCTTCTGCCTCGTTGGGTTCGACACTCTTATTTATCGAGAGTACTACGATACACATTTGTAGCACGAGTACTATGTTCAGCATAGCTGCCTTTCACGAAGAACTCAGCGTCCATCCGAAGAAGTTCATCCATCATCTCTTCTGCTACAGGGGTCACAACATCATCAATTTTGCCAATGTCCCTTTTCCTTTTCGACATCTTGGCCAGGCACTTGGTGACAATTCGACTCATGTTTAACTTCGGATAGCAGATTTATATCATCATAATAGCAAATCTCGCGCCAGCAGACAATTGGGCCCGCACAAAGCCATGGATTCGAGGGGCATCCCGAAACTTCTCCATCAGAGCAGGAAGGGTTTCCGACATCTTGTTGCGCGGGAACATGGTGCTATAAACTAAGGACAAGGTCCTTGTGCAGAAGTCGAGAAACTCACGGACCTGACTCGCGCGATCTTGAAATCTTACGATTTGGCGGGTACGTTCAGGCGTAACCCAAAAATTAGAACCATGCTCCAGCGCAAGTCTGAGAAGCGCATTGGATCGAGCTTCAACACGTTGATCCCGGCAGCGGTGTCTAAAGAACCGTTTCAGCGGAGGAGTTAGCAAAGAAGGAAAAACAGCAAGAATAAAATCAAGGACGATCAAGTGAATGAAGTGTACCCGTCATATCCAAACTGGAGTCATTCATCCGTTGAAGCATGTAATTCTCTCGAGCAGAAGCTTCAGTAACCTCGTAACTGCGCGTCTTTAAGAGTTGTAGCATCTTGAGACTGATGAGAGCAAATTTTTCCCTCTCGATGATCTTCGAGATTGCTCCATTATTACAAGTGCTTGCTTCTTCATACATTGAAGTTGTTGGCGAAGATCTTCCAAATCTCGTGATGGACCCGCACCCGAGGAATCTTCAGCAAGTCCTTCAGCGTCTGGAGTTTTCTTCGAATGGGATGAAGCAGGAAAAGCATCGGAAGGACGAGGAGTTGAAGTGTAGTTATCAAAAATCAACTGGAAACAAAAGTTTCGACATCAATCATCAAGTAAAAATAGATTTCCATTGATTTTCAAAGTGTTTACATGGATATTACAAAAGGAAGGTCCCTAATGAACTACTGGAGCTATGTTGTCGCTGATGACCCACAAGTATAAGGGATCGCAACAGCTTCGAGGGAAGTATTACCCAATTTATTGATTCGACACAAGGGGAGACAAAGAATACTTGTAAGCCTTAACAGTGGAGTTGTCAATTCAGCTGCACCTGGAAACGGACTTGCTCGCAAGAGTTTATCAAAGCAACAGTTTTATAGCAGTAGGAATAGTGAAATAACAACAGCGGTGAAATAAAGACAGCAGTAGTGATTATAGTAAACAGCAGGATTAAAATACTGTAGGCAGGGACGGATGAATGGGCGTTGCATGGATGAGAGAATTCATGTAACAATCATGGTAGGGCATTTGCAGGTAATAATAAAGCGGTATCCAAGTACTAATCAATCAATAGGCATGTGTTCCATATATAGTCGTACGTGCTCGCAATGAGAAACTTGCACAACATCTTTTGTCCTACCAGCCGGTGGCAGCCGGGCCTCTAGGGAAACTACTGGAAATTAAGGTACTCCTTTTAATAGAGTACCGGAGCAAAGCATTAACACTCCGTGAACACATGTGATCCTCACATCACTACCATCCCCTCCGGTTGTCCCGATTTCTGTCACTTCGGGGCCATTGGTTCCGGACAGCGACATGTGTATACAACTTGCAGGTAAGATCAATAAACAATGCATATCATGATGAAACAATAACATGTTCAGATCTGAGATCATGGCACTCGGGCCCTAGTGACAAGCATTAAGCATAAAAAGTTGCAACAATATCATAAAAGTAACATCTACGGATACTAGGCACCATGCCCTAACAATCTTGTGACTATTACATGATCAATCTCATCCAATCCCTACCATCCCCTTCAGCCTACATCGGGGGAATTACTCACACATGGATGGGGGAAACATGGCTGGTTGATGGAGAGGCGTTGGTGGTGATGGCGGCGATGATCTCCTCCAATTCCCCGTCCCGGCGGAGTGCCGAAACGGAGACTTCTGGCTCCCGAGACGGAGTTTCGCGATGTGGCGGCTCTCTGGAGGGTTTCTGGCGACTTCCCCTTCTCCCCGTGCGTTTTTAGGTCGAGGCGATAAGTAGTCCGAAGGAGGGCGTCGGAGGCCTGCCGAGGCCGCCACACACTAGGGCCGCGCGCCCCCCTCCTGGGCCGCGCCGCCCTATGGTGTGGGGCCCTCGGGCCTCCACCTGACTTGCCCTTCTGGCTCCGTGAGTCTTCTGGGAAAATAGGACCTTCGCATAAATTCCGAGGATTTTCCTGAAAGTTGGATTTCTGCACAAAAACGAGACACCGGAGCAATTCTGCTGAAAACAGCGTTAGTACGTGTTAGTTGTATCCAAAATACACAAATTAGAGGCAAAACAATAGCAAAAGTGTTCGGGAAAGTAGATACGTTTTGGACGTATCAACTCCCCCCAAGCTTAGCTTATTGCTTGTCCTCAAGCAATTCAGTTAACAACTGAGCGATAAAAGAACTTTCACGAACACATTTGCTCATATGATGTATATATTCTCATGCTATGGCTAATACTTAAGCAGTTCATAATGAGATACATGCAAATAAGATCATCCAACAGCTATGTCAATCATGGAGAGGTACCAACAATTAATAATAAGCATCATGAATAATGTATATAAGCAATTGCAATGTTCATAAGAGAGTATGATAAAGTGGTATCTCGCTTGCCCGTATTTGATCGGCAAAACATAAATGCCCGGGCACCTCTGGAGTTCATAGAAAGACTAGAAGTAGTGATTGTCAAAGATAAAAGCATCAAAGTTATACCACAATCAATCATATTTTGAGACAAGCATATTATACTAAGAATGACAGTTGTGCTCTCAAGATAGTGCTCAAAGAAAGAATGGAGACACAACATAAAAGTAAAAGATTGACCCTTCGCAGAGGGAAGCAGGGATTAACATGCGCTAGAGCTTTTCATTTTTTTAAACAGGAGTAAAATTATTTTGAGAGGTGCTTGTTGTTGTCAACGAATGGTAATGGGTACACTAACTACCTCGTCAACCGGACTCCCAAGAGCGGCTCCCATGAATTATTTGTATGTTTATGTGGCACTCCTTCCAACCTTTCTTACACAAACCATGGCTAACCGAATCTCGGGTGCCCCAACAATCACATACCATGAAGGAGTACCTTTTTATTTAAGTTTTATTATGATGATGATGACACTCCCCAACCTTTGCTTACACAAGCCATGGCTAACCGAATCCTCGGGTGCCTTCCAACGTCCCAACGTATCTATAATTTCTGATGTTCCATGCTTGTTTTATGACAATACTTACATGTTTTGCTTGCACTTTATGATGTTTTTATTTTTCGGAACTAACCTATTAACAAGATGCCACAGTGCCAGTTCCTGTTTGTTTTTGGTTCCAGAAAGGCTGTTCGGGCAATATTCTCGGAATTCGACGAAACAAAGACCAAACCTCCTATTTTTCCCGGAAGGCACCGAAGAAGAGTCGGAGAGGGGCCAGAGGGCCACCACACCATAGGGCGGCGCGGCCTGGCCCGGCCGCCGCCTGTGGTGTGGAGCCCCAGTGCCCCCCTGCCTCTTCGCCTATAAAATCCCTTTCGACCTAAAAACACCGTACCTCTTGACGAAACTCAGAAAGACTCCGGGGGCGCCGCCACCATCGCGAAACTCAATTCGGGGGACAGAAGTCTCTGTTCCGGCACCTGCCGGACGGGGAAGTGCCCCGGAAGCCATCTCCATCAACGCCATCGCCTCCATCATGCTCCGTGAGTAGTTCCCCCATGGACTACGGGTTCTAGCTGTAGCTAGTCGGTATTCTCTCCCCATGTACTTCAATACAATGATCTCATGAGCTGCCTTACATGATTGAGATTCATCTGATGTAATCGGTGTTGTGTTTGTTGGGATCCGATGGATTGTTACGTTATGATTGTCTATCTACAAAGTTTGTGAAGTTATTGTTGCTGCAATCTTGTTGTGTTTAATGCTTGTCACTAGGGCCCGAGTGGCATGATCTTAGATTTGAGCTCTATAATTATTGCTTAGATTGTATCTACAAGTTGTATGCACATGTCACTGTCCGGAACCAAAGGCCCCGAAGTGACAGAAATCGGGACAACCGGAGGGGATGGCGGTGATGTGAGGGACACATGTTTTCACGGAGTGTTAATGCTTTGCTCCGGTGCTCTATTAAAAGGAGTACCTTAATATCCAGTAGTTTCCCTTGAGGCCCGGCTGCCACCGGCTGGTAGGACAATAGATGTTGTGCAAGTTTCTCATTGCGAGCACGTACGACTAAATATGGAAAACATGCCTACATGATTAATGAATTGATGTTCTTTCTTAATGCCTTATCAATCCTATCAATTGCCCAACTGTAATTTGTTCACCCAACACTTGTTATTGGAGAGTTACCACTAGTGTAGATAGCTGGGAACCCCGGTCCATCTTTCATCATCATATACTCGTTCTACATGTCAACTATTTTCTGGTGCCATTGCTCTCATATTGCTATTACTGCTGCTGTGTTACTGTTACTACTGCTCTCATATTACTGCTACTTTCACATCACCCCTGTTACTAGTGCTTTTCCAGGTGCAGCTGAATTGACAACTCGGTTGTTAAGGCTTATAAGTATTCTTTACTCCCCTTGTGTCGAATCAATAAATTTGGGTTTTACTTCCCTCGAAAACTGATGATCCCCTATACTTGTGGGTCATCAAGACTATTTTCTGGCGCCGTTGCCGGGGAGGCATAGCTCTACTCATAAGTTCACCTGGGGAGTACACTCTACCTCTCTCTCTGCTTTTATTTTATTTTGTCTTGCTAGTTTATTTCTGTCTAGTTTATTTGTGCTTAGTTTATTTCTGTCTAGTTTTATTTTGCTTAGTTTACTTTTGTCTAGTTTCTTTTGTCTTGTTTTATTTTCCTCATATACCCAAAAAACCATAAAAATTTGAAAAATCAAAAAATTAAAAACTGCTGTTATGGGAGAACCAACAACCTATTTGGAGCTTATAGAATGTTATAAT
The DNA here is from genome assembly GCA_030979885.1 of Lolium multiflorum. Taxonomy (NCBI): domain Eukaryota; kingdom Viridiplantae; phylum Streptophyta; class Magnoliopsida; order Poales; family Poaceae; genus Lolium; species Lolium multiflorum. The sequence continues at coordinate 211,737,065 of CM061749.1, forward strand.
AATTATAGAAAATCAAGAACTGGTAAAATAATGAGTGCTATGATAGAAAAATTGAATACAATGGCTAGAATCTTGCTTAGACGCCATGATATAAACTGTTGCTCTCAACAGGATACTAAACATCTTAAATTTCAATGTGGCTTTAGTGAGGAATTTTTAATTAAGAACTATAATCGGAATTGCTATATTCATTATGGGTTCGAAGAGGTAGAACAATTTGTCTTATTTATGGGAGCCTCCGAGATAGAATCCTTCATGGTTGAGAATTATGAAACTTGTGTTGTTTGTAAGGGCCTTAAAGATTATGTCTCTACTATCCTTAATTCTTGCATAGAATGCTACAGTAGGAATCCTTATATCCTTGATTATAAAGAGAGACACATTAATGCACAAGAATGCACTCACAATTTGCAGGAACCGGTGGAAGAAGAAATTGATGAACCTGAAAGCTCATTGGATGAAAAAGAGGAGGAAATTGATGAACCTGAAAGCTCATTGGATGAAAAAGAAGAGGAGAGTGATGAACAAAAGGAGGAAGAATGGATTAGCTACCCATGCCAACCTTCTAATGAGAGTAACTCTTCATCTCTTACACTATTTGATTGTCCTCCATGCTTACCGAAAGAGGTTGAATGTTATGTTCCTGTGGATTCTCTTGAAATATTTCCTATAAGTAAAACTTGTGAGAATAATTATGCTGCTGTTATATATGATAATCCATGCTACTTTGATAAATCTTATGATAATGCTTTGTTTGTGCCTGATGTCGAAATGCATGGTACTAAAGAATTTTGCTTGGCAAATGTTTATGATAAAGCTCTAGATGATGGTCCTATGTTACTTGACAATATTAATTGTACTACTAATGAAAATGGGATTGGAAAAGTATTGACTTTATTTAAGAGTCCCATATCTCTTGAGATTGATCGATCACCTTGTTATATTATTGATAAAAGTGAGTTTGGAAGTTTTGATCCTACTATATTTGAGCTTGATAAAAATTATGTGTTTGGAAATCATGAAAAGTATGCTGCATGTGATAGTTATATTGTTGAGTTTGTTCATGAAGCTACTGAAAATTATTATGAGAGAGGAAAATATGGTAGTAGAAATTTTCATGGTACTAATACACCTCTCTATGTGCTGAAATTTTTGAAGCTACACTTGTTCTATCTTCCTTTGCTTGTTACTTTGCTCTTCATGAACTTGTTTATTTACAAGATTCCTTTTCATAGGAAGCATGTTAGGCTTAAATGTGTTTTGAATTTGCCTCTTGATGCTCTCTTTTGCTGCAAATACTATTTCTTGCGAGTGCATCATTAAAACTGCTGAGCCCATCTTGATGGCTATAAAGAAAGAACTTCTTGGGAGATTACCCATGTGTTATTTTGCTACAGTAATTTGTTTTATATTTGTGTCTTGGAAGTTGTTTCCTACTGTAGCAACCTCTCCTTATCTTAGTTTTGTGTTTTGTTGTGCCAAGTGAAGCCTCTAATCGAAGGTTGATACTAGATTTGGATTTCTGCGCAGAAACAGATTTCTATCTGTCACGAATCTGGGCATATTTCTCTGTAGGAACTCAGAAAAATCTGCCAATTTACGTGCGTGATCCTCAGATATGTACGCAACTTTCATTAGTTTTGAGTTTTCTGATTTGAGCAACGGAAGTACCATTTTAAAATTCGTGTTTACTGGCTGTTCTGTTTTGGCAGATTCTGTCTCTGTTTTTTGCATTGTCTCTTGTGGACTTTATGTGAGGCTTTCTAGACGTGGAGAGCTGTAGCTAATGTTTTATTGAGTTCTTGCAATGTGTCACTACAGGACCAAGGTGGATTCAAGTTTTTTGAGTACTAACCCCTCTAATGAAGTTTATGAGAAGTTTGGTGTGAAGGAAGTTTTCAAGGGTCAAGAGAGGAGGATGATATATGATCAAGAAGAATGAAAAGTCTAAGCTTGGGGATGCCCCGTGGTTCATCCCTGCATATTTCAAGGAGACTCAAGCGTCTAAGCTTGGGGATGCCCAAGGCATCCCCTTCTTCATCAACTTATCAGGTTCCTCCCTGAAACTATATTTTTATTCGGTCACATCTTATGTGCTTTACTTGAAGCGTCTGTGTGCTTTTATTTTTGTTTTGTTTGAATAAATTCGGATCCTAGCAATCCTTGTGTGGGAGAGATACACGCTCCGCTTTTTCATATGAACACTCGTGTTCTTCGTTTTACTTTTAATGTTCAATGGTAAAAGTTGGAAGCTATTTGCACTTATAGATATTTGGTTGGAAACAGAAAATGCTTCATAATGTCTTGAATAATTTGACACTTGGCAATTGTTTTGAGCTCTCAAGTAGATCATGATTAAGTTTTTTTCATGTAGTTTAAACCTATTAGTGGAGAACTACCGTAGAGCTTGTTAAAATTGGTTTGCATAATTGATCTCTCTTAAGGTCTAGATATTTTCTGGTAAAAGTGTTTGAGCAACAAGGAAGACAGTGTAGAGTATTATAATGCTTGCGATATGTTCTTATGTAAGTTTTGCTGTACCGGTTCATACTTGTGCTTGCTTCAAACAACCTTGCTAGCCTAAACCTTGTATCGAGAGGGAATACTTCTCGTGCATCCAAAACCTTGAAGCCAAAACCTATGCCATCTGTGTCCACCATACCTACCTACTATGTGGTATTTTGCCATTCCAAAGTAAATTGCTTGAGTGCTACCTTTAAACAATTCAAAATTTATTACCTCTGATTTGTGTCAATGTTTTGTAGCTCATGAGGAAGTATGTGGTGTTTATCTTTCAATCTTGTTGGGCAACTTTCACCAATGGACTAGTGGCTTCATCCGCTTATCCAATAATTTTGCAAAAAGAGCTGGCAATGGGATTCCTAGTCCCAAATTAATTAACAAAAATAGACACTCCTCCATGGTATGTGATTGTTGGACGGCACCCGAAGGATTCGGTTAGCCATGGCTTGTGTAAGCAAAGGTTGGGAGGAGTGTCATCATAATAAAACTAAAATAAAAAGGCACTCCTTCATGGTATGAGATTGTTGGCAGGCACCCGAGGATTCGGTTAGCCATGGTTTGTGAAAGAAAGGTTGGAAGGAGTGCCACCCAAAAATAAAATAATTCATGGGAGCCGCTCTTGAAGGTTTGTCTAGCAAGGGGGTTAGAGTGCCCACTACCATTCGTTGACAACAACAAACACCTCTCAAAACTTTACTTTTATGCTCTCTTTATGTTTTCAAAACCAAAGCTCTAGCACAAATATAGCAATCGATGCTTCCTCTGTGAAGGGCCATTCTTTTACTTTATGTTGAGTCAGTTTACCTACTTCCTTCCATCTTAGAAGCAAACACTTGTGTCAACTGTGCATTAATTCTTACATACTTGCTTATTTGCATTCATCATATTACTTTGTGTTGACAATTATCCATGAGATATGCATGTTACAAGTTGAAAGCAACCGCTGAAACTTATATCTTCCCTTGTGTTGCTTCGATGCCTTTACTTTGAACTTATTGCTTTATGAGTTAACTCTTGTGCAAAACTTTTGATACTTGTCTTGAAAGTACTCTTCATGAAAAGTTTTGCTATATGTTATCTATTTGTTAGCAACTATAGATCATTGCCTTGAGTCACTTCATTCATTTCATATGCTTTGTAATAGTATGATCAAGGTTATGTAAGTAGCATGTCACTACAGAAATTATTCTTTTTATCGTTTACCTGCTCGGGACGAGCAGGAACTAAGCTTGGGGATGCTGATACGTCCCCGACGTATCTATAATTTCTGTCGTTCCATGCTTGTTTTATGACAATACTTACATGTTTTGCTTGCACTTTATGATGTTTTTATGCGTTTTCCGGAACTAACCTATTAACAAGATGCCACAGTGCCAGTTCCTGTTTTCTGCTGTTTTTGGTTCCAGAAAGGCTGTTCGGGCAATATTCTCGGAATTCGACGAAACAAAGACCAAACCTCCTATTTTTCCCGGAAGGCTCCAGAACGAAGAAGAGTCGGAGAGGGCCAGAGGGCCACCACACCATAGGGCGGCGCGGCCTGGCCTGGGCCCGCGCCGGCCTGTGGTGTGGAGCCCCCAGTGCCCCCCTGCGCCGCCTCTTCGCCTATAAAATCCCTTTCGACCTAAAAACACCGTACCTCTTGACGAAACTCCAGAAAGACTCCAGGGCGCCGCCACCATCGAAACTCCAATTGGGGGCAGTCTCTGTCCCGGCACCCTGCCGGGACGGGGAAGTGCCCCCGGAAGCCATCTCCATCAATGCCATCGCCTCCATCATGCTCCGTGAGTAGTTCCCCCATGGACTACGGGTTCTAGCTGTAGCTAGTCGGTATTCTCTCCCCCATGTACTTCAATACAATGATCTCATGAGCTGCCTTACATGATTGAGATTCATCTGATGTAATCGGTGTTGTGTTTGTTGGGATCCGATGGATGATACATTATGATTGTCTATCTACAAAGTTTGTGAAGTTATTGTTGCTGCAATCTTGTTGTGTTTAATGCTTGTCACTAGGGCCCGAGTGGCATGATCTTAGATTTGAGCTCTATAATTATTGCTTAGATTGTATCTACAAGTTGTATGCACATGTCACTGTCCGGAACCAAAGGCCCAGTGGCAGAAATCGGGACAACCGGAGGAGGATGGCGGTGATGTGAGGGACACATGTTTTCACGGAGTGTTAATGCTTTGCTCCGGTGCTCTATTAAAAGGAGTACCTTAATATCCAGTAGTTTCCTTTGAGGCCCGGCTGCCACCGGCTGGTAGGACAATAGATGTTGTGCAAGTTTCTCATTGCGAGCACGTACGACTAAATATGGAAAACATGCCTACATGATTAATGAATTGATGTTCTTTCTTAATGCCTTATCAATCCTATCAATTGCCCAACTGTAATTTGTTCACCCAACACTTGTTATTGGAGAGTTACCACTAGTGTAGATAGCTGGGAACCCCGGTCCATCTTTCATCATCATATACTCGTTCTACATGTCAACTATTTTCTGGTGCCATTGCTCTCATATTGCTATTACTGCTGCTGTGTTACTGTTACTACTGCTCTCATATTACTGCTACTTTCACATCACCCCTGTTACTAGTGCTTTTCCAGGTGCAGCTGAATTGACAACTCAGTTGTTAAGGCTTATAAGTATTCTTTACCTCCCCTTGTGTCGAATCAATAAATTTGGGTTTTACTTCCCTCGAAGACTGTTGCGATCCCCTATACTTGTGGGTCATCCGTCCAACAATCACAAACCATGGAGGAGTGTCTATTTAAGTTAATTAATTTGGGACTGGGAATCCCATTGCCAGCTCTTTTTGCAAAATTATTGGATAAGCGGATGTGCCACTAGTCCATATGAGAGTCCGTCAAAAGTAAATGACAAGGTTGAAAGCTAAACACCACATACTTCCTCATGAGCTATGAAACATTAACACAAATTGAGAAGCATTTTGAAAGTTTTAAAGGTAGCGCATGAGAATTTACTTGGAATGGTTTGAAATGCCATGCATAGGTATTTATGGTGGACACTTTGGAACAACTTGGTTTTCAGGTGTTTGGAAGCACGAGCGGCGTTCCCGCTCAGTACAAGTGAAGGCTAGCAAAAGACTAGGGAGCGACAAATCAAGAGAGTAGTAACTGTCATAATCATGCTTGCGGCAAAATAAATTAACGGAGGCATAAAAGTGATACAAGAACTCTGAAGCAACATAAATCATCGAGGCTTAATTGACTTTTTGTTCAGTCATATGCATGCGTGAGCATGTGCCAAGTCGATATAAATGAATTATTCAGAGGAGGATACCACAATGCCATACTTACTTATGAATAAAACAATGCAAGCAAACATCCATGACATGCTACTCATATTAATAAATTGGAGCTAAACATGAGAGATCATGAACTACTAGACTTTCTCAAATAACATATACCTCACATGAACCAACTAAGCATGCTCACATGGATGAGTATATGTACAAAAATGAAAACAAATAGAGTTCATACCAGCCTCTCACCACAATCCAATTGTTGTAGATCGTCATTATTGCCTTTCACTTGTGTAGCTTGGATAATATGAAATGAAAACCACGCTCCAGCCACCGAAGACCATTGAACTCATGATGAACTTTACAAACCAAAGAAGAACAGCAAATATTTTTGGTGTTTTCGAATTGGAAACAAGAACAAAAGAAACAAGCAAACAAAGCAAAATCTTTTTGGGTTTTCTTGTAGCAAACTAGCAATAGCAAATAAAGCGAAACAAATGCAAGAAACCAAAGCAAACAAATGGTGAAGAGAAACAACAGAAATATTTTTGGTCTTTTTGTGTTTTAGGAAAGAAACAAAGCGAAAACAAAAGAATGCAAACTAACAGAAACACAGAAAAGCAGGATGACAGAAATCTGCCAAAACCTGACAGCAGTACAGAAATCGAAATTAACAAAAATCTTCCATTGCTCAGCTCAAAAAGTGTTCAACTAATGAAAGTTAGATAACAACCTGGGGCACATGCTCAAAAATTGTCAACTCAAAATAACGTTCTGGCTGTGCGTACGAATTTTTTTGGTAACAGCCCAGAATCTGTTTTTGGACAGCACTTCCCCAAATATCATCTCCCTCTCATTAGAAAACCACTCTAAGAAACTAAACAAGTATGTACAAGTATCCAGCAACCATAATATGCAAAGAATGAGTGATGCCGGTATACCTCCCCCAAGCTTAGGCTTTTGGCCTAAGTGGAGTTCAATCCCATCGAGGCCATGAGGTAGTATCTCCGTAGTACGACGAAGATGGATCATATTCCGGGTATGTGCTAGAAGAAGCACCCGGATACGTGACGGTGTAGTCGTAGGAGGGCTCAGCGTCCTCGGAGTCATGTTGCTGGTGGAAACCTTGTATCTTCAGTTGCTCATCCACCTCCTCCTTAGAGCGCGACCATGGTTTCCTGTCAATACTGAACAAATCTGTTTGGGGCAAGAGGACTTCCCTCTCATCCCCGTCAGCAAATAACATTCTATAAACAATATTATCCATACTAGAGTCAACTGTAACAAATTGGTGACTCTTCATAGCAGCAATATCTAACCTAACAGGTGGTATTTCTACATCATTAGGGTCAAGAGGGAGATCTAGGCGTGCCAAAATACGCGATGCAATTATTCCCCCATAAATAGGCCCCTTGTTGGACAAACGGCGAGCAATCACAGAACCAAGATGATAAGGTGTCTCCCCAGTGAGTGCAGCAATTAAGAAAGCAAGATGGTAACTAGAAATATTACTAGTATTCTCCCTACCCAGAATGCTAGTAGCAAGGTAATAAGCAAAATACTTAATGGCGGGGAGTTGAATGTTTCTTATCTTGCCGCGCTGAATGGTGCGGCAATCATCATTTGTAATTTCTCGATAGAGCTCCAGCAAAACCCGGGGGTTGTCCTCAATCTTCTTAGCTGTACCTGCAGGGGCAATACCCAATGCAGCACAAAAATCCTTCAACTTCATAGTGACAGGAGTACCATAGATCTTGAATGCAACCGTCGGGTTGAAGTGCTTGTTGTTGAACTTGAAGCTTTCCACAAAGATTTTAGTGAGCATGTAGTATTGCTTCCCCTCATCCTCCATATAGGTGGTTAAACCCGCATTTCCGATGAGAGTCAAGAAATCATCCAATAACCCTGCATTGCTCAAAAATTCATAACATGGAAAAGATGAAGCATTAGGGTCTCCATTGCCCTCATCGAAGCTTGGTGCAATGACGTCCTCATTATAGGATCGTCTAATCCGAGTGGATGCCCTCGAGGGCCTCCCCGTGCTCGTCGTCTCTCCTTCGAACACCTCTCCAAAGTTGTAGTTGTTCATTTTCCTTTTCTGAAATTTTTCAACAATCATTATAAAATTTGATTTCAAGGTATATAATTGAGGGGAACTACTATAGGATCTTGCTAGAGTACTAAACATGCATCAAAACTAGTTTCTACCACTTAGAACAAGCATGCAAGCTCACTAAACATGTTATCTACAACAGCAAAATATTCAAGATATACTCAACCAAACAAAATTATAATTGGACAATCAAAGGAGTCACATACCAAGGAGCAAATGTGCCAAATTTCAGACAGAAATCTGGGCTGAGCAAAGAGATCGAGAAATCGCGAGTTCTTGAGCAGAAACGCGAGTGAGAGAAAGTGAGTACGAGTTTTTTCGGGAGAGAGAGTGCACTGAGTGAAAGAGATGAAGAAGTGGGGCAAGGATGGGCCCACACACCAGGGTGGCGCGCCCCCCTTTCTGGCCGCGCCGGCCTGTGGGGTGCCACCCTGGGGTGCCCCACTGGTCAGCCCCAGGTGCTCCCAGGTGCCTCTTCGAAAAATAGGACTACCAGTATAATTTTTGTAAATTTTTGAGAACTTCGAAAAATGCACATTTCTGGGTGTTAAATTAATTATTACTGCGCAGGAAAATGATTTCCAAAATCTTAACAACTAAAGCATATTGCAAAACAAAAGGTGCTACAGCAAGTAAAACAAATGGAGGGAGAAAGAAAGAAAGAAATGTTGTTTAGCTCTCTTATGCATTAAAATATACTTGTTAACAAGGTTGATCAAGTCTTGCTACCAAATAAATTTTATATGACATAAGAAGAAATAAACCTCAAATCAATCATGTTACCTTATATTGAATTGATATGGATCCAATCACAAGAGTTTGATATTCTTCTTTAGGCTCATATATAGGACAATCAATGGATCCCACTTTGATAGTTTTCACATTAAAAATTGTATTAACTCCATATACTTTATCAATCCTCTTGGGAAAATAGACAGTATGTTCCTTGTCATCAACATTGAAAGTAACCTTGCCTTTATTGCAATCAATAACAGCCCCTGCAGTATTAAGAAAGGGTCTTCCAAGAATAATGGACATATTATCATCTTCAGGCATTTCCAACACAACAAAATCAGTTAATATCAAGCAATGTTGAGTAACTTGAACAGGAACATTTTCACATACACCAACAGGAATAGCAGTAGATTTATCAGCCATTTGCAAAGATATATCAGTTGGTATCAACTTATCTAAATCAAGTCTCTTATAAAGAGAAAAGGGCATTACACTAACTCCCGCTCCCAAATCACATAGAGCAGTTCTAACATAATTATTCTTGATGGAACAAGGAATAGTCGGTATACCTGGGTCTCCCAGCTTCTTTGGAACCTTACCATTGAAGGAGTAATTAGCGAGCATAGTGGAAATCTCCTCATTAGGAATTTTCCTTTTGTTAGAGACAATATCTTTCATATACTTTGAATAAGGAGGCAATTTAATAGCATCAGTCAAAGGGATTTGCAAAAATAAAGGTTTCATCCAATCACAAAATTTGTTATAATGTTCCTCCTCCTTTGATTTTAGTTTCTTAGCAGGAAAAGGCATTTGCTTTTGAACCCAAGGTTCTCTTTCATTACCATGTTTCTTTGTAATAAAATCTTCTTTAGTGTACTTTTTATTTTTATCATGCTTTTCAGGTTTTTTTTCAATTTCTTCTTTATCAGGAGTATCATTCTTATTATTATCTTCCTCATGTTCATTACCACTTTCAGTTTCAGCATCAGAAATAGAAATACTATTAGGATCATTAACAGGTTCAGAGGATTCTACAACAGTTTTATGTTTCTTCTTCTTTTTCTTAGAAGGACTACTAATTTCTTTAGTTTGTTGAGAATCTTGTTCAATTCTTTTGGGGTGCCCTTCAGGATATAGAGGATCCTGGGTAGAAACACCGCCTCTAGTTGTTACTTCATAAACTTGTTTCTCTTCATGATTATTTTTTAACAAGTCATTTTGAACTTTAGTAAGTTGATCAATTTGAGTTTGAATCATATCAAAATGTTTAACAAGCATCTTAACATCATTGGATGTTCTCTCCACAATATCATGCAATTTACCAATAGCTTGAGAATTTTCCATTAGATGATTCTCTACTCTCATATTAAAATTACTTTGCTTAACAATATAATTATCAAATTCATCTAAACATTGATCAGGAGGTTTTGAATATGGAATATCTCCTCTATCAAAGCGTTGAAGAGAATGTACCTCGATTGTAGATGAAGGGGGAATTATCTTACATAGGTCTTCTATAGGAGGTAAATTCTTCACATCTTCAGATTTAATACCCTTCTCCATAAGAGATTTCTTGGCTTCCCTCATATCTTCATAATTTAATTCAATCATACCCCTCTTCTTCAATATAGGTGTAGGGGTTGGTTCAGGTGTAGACCAATCATCATGATTTTTGCTTATCTTAGCCAATAATTCTTCAGCTTCGTCCGGAGTTCTTTTCCTGAAAACACAATCAGCACAACTATCCAGGTATGCCCTAGACTCAATGGTTAGTCCACTATAAAATATATCAAGTAAATCATGCTTTTCCAAATCATGTCCAGGCCGAGCTCTAATAAGAGAGCAAAATCTTGCCCAAGCTTCAGGCAATTTCTCTCCATCTTCTTGATCAAAGCTATAAATTCTCTGCAAAGCAATATGTTGAGCACTAGCGGGAAAGTATTTCCGAAAGAAAACATCAAGCAAACAACTTGGACTATTAATAGAATCAGGAGGCAAATTATTATACCAAATCTTAGCATCATCCTTTAATGAGAATGGGAAAATCTTAGCAACAAAATAAGTACGCATCTTAACATCATCAGAAAACAAGCTACTTAAAGTAGAGGAAGGTCATTGTGGCAAAGTTTCCCTCGAAGAAACCAAGGTTTAATCGGACCAGTAGGAGTCAAGAAGCACGTTGAAGGTTGATGGTGGCGAAATGTGATGCGGCGCAACACCAGGGATTCCGGCGCCAACGTGGAACCCGCACAACACAACCAAAGTACTTTGCCCCAACGAAACAGTGAGGTTGTCAATCTCACCGGCTTGCTGTAACAAAGGATTAACCGTATTGTGTGGAAGATGATTGTTTGCAAGAAAACAGTAAAACAAGTATTGCAGTAGATTGTATGCGATGTAAAGAATAGGACCGGGGTCCACAGTTCACTAGAGGTGTCTCTCCCATAAGATAAAAGCATGTTGGGTGAACAAATTACAGTCGGGCAATTGACAAAATAGAGAAGGGCATAAAAATGCATATACATGATATGATAAATATAGTGAGATTTAATTGGGCATTACGACAAAGTACATAGACCGCCATCCAAGCATCTATGCCTAAAAAGTCCACCTTCAGGTTATCATCCGAACCCCTTTCAGTATTAAGTTGCAAAGCAACAGACAATTGCATTAAGTATGGTGCGTAATGTAATCGACAACTACATCCTTAGACATAGAATCAATGTTTTATCCCTAGTGGCAACAGCACATCATAACCTTAGAACTTTCTGTCACTGTCCCAGGTATCAATGAAGGCATGAACCCACTATCGAGCATAAATACTCCCTCTTGGAGTTAAGAGTAAAAACTTGGCCAGAGCCTCTACTAATAACGGAGAGCATGCATGATCATAAACAACACATAAGTAATAGATTGATAATCACCATAACATAGTATTCTCTATCCATCGGATCTCGACAAACACAACATATAGTATTACAGATAGATGATCTTGATCATGTTAGGCAGCTCACAAGATCCAACAATGAAGCACATGAGGAGAAGACGACCATCTAGCTACTGCTATGGACCCATAGTCAGGGGTGAACTACTCACTCATCACTCCGGGCGATCATGGCGATGAAGAGTCCTCCGGGAGATGAATCCCCTCTCCGGCAGGGTGCGGAGGCGATCTAATCCCGAGATGGGATTCGCGGCGGCGGCGTCTCTGGAAGGTTTTCCGTATCGTGGCTCTCGGTACTAGGGGTTTCGCGACGGAGGCTTTAAGTAGGCGAAAGGGCAGCCTCGGAGGGGGTCTGGTGGGGCCAGACACTAGGGCGGCGCGGCCAGGGCCAGGCGCGCCGCCACCATGTGTGGGCCCCACGTGGCCCCTCTCTGGCGGCTCTCGGGTTCTGGATGCTTCCGGCAAAATAGGAACCTGGGCGTTGATTTCGTCCAATTCCGAGAATATTTCCTTACTAGGATTTCTGAAACCAAAAACAGCAGAAAACAGCAACTGGCTCTTCGGCATCTTGTTAATAGGTTAGTTCCGAAAATGCGTAAATACGACATATAATGTGTGTAAAACATGTAGATATCATCAATAATGTAGCATGGAACATAAGAAATTATCGATACGTTGGAGACGTATCAGCATCCCCAAGTTCTTCGTCCCGAGCAGGTAAAACGATAACAAAGATAATTTCGAAGTGACATGCCATCATAATCTTGATCATACTATTTGTAAACATATGTAATGAATGCAGCGATCAAAAACAATGGTAATGACATGAGTAAACAACTGAATCATAAAGCAAAGACTTTTCATGAATAGTACTTCAAGACAAGTGATACGTCTCCAACGTATCGATAATTTCTTATGTTCCATGCTACTTTATTGATGATACCTACATGTTTTATGCACATTATATGTCATATTTATGCATTTTCCGGAACTAACCTATTAACAAGATGCCGAAGAGCCAGTTGCTGTTTTCTGCTGTTTTGGTTTCAGAAATCCTAGTAAAAAAATATTCTCGGAATTGGACGAAACTTTCGCCCAGGGTCCTATTTTTGCACGAAGCTTCCGAAGACCGAAGAGATAACGAAGTGGGGCCACGAGGCGGCCAGGGGGTGGCCGGCGGCGAGGCCCTGGCCGCGCCGACCTACCTCCTGGGCCCCTCGTGTGGCCCCCGCGTTGACCCTCCGCCTACTTAAAGCTTCCGTCGCGAAACCCCCAGTACCGAGAGCCACGATACGGAAAACCTTACAGAGACGCCGCCGCCGCGAATCCCATCTCGGGGATTCGGAGATCGCCTCCCCCTGCCGGAGAGGGGATTCATCTCCCGGAGGACTCTACACCGCCATGGTCGCCTCCGGAGTGATGAGTGAGTAGTCCACCCCTGGACCATGGGTCCATAGCAGTAGCTAGATGGTCGTCTTCTCCTTGTTGTGCTTCATTGTTGGATCTTGTGAGCTGCCTAACATGATCAAGATCATCTATATGTAATTCTATATGTTGTGTTTGTCGGGATCCGATGGATAGAGAGTACTATGATTATGGTGATTATCAATCTATTGTTCATGTGTTGTTTATGATCTTGCATGCTCTCCGTTATTAGTAGAGGCTCTGGCCAAGTTTTTACTCTTAACTCCAAGAGGGAGTATTTATGCTCGATAGTGGGTTCATGCCTCCATTGAATCTGGGACAGTGACAGAAAGTTCTAAGGTTGTGGATGTGTTGTTGCCACTAGGGATAAAACATTGATGCTATGTTTAAGGATGTAGTTGTTGATTACATTACGCACCATACTTAATGCAATTGTCTGTTGCTTTGCAACTTAATACTGGAGGGGGTTCGGATGATAACCTGAAGGTGGACTTTTTAGGCATAGATGCAGTTGGATGGCGGTCTATGTACTTTGTAATGCCCAATTAAATCTCACTATATTTATCATATCATGTATATGCATTGTTATGCCCTTTCTCTATTTGTCAATTGCCCGACTGTAATTTGTTCACCCAACATGCTTTTATCTTATGGGAGAGACACCTCTAGTGAACTGTGGACCCCGGTCCTATTCTTTACATAGCATACAATCTACTGCAATTGTGTTTTACTGTTTTCTTTGCAAACATCTTCCACTCGATACGTTTAATCCTTTGTTACAGCAAGCCGGTGAGATTGACAACCTCACTGTTTCGTTGGGACAAAGTACTTGGGTTGTGTTGTGCAGGTTCCGCGTTGGCGCCGGAATCCCTGGTGTTGCGCCGCATCACATTTCGCGACCATCAACCTTCAACGTGCTTCTTGGCTCCTCCTGTTCGATTAAACCTTGGTTTCTTTCTGAGAGAAAACTTGCTACTGTGTGCATCATACCTTCCTCTTGGGGTTCCCAACGAACGTGTGAGTTACACGCCATCAAGCTCTTTTCTGGCGCCGTTGCCGGGGAGATCAAGACACGCTGCAAGGGGAGTCTCCACTTCTCAATCTCTTTACTTTGTTTTTGTCTTGCTTTATTTTATTTACTACTTTGTTTGCTGCACTAAATCAAAATACAAAAAAATTAGTTGCTAGTTTTACTTTATTTACTGTCTTGCTCTCTATATCGAAAACACAAAAAAAATTAGTTACTTGCATTTACTCTATCTAGTTTGTTTAATTTTACTGCTACTAAAATGAGTAATCCTGAAGTTGAAGTTCGTTCTTTTAAGCAACAAGGAGGAGAAAGTTTTAAAGATGCTTGGTATAGAATTAGTAATGCTCATCAAAGGTGCATTAAGAAACACTCCACCACTATCCTTCTTAGGAACTTTTATGTTGGTTTATCTAGTTGGAATAGATATGTTCTTGATACTCTTTCGGGAGGTAATTTCCTAGGTACTCCCGCTTTAGAAGCTAGTTGCATCATTGAGAGTCTAGTTGGAATACCACCTGTTAATGAAGTTAAAACTGAAATCTCTCTTGAAGATGTTATGAAAAAATTGGAAACCATAGAGAAAAATTTTCCAAGTATTGAAACTAAATTAGAAATGTTATTGGATAAAACTGATGAACTTGATAAATCCCTAGGAGGAATTGATGAAAGAATTAGTGTCCTAGGAACTTGTGTTATCCATGATAATCAAACCAATAGGATTGATGAACTTGAAAAAGCTATGGGAACCTTGGGTTCAACCTTTTCTTCTCTCAAGTATAATGAGAAAGCCTATGTGGGTAAAGAGCAAAAATTCATGTATGCCTCTAAAGTGCCTAAACAAAAGAATTACTATAGGCCTAAAATTGCTAAAACCCCTAGCACCACCATAGAAAATTTAGATAATGGAGCACCTAAAGCACCCTCTGCAACAAGTTGTGTTTGCATGAAAAATAATAATATTGATGCTTCTACTCTCGATGTTACTTGATTTGCACTTTCTGCGCCTAGCTGAAAGGCGTTAAAGAAAAGCGCTTATGGGAGACAACCCATGTTTTTACCTACAGCAATTTTTTGTTTTGTTGAGTATTGGAAGTTGTTTACTACTGTAGCAACCTCTCCTTATCATGTTTTTGTGCCAAGTAAAGTTTCTATGTCAAAGTTGATGTTATATTTGGGATTGCTGCGCAGAAACAGCATTTCTGTCTGTCACGAATCTGGGCACAATTCTCTGTAGAAAATTCGAAAAAATCTGCCAATTTACGAGCGTGATCCTCAGATATGTACGCAACTTTCATTAGTTTTGAGTTTTTCCATTTGAGCAAGTCTGGTGCCATTTCTAAATTCGTCTTTACGGACTGTTCTGTTTTTGACAGATTCTGCCTTTTATTTCGCATTGCCTCTTTTGCTATGTTGGATTTATTTCTTTGATCCACTAATGTCCAGTAGCATTATGCAATGTCCAGAAGTGAAAATAATGATTGTGTCACCTCTGAATGTGTGAATTATTAATCGTGCACTAACCCTCTAATGAGTTTGCTTGAAGTTTGGTGTGAAGGAAGTTTTCAAGGGTCAAGAGAGGAGTATGATATACTATGATCAAGAGGAGTGAAAGCTCTAAGCTTGGGGATGCCCCCGTGGTTCACCCCTGCATATTTTAAGAAGACTCAAGCGTCTAAGCTTGGGGATGCCCAAGGCATCCCCTTCTTCATCGACAACATCATCAGGTTCCTCCCCTGAAACTATATTTTTATTCAATCACATCTTTTGTTCTTTACTTGGAGCGTCGTTTTGTTTTTGTTTTGTTTTTGTTTGAATAAGATGGATCCTAGCATTCACTTTGTGGGAGAGACACGCTCCGCTGTTGCATATGGACACATGTGTCCTTAGGCTTTACTCATAATGTTCAAGGCGAAGTTTCTTCTTCGTTAAATTGTTATATGGTTGGAATTGGAAAATGCTACATGTAGTAATTCTAAACTGTCTTGGATAATGTGATACTTGGCAATTGTTGTGCTCATGTTTAAGCTCTTGCATCATATGCTTTGCACCCATTAATGAAGAAATACATAGAGCTTGCTAAAATTTGATTTGCATATTTGGTTTCTCTAAGGTCTAGATAATATCTAGTATTGAGTTTTGAACAACAAGGAAGACAGTGTAGAGTCTTATAATGTTTACAATGTGTCTTTTATGTGAGTTTTGCTGCACTTGTTCATCCTTGAGTTTGCTTCAAATAACCTTGCTAGCCTAAACCTTGTATCGAGAGGGAATACTTCTCATGCATCCAAAATCCTTGAGCCAACTACTATGCCATTTGTGTCCACCATACCTACCTACTACATGGTATTTCTCCGCCATTCCAAAGTAAATTGCTTGAGTGCTACCTTTAAAATTCCATCATCCACCTATGCAATATATAGCTCATGGGACAAAATAGCCTTAAAAACTATCGTAGTATTGAATATGTACTTATGCACTTTATATTTTATTAAGTTGCTTGTTGTGCGATAACCATGCTTCTGGGGAACGCCATCAACTATTGTTGAATATCATGTGAGTTGCTATGCATGTCCGTCTTGTCTGAAGGTCTATCATTTTAGTGGTTGGAGCATGCAAAATTGTTAGAGAAGAACATTGGGCCGCTAACTAAAGCCATGAATCATGGTGGAAGTTTCAGTTTTGGACATATATCCTCAATCTCATATGAGAATAATAACTTTGCTACATGCTTATGCATTTAAGAGGAGTCCATTATCTGTTGTCCATGTTGTCCCGGTATGGATGTCTAAGTTGAGAATAATCAAAAGCGAGAAATCCAAATGCGAGCATTCTCCTTAGACCTTTGTACAGGCGGCATGGAGGTACCCCTTTGTGACACTTGGTTGAAACATGGCATGCGAAGATCCGGTAGTCCAAGTTAAGTAGGACGAGGTGCGGCACTATTAGTATACTATGCGTGAGGCTTGCAACTTGTAAGATATAATTTTCATAACTCATATGCTTTATTACTACCGTTGACAAAATTGTTTCATGTTTTCAAAATAAAAGCTCTAGCACAAATACAACAATCGATGCTTTCCTCATTGAAGGACCATTCTTTTACTTTTATTGTTGAGTCAGGTTACCTATCTCCTTCCACCTTAAGAAGCAAACACTTGTGTGAACTGTGCATTGATTCCTACATACTTGCATATTGCACTTGTTATATTACTTTATGTTGACAATATCCATGAGATATACATGTTATAAGTTGAAAGCAACCGCTGAAACTTAATCTTCCTATGTGTTGCTTCAACACCTTTACTCTGATTTATTGCTTTATGAGTTAACTCTTATGCAAGACTTATTGATGCTTGTCTTGAAGTACTATTCATGAAAAGTCTTTGTCATATGATTCACTTGTTTACTCATGTCATTACCTTTGCTTTGATCGCTGCATTCATTACATATGTTTACAAATAGTATGATCAAGATTATGATGGCATGTCACTTCAAATTATCTTTGTTATCGTTTTACCTGCTCGGGACGAGCAGAACTAAGCTTGGGGATGCTGATACGTCTCCAACGTATCGATAATTTCTTATGTTCCATGCTACTTTATTGATGATACCTACATGTTTTATGCACATTATATGTCATATTTATGCATTTTACGGAACTAACCTATTAACAAGATGCCGAAGAGCCAGTTTGTTTTCTGCTGTTTTTGGTTTCAGAAATCCTAGTAAAGAAATATTCTCGGAATTGGACGAAACTTTCGCCCAGGGTCCTAAGCTTCCAGAAGACCGAAGAGATAACGAAGTGGGGCCACGAGGCGGCGGAGGGGTGGCCGGGCGGCGAGCCCGGCCGCGCCGACCTACCTCTGGGCCTCGTGGGCCCCCGCGTTGACCCTCCGCCTACTTAAAGCTTCCGTCGCGAAACCCCCAGTACCGAGAGCCACGATACGGAAAACCTTACAGAGACGCCGCCGCGAATCCCATCTCGGGGGATTCAGGAGATCGCCCCTGCCGGAGAGGGGATTCATGTCCCGGAGGACTCTACACCGCCATGGTCGCCTCCGGAGTGATGAGTGAGTAGTCCACCCTGGACCATGGGTCCATAGCAGTAGCTAGATGGTCGTCTTCTCCTTGTTGTGCTTCATTGTTGGATCTTGTGAGCTGCCTAACATGATCAAGATCATCTATATGTAATTCTATATGTTGTGTTTGTCGGGATCCGATGGATAGAGAGTACTATGATTATGGTGATTATCAATCTATTGTTCATGTGTTGTTTATGATCTTGCATGCTCTCCGTTATTAGTAGAGGCTCTGGCCAAGTTTTTACTCTTAACTCCAAGAGGGAGTATTTATGCTCGATAGTGGGTTCATGCCTCCATTGAATGTGGGACAGTGAAGAGTTCTAAGGTTGTGGATGTGCTGTTGCCACTAGGGATAAAACATTGATGCTATGTCTAAGGATGTAGTTGTTGATTACATTACGCACCATACTTAATGCAATTGTCTGTTGCTTTGCAACTTAATACTGGAGGGGGTTCGGATGATAACCTGAAGGTGGACTTTTAGGCATAGATGCAGTTGGATGGCGGTCTATGTACTTTGTCGTAATGCCCAATTAAATCTCACTATATTTATCATATCATGTATATGCATTGTTATGCCTTTCTCTATTTGTCAATTGCCCGACTAATTTGTTCACCCAACATGCTTTTATCTTATGGGAGAGACACCTCTAGTGAGCTGTGGACCCCGGTCCTATTCTTTACATAGCATACAATCTACTGCATTTGTGTTTCTTGTTTTTTGCAAACATCTTCCACTCGATACGTTTAATCCTTTGTTACAGCAAGCCGGTGAGATTGACAACCTCACTGTTTCGTTGGGACAAAGTACTTGGGTTGTGTTGTGCAGGTTCCGCGTTGGCGCCGGAATCCCTGGTGTTGCGCCGCATCACATTTCGCGACCATCAACCTTCAACGTGCTTCTTGGCTCCTCCTGGTTCGATTAAACCTTGGTTTCTTTCTGAGGGAAAACTTGCTACTGTGCGCATCATACCTTCCTCTTGGGGTTCCCAACGAACGTGTGAGTTACACGCCATCAACAAGCATCAATAAGTCTTGCATAAGAGTTAACTCATAAAGCAATAAATCAAAGTAAAGGTATTGAAGCAACACAAAGGAAGATTAAGTTTCAGCGGTTGCTTTCAACTTATAACATGTATATCTCATGGATATTGTCAACATAGAGTAATATAACAAGTGCAATATGCAAGTATGTAGGAATCAATGCACAGTTCACACAAGTGTTTGCTTCTTAAGGTGGAGAGATAGGTAAACTGACTCAACAATAAAAGTAAAAGAATGGTCCTTCAAAGAGGAAAGCATCGATTGCTGTATTTGTGCTAGAGCTTTTATTTTGAAAACATGAAACAATTTTGTCAACGGTACTAATAAAGCATATGAGTTATGTAAATTATATCTTACAAGTTGCAAGCCTCATGCATCGTATACTAATAGTGCCCGCAACTTGTCCTACTTAGCTTGGACTACCGGATCTTCGCAATGCACATGTTTCAACCAAGTGTCACAAAGGGGTACCTCCATGCCGCCTGTACAAAGGTCTAAGGAGAAAGCTCGCATTTTGGATTTCTCGCTTTTGATTATTCTCAACTTAGACATCCATACCGGGACAACATGGACAACAGATAATGGACTCCTCTTTAATGCATAAGCATGTAGCAACAATTATTATTCTCATATGAGATTGAGGATATATGTCCAAACTGAAACTTCCACCATGATTCATGGCTTTAGTTAGCGGCCCAATGTTCTTCTCTAACAATATGCATGCTCCAACCATTAAGGTGGTAGATCTCTCTTACTTCAGACAAGACGGACATGCATAGCAACTCACATGATATTCAACAAAGAATAGTTGATGGCGTCCCCAAAAGCATGGTTATCGCACAACAAGCAACTTAATAAAAGATAAAGTGCATAAGTACATATTCAATACTACAATAGTTTTTAAGGCTATTTTGTCCCATGAGCTATATATTGCAAAGGCGAATGATGGAATTTTAAAGGTAGCACTCAAGCAATTTACTTTGGAATGGCGGAGAAATACCATGTAGTAGGTAGGTATGGTGGACACAATTGGCATAGTGGTTGGCTCAAGGATTTTGGATGCATGAGAAGTATTCCCTCTCGATACAAGGTTTAGGCTAGCAAGGTTATTTGAAGCAAACTCAAGGATGAACCGGTGCAGCAAAACTCACATAAAAGACATATTGTAAACATTATAAGACTCTACACCGTCTTCCTTGTTGTTCAAAACTCAATACTAGAATTATCTAGACCTTAGAGAGACCAAATATGCAAACCAAATTTTAGCAAGCTCTATGTATTTCTTCATTAATGGGTGCAAAGTATATGATGCAAGAGCTTAAACATGAGCACAACAATTTCCAAGTATCACATTATCCAAGACATTTTAGAATTACTACATGTAGCATTTCCCAATTCCAACCATATAACATTTTAACGAAGAAGAAACTTCGCCTTGAACATTATGAGTAAAGCCTAAGGACATATTTGTCCATATGCAACAGCGGAGCGTGTCTCTCTCCCACAAAGTGAATGCTAGGATCCATTTTATTCAAACAAAAACAAAAACAAAAACAAACCGACGCTCCAAGCAAAGAACACAAGATGTGACTGAATAAAAATATAGTTTGGGGGAGGAACCTGATGATGTTGTCGATGAAGAAGGGGATGCCTTGGGCATCCCCAAGCTTAGACGCTTGAGTCTTCTTAAAATATGCAGGGATGAACCACGGGGCATCCCCAAGCTTAGAACTTTCACTCCTCTTGATCATAGTATATCATACTCCTCTCTTGATCCTTGAAAACTTCCTTCACACCAAACTTCAAGCAAACTCATTAGAGGGTTAGTGCACAATTAATAATTCACATATTCAGAGGTGACACAATCATTCTTAACACTTCTGGACATTGCACAAAGCTACTGGGCATTAATGGATCAAAGAAATTCATCCAACATAGCAAATACGGCAATGCGAAATAAAAGGCAGAATCTGTCAAAAACAAAACAGTTGGTAAAGACGAATTTTCAAATGGCACCAGACTTGCTCAAATGGAAAAACTCAAAACTAATGAAAGTTGCGTACATATCTGAGGATCACGCTCGTAAATTGGCAGATTTTTTCGAATTTTCTACAGAGACTTGTGCCAGAATTCGTGACAGACAGCAATGCTGTTTCTGCGCAGCGATCCCAAATATAACATCAACTTTAACATAGAAACTTTACTTGGCACAAAAACATGATAAGGAGAGGTTGCTACAGTAGTAAACAACTTCCAAGACTCAAATATAACAAAAATTGCTGTAGTAAAAACATGGGTTGTCTCCCATAAGCGCTTTTCTTTAACGCCTTTCAGCTAGGCGCAGAAAGTGCAAATCAAGTAACATCAAGAGTAGAAGCATCAACATTACCTTGGGCTTTACCCTTACCTTTCTTGTCCTCTTTCTTACTCTTTGGCTTAGGGAATATATGGCTACCCCCGGGTGTAGAGGTGAATTTTAAGGTGCCTTCTCTCACGTCTATGACTGCTCCCAATAGTTTCAGCAGGGATCTTCCGAGTGTGATTTGTCTTGTTCCTGTGGAGCTCTTTCCGTGTGCCATTCAGAGTAATTTATCATCATATCATCAAGAAGCTTTGTAGCCGCCCCCAATGTGATGGACATAAAGGTACCTCCAGCAGCTGAATCCAATAAATTCCGCGAAGAAAATTTAGTCCTGCATAGAAGGTTTGGATGATCATCCAAGTAGTCAGTCCATGGGTTGGGCAATTCTTTACCAAAGTTTTCATTCTCTCCCATGCTTGAGCAACATGTTCAGTATCTAATTGCTTAAAATTCATTATGCTACTTCTCAAAGATATAATTTTAGCGGGAGGATAATATCTACCAATAAAAGCATCCTTGCATTTAGTCCATGAATCAATACTATTCTTAGGCAAAGATAGCAACCAATCTTTAGCTCTTCCTCTTAATGAGAAAGGAAACAATTTCAATTTAATAATATCACCATCTACATCCTTATATTTTTGCATTTCACAAAGTTCAACAAAATTATTAAGATGGGTAGCAGCATCAGAGCTAACACCAGAAAATTGATCTCTCATAACAAGGTTCAGTAAAGCGGGTTTAATTTCAAAGAATTCTGCTGTAGTAGCAGGTGGAGCAATAGGTGTGCATAGGAAATCATTGTTATTTGTAGTTGTGAAGTCACACAACTTAGTATTTTTAGGGGTATTCATTTTAGCAACAGTAAATAAAATAAACTAGATAAAGTAAATGCAAGTAACTAATTTTTTTGTGTTTTTGATATAGAGAGCAAGACAGTAAATAAAGTAAAACTAGCAACTAATTTTTTGTGTGTTTTGTTTAAGTGCAGCAAACAAAGTAGTAACTAAAATAAAGCAAGACAAAAACAAAGTAAAGAGATTGAGAAGTGGAGACTCCCCTTGCGGCGTGTCTTGATCTCCCCGGCAACGGCGCCAGAAATTTGCTTGATGCGCGTAGATGTACACGTCCGTTGGGAACCCCAAGAGGAAGGTATGATGCGCACGGTGGCAAGTTTTCCCTCAGAAACCAAGGTTTAATCGGACCAGTAGGAGTCAAGAAGCACGTTGAAGGTTGATGGTGGCGAAATGTGATGCGGCGCAACACCAGGGATTCCGGCGCCAACGTGGAACCTACACAACACAACCAAAGTACTTTGCCCCAACGAAACAGTGAGGTTGTCAATCTCACCGACTTGCTGTAACAAAGGATTAACCGTATTGTGTGGAAGATGATTGTTTGCAAGAAAACAGTAAAACAAGTATTGCAGTAGATTGTATGCGATGTAAAGAATAGGACCAGGGTCCACAGTTCACTAGAGGTGTCTCTTCCATAAGATAAAAGCATGTTGGGTGAACAAATTACAGTCGGGCAATTGACAAAATAGAGAAGGGCATAACAATGCATATACATGATATGATAAATATAGTGAGATTTAATTGGGCATTACGACAAAGTACATAGACCGCCATCCAACTGCATCTATGCCTAAAAAGTCCACCTTCAGGTTATCATCCGAACCCCTTTCAGTATTAAGTTGCAAAGCAACAGACAATTGCATTAAGTATGGTGCGTAATGTAATCGACAACTACATCCTTAGACATAGAATCAATGTTTTATCCCTAGTGGCAACAGCACATCACAACCTTAGAACTTTCTGTCACTGTCCCAGGTATCAATGAAGGCATGAACCCACTATCGGGCATAAATACTCCCTCTTGGAGTTAAGAGTAAAAACTTGGCCAGAGCCTCTACTAATAACGGAGGCATGCAAGATCATAAACAACACATAAGTAATAGATTGATAATCACCATAACATAGTATTCTCTATCCATCGGATCCCGACAAACACAACATATAGTATTATAGATAGATGATCTTGATCATGTTAGGCAGCTCACAAGATCCAACAATGAAGCACATGAGGAGAAGACGACCATCTAGCTACTGCTATGGACCCATAGTCCAGGGGTGAACTACTCACTCATCACTGGGAGGCGATCATGGCGATGAAGAGTCCTCCGGAGATGAATCCCCTCTCCGGCGGGGTGCCGGAGGATCTCGAGATGGGATTCGCGGCGGCGTCTCTGGAAGGTTTCCGTATCGTGGCTCTCGGTGCGGGGGTTTCGCGACGGAGGCTTTAAGTAGGCTAAAGGGCAGCCTCGGAGGGGGTCTGTGGGGCCAGACACTAGGGCGGCGCGGCCAGGGCCTGGGCGCGCACACATGTGTGGGCCCCACGGGCCCCTCTCTGGCGGCTCTCGGGTGTTCTGGATGCTTCCGGGCAAAATAGGAACAGGCGTTGATTTCGTCCAATTCCGAGAATATTTCCTTACTAGGATTTCTGAAACCAAAAACAACAGAAAACAGCAATGGCTCTTCGGCATCTTGTTAATAGGTTAGTTCCGAAAATGCGTAAATACGACATATAATGTGTGTAAAACATGTAGATATCATCAATAATGTAGCATGGAACATAAGAAATTATCGATACGTTGTAAGTACGCATCTTAACATCATCAGAAAACAAGCTACTTAAAGTAGAAAGCTCATTCATATGTTCTACAACACTCTCTTTTTCAGTACCACAAAAGGGTGTTTTCTCAACAATAGATATATGAGATAAATCAAGAGAAAAGTCATAATCTTTATCTTTAATGTTTATAGGAGATGTGGCAAATTTAGGATCAGGAGACGGTTTATATCTAACAGCATGTTGTGCAATAAGCTTTTTGAGGTTACTTGTACTAGTAGTAGCATTGCATTTGTCAATAAAATCATCATCAAGTTCTACATAATCTTCATCAAGATCATCAATCTCAGGTGAATTAACAGGTATAACAGTATTTTCATTAGGAGTTTCAGTAATTTCAATTTCTCTAGACCTAGCAATTGTACCATCTAGAAAAGGACCTAATGAACCAGCATTATCAAGCACAGTAGAAGCATCATCAAAATTATCAGAGGAATTTTCAGATTCAGCAGAAGTACCAACACGTGAAGTTTGTGGTGGTGAAACAAGTTGACTTATCACAGATGGAGAATCAAGAGCAGCAGAGGTACTCAGAGTTGTACCTTTTCTTGTAGTGGATGGTAATATGGCGACTTTAGTATCGCGAGGTTTACCCATGATGGAGAATTTGCAGCGAACAATATCAATCCAAGTGAACTTCCAAATAAAGCTATGCTCCCCGGCAACGGCGCCAGAAAATAGTCTTGATGACCCACAAGTATAGGGGATCGCAACTGTCTTCGAGGGAAGTATTACCCAATTTATTGATTCGACACAAGGGGAGACAAAGAATACTTGTAAGCCTTAACAGCGGAGTTGTCAATTCAGCTGCACCTGAAACAGACTTGCTCGCAAGAGTTTATCAGTAGCAACAGTTTTATAGCAGTAGGAATAGTGAAATAACAGCGATGAAATAAAGACAGCAGTGATTATAGTAAACAGCGGGATTAAAATACTGGGCACAGGGACGGATGAATGGGCGTTGCATGGATGAGAGAATTCATGTAACAATCATGGTAGGGCATTTGCAGGTAATAATAAAGCGGTATCCAAGTACTAATCAATCAATAGGCATGTGTTCCATATATAGTCGTACGTGCTCGCAATGAGAAACTTGCACAACATCTTTTGTCCTACCAGCCGGTGGCAGCCGGGCCTCTAGGGAAACTACTGGAAATTAAGGTACTCCTTTTAATAGAGTACCGGAGCAAAGCATTAACACTCCGTGAACACATGTGATCCTCACATCACTACCATCCCCTCCGGTTGTCCCGATTTCTGTCACTTCGGGGCCATTGGTTCCGGACAGCGACATGTGTATACAACTTGCAGGTAAGATCAATAAACAATGCATATCATGATGAAACAATAACATGTTCAGATCTGAGATCATGGCACTCGGGCCCTAGTGCCAAGCATTAAGCATAACAAGTTGCAACAATATCATAAAAGTAACATCTACGGATACTAGGCACCATGCCCTAACAATCTTGTGACTATTACATGATCAATCTCATCCAATCCCTACCATCCCCTTCAGCCTACAGCGGGGGAATTACTCACACATGGATGGGGGAAACATGGCTGGTTGATGGAGAGGCGTTGGTGGTGATGGCGGCGATGATCTCCTCCAATTCCCCGTCCCGGCGGAGTGCCGGGACGGAGACCTGGCTCCCGAGACGGAGTTTCACGATGTGGAGGCTCTCTGGAGGGTTTCGCGACTTCCTTCTCCCCGTGCGTTTTTAGGTCGAGGGCGATAAGTAGTCCGAAGGAGGGCGTCGGAGGCCTGCCGAGGCCGCCACACACTAGGGCCGCGCGCCCCCTCCTGGGCCGCGCCGCCCTATGGTGTGGGGCCCTCGGGCCTCCACCTGACTTGCCCTTCGGCTCCGTGAGTCTTCGGAAAATAGGACCTTCTGCATAAATTCCGAGGATTTTCCTGAAAGTTGGATTTCTGCACAAAAACGAGACACCAGAGCAATTCTGCTGAAAACAGCGTTAGTCCGTGTTAGTTGTATCCAAAATACACAAATTAGAGGCAAAACAATAGCAAAAATGCTCGGGAAAGTAGATACGTTTTGGACGTATCAGTCGCCAAAACTACTATGGCGACAGCATCAAAGAGATAAAACAAAAGAGAAGACAAGGTGGTCTACTTGACCTCCGGCTTCGATGAACTGGGAGCGGGAGTTGGTTTGTATCCGAGGTAGGCGCGGATTTTCTTTGAGTTCGGCTTGGCAGCCTTAATCAACGACTGCCACCTCTTCGTTTCCATCTCCTTCGTGTCGCCAACTCTTGCCCAGTCGACATCTTGTTGGCTGTCAGCAACCAAGGCGATAGTACCTTCAACACCAACTTTCAAACCTTCTTGGCGAAGTTTA
This sequence comes from Lolium multiflorum, assembly GCA_030979885.1. Lineage (NCBI taxonomy): Eukaryota > Viridiplantae > Streptophyta > Magnoliopsida > Poales > Poaceae > Lolium > Lolium multiflorum. Next base: position 211,763,638 of record CM061749.1, read on the forward strand.
AGCCCAAGATCTTCTTGAGAATTGAAGCACTTAGCAAGAGCAGTAAAAGTCGCGGGTTCCTCTTTCTTCGGGAAGAAGTAGGGAAAAAGCCGCGATAGACCTGTCCTAGCTTCGGCAAGGCCTTCGCGCGCCTCATCTCCATGAATCTCAAGGAGGGAAAGCGCGTCAAGAAGGTGATCACCTTCAGGATTTTCCAGATCATAATCTTGTTGCGTTTTCCCTAAATGAGCAAAAAGAAGCTTGTCAAGAAAAAGGAGCAAGGACAAACATACTAACCCGAAGAAACAGCAAGGATTTGAGTACTTACTAACAAAACATCGACTCTGCGACTCCAAGCGAGTAAGGATTTCTTTCTCGCGAGCAGACTGGTGAGCTATGTTGTCGCTCAGAGTTTCCGCGTCATGAAGTCTTTTTCGAAGTTCTTCGACGGCGGCAGCATCTGCTTCAGCTTTCTTGCGAGCTTTTTCGCTTTGCTCTAACTTGATAGCAAGAGCGTCAGCGCGTTTATTGGATTCCTTAAGAGTTTCTGGCATAATAAACGAGAGTAAAATATCATGACAACATAATGAAGGAGTATATTCAGAAGAAGAGGCAAATAAAAATAGTACCTTCAAGCTTGGCGGCATAATCACGATACCCGATAAATTGGGTACCGAGGCGGATAAATTCCTTCATTAAAGACTGAAGAGAAGACCATAGAAAAGAAAATCAATATAGGAAGCGAAAACTCGACATCACCAAGCAAAAAACAGAGGGGAGTTCAAAGCATTGAAATCAGTACAGGAAAAAGAAACAACTTACTTCCTCCATTAAAGGAGTCGTGGAACAACCAATTAACATGGCAGACTCCTTGCTGGCTCCACCCTAGCTCTCTTTGGTGAAGAGGCTCGGGGGCTCGCAACTGGAGTTGGGTGTTGCGTGTCTTGCTGAGGAGGCGAGGTTTCATCCCCATCGGGATGAGCTTCAGAGATAATTAAAATCGAGACGTACTCGTTCGACGTCAACGTCTATCGGTGATTTTCATCCTCGTCACCACCGCAAGTAATGCGACAATATAAGAAGCAACGTATACAAAACATCGGGAGCAAGCAATAAAAAGAAACGAGAATTACGAGCTGACAAGAGCATTGACACGCGTGAAGCACACGTCCGTTGGGAACCCCAAGTGGAAGGTGTGGTGCGTATAGAAGCAAGTTTCCCTCAGTATGAAACCAAGGTTATCGAACCAGTAGGAGTCAAGGAACACGTGAAGGTTGTCGGTGGAGGAGTGTAGTGCGGCGCAACACCAGTGAAACCGGCGCCAACGTGGAACCTGCACAACACAATCAAGATACTTTGCCCCAACGTAATGAGGTTGTCAATCTCACCGGCTTGCTGAAAACAAAGGATTAAACGTATAGTGTGGAAGATGATGTTTGTTTGCAAAGAACAGTAGAGAACAATGATTGCAGTAGATTGTATTCAGATGTAAAAGATTGGACCGGGGTCCACAGTTCACTAGTGGTGTCTCTCCAATAAGATAAATAACATGTTGGGTCAACAAATTACAGGCGGGCAATTGACAAATAAAGATTCAATACATATCATGATGATCACTATGAGATTTAATCAGGGCATTACGACAAAGAACATAGACCGCCATCCAGCATTCATCTATGCCTAAATAGTCCACCTTCAGGTTAGCATCCGCACCCCTTCCAGTATTAAGTTGACAATTGCATTAAGTATGGTGCGTAATGTAATCAACACAAATATCCTTAGACAAAGCATTGATGTTTTATCCCTAGTAGCAACAACACATCCACAACCTTAGAACTTTCTGTCACTGTCCCAGATTCAATGGAGGCATGAACCCACTATCAAGCATAAATACCCCCTCTTGGAGTTACAAGCATCAACTTGGCCAGAGCCTCTACTAGCAACGGAGAGCATGCAAGAACATAAACAACACATATATGATAGATTGATAATCAACTTGACATAATATTCTATATTCATCGGATCCCGCCAAACACAACATGTAGCATTACAAATAGATGATCTTGATCATGTTAGGCAGCTCACAAGATCTAAACATGATAGCACAAGAGGAAGACAACCATCTAGCTACTGCTATGGACCCATAGTCCAAGGATGAACTACTCACGCATCAATCCGGAGGCGGGCATGATGATGTAGAGCCCTCCGGTGATGATTCCCCCTCCGGCGGGGTCGGAGCGATCTCCTGAATCCCCCAAGATGGGATTGGCGGCGGCGGCGTCTCGGTATCTCCGTATCGTGGCTCTCGGTCAGGGGGTTTTGCAGAAGGCTATAAGTAGGCGGAAGGGTAGGAGGACATGGGCCCCACACCATAGGCCGGCGCGGCCAAGGGCCAGGCTGCCCTATGGGTACGGGCCCTCGTGGCCCCACTTCGTATACTCTTCGGTCTTCTGGAAGCTTCGTGGAAAAATAAGACCCTGGGCATTGATTTCGTCCAATTCCGAGAATATTTCCTTTGTAGGATTTCTGAAACCAAAAACAGCAGCAAACAACAACTGGCGCTTCGGCATCTTGTTAATAGGTTAGTGCCGGAAAATGCATAATAATGATGTAAAGTATGTATAAAACATGTGAGTATTGTTATAAAAGTAGCATGGAACATAAGAAATTATAGATACGTTGGAGACGTATCAAGCATCCCCAAGCTTAGTTCCTACTCGCCCTCGAATAGGTAAACGATAAGAATAATAATTTCTGAAGTGACATGCTACCAACATAATCTTGATCAACATTATTGTAAAGCATATGAGGTGAATGGTGTGATTCAAAGCAATGAATTGCTAACAAAAGATAATGACTAAACAACTAAATCATATAGCAAAACTTTTCATGAATAGTACTTTCAAGACAAGTATCAACAAGACTTGCATAAGAGCTAACTCATAAAGCAATAGATTCAAAGTAGAAGGCATTGAAGCAACACAAAGGATGATTAAGTTTCAGCAATTGCTTTCAACTTGTAACATGTATATCTCATGGATAATTGTCAACATAGAGTAATATAACAAGTGCAATAAGTAAACATGTAAGAATCAATGCACACAGTTAACACAAGTGTTTGCTTCTAAGATAGAAATAAGTAGGTAAACTGACTCAACATAAAGTAAAAGAATGGCCCTTCGCAGAGGGAAGCATGGATTACTATTTTTGTGCTAGAGCTTTTATTTTGAAAACATAGAAACAATTTTGTCAACGGTAGTAATAATTCATATGTGTTATGCATAATACTTCCTACAAGTTGCAAGCCTCATGCATAGAATACCAATAGTGCCCGCACCTTGTCCTAATTAGCTTGGATTTACATGGATTATCATTGCATAACATATGTTTCAACCAAGTGTCACAAAGGGGCACCTCTATGCCGCCTGTACAAAGGTCCAAGGAGATCAATCGCATTTGATTTCTCGTTTTTAATAGATCTCAACTTAGGATATCCATACCGGGACAACATAGACAACAGATAATGGACTCCTCTTTAATGCATAAGCATTCAACAACGATAATATTCTCATAAGAGATTGAGGATGAATGTCCAAACTGAAAACTTCCACCATGATACATGGCTTTGGTTAGAGCCCAATGTTCTTCTCTAACATATGCATACTCAAACCATTTGATCATGATAAATCACCCTTACTTCAGACAAGACGAACATGCATAGCAACTCACATGATATCCAACAAAGGTGTAAAAAGTTGATGGCGTCCCCAGAAACATGGTTACCGCTCAACAAGCAACTTATAAGAACTAAGACACATAGCTACATATTCATCACCACAATAGTTTTTAAGCTATTTTCCCATGAGCTATATATTGCAAAGACAAAGGAATGAAATTTTAAAGGTAGCACTCAAGTAATTTACTTTGGAATGGCAGAAAAATACCACATAGTAGGTAGATATGGTGGACACAAATGGCATGGGTTTTGGCTCAAGGTGTTTGGATGCACGAGAAGCATTTCCTCTCGGTACAAGGCTTAGGCTAGCAAGGTTGTTTGAAGCAAACACAAGTATGAACAGGTACAGCAAAACTTACACAAGAACATATTGCAAGCATTATAAGACTCTACACTGTCTTCCTTGTTGTTCAAACACTTTACCAGAAAATATCTAGACCTTAGAGAGACCAATCATGCAAACCAATTTTCAACAAGATCTACGGTAGTTCTCCACTAATAGATTAAACTACATGATGCATGAGCTTAAACATGATCTATGAGAGCTCAAAACAATTGCCAAGTATCAAGTTATTCAAAACCATATGAAGCATTTTCTGGTTCCAACCAAATAGCAATCAACGAAGCAATTTTCAGCCTTCGCCATGAACATTAAAGCATAACTAAGAACACAAGTGTTCAAATGAAAAAGCGGAGCGTAATATCTCCAATACAAGGATGGTGGGATCCAACTTTATTCAAACCAAAACAAAAATAAAAGCAAACAGACGCTCCAAGTAAAGAACATAAGATGTGATGGAATAAAAATATAGTTTCACTAGAAGTGACATGATAAGTTGTCGATGAAGAAGGGGATGCCTTGGGCATCCCCAAGCTTAGATGCTTGAGTCTTCTTAAAATATGCAGGGATGAACCACGGGGGCATCCCCAAGCTTAGACTTTTAACTCTTCTTGATCATATTGTATCATCCTCTTCTCTTGACCCTTGAAAACTTCCTCCACACTGATGTCTACGGGTGCTTCTATTCTTGTAGACAGTGTTGGGCCTCCAAGAGCAGAGGTTTGTAGAACAGCAGCAAGTTTCCCTTAAGTGGATTACCCAAGGTTTATCGAACTCGGGAGGAAGAGGTCAAAGATATCCCTCTCAAGCAACCCTGTAATCACAAAGCAAGAAGTCTCTTGTGTCCCAACACACCAAATACACTTGTCAGATGTATAGGTGTACTAGTTCGGCGAAGAGATAGTGAAATACAAGTAATATGGATGTATATGAGTGGTAATAGCAATCTGAATAAAATATGGCAGCGAGTAAACATGCAACAGAACAGTAAGTAAACGGTGTTTGCAGTATTGGAAACAAGGCCTAGGGATCATACTTTCACTAGTGGACACTCTCAACATTGATCGCATAATAAATACTTCTTCTCATATGTGCTACATACACTCTTGTTTGATAATGAACACATTGCGTAGGATTACACGAACCCTCAATGCCGGAGTTAACAAGCTCCACAATTCAATGTTCATATTTAAATAACCTTAGAGCATAATAGATCATTGCAAAATAAACCAAGAACTAACATAGTGCACACACTGTCCACATTACACTATGAAGGAGGAATAGATCACATCAATACTATCATAATGATAATTAACTCCACAATCTACAAGAGATCGTGATCATAGCCTACGACAAGAACCACACGGTGCACACACTAATCACCTTTACACCAAGTAGGAGGAATAGACTACTTTAATAACATCACATGAGTAGCACACAACTAGTAGCGATACAAAGCTCATCATATGGATCTCAATCATGTAAAGCAGCTCATGAGATCATTGTATTGGAGTACGAGAGAGATTAACCACATAGCTACGGTAGAGCCCTCGAGCCTCGAGGGAGAACTACTCCCTCCTCATCATGGGAACGGCGATGGCGGTGAAGATGGCGGTGGAGACGGCTTCGGGGGCAATTCCCCGTCCGGCGGCGTGCCGGAACAGAGAGTTCTGTCCCCCGAATCTTGATTTCGCGATGGCGGCGGCTCTGGAAGGTTTTCTCGGGTCTCGTCTTCTGTCGGTGTTTTTAGGTCAGGGACGATTAAATAGGCGAAGAGATGGAGTCGGAGGGGCCACGGGGTGCCCACACCACAGGGGGCGCCCCAGGCCGCGCCGGGGTGTGGTGTGGGGCTCCCCTCTCATCCTTCTCCGGTGCTCTGGAAGCTTCCGGAATTATAAGGTCCTCGGTCTTGATTTCGTCCGATTCCGAAATATTTCTTTACTAGGATTTCTGAAACCAAAAACAGAAAACAAGCTGGCTTCGGCATCTCGTCAATAGGTTAGTTCCGGAAAACGCATAATAATGACATATAATGTGTATAAAACATGTAGGTATCATCAATAAAGTAGCATGGAACATAAGAAATTATAGATACGTTTGGGACGTATCAAGCATCCCCAAGCTTAGTTCCTACTCGCCCTCGAGTAGGTAAACGATAACAATGATAATTTCTTAAGTGACATGCCATCATAACCTTGATCATACTATTGTAAAGCACATGAGATGAATGCAGAGATTCGAAGCAATGATGAAGATAATGAGTAAACAAATGAATCATATAACAAAGACTTTTCATGAATAATACTTTCAAGACAAGCATCAATAAGTCTTGCATAAGAGTTAACTCATAAGCAATAAATTCTTAGTAGAAGGCTTTGAAACAACACAAAGGAAGATATAAGTTTCAGCGGTTGCTTTCAACTTTAACATGTATATCTCGTGGATAATTGTCAACACAAAGTAATATAACAAGTGCAATAGGTAAACATGTAAGAATCAATGCACACAGTTCACACAAGTGTTTGCTTCTAAGATAGAAAGAATAGGTGACTCAACAATAAAGTAAAAGAATGGTCCTTCAAAGAGGAAAGCATCGATTGCTATATTTGTGCTAGAGCTTTGATTTTGAAAACATATAGAGAGCATAAAAGTAAAGTTTTGAGAGGTGTTTGTTGTTGTCAACGAATGGTAGCGGGTACTCTAACCCCCTTGCCAGACAAACCTTCAAAAAGCGGCTCCCATTTTATTTTATTCTTGGGTGGCACTCCTTCCAACCTTTCTTTCACAAACCATAGCTAACCGAATCCTCGGGTGCCTGCAACAATCTCATACCATGAAGGAGTGCCTTTTTATTTTAGTTTTATTATGATGACACTCCTCCCCACCTTTGCTTTCTCAAGCCATGGCTAACCGAATCCTTCGGGTGCCGTCCAACAATCACATACCATGGAGGAGTGTCTATTTTTGTTAATTAATTTGGGACTGGGAATCCCATTGCCAGCTCTTTTTGCAAAATTATTGGATAAGCAGATGAAGCCACTAGTCCATTGGTGAAAGTTGCCCAACAAGATTGAAAGATAAACACCACATACTTCATCATGAGCTATAAAACATTGACACAAATAAGAGGTAATAACTTTTGAATTTGTTTAAAGGTAACACTCAAGCAATTTACTTTGGAATGGCGGAGAAATACCATGTAGTAGGTAGGTATGGTGGACACAAATGGCATGAATATTGGCTCAAGTATTTGGATGCATGAGAAGTATTCCCTCTCTATACAAGGCTTAGGCTAGCAAGGTTATTTGAAGCAAACTCAAGTATAAAATGGTGCAGCAAGACTCACATATAAACATATTGTAAGCATTATAAGACTTTACATCGTCTCCTTGTTGTTCAAACACCTCAACCAGAAAATATCTAGACTTAGAGAGACCAATCATGCAAACCAAATTTTAACAAGCTCTATGTAATTATTCATTAATGGGTACAAGGTACATGATGCAAGAGCTTAAACAAGATCTATATGAGCACAACAATTGCCAAGTATCACATTATTCAAGACATTACACCAATTACTACATGTAGCATTTCCCGTTTCCAATCATATAACAATTAACGAAGCAGTTTCAACCTTCGCCATGAAAATTAAAAGCTAAGAACACATGTGTTCATACGAACCAGCGGAGCGTGTCTCTCTCCCAAACAATCATTTATTCAAACAAAAACAAAAACAAAAACATACAGACGCTCCAAGTAAAGTACATAAGATGTGACCGAATAAAAATATAGTTTCAAGAGAAGGAACCTGATACTTTGTCGATGAAGAAGGGGATGCCTTGGGCATCCCCAAGCTTAGATGCTTGAGTCTTCTCGAAATATGCAGGGATGAACCACCGGGCATCCCCAAGCTTAGACTTTTCATTCTTCTTGATCGTAGTATATCATCCTCCTCTCTTGACCCTTGAAAACATCCTTCACACCAAACTTCAAGCAAACTCATTAGAGGGTTAGTGCATAATCAAAAATTCACATGTTCAGAGGTGACACAAACATTCTTTTCACTTCTGGACATTGCATAAAGCTACTGGACATTAATGGATCAAAGAAATTCATCCAACATAGCAAAAGAGGCAATGCGAAATAAAAGGCAGAATCTGTCAAAAACAGAACAGTCCGTAAAGACGAATTTTAAGATGGCACCAGACTTGCTCAAATGGAAAAACTCAAAACTAATGAAAGTTGCGTACATATCTGAGGATCACGCTCGTAAATTGGCAGATTTTTTCGAATTTTCTACAGAGACTTGTGCCCAGATTCGTGACAGACAGCAATGCTGTTTCTGCGCAGCGATCCCAAATATAACATCAACTTTAACATAGAAACTTTACTTGGCACAAAAACATGATAAGGAGAGGTTGCTACAGTAGTAAACAACTTCCAAGACACAAATATAAAACAAAGTACTGTAGCAAAATAACACATGGGTTATCTCCCAAGAAGTTCTTTCTTTATAGCCATTAAGATGGGCTCAACAATTTTGGTGATGCACCCGCAAGAAATAGTATTTGAAGCAAAAGAGAGCTTCAAGAGGCAATTCAAAACACATTTGAGCCTAACATGCTTCCTATGCAGAAGAATCTTATACACAAATGAATTCATGAAGAGCAAAGTGACAAGCATAAGAGGATAAAACACGAGTAACTTAAAGATTCTCAAAAAGGGGAAACTTAATATTATTAAGATGCATATAACCATATTTCCCTCTCTCATAATAACTTTCAGTAGCATCATTGATGAAATCCACAATATACCCGTCACTTAAAACATTCTTATCATGGTTCATATGCATAGAAGTATCATTAATTTTGGCATAAGAAGAGTTATTCTCATTAATAGTAATTGGAGCAAGATTATTATCAAGAATTTGAACATGGTAAACAAGTTGCATATTAAAAGAATTGTTTTTGGTAATCCAATCATGACTATGACAAGTTTCATAAGGATAGTTATAACCTATATCATAGCATTCTTTATAATAATCATCAAAGATCGGAGGCACGGTGTCATCATAAGAAATAGAATAGTTATCTTTCACAGTCGGTTTATCTATGACCATACCATCATTGTTATTAGAAGGAGATGTATCAAGAACATAATGACCAGTAGCAAAAGGATTTTCAAACACCTCTTCCCCAAGCTTAGAGCTTTATCATTATGGGAGGAAGCATGGATAGCACTGACACTATGGAAATTATTATCATTTTCAGAATTAGTTTCCCAGAGATTTGTAATATCAAAAGTAGTATGCTCATTCAAATCATGATCGCTAATGTATGTAAAGGGCATAGGAAGATCATCGTATTCAGATTCATTATCACAATAATCATTAGGAGCAACATACTTACGGTTACCTAGCGTTATCTCATTCACGCGGGGATACGCCGTTACCTCTTTCTTTTTATTCTCCTTCTTCTTCTTCTTCGTTCCCTTCTTCTTCTTCTTCTTCTTCTCTTCCTTCTCCTCGTTCCCTTCTTTAGGAGGAAGAGGCTTGAAAGGTGGCTTGTCCGCATAACCTGATTTACTTTTAGAAACAATAGAAGAAACTTGGGAGGATCCCTCCTTTTCATTAATTAGTTGAAAACACACAGCGGTCCTATCATATTTTGGCAAGGTGTCATCTTCTAAAATATTTTGTATGTAAGTATTTGTATGGCTATTATCAATGCAATAAGAAAAACACCCATGCAGGACATCATCAATATCAAGATCGTTAATATTTAACAAGGAAATTTTTCTTGATAACTCTTCACACTTCAAAAATAAGGTAAGTTCATCATGCTGATTAGGAATAATTTCATCATCACAATACAAATTTGCAGCACTCATGGGGTTTGAATTATCATTGGAGGAGCATTGAAAATTAAAATGACCAACTCTATGGCAAAGTTCACAAATAAAAGGATAGAGGGCACACACTTTTTCTCCAAGATCATCTAGAGCTCTAGACCACTTTCTAGTTTTTTCATTTCTGTGATGGATACAATATTCATCTTCTATTTGATTAATTCCACAAGGTCTATGTATTCCACAAAAATTAACATGCTTATAGGAAATAGCATTCTTAGGAGTTTGAGCACGCTTATTGCAATCATTAACAACAATTTCATTCTTCATGCAAGCGTCTTTAAAAGGTTCATGATACTTATCAAAATTCTTCCTAGGCAATTCAATGTGAGAAGCAAAAGCTTTATAAAGATTTGCAGCAACTTGAGAGTCAAGACCATAAGTAGCACTCATATTTCGAAATTTACCACTATCCATGAAAGTTTCAATGCATTCATAATCATAATTTATACCTGACTCTTTACCTTTGTCGTTCTCCCAATCTTCAGCGTTCTCCTTAATCCGATCAAGAAGGTCCCTTTTAAACTCTTCTTTATTGCTCGTGAATGATCCAGAACAAGTAGTATCCAGCAAGGTCTTATCTTGAAAAGAAAGTCTTGCATAGAAATTATCAATGATGATATTACCTGGAAGCTCATGATTGGGGCATTTGAGCATTAAAGTCTTCAATCTCTCCCATGCTTGGGCAATACTCTCTCCATCATGAGGCCAAAAATTATATATATGGTTTCGATCTTTGTGAATTTCACTTGGAGGATAGAACTTGGAATAAAATAGAGGCACAATATCCTTCCAATCAAGAGAGCGCCCGTCCTTCAATAGTTTATACCAATGCGCCGCTTCACCAGATAGCGACATAACAAATAATTTATTTCTAACTTCATCCATTGAAATACCTGCACACTTGAATAACCCGCATAATTCATGCAAAAACAGTAAATGATTCCTAGGATGGACAGTTCCATCCCCTTCATAGCGGTTATCCATAACACGTTCAATAATTTCCATAGGTATTTTATACGGAATACTTTCAGCAGGTGGATTTAAAATATCAGAAGCATCATTAGAGTTATCGCATATGGGAGATAAAGCATCATCAGAGCAAAATATTTCTTCTAAAGCGGAGGAGCAAAAAAAATTATTTTTATGTAAACTAGCTTCCCCAAGCTTAGACTTCTTCATAGCATTAGCAGTAATTGCATTCATACTAATAACATTGCTATTATCATGTAAATAAGGTTCCATAGGTTTTTAATTTTCGCATCAAACAATTCTAAATTAGGAAAAAGATTAAAAAGCTCACCAATTTTGTTGTTGTTTTCCATTATGCCTAACTAGTGAAAATAAAAACAAGAAACAAAAAGATGCAATTGCGGGATCTAAAGGAAATAGCTTCGAGCACACACACAATGGCGCCAGAAAAGTACTGGAACCGGAGTATGAGTGCCTTTTACCTTTCCTCCCGGCAACGGCGCCAGAAAAGTGCTTGATGTCTACGGGTGCTTCTATTCTTGTAGGCAGTGTTGGGCCTCCAAGAGCAGAGGTTTGTAGAACAGCGGCAAGTTTCCCTTAAGTGGATTACCCAAGGTTTATCGAACTCGGGGAGGAAGAGGTCAAAGATATCCCTCTCAAGCAACCACAATCACAAAGCAAGAAGTCTCTTGTGTCCCCAACACACCAATACACTTGTCAGATGTATAGGTGTACTAGTTCGAAGAGATAGTGAAATACAAGTAATATGGATGTATATGAGTGGTAATAGCAATCTGAATAAAATATGGCAGCGAGTAAACATGCAACAAAACAGTAAATAAGCGGTGTTTGCAGTATTGGAAACAAGGCCTAGGGATCATACTTTCACTAGTGGACACTCTCAACATTGATCGCATAATAAATACTTCTTCTCATATGTGCTACATACACTCTTGTTTGATAATGAACACATTGCGTAGGATTACACGAACCCTCAATGCCGGAGTTAACAAGCTCCACAATTCAATGTTCATATTTAAATAACCTTAGAGCATAATAGATCATTGCAAAATAAACCAAGAACTAACATAGTGCACACACTGTCCACATTACACTATGAAGGAGGAATAGATCACATCAATACTATCATAATGATAATTAACTCCACAATCTACAAGAGATCGTGATCATAGCCTACGACAAGAACCACACGGTGCACACACTAATCACCTTTACACCAAGTAGGAGGAATAGACTACTTTAATAACATCACATGAGTAGCACACAACTAGTAGCGATACAAAGCTCATCATATGGATCTCAATCATGTAAAGCAGCTCATGAGATCATTGTATTGGAGTACAGAGAGAGATTAACCACATAGCTACGGTAGAGCCCTCAGCCCCGGGGAGAACTACTCCCTCCTCATCATGGGAACAGCGATGGCGGTGAAGATGGCGGTGGAGACGGTTTGGAGGCAATTCCCCGTCCGGCGGCGTGCCGGACAGAGACTTCTGTCCCCCGAATCTTGATTTCGCGATGGCGGCGGCTCTGGAAGGTTTTCTCGGGTCTCGTCTTCTCTGTCGGTGTTTTTAGGTCAGGGACGATTAAATAGGCGAAGAGATGGAGTCGGAGGGGCCACGGGGTGCCCACACCACAGGGGGCGCGCCCCCCTGGGCCGCGCCGGGGTGTGGTGTGGGCCCCCCTGGCTCCCCTCTCGTCCTTCTCCGGTGCTCTGGAAGCTTCCGGGAATTATAAGGTCCTCGGTCTTGATTTCGTCCGATTCCGAAAATATTTCTTTACTAGGATTTCGAAACCAAAAACAGCAGAAAACAGCAACTGGCCTTCGGCATCTCGTCAATAGGTTAGTTCCGGAAAATGCATAATAATGACATATAATGTGTATAAAACATGTAGGTATCATCAATAAAGTAGCATGGAACATAAGAAATTATAGATACGTTTGGGACGTATCACACACCAAACTTAAAGCAAACTCATTAGAGGGTTAGTGCATAATCAAAAAATTCATATATTCAGAGGTGACATAATCATTCTTAACACTTCTGGACATTGCACAAAGCTACTGAAAATTAATAGAACAAATAAATCCATTCAACATAGCAAAAGGGCCAATGCGAAATAAAAGGCAGAATCTGTCAAAACAGAACAGTCCGTAAAGCAATTTCCAAGCACAACTTGCTCAAACGGAAAAACTCAAAACTAATGAAAGTTGCATACATATCGAGGATCACGCACGTAAATTGGCATATTTTTTTGATTTTTCTACAGAGAGATCTACGCAAATTCGTGGACAGCAATTCTGTTTCTGCGCAGTAATCCAAATCTAGTATCAACTTTACCATAGAGACTTTACTTGGCACAAAAAACATGACAAAGAGAGGTTGCTACAGTAGTAACAACTTCCAAGACTCAACAAAACAGTAGTAAAATAAAACATGGGTTATCTCCCAAGAAGTGCTTTTCTTTAACACCTTTCAGCTAGGCGCAGAAAGTGCAAATCAAGTATTATCAAGAGATGAAGCATTGATACGTCTCCAACGTATCGATAATTTCTTATGTTCCATGCTACTTTATTGATGATACCTACATGTTTTATGCACATTATATGTCGTATTTACGCATTTTCTGGAACTAACCTATTAACAAGATGCCGAAGAGCCGGTTCTTTTCTGCTGTTTTGGTTTCAGAAATCCTAGTAAGGAAATATTCTCGGAATTGGACGAAATCACCGCCCAGGGTCCTATTTTTGCACGGAGCTTCCAGAAGACCGAAGAGATAACGAAGTGGGGCGACGAGCGCCGCCACCATGGGGCCGCGCGGCCGGGGAGGGGGCCGCGCCGCCTATGGTGTGGGCCTCGTCAGCCCCCGACCTACCCTTTCGCCTGCAGCCTCCGTCGCGAAACCCCAGTGCCGAGCCACGATACGGAAAACCTTCGGAGACGCCGCCGCCGCGAATCCCATCTCGGGGGATTCAGAGATCGCCTCAGGCACCGGAGAGGGGATTCATCTCCCGGAGGACTCTTCATCGCCATGATCGCCTCCGGAGTGATGAGTGAGTAGTTCACCCTGGACTATGGGTCCATAGCAGTATCTAGATGGTCGTCTTCTCCTAATTGTGCTTCATTGTTGGATCTTGTGAGCTGCCTAACATGATCAAGATCATCTATATGTAATTCTATATGTTGTGTTTGTCGGGATCCGATGGATAGAGAATGCTATGTTATGGTGATTATCAATCTATTGTTTATGTGTTGTTTATGATCTTGCATGCTCTCCGTTATTAGTAGAGGCTCTGGCCAAGTTTTTACTCTTAACTCCAAGAGGGAGTATTTATGCTCGATAGTGGGTTCATGCCTTCATTGACACCTGGGACAGTGACAGAAAGTTCTAAGGTTGTGATGTGCTGTTGCCACTAGGGATAAAACATTGATTCTATGTCTAAGGATGTAGTTGTCGATTACATTACGCACCATACTTAATGCAATTGTCTGTTGCTTTGCAACTTAATACTGAATGGGGTTCGGATGATAACCTGAAGGTGGACTTTTTAGGCATAGATGCAGTTGGATGGCGGTCTATGTACTTTGTCGTAATGCCCAATTAAATCTCACTATATTTATCATATCATGTATATGTTGCCCGACTGTAATTTGTTCACCCAACATGCTTTTATCTTATGGGAGAGACACCTCTAGTGAACTGTGGACCCGGTCCTATTCTTTACATAGCATACAATCTACTGCAATTGTTCTTTCTGTTTTCTTGCAAACAATCATCTTCCACTCGATACGCTTAATCCTTTGTTACCAAGCCGGTGAGATTGACAACCTCACTGTTTCGTTGGGGCAAAGTACTTTGGTTTTGTTGTGCAGATTCCACGTTGGCGCGGAATCCCTGTTGTTGCGCCGCATCACATTTAGCCACCATCAACCTTCAACGTGATTCTTGGCTCCTCTGGTTCGGTTAAACCTTGGTTTCTTTCTGAGGGAAAACTTGCCCTTGTGCGCATCATACCTTCCTCTTGGGGTTCCCAACGGACGTGTACATTCGCGCACAAGCCTGTTTTCGGCGCCGTTGCCGGGGAGATCAAGACACGCTGCAAGGGAGTCTCCACTTCTCAATCTCTTTACTTTGTTTTTGTCTTGCTTTATTTTATTTACTACTTTGTTTTCTGCACCTAAACAAAACACAAAAAAATTAGTCGCTAGCTTTACTTTATTTACTGTCTTGCTCTCTATATTGAAAACACAAAAAAATTAGTTACTTGTCTTTGCCTAGTTTACTTTATTGCTACTAAAATGAGTAATCCTGAAGTTGAAGTTCGTTCTTTTAAGCAACAAGGTGGAGAAAGTTTTAAAGATGCTTGGTATAGAATTAGTAATGCTCATCATAGGTGCATTAAGAAACACTCCACCACTATCCTTCTTAGGAACTTTTATGTTGGTTTATCTAGTTGGAATAGGTATGTTCTTGATACTCTTTCGGGAGGCAATTTCCTAGGTACTCCCGCTTTAGAAGCTAGTTGCATCATTGAGAGTCTAGTTGGAATACCACCTGTTAATGAAGTTAAAATTGAAATCTCTCTTGAAGATGTTATGAAAAAATTGGAAACCATAGAGAAAAAAATTTCAAGTGTTGAAACTAAATTGGAAATGTTATTTGATAAAACTTATGAACTTGATAAATCCTTAGGAGGAATTGATGAAAGAATTAGTGTCCTAGGAGCTTGTGTTGTCCATGATAGGATTGATGAACTTGAAAAAGCAATGGGAACCTTGGGTTCAACCTTTTCTTCTCTCAAGTATAATGAGAAAGCTTATGTGGGTAAAGAGCAAAAATTCATGTACGCCTCTAAAGTGCCTAAACAAAAGAATTATTATAGGCCTAAAATTTCTAAAACCCCTAGCACCACCATAGAAAATTTAGATAATGGAGCACCTAAAGTACCCTCTGCAACAAGTTGTGTTTGCAAGAAAAATAATGTTGATGCTTCTACTCTTGATGTTACTTGATTTGCACTTTCTGCGCCTAGCTGAAAGGCGTTAAAGAAAAGCGCTTATGGGAGACAACCCATGTTTTTACTACAGTACTTTGTTTTATATTTGAGTCTTGGAAGTTGTTTACTACTGTAGCAACCTCTCCTTATCATGTTTTTATGCCAAGTAAAGTTTCTATGTCAAAGTTGATGTTATATTTGGGATCGCTGCGCAGAAACAGCATTGCTGTCTGTCACGAATCTGGGCACAGGCCTCTGTAGAAAATTCGAAAAAATCTGCCAATTTACGAGCATGATCCTCAGATATGTACGCAACTTTCATTAGTTTTGAGTTTTTTCATTTGAGCAAGTCTGGTGCCATCTTAAAATTCGTCTTTACGTACTGTTCTGTTTTTGACAGATTCTGCCTTTTATTTCGCATTGCCTCTTTTGCTATGTTGGATTTATTTCTTTGATCCATTAATGTCCAGTAGCTTTATGCAATGTCCAGAAGTGTAAAGAATGTTTGTGTCACCTCTGAATGTGTGAATTATTAATTGTGCACTAACCCTCTAATGAGTTTGCTTGAAGTTTGGTGTGAAGAAAGTTTTCAAGGGTCAAGAGAGGAGTATGATATACTATGATCAAGAGGAGTGAAAGCTCTAAGCTTGGGGATGCCCCCGTGGTTCACCCCTGCATATTTTAAGAAGACTCAAGTGTCTAAGCTTGGGGATGCCCAAGGCATCCCCTTCTTCATCGACAACATCATCAGGTTCCTCCCCTGAAACTATATTTTTATTCAGTCACATCTTGTGTTCTTTACTTGGAGCGTCGGTTTGTTTTGTTTTTGTTTTTGTTTGAATAAAATGGATCCTAGCATTCACTTTGTGGGAAGAGAGACACGCTCCGCTGTTGCATATGGACAAATATGTCCTTAGGCTTTACTCATAATGTTCAAGGCGAAGTTTCTTCTTCGTTAAATTGTTATATGGTTGGAATTGGAAAATGCTACATGTAGTAATTCTAAAATGTCTTGGATAATGTGATACTTGGCAATTGTTGTGCTCATGTTTAAGCTCTTGCATCATATGCTTTGCACCCATTAATGAAGAAATACATAGAGCTTGCTAAAATTTGATTTGCATATTTGGTCTCTCTAAGGTCTAGATAATATCTAGTATTGAGTTTTGAACAACAAGGAAGGCGGTGTAGAGTCTTATAATATTTACAATATGTCTTTTATGTGAGTTTTGCTGCACCGGTTCATCCTTGAGTTTGCTTCAAATAACCTTGCTAGCCTAAACCTTGTATCGAGAGGGAATACTTCTCATGCATCCAAAATCCTTGAGCCAACCACTATGCCATTTGTGTCCACCATACCTACCTACTACATGGTATTTCTCCGCCATTCCAAAGTAAATTGCTTGAGTGCTACCTTTAAAATTCCATCATTCACCTTTGCAATATATAGCTCATGGGACAAAATAGCCTTAAAAACTATCGTAGTATTGAATATGTACTTATGCACTTTATCTTTTATTAAGTTGCTTGTTGTGCGATAACCATGCTTCTGGGGAACGCCATCAACTATTGTTGAATATCATGTGAGTTGCTATGCATGTCCGTCTTGTCTGAAGGATCTATCACTTTAATGATTGGAGCATGCAAATTGTTAGAGAAGAACATTGGGCCGCTAACTAAAGCCATGAATCATGGTTGAAGTTTCAGTTTTGGACATATATCCTCAATCTCATATGAGAATAATAATCATTGCTACATGCTTATGCATTTAAGAGGAGTCCATTATCTGTTGTCCATGTTGTCCCGGTATGGATGTCTAAGTTGAGAATAATCAAAAGCGAGAAATCCAAAATGCGAGCATTCTCCTTAGACCTTTGTACAGGCGGCATGGAGGTACCCCTTTGTGACACTTGGTTGAAACATGGCATGCAAAGATCCGGTAGTCCAAGCTAAGTAGGACGAGTGCGGGCACTATTAGTATACTATGCATGAGGCTTGCAACTTGTAAGATATAATTTACATAACTCATATGCTTTATTACTACCGTTGACAAAATTGTTTCATGTTTTCAAAATAAAAGCTCTAGCACAAATACAGCAATCGATGCTTTCCTCTTTGAAGGACCATTCTTTTACTTTTATTGTTGAGTCGGTTTACCTATCTCCCTCCACCTAAGAAGCAAACACTTGTGTGAACTGTGCATTGATTCCTACATACTTGCATATTGCACTTGTTATATTACTTTATGTTGACAATATCCATGAGATATACATGTTATAAGTTGAAAGCAACCGCTGAAACTTAATCTTCCTTTGTGTTGCTTCAATACCTTTACTTTGATTTATTGCTATATGAGTTAACTCTTATGCAAGACTTATTGATGCTTGTCTTGAAAGTACTATTCATGAAAAGTCTTTGCTATATGATTCAGTTGTTTACTCATGTCATTACTTTTGTTTTGATCGCTGCATTCATTACATATGTTTACAAATAGTATGATCAAGATTATGATGGCATGTCACTTCAGAAATTAACTTTGTTATCGTTTTACCTGCTCGGGACGAGCAGAACTAAGCTTGGGGATGCTGATACGTCTCCAACGTATCGATAATTTCTTATGTTCCATGCTACTTTATTGATGATACCTACATGTTTTATGCACATTATATGTCGTATTTACGCATTTTCTGGAACTAACCTATTAACAAGATGCCGAAGAGCCAGTTGTTTTCTGCTGTTTTTGGTTTCAGAAATCCTAGTAAGGAAATATTCTCGAATTGGACGAAATCTTCGCCCGGGGTCCTATTTTTGCACGGAGCTTCCAAGACCGAAGAGATAACGAAGTGGGGCGACGATGTAGCTAGATGGTCGTCTTCTCCTAATTGTGCTTCATTGTTGGATCTTGTGAGCTGCCTAACATGATCAAGATCATCTATATGTAATTCTATATGTTGTGTTTGTCGGGATCCGATGGATAGAGAATGCTATGTTATGGTGATTATCAGTCTATTGTTTATGTGTTGTTTATGATCTTGCATGCTCTCCGTTATTAGTAGAGGCTCTGGCCAAGTTTTTACTCTTAACTCCAAGAGGGAGTATTTATGCTCGATAGTGGGTTCATGCCTTCATTGACACCTGGGACAGTGACAGAAAGTTCTAAGGTTGTGATGTGTTGTTGCCACTAGGGATAAAACATTGATTCTATGTCTAAGGATGTAGTTGTCGATTACATTACGCACCATACTTAATGCAATTGTCTGTTGCTTTGCAACTTAATACTGAATGGGGTTCGGACGATAACCTGAAGGTGGACTTTTTAGGCATAGATGCAGTTGGATGGCGGTCTATGTACTTTGTTGTAATGTCCAATTAAATCTCACTATATTTATCATATCATGTATATGCATTGTTATGCCCTTCTCTATTTGTCAATTGCCCGACTGTAATTTGTTCACCCAACATGCTTTTATCTTATGGGAGAGACACCTCTAGTGAACTGTGGACCCCGGTCCTATTCTTTACATAGCATACAATCTACTGCAATTGTTTTTACTGTTTTCTTGCAAACAATCATCTTCCACTCGATACGCTTAATCCTTTGTTACAGCAAGCGGTGAGATTGACAACCTCACTGTTTCGTTGGGGCAAAGTACTTTGGTTGTGCAGATTCTACGTTGGCGCCGGAATCCCTGTTGTTGCGCCGCATCACATTTCGCCACCATCAACCTTCAACGTGCTTCTTGGCTCCTCCTGGTTCGATTAAACCTTGGTTTCTTTCTGAGGGAAAACTTGCCACTGTGCGCATCATACCTTCCTCTTGGGGTTCCCAACGGACGTGTACATTTACGCGCATCAAGCATCAACATCATAATTTGTTCTAATAATAGAATCAAAAGGCAACTTCATTCTCTTTCTAGGGAAGTGTTCCATATCTTTCTTGAGAGGAAATTGATACTTAATATTTCCTTCTTTCATATCAATAACAACACCAACAGTTCGAACAAAGGGTCTTCCCAAGACAATAGGACAAGATGCATTGCATTCAATATCCAAAACAACAAAATCAATGGGGACAAGTTTATTGTTAACCGTAATGCAAACATTATCAATCCTCCCCAAAGGTTTCTTTAGAGAATTATCAGCAAGATTAACATCTAGATAACAATTTTTCAATGGTGGCAAGTCAAGCATATCATAAATTTTCTTAGGCATAACAGAAATACTTGCACCAAGATCACATAAAGCATTACATTCAAAATCATTGAATTTTATCTTAATGATGGGCTCCCAACCATCTTCCAACTTCCTAGGAATAGAAGCTTCAAGTTTTAATTTCTCTTTCCTAGCTTTAATGAAAGCATTTGTAATATGTTTTGTAAAGGCTAAATTTATAGCACTAGCATTAGGACTTCTAGCAAGTTTTTGTAAGAACTTTATAACTTCAGTAATATGACAATCATCAAAATCTAAACCATTATGATCTACAGCAATGGGATCATTGTCCCTAATGTTTTGAAACATCTCAGCAGTTTTATCACGAACAGTTTCAGGCAATTTTGCACGCTTTGCACTAGGAGTAGAAACATTGCCAACACCAATTATTTTACCATTGATAGTAGGAGGTGTAGCAATTGGAGTACTTATAAAATTATTATTATTTGTGCTAGTGCAATCACACAACTTAGTATTTTCAGGAGTACCCATTGTAGCAGTAATAAAAGTAAACTAAGCAAACAGAATGAAATAAAGTAAAGACAAGTAACTAATTTTTTGTGTGTTTTTTATATGAAGCAAGTAAACAATACAGAAAGTAAAGCAACTAATTTTTTGTGTTTTTAATGTAAAGCAAACAAGACAGTAAATAAAGTAAAGTAAAGCAAGACAAAAACAAAGTAAAGAGATTGGATGTGGAAGACTCCCCTTGCAGCGTGTCTTGATGTCCCCGGCAGCAGCGCCAGAAATTTAGCTTGACACGCGTGAAGCACACGTCCGTTGGGAACCCCAAGTGGAAGGTGTGATGCGTATAGAAGCAAATTTCCCTTAGTATGAAACCAAGGTTATCGAACCAGTAGGAGTCAAGGAACACGTGAAGGTTGTCGGTGGAGGAGTGTAGTGCGGCGCAACACCAGTGAAACCGGCGCCAACGTGGAACCTGCACAACACAATCAAGATACTTTGCCCCAATGTAACAATGAGGTTTTCAATCTCACCGGCTTGCTGAAAACAGAGGATTAAACGTATAGTGTGGAAGATGATGTTTGTTTGCAAAGAACAGTAGAGAACAATGATTGCAGTAGATTGTATTCAGATGTAAAAGATTGGACCGGGGTCCACAGTTCACTAGTGGTGTCTCTCCAATAAGATAAATAACATGCTGGGTGAACAAATTACAGGCGGGCAATTGACAAATAAAGATTCAATACATATCATGATGATCACTATGAGATTTAATCAGGGCATTACGACAAAGAACATAGACCGCCATCCAACATGCATCTATGCCTAAATAGTCCACCTTCGGGTTAGCATCGCACCCCTTCCAGTATTAAGATGCAAACAGACAATTGCATTAAGTATGGTGCGTAATGTAATCAACACAAATATCCTTAGACAAAGTATTAATGTTTTATCCCTAGTAGCAACAGCACATCCACAACCTTAGAACTTTCTGTCACTGTCCCAAATTCAATGGAGGCATGAACCCACTATCGAGCATAAATACCCCCTCTTGGAGTTACAAGTATCAACTTGGCCAGAGCCTCTACTAGCAACGGAGAGCATGCAAGAACATAAACAACACATATATATGATAGATTGATAATCAACTTGACATAATATTCTATATTCATCGGATCCAAACACAACATGTAGCATTACAAATAGATGATCTTGATCATGTTAGGCAGCTCACAAGATCTAAACATGATAGCACAAGAGGAGAAGACAACCATCTAGCTACTGCTATGGACCCATAGTCCAAGGATGAACTACTCACGCATCAATCCGGAGGCGGGCATGATGATGTAGAGCCCTCCGGTGATGATTCCCCTCTCCGGCAGGGTGCCGGAGGCGATCTCCTGAATCCCCGAGATGGGATTGGCGGCGGCGGCGTCTCGGAATTTTCCGTATCGTGGCTCTCGGTACGGGGGTTTCGCGACGAAGGCTATAAGTAGGCGAAGGGTAGGGTTGGAGGGGGCCCCACCATAGGCCGGCGCGGCCAAGGGCCAGCCGCGCTGCCCTATGGGTACGGGCCCTCATGGCCCCACTTCGTATACTCTTCGGTCTTCTGGAAGCTTCGTGGAAAAATAAGACCCTGGGCGTTGATTTCGTCCAATTCCGAGAATATTTCCTTTGTAGGATTTCTGAAACCAAAAACAGCAACTGGCGCTTCGGCATCTTGTTAATAGGTTAGTGCCGGAAAATGCATAATAATGATGTAAAATATGTATAAAACATGTGAGTATTGTTATAAAAGTAGCATGGAACATAAGAAATTATAGATACGAGGAGACAAGAGCATCTTCATAAGGATTGAAAGTTTTCTTTTCAGCATCAGGAACAATTTCTTCGGCAATCGATGCGCCGGCTTTAGAAGTGCCAGAATCGGCAACCTCGTCTCTTTTTCTCTGGTTCCTTGGAGAAGCAGCTGAGGGCGGAGAGTGTGCCGAGGCGGTAGGCTCGGACTCAACTTCTTTTTTAGAGGATGCCGCGGATTTATGCGAACCCGCGATTTCACTCTCAGGGCGAGAAGTACCCTGGTTGTCGTCGGTGACAACAGCCCGTTCTTCGACTTCTCCACCTTCGGGAAGGGGAGGAAGAGGTGACGCGGTTTTGTGGTTCTGGAAAATATAGAAAACGTATTGACAGAAGTTTATATCAATAATAGCAGTCGAAGAAGGTAAAAAAAGAAGAAAATGAACAGAGATGATAAAAATATTACCTGTGGGAGTGCGTTGGTGGCGCTATATGGTGTCACACCGCAAGATGACGGAACGGTGTCTTTCTTGCTAAGCGACGAGATTTTTCGGACAAGTTTTTCCAAGTCCTTGACCGGCAAATCTATCAACAGGCGATCCACATCCTTGTCGCCAGAATACATCCAAAGGGGATTTTTGCGAGCTTGCAAAGGCTGCACCCTAATCCTAAGGAAGTTTGCCGTGATTTGGATACCCGACAATTCTTTTCCACGGGTATTTTGAAGCTCGTGGATACGTGACATTAGCGCATCTGTCGCCGCTTTTTCTTCGTCGCTAGCCTCTGCGTCCCAGGACCGGCGGCGACAGATTTTTTCGTTGCCATTGAAAGGGGGAATGTTGTGTTCCGCCGATTCATGGTTTTCTTCGTGGATGTACAACCATTTTTTGCGCCACCCTTGAACTGAGTCAGGGAATTGGACGTCGAAATATTCGACATCAGGGCGGACGCAGATAACAACGCCGCCTATATTATAGGCAACGTTGGAAGAGCCATTACGGCGAAGGAGAAAAATGCGCTTCCATAAAGCCCAGTTAGGCTGGACTCCAAGGAAAGATTCGCAAAGAGTGATAAAGATCGAGATGTGGAGGATGGAGTTGGGAGTAAGATGGTGAAGTTGCAATCCGTACATAAAAAGCAACCCACGCAGAAAATCGTGAATGGGGGAAGAAAGGCCGCGGATGAGGTGGTCAACGAAACTGACCCGATATTCCATAGGAGGGGATGGATAGCTTTCCTCCTTGGGGAAGCGCAGCGAGTTCTTCTGCTTGATGATCCCAAGTTCAGCAAGTTGATATCTTGGGTGGAGATTTTGGATCTCTCCCACTCAGTGCTCCCCAGATCCGCGGTCGCCATCTTGGACTCAGGAGTGCTATGCCTGGTGAGCCGTGCGCGCGGTGGCATCAACAATGGTGTAGGCGTGAAGTGCGAGTGTGGCTGAGCTCGAAAAGTGTTGGTTGCAATGGGGGATTTTTGCAGAGGAGAGCAGAGGTGCGGCGCAAGCGAAAGATTGACTGGAGGAAGAAGACGACCTTATATAGAGAATAGGCGGAACGGCGCACCGTTGGATGGAATAATTGTGGGATGGATGCGGACCATGTGGCTAAGGGGTAAAAATGTATTTTCACTGTGAAGGAACAGAACAGGCGCTACAGTATGTGCGCCAGAAAAAGCGGAGGACGTGTGTCCCCCACTTGCACGACGTATCAAATTGATGAGGGTTTTGGGCCCGCAAAACAGAGAGAAAAGCGTTCCTCGCGTCTTCCCGATACAATGGTCGTGGCTATCGTCAGCGGTGATGTCACTTTATCAATGGAAAAAATCGGCTTTGATCATATGAATATTAGCGACAAAGAAAAGACTATTGGTTATTTAGAGAGCTTTTGATCAAATACAAAGTTTTTGATCAAATGCTCGGGGGCTACTTGTGAAAAAGGAAATTTCGGGTATGGCAAAATAGAAATGGCGAGAGCCTATGATCAAATACAAGTATTTGTTCATAGCCTCGGGGGCTACTCCCATCGGGAGCGCTGGTCGCGCACCCGATAGATATGCAAAGCTCGAGAAGGAATAACAATATAGCGACATGAGGTACTAATTTGTTGAGCCTACAACCAAGTACAAGTCCTTGGCTGTAGCCTCGGGGGCTACTCCCATCGGGAACGCTGTTCGCGTGCCCGATGAAATTATAAAAAAGAAGTGAGTATATTCCGAGTTATACAAATAACTCTACATATACTCCCATCGGGAGGTCAAAATAAGTCATCCGTTGACTCAATAAAATGTGCTATTCCAACAGCCGAAGAAGCACTCGACAATATATTCTCAAAGCGCTAAAGTCGCGAATAATATCTGAATGCCGCAAAACTTTGCGAAGGTAAGACCCCAGATCCGTTCTGAGCGGCGTGGCACCGTCTCTGACGTCGGTTTGCTACTTTTTCCGTATCAACAGATACGAAGAAAAATCCTAACGGACGCGTTAGGTACCCGATAAAACATGACTGGGACTCGACAGAATGGTAAGACCTTAAGCGGCACCTGTCGAAGTTTACACCAGTATCCCGAGATCATTTCCAGGGACGTGATCTTGAAATAGGTTTTTGCGGCCACTAGAGCAGTTAACTAGTACCTGATCCGTCAGATAAACTAGCCCCAATTACCATTATCCCTATACAATATATAATTGCGTATCTAAAGATATGTGGTAAATTCAACAGAATTATTGGATGGTTATAAAGTTGGAGATTTTCCTTGATTCTTCGATTCAAGTAAAATCTTGGGGGCTACTGACATAGGCAGCCCCAATGGGCCTGCCGAAGATGGTACCCGGGGTTTACTGAAGGCCCACAAGTCGAAGAATATGAAGTTCGGAAGCCCAGTTAGTATTAAGGAAGGTTAGAGTTGTACTAGGAAATATAGAGACTTGTAATTTTACGGGGCGGGTTAGAAACCCTCCCGGACTCTGTAATTTGTGTATGATGAATCCCTCGGCCCCGCCTCCTATATAAGGGGGAGTCGAGGGACAAAGAGAGGATCGAATCAATTGTCAACATAACCCTAGTTTCATAATCGTCGAATACTTTTCGGCTGAAACCCTCGAGATCTACTTGCCCTCTACTTCCAACTAAACCCTAGTCTACAATACATAGGCATTGATAAGTTAATACCTTCTCACCAGCTGATTACAAGCTTATTTGTCTTTGCAATTTTATCTACACAATTATTGCAAAATGCTTGCAAATAGACTTAAACCTCATTTGCTAGATTATGTTCATCAATCTCAACAAGGCTTTCATCGAGGGTACGCTCCTAAGTGATAATATAATTATTGCTCATCAAATTACTCATTCTTTAGCTCTTAGCTCTTGGAAAAGTCAAGCTTTCATGCTTAAAATAGACCTTGCAAAAAGATTTTGATTGTGTGGAGTGGAATTTCATTGTTTCTACCCTTACTCGTAAAGTGTTGCATGGACATTTTATAAATTTAATACATGTTTTTGTTTCATCACCGAATTTTTTATGTTGTTATTAATGGTCAACCTTTGCTGAAGTTCTGCGGTGACAGGGTATCAAACAAGCGTGTCCCTTGTCCCCCTATTTGTTTGTCTTTGCAATAAATGAATTGTCTATAGCGCATCAAGAAGCTATGTCCACTAGCCCTTTTGCAAGCATAACCCTAGGACCAAATTGCCCATCTATCCATTCTATTTTATTTAAAAATGATCTAATCGCTTGTGCACAAGCTAGTGAAGGAAGCAACTCGCATGAAGGACATTTTGTAGGACTTTTGTATATATTCAGTTCACATCCCGATTTGGAACAAATATGGAATTATTTTAAGCAAACATTGTCACCTTTTCAACCATCAATCAAGCAGATCTTTCCCGTGTCAAATATTGATAGCAACTTTATCCATTTTGGTCACCCTCTTATTATTCTTGGAAATGATAGAACTGCAACATATGATTTCAAGTTTGAAAAAAAATCAATTCCAAACTCAGTACATACAAAACACATAAGATCTTCCATGTTGCAAGATTGAAACTCATCAAATATGTTTTCTCATGTATCCCGGTCTACTATATGTCAAATATCCCTTTTATCAAAAATAATATTGCTAAGCTCACTACTAACATTCGAAACTTGTAATGCACTGGTACTAGAGGAAAAAAAAATTCAAGAAGCTTGTGTCTAAGAGCTTGGAAGTGCATTTGTGCACTAAAGAATTAATGAAGGAGACTAGGCATTCGAAATCTTCAAGCCATGAACAAAGCTCCCATTCTTATGGCACCTTGGAGGATTGTTGATCAACCAAATGATTTTCTACATGTTGTTCTGAAATCTAAATATTTTTCAGACTCATCCATTTGGGGCCTAAAATCAATGTCCCCATCATCAAAATCTTGCCCATTCTTAAATCTCATTCCATCTGTCAGATCACTCAAGGCCAAATATCAATTTGGAGTAGCCCATGGTTCCAAGACTGGGTACACATACGATGCTCTCATCATCCAACCGGCAAACTTTGTCTACCCAGCTCATGTGAGAGACCTCTGGCTTCCCAATCAACATGTTTGGAACCGTGAACTTAGTGACATGCTCTTTCAGCAACCGTTGGCGAATACAATTAATCAAAATCGAATCACACACTCGCCGAGCGAAGACATTATGTGCTGGAAAATAACTCCTAAAGTAAATGTAACACTAAAAGTGCATATTGTGCTTGTCTTGAAAGATTGCAGGAGCTCTTCGAATCTATGAGAAGACAAGTTCAACCTGCTACTGTTCAACTTTTGAACAAAATTTGGAAGAACAAGCAAATAATGCCAAGAGATCGAAATTTTGGGTGGAGAGTTTTGAGGAGAGCTATGCCAACATGATCTCGGGAAGGTAAGTATTCTACTCACACTGGCAAACTTTGTTCTACATGTGGGGTAGAAGAAAATGATACACATTTATTCTTTACATGCCCTTTCTCTAGAGTGGCTTGGTTCAATGCACCCTGGTTTATTTTTTCAGAAAATCTAGTAGCTAATAGAAATTGGCTTACACAAACCATTATGAACTTTTTAAGCATGAACCACCCACTGGTTCTCTACCAAATATTTTAATGTTTATGTGGTGCATTTGAAATCCTAGGAACGATAATCTATTTGGCCCGAAACAGGTTTACCAGATGGCTCAAGCGATCAAACATAATCTTGAGTTGGTCAATGCACTTGATGTTGCTTATTCACAGGTCCAGCCTACTCTTTCTTCTTTGCAGGTCAGAACAACCTACCTGCATGCCCGAAGCCAGTCTGTCTCAACCTGGAGCGACTATCAGATCAATGTGCGGATCAAGAGATCCAAAATTTTCTCTGATACAACCCAGAAAATAAAAAAATGTTCCAGGTCTGCAGGGAGCTGCCTCGAGAGTTAAAAAAGCAGTAGTACCTAATCATCAATGAGTGTGTTACTGTTATATCATTTCTCATGCGATCCACCTTCCAGAACCTCGATGCCTGAGTATATCTTCAGAAGTTTCTATATGCCTGAGTATATCCTCAGGATTCTTGTCCTTCAGGCTTCAGCATATGTGGCGATACTCATAGAGCGGGCCAAGGCTGATGGTCAGATTGAAGGTGTGATCCCACATTTGGCTGATGGGGTTTATCTATCCTTCAATATGCCGACGATACAATTCTATTTATGGATCACAATCTTGAAAAAGCTCGCAATCTGAAATTAATTTTGGCGGCTTTTGAACAGTTGTCGGGATTGAAAATCAATTTCTATAAAAGTGAATTGTTCTGTTTCGGAGAGGCCCAAAATGATATGACTCTATACACAGAGTTGTTTGGTTGTGGGCAAGGCCAATTTCCTATTCGCTATTTGGGTATTCCAATTCATTATCGGAGACTTACAATTGTTGAATGGAAAATTGTGGAAGAAAGATTACAAAAACGCCTTAGTAGTTGGAAGGGTAAATTGTTGTCCCTCGGAGGAAGATTGGTTCTCATTAATTCAGTACTGACAAATATGGTACTGTATATGTTATCATTCTTCCTGTTGCCAAAAGGAATTCTGCATAAACTCGATTATTATCGATCCAGATTCTTTTGGCAAGGGGATATCGAGAAAAAGAAATATCGACTGGTTAAATGGAGTGTAGTTTGTAGTCCCAAAGATCAAGGCGGACTGGGAGTTCATGACCTGGAGGTCAAGAATTCAGCTCTGCTAGGTAAATGGTTGTTTAAGCTTCTTACTGAGAATGGGATTTGGCAAACTATTCTTCGTAGAAAATATATTGGCTCGAAGGCGCTATCCCAAGTGGTTTGGAAACCTGGGGATTCTCACTTCTGGGCTGGTCTCATGGCGACAAAAAATGTATTCTTTCTCCATGGTACTTTCTCTATTAAGAATGGAGAACAGATACGGTTTTGGGAAGATGTTTGGTTAGACAATGCTTCCTTAAGTGAACAGTATCCTGCCTTGTATAGTATTGTTCGTTGCAAAGGTGATACCATTGCCACATTAATGGCTACCTCACCTCCGAATGTGACGTTCAAACGGGTTTTACTTGGACAAAGGCTATTGGCATGGAATGCTTTAATTCAACGGCTGGGAGATATTCACCTATCACCTGAACCGGATGAATTTAGATGGAATCTTCATGTAGATGGCACTTTCTCAGTCAAATCTTTATACAATGCGATTCTTCATTCTGATATACCGGTTGATAATAATAAGAAAATCTGGAAGATGAAAATACCATTAAAAATTAAAATTTTCTGGATGGTATCTTCGTCGCGGAGTTATTCTTACCAAAGATAATCTTGTCAAGCGGAATTGGCATGGAAATTCTAGGTGTGTTTTTTGTCACCAAGACGAAACTATTAAACACCTTTTTTTCTACTTTGCGAGATCTATTTGGTCAGTCATCCAAGTAGCATCTACCCTGTATCCCCCTACTAGTGTAGCCAATGTCTTTGGCAACTGGCTTCACGGTATCGATTCAAGGTTTAAGTTGCTTCTTAGGGTGGGGGCGCTAGCAGTTATCTGGGCACTCTGGCTAAGTAGAAATGACAAGATTTTTAACGATAAAAATTGTTCTTTGTTGCAGGTCATCTACAGATGTACAGGTATTCTCCGTTTGTAGTTACCTCTTCAGCGGATGGAGAACCGAGACCTATTTACGGAGGTCTGTACACGGTTGGAGGCTACGGCGAGGGATACTTTTTCCCTACATGGGTGGCAGCATAGTCTGCGGATTGCAGCAGCACACACACCCTAGACGTTATATGATTCATCGCTCCGATATGTATTCCGCCTAGTTTTATATACTTTGAATCCAGACACTTTAAACGGCTGTGTGCATCCTGGTTATGCAGAGGCTGGATGTAATTGCTTCCACAAAAGTAATAAAGCATCATTTATCGAAAAAAAAAGCTTCAGCATATAGATTCCAACAAGCCCATATTTCCTTCTAATATCGCTGGCTAGCTCCTCAGATTGGCTCTAAAAAACGCACTAGCACACATAGGGGAAAAAATTCTGCCGATGGTGAGTTTTGCTGAAAAGCAACCGGCTGCCCTAGCGAAACATGTGTCTACCTCTCGCTATTACTAAGTACCAACTCGACAAAGGGGAGTAAAATTGCTTCATGGTGTCTCATCATCAGGTATATTCAGGCCGGACTTCTGCACAACAATCAGGTGCGCAGCCCCCTGAAAAACATCAATTGCCGCGGTTATGTGTTCCGGCCACTCAGTACTCGATGGCATGTAGTGTATCTGTGTATCCTGCACTTGGTGTCACTTGTTCGTAGTGACATCTAGCAGATTTTTTTTTTTGTCAAAAGAGCCAGTGTTAAATAAAGAAGAGTACCAGAACATGAAAGAATTTGATACTACCAAGAGAAAAGAGAACATGATTTCTGATGTCATCATCGTACATGCAGGAGAGTATTTAGCAGAAGAAAGAAAATCTGCGGCATCGGCCAAATCTGAGAACAAAAGGAGAAACTTTAAAATCTAGAACAGAAATCTCCCATTGTTCTTTCTCTCATTGTACGTGTTCATGCATGATCAATATACCCTAATTCCGAAGAACGGACGGGGCTAAGCAGCGGAGTTCGCGGCGGCGTCCGCGCATGCCACTGCCGCCGCCCCTCGCTGTCGTAGTGTATGGCCCCGTTAAACTCCAGCGGCTGGCACCTCTGGCCGAGCAGTATCGCTCGCCGCCACACGCATGGCTCGTCGTCGTCGTCCTCCGCCTTGCGACCTCCCTGGCCACGCTCGAGGAATCTTCTGCTCGTCGCCCCTGACGGCCCCTTCAGCTTCCTAGCCGCATTCGGCTTCACGAAAGGGCTGAGGGTGCCGCCGCTGCCGCCGCCGCAGGAGAAGAATGGTAGTCGGCGAGTGGCGGAAGAGGACGTGATCCTCTTGTTCCGGCGACGGAGCTTCAGCCGCTGCGCGATGGAGGAGAGGAGGAAGGCTACGGCATCGAACATGGCGTGATGATTCTTCGATTGCTAGGCGGGGTGGGTGCCAATGGAGTAGATTGTACTGAATGGGGTTCATGAAGGCTATTAATATGGGAGCTATCCTCTTGTAGATCAGTGTACCGTTTGACACCTCGGACCTCACATGAAGAAATTCAGGAACGGTATTTCGAAATGGACGACCGAGCAGTCGATTAGGCAGAAGAGGTTGAAAGTTTAGCGGACAAGTTGTTACATTTTGAAAGGGGGGATTTGTTTGGAGAAACAAATAAAGCTTTTCTTTTTTTTATCTTGGAGAAATAAAGCTCTCGCGCACACGCGTCATGAATAGCTACACTGTGCAAAATGGCAAGGCGGCGGTTCTCAAGGTATTGGATTTTGTCCCGAAAATTTGAATGTCAGACGAAATTCGTCCATTTCGTCAGGGCCCGGTAAGTCTACCTACCGGACAAATGTTTTCGGCTCTATTTGAATTTAAAGCCCATTTGGACCATAGCCCACGATAGGCTGCTCCTTATCCTTTCTAAGGGCATCTCCAACCGGGCGACCCATCCCGCGTCCGCGCGTCCGGATGGGTCCAAACGGACAAAAACGCGACCCAGCGCGCGGACCCATCCCTAAAACGGACGGCCGGGCGTCGGGACGACCCAAACCCGGCCCAAATCTTGGACGGGTTTGCGTGGCCGCGGACGCGAAAGGCTGGTCGCTCGCGTCCTCCCCTTGTCCGCCCCTGGCCCGCCTGTCTGCCTCCCACAACAGAAACACTCCACTCCACTCCCAAAACCTAGAGATGGCCGACGAAGCGACTGCCGCCGCCACCGCCACCACCGCCACCATCGGAGAGGAGGCACTGGTCGCGGCCGTTGCCGCTCCTTCCGTGGAGGCGGCTTCTGAACTGGACGCTCCGGTGGTCGTGGAGCCCGGGCCGCCGACGAAGAAGGCGAAGCCCGAGCTCACCGCGGAGCAGAGGGCGATGGAGTCCAAGAAGCGGGCGGACCGGCGCCGGGCGCTTGATCAACGGAAGAAGGAGGCCGCCGCCGAGGAGGAGCGGGTGCGGGCGGCGGAGCACCTCCTCCAACTCCAAACACAGGCGAAGAACACGGTCATGCAAGAGCAGGCGCAGGCCATGCTGTTTTACGGCCACTCATCGCTCGGCCAGCACATGCTCATCCCCGGCACCGGCACGGCCTCGGGGGGGAGCTCGTCCTCATCCGTGACCCTGCCCCTTCCTCCAAGATCAACTGGCCCACCGTCTGCCCCGTTTGGGCACGAATTGGGGGCGCATTCTGGGCGGCACGCGTACCAGTCACGGGATGGGTCACCGGAGGTGGGAGAGTCCATGTCGGGGCCGTCACCTTCGTCCATTGACCTCAACCGTGCGCCGGCGAACTCCAAAGGCCACAAGAACCTGGCAGCAGCTGCCATGGCCGGCGCACGCAACCTGTTCGACGATTTGCGGCGCGCGCGCGCAGTCACCGTCGACCGTGCAGGCCCCTACGTCTTTCGCGCAGACGATGCCGGCCACACAGCAGGCTCCCCAGCCACCTCCCGTTGACACACAGGAGGGCACAACTGCCTGTCCCGGCAGCATAAACATCGAGGAGGAGCCGTTGTTCGTTGAGGGACTCACACAAGCCGCAGCTGCACAAGCTAGAGCTCGCCGGGTAAGCAAGCGAACCGCCAACTACACGGAGAAGGAGGACAAGATGATCGTCAATGCATGGTTGACGATCGGGCAAGATGCGTTGACAGGTGCCGAGCAGAAGGGGACCGCATTCTGGCGCCGGGTCTATGAATACTTCCATGAGCATCGCAAATATGGACAGGAGCCATTTGAGAGCGACCGCAGCGACATATCGATCCAAAAGAGGTGGGGAACAATTCAAACGGAATGCAACAAGTTCCAGGCGGCGTATGAGCACGCGAAGCGGCTCCCCGTTAGTGGCATGGGTATGAAGGACTTGGTATGATTCTTAACCTCAACTTAATCATCCGATATTCGCACATATGTTTATCGTTGTTCTCTCGCTTTGCTCTAGGTGTGGCGAGCTTTGGACTTCTACAAAGCCAACAATGGAGAGAAGACCTTTGCCTTCCCTCATTGTTGGAAGGAACTCCATGGCACCCCCAAGTTCCAGGAGGGGTTTGAGGGGTACATGGCGACCTTGACTGGCAACAACCCCGCCAAAGATGCCACGGTCATTGACCTTGATGGTGGGCAGCCTTGCGGTAGCTCCGCTTCTCGTGCAAGTCGTCCACGCGGCCACAAGTCAACCAAAGCCGACATGAAGCGTGATGCTTCCTCCGTACTATTGTATGGCACTTTGAAGGAGATGCATGTGGAGAGAGAGGTGTCCACGGACAAGAGGGATGAGAGGAGGCGCCGGGAGAAAGAAGAGGACAGGAAGAAATTCTTTGATGTCCAGCAGAAGAAGCTTGAGATTGAAGAGGTCAAGGCCCAGGCCAAAGCTAAAGAACTTGAGCTCAAAGAGAGAGAACTTGAGCTCACAGCACTGGCAAGGGCGAAAGAGGTGGAGATGAAGGCGAAGGAAATTGAGCTCAAAGCAATGGCAAGGGCCAAAGAGATGGAGATGAAGGCGCAGGAAGTTGAGCTCAAACGCCAAGCCGAGGACAACCTCATCATGAACGCCGACTTGACCAACATGAGTGAGGCGAAGAGAGCTTGGTTCGAGAAGAGGCAGAAGGAGATCCTCGAGCGCCCAAATTGAGTTAGACAATCTCAATTGTAATATTTATATTTTTCTCAAACTATGGCACATTTTAATTGATTTATCATGCTACATTTGATGCTATTTTATGCTATTTGCTATATTTTATGTTTGTTATATATTATTCCATGTTTATGAGATATTATTCTAGGTTTAGACATTGTTTTATAAAGTATCTGTGGCCAGATGGCCTATTTCCCAAAGAAGTAGGCCAAATGGCCAAATGGGGTGGCCGCTGCGTTGGGCGCAGCGTGCGACCCAAACGGACACGCGGACGCGGGGCGCTGTCCGGGTGTCCGTTCGGCCACCCAAACGGCCCAAAACGGACGGCCCAGCGCGTCCGTTTGGGTCGCCCGGTTGGAGATGCCCTAACTCCGTCGTCGTCAGCACACAACTCAGCCATTTCTCGTCTAATTTTTGTTTCAATTTGTTCCAGATTTCAAATTTTGGTTTGTGATTTTCGTCTGAAAGTTTCAGAACTTTTCCGAAATACCGAATTTCGCCCATCTCGTCCAAGGGGCAGTAAAAATCGCAAAATGAGATCCAAACCTCGGCGATTCTAAATCGCAAGACCAATGGATGGCCTTGGTGGTGGGTGCTCGGCTCCACATTGTGCATAGCGCGGCGGCGACATCCGTGATGAGTGATGGTTTTGTTGTGGCAAGACCTTTCTAATCGACTTCTTGTTTCGATGTGTCTGACACGTCTTTCTCTTAGACTTCCCCTGCTGTGAAGTCAGAGTTGCTACCTTGGGTCGCACGTGGTGGCAATGACATGCGAGGGGCAGTCTGGTCGTCAAGATATTCATCGGCTTGAGTCTCCTCTTCGAAGCTCATCTTTAGAATCAGAACTGACTATCTACTACGAGAAGAGTCATTTGTTTGGTATGGATTGATATGGGCTTCACAAGACTGCTACGACGAGGTATTTCTAGGTAGTCGCTCTTCGTGAAGTTGGAGTCGCTGAAAAGTTACAATGATCTTGATGGGCAACCTCGACATTGATCCCCGTTTTCAGCGTTGTGTGATGTTTGCCTTGTTTGCCAAGGTGGTTGTGTGCCCTGATAGTGTACCTTGAATATTGGCTATGGTGTTTGTACCAGTTTTCTGCTGATTGCCCGCTAATTAACCGCCTAATTTTTTAATTAATAAAAGGGCAAGTTTTTTTTCTGGCCTTCTTTTGAGAAAAGAGAGTTAAATTAGCAGAACTCACTTTAAGATGCGTGCACGTGTATTCTTACTCGTTTTCCTGAAAGAAAATCGCAGCGCCCAATTTCTAAGTGCTTTTGTCCACCAGGGAACAGTTCAGAAGAGTCAAGAAAGGTACAGAGGAAGCACTTGTCTTCCACGGCACTACCACTGGTACCAGCACCAGCTTCTCAGTTCTCATCTAGCAACGACAATGGCCATCTCTCTGCAGCTACCCCCTCCGATCCTTGGCCTTCCTCCTAGAATCAGCTGCACGGGCAGAAGGACACGGGTGTGTACTGTTAGCTGCAAACATACTCAGGTACGAAATTTTGCGAATTAAATTTGTGGGTCTCGAGAATTCTTCTACATGAACACATCGAATTGTTCTGGATGATAGATTGGATAGCACCAGCCTGTTGGTAGATCGGGTGATCGGAGTTCTTAGATTTTTCTGTAAATGCACACAGTAGTAACTAGAAGCATCACGTACAAGTTCCATAACCAGAAAAGCACACTTCTCTCCGAAAATATCAAATTAGGGATAAGAGCTGCCAGCTGCGTGATTTTGAGTGAGAAAAATGATGGAACATCCTAGAAGTGTACTTTTGTCCCCAAAAATGGTGGGCCAAATACTGAATCCTGTTTGTCTTAGAATGAGTTATCTGGTAAATTTAGTACTTTAGTAGATCCAGCAATTGCCGGCTGTCGATGTGTTTGTGAGGATTCAGATATTCAACTTTTCAGTCTGTTCAGGAGAACATAGGACAAAAAAAAAACTTCATGGTTGGTCTGCCTCTTCTGCAATTCTGTCTTGCCAACCCTCTTGTTTTCTGAACTTTGTCAACTTCAGTTTCAGAGACAAAATAACAGGCGAAACCTTGGATATAAGTTCGGTATTCACGAATTAACTCCACAGCATGAATGATTCATACAGTCATATATACTACTGTATTAAACATGCAGACCACTCTGTCTCTAGGTAGCCAACTACTACTATCTCTAGCTGAAACCTAAGACTGTTGGACCCGAGGTCATCTTCCTCTTGTACTCCAACTTAACATGTTTTTTAGTTTCACGCGTCAGTTAATAATTCCTAAAGCCTCGATCGGGGCATTAACGCTCCAGTTACTAAGCAGTTTAGCACTTCCTCCTGCAGTCAACCGATGTCCAAGGAGCAAGCCTAACAAGTACTAGCAGGACTTCCCGTAGAGGTACCCTGGCATACATTTCGTCTGCCTTCTTGGCAACTTTCCTGGTGGTTGATCGTGCAGAAGCCAGAACATCGAGGCAAGAGAACAAGAGGAAAGTAATGGAGAAGCTGGAGAAGACAAGGGAGAAGGCATTGGGCCCAAAGGTGAAAAATGAGGAAACGGGCGAGAAGGAGTCTGTGGCGAACTTGCTGATCCCTCCTGCTTTGGTTGATGCTTACATCAAGGCATAATGTGAAATTTATGTTGTTGCTCAGTGGTCACTGTCCTGAATGTAATAGTAACCCTTGAAATTAAGAAGCCCGGCCAAAGAAGTTTCCTGTCTATGTGTTGCATTGTTCTCGATTTTCATTATGTATATAGATTTTCATGTTTCTATTCGTTATACAAAGTGTATATACATATAAAATCTTAGGATGCGTTTGGTAGCCTGCAGACCCTCTAAACAGGTTGCATGAGGCCTCCATCTCCCACAAGCGCGAAGAGCAGCGCTGAAGCAGGCCTGACAACAACGCCTGAATCAACTGTTTTTGTCGAGCCATATCGGGCAATGCAAAAGCTGGAGCGCGCGAGCACGCGGCAGCTATTGCGGGAAGGCGGGAAACGTGACATTCCTTGCCATGTTTCCCTCCATGCATACCACCAGCCTCCCCCTTTGTTCACCTCTCTACTTGGAACCTTCACCCAAAATTCCTCTTTTCCCTCATTCGGCACATGTGGCGGCGGTAGGCGGCCGTTACGCGGATCTACGATACCCATCGATTTGTCCAAATCCGGCAACGGACTTGGGAGGTGGCTTGGACGCGGATCTGCGTGCCCCGGCGATTTCTTCTACTTCGATTGGCAGAGGTCTTGGGCGGCGACAAGCCGCTGAGATGTGGATCACCCTCACTCCATTGCCCCGACTTGTACTTCCTGCTTATCTATGACAAAGGTAAACGAGTCTCCTCCCTGTCCCCTTCTCCATGTCTCGATTTAGATGGTACTGATGCTAGAACCGGTCAATTAGGTCGATAGCATGGCACTCATCCATCAGAAGCGGCACTAGTATTTGTCATTTATGCCTAGATCTTGATGGTGCACAAGAGAGCTGTTAGGTGCATTGCTTATCCGCGGCTCACGTAAGGGCCTATCTTGGCCTGAGATCGGGAGAGGGTAGCTAACCCGAACTTTATATCTACAATTACAACAATGTAGAGGCTCTCCAAATGCTCCGAATAAAAAGAGCCTCATTCTTTGAACTAGTGAAAAGGCTAAGGAGTGGATTGTTGGAGGATAGCATCCACACCTCCGTGCCTTCGTGGAAGAACACGTTGCTATGTTTCTTCATGTGGTAGGTCATAAACAGAGGTTTAGAGCCATCCACAACACATTTGGAACATCCACGGAAACAATATCTTGTTACTTCTCCCGGGTGTTGTATGCAATTGGGGAGCTCATAGATGAGATGATCAAACCTCTATCAAGCCAAACTCCTCCAAAGATACTGAACTTTGACACGAAGTTCACATACGTTCTTGCTGGTTGGGAAGGATCTGCACATGATTCAAACATCCTTGAGGACGTCATGTCTAGACCTGATATGGTATCAATATCCCTCCAGAAAAATTCTACGTTGGTGATGTTAGTTGTGGTTGTCATCCTAGGTTTCGTCCTCCCTTCAAATCTACAAGGTACAATCTCAACGAGTTCAGCACCTTGCCGAAAAATCCCAAGGAGTTGTTCAATCTACGATATGCAAGCCTGAGGGTCACCGTTGAGAGCATTCGTTTTTTGAAAAACAGATTCAAGATCTTTGATCATAAGCCTTTCCACCCTTACTGCACCCAGGTAAAGCTTGTGCTTGCATGTTGCATTAGATACAACTAGATATTAGGTTATGGCCTAGATGACCATACACTAGATGAGGAAGATTTCAGCCAGAATACATTGATGTTGGCCACGGTGTTGAATCAACTCACGAGGCAGCTTGGAAGAACAAGAGAATGGAGTGAGCAGAGACAATGTGGGATCAAAGGTCACGCCAGCATCTGAGAAGAAGAACCCCCTCATTATGAACTGTTTGTGTACGGATACTTCGTTCGTAGTAGCTAGTGTTATGATGATGACATGTTTGCGCACAACTTAATTCATAGTAGGTAGGGTCGCGATGATGAAGTTCTTGTAAACTAGCTACTCTAGCACGTCTTATCTATGTGTGATTGTGGTGGTAAGATTATCATTGGTGGGCGTGGTTAATACACACATGGGTCGGATGCACCCAAACAGACAAGTTTGCATCACCCATATCAAAAGTGCTTGCATGCAATCCACCAAATGGGCTACACAAAGTGCTTCAACTCATGCTTCGTAGGCTACGAAACGGCTGCAGAATATGGTAGATGGTACGGTGCCTCTATTTGCTCTGCATTGTCCACCAAAGCACTACTCAGTTGGGCCATGAAAAGGCTGCAGCCTACCAAACACGTCTGTAAGATGTGAGAGGACGTGAGAGTTTGTCTTTGTCTAACTATTGAATAGCAACGGCAGATTTAACTGTCTTTTTTTAATAGAAAGGCACCGAGGGACTTGGACTTGCATTACTTCGGCGGTGGATGAACATTTATCGATAGAACCTTACCGAATAAAGGTAAAACTACTAGCGGAAATGGTGAATGGAACCTGGGTACGCGCGCACCCGTTTACCTAAAGTTCAAAATAATGCTATTTAAAAGTTTCAAAAAAATGTGAAGTAAAATTTTGCATGTATATACTATGTTGATACTTACTCGTGTGTGTTTTCACGGAAAAATACCATTGTATGTGACCTACACAAAAATGACAAAATGCAAATTCCTATTCCTGTGAATAGTACAAATTCCTGTTCACTATTCTCATTTGGACATTTTGTCATTTTTATGCATGCACACACAATGGTATTTTTTCGTGAAAACTTAAGTATCAACATAATATGTACATGCAAAAATTTACTTCACATTTTTTGAAAATTTTTAAATAACATTTTTTGAACTTTTCGTAAACGGGTGCGCGCGCACCCAGGTTCCAAACGTCCGGGTCGAAACTACTAGGCCCTATAATTTTACAAAGAACACCCCATATAGGATCATGGAAACGTGACCAAGTCCTTCTCAACGCCGGCGACTGACAGCCTCTAGAAACCGTCGCTTCTACTACCGCCGGGGACTACACTGCTTGGGAGAGGCGAAGCTTGCGAGGTGGAGAAGATCCTCCAATGGACCAGAACATAACACGACAGAGGTGGGACTGATTCAATTTTTATAATACACGAGAATCTTGGGTGATGTCTTTTGTTGATGAAGAGGAGAGAGGATTTTTTTTCTTTTGTTATCTTGATTGGAGCCTTTTCTTTTCTTAGATTGGGTTGAAATTAGAATTTGAGTAGATTGGGACTGACATGCCGTGGGCATAAAGTTACTCTCACACGAGTCATGAATCATGATCTCATCGCGGAACCTGCATTGTACAACGAACGCGTATTCTTTATGGGCCATATACCACAGCCAGGCAGATAAAAGTTAGCACAATAGCCGATGATGGACATTCTTCCTAACTCGATCTCCGCTGTCCCCTCTGCATCAGCGGCCACACAGGAGGCATGCGGCATGCCGCCCCTCATCCGCCAGAGTCCCGATCCGGTGGGTTCCTGCGGCGGCGGACTCTTCAACATCAACAGCAGGAAGACAGCCACGAGTTCTAAGCTCTAGCCCGACTCTGATTCTCAGCGCTTAATGCATGTAACAATACCATGTCTCCTGTCAGACTCGCATCCGGCAGCGACTCGTTTACCAAGTTCGACTCGGTTTGCTGAATTCATCCTGGGAGTATATAGCAATGGGCACATGGGCTATTGGCCAATGCAATACGAGAAGAGGAATCACAGCTTAGACGAGACGAATTGTACGACGAGAACCCCTGACATGGCGACGATCGTCGAAACAACAAGCCCCGAGATGGCGCCGCCCTGCTACGCCGGCCGCAAGCGGCCTCACGCGCTCACGCTGCCGCTGGTCATCTACGACCATGCTACCGCGGCGCAACACGCCAAGCGGAATATGCCGTTTAACATCTCGGCGAATGCCGGCGCTTTGGTCCCGTTCATGGCGGGCCCGCCAATCGATGCCGTCCCGCTCGCGGCCGCCGCGCCCAGCCGGGCCGAGCCGTCGTGGATCCGCACGAGACTGTTCCGGCAGCTGGGGATTCGGGTCGACATGGAGGTGCGCTTCATCGGCGAGAAAACCGTGACCGACACCGACCTGGACAAGCGGCAGAACCGCTTCCGCCTCCCGAACGACGGCGTGCAGCACACTCTCATGGGGATGATCTCCGACGCCGAACTCAAGTCCGCCGACCTGCTGCACGAGGATGGCCCCAGGCCGAGGCCGCCGAAGCAGGCGCGGATCAAAGGGGAGGAGGGCGGGGATAAGACGAAGAAGGCCGGGAAGAAGCACGTCGGGCTTCCCGTGGTCGTGGTGGACGCCGACGGCCGCAGGAAGCAGATGAAGCTGAAGCAGTGGGAGAGCAGCCGCAGCACGGTCATACATGGAGATGGGTACAGGAACTTCGTCGTCCAGCAGTGCGGCTTCAAGCTGGACGACGTCGTCGAGATCTGGGCCTTCAGGGAGAAGCCGTTCCGCTACTTCGGCGTGGACATGTGTGTGGAGGGGCCTCTGCATATCCTGATTGCTAAGAAGGAGTAGCAACTCAGCAGCATAGACAGGAAGAGGAAATAGTTTGACTATTATTTATTTGTTAGTACTCAAATTTTCATCAAGCATAGACGAGTTCTCAACTACTAACTCGTAGCATACTAGACGAAATTGTCTAATGCAATGCTCATGTATAGCTTTCTCAGTTCTGTTTAGTTGTTACTACATTCTTATGAGCTGAAAAAGAGAGAGGGAAAATACATTGCCAAGCAAAATACTAGTAATGCAGTAGCTTTACATTGACGAAAAACTCTTATGTACAGCCACCGCAAAGCTTTGCAAGTTTCTACAACACAAACCACGCTTTTATTCAACACATAGTCCCACGTTGAGATACGAACGTCCTAAATCGATCTGAAGCCACAGCCTGACAAGCCTATTCGATCAGGCGAACGGCGTCACCACCGACGAGGATTCAGGAGGCGGCGGTCGATTAGATGGGGATTGCTCCGTTGACGCGCGGGTAGACGACCCCAGCTGGGTGGCCCATGATGCGGCGGCCCTTGCGGCGGCGGAACAGGAACACGGCCGCGCCCAGCGGCCACTCCACCACCCCGGCCACGACGAGCGCCACGAACCCCAGCGTCGGGCCGATTACCTTACACCGGCACGGGTTGCTCCTCGTCCCGCACTGCACGCAGATCGGTACGAAGGCCATTGATGCTTCAGAACCGGGAGCCTCTCTGCTTGTCGAACACTGGACTTGGCTTCGAATGATGATGATGGATAGATGCAAGAACTGATGGTCAGCTTGTTAATCGTTGTGATGTGGTCAAGGCCTCGGCCACTCTATATAACATCCTTACGGCGAGGACGCGTGGCACGATTGGGGCACCACGTGGGACGCTATCAACTTGGTTGCAAAACGAAGGCGATGACTCGGCGTAGTGGTTCACTTCCACGTTGCCAAGGAGAAGCGCACTGCAAATCCGGAGCCTACACGTGTGTTCTATCTTTCTTGGACTTCTCCGGAACCATTTAAGCGGGTAAGGGCATCTTTAACGGGATGATGTGAGCGTCCGTTTAAATCCACGCGATCGAAAAATGCGCATCCACCTTGCTCTAGTGGGTTTTCGAGCGTTCTCCTTTTTTTACCCGGTCCTACACGTCAGTGAAAGCGAAATCGACCGCGTGGATTTGCTTGCTTTTCTCCTTCTTTGCTGCCCTAGCGAGATCACCCCAACCTTATCCCCGTTGCACTGCCGCAGTACACGCCGTCTGCTCGGTCATCGTCGCGCCGGAGAACAGGATCTCAGTCGGGATAGATTTTGGCGCACACCTATCGCCTGTTTGGGGCCAAACATCTGCCGGTTGTGCCGACCGGTCTCGCCGCCCACGACCTATTCGGTCAATTGCGCCGGTAGCCATGGGCATTGGGTGGCCATGAAGACAATGCGTAGAGGTCAATATCATCTTATTTTCATTTAGACTTTTAAGAATTTAGATGTAATAACTAAGACTACTTTGAAACTGTTTATTTTGTTGTTTAAAACATCCCAATTCATGTGGATGCGGAAATACGTCATCCCAGTGGAGGCACCCCAGCTGCAAACGAACGCGCGGTTAAAAACGATCAATTTTGTGTCCGCTGCCCGAAGAAAACGGACGCGCGCGACTATTTTACGCGTCCAAAATGAGTCACTCGGTTGGAGATTCCTAATAACGTACCCCTTAACTCGCGGCAGAACAAAAATCTGATGCGCCACAGGTAAGCCGTTCACATATAAGCGCATTTCTATTAGTACTTGTTTTAAAAAATAGGCTGATCCTTTTGAATTATGCCGTATTTCTGTTTTTTTTAATTAAAGCATATGTATATAGCAGTCTATGTGAGCTTTAGTCTAAGTTGGTGACATCATAAGGGAGTGGTAAGAGGATTAAAAGCAAATTTTAGTCCCACGTAAAAAATTAGGAGTGAAAACTTAGGAGGAGGTTAGACCTTATAAGGTGGATTATTTCACCAGTAAGTGAGTGAGAAAAAAAGGCGTACACATGCGTTTATATGTGAATTAAGCCTCGAGCTTAGTGTGACACGTCATATTCGTGTTAAGTGGATTAAGCCTCGAGCTGAGACTTGCTTTCTTTTTTTATTCATGAAAACAACTAGAAACGTGTGACACGTCAACATTATCTACGGTTTTATGAACCTATATAACCCTGGCTGCCATCATAACACATCTGATGCATAATTTAAGGTTTTGTCACCTCTCTTTGTTTGTGCCACCAAGGTAGCCTACTCTAGTCCACCCGTTGATGTGCACCGACAAGCGGGATAGCGGATCTTCGAAACCAGTCGTTTTTGCGCGGGAGATGATGAATTAGGTTTTTAAAAAGTCGATCTGCGTGGCTGCTCAAGTTGTTCGTCATGAATAATCTACGAAACAAAACTACCGTTATCTACGTCCGTGCCAACAATGTTACTGCTACATCGTTAACAATGTTACTGCTGCATCAATAACTGTTTTATGTATAACCAATCGTTTTTTTATCTACAACCGATCGGAACGTAAACCATATGGTCTATTTGTATGCCCTGCTACTGTTTTATGTATAACCAATGGTTTTTTTTTTATCTACAACCGATCGGAACGTAAACCATATGGTCTATTTGTATGCCCTACAACTGTTTTATGTATAACCAATCGTTTTTTTATCTACAACCGATCCTGGTCTATTTGTATGCCCTACTACTGTTTATGTTAGTTAATGCATTTAGTATATTCTATTTATGTTAGTTAATGCATTTAGTATATTCGAGTTTGATAATGTTTAATATAGAAAATTGTGTATAATTTTCCAACAGTGATATAATGGATTTGTCTTTTTTTCTTGTCGGCTAAAGATGAAGGCGTGGAGCAAAATCTCCTCTCGAGTAAGAAATGAGATAAGTGGCAGCCCGGCACGCATTCGGAATGTAGTTCCCAAGAGTCAGGAGAAGCTAATCTGACGAAAACAGTAGTAATATTGACCAGAGAATATTACATGTACATAGATGGCCAGAGCCTGTTACAACAGGAAACACACAACCCCTTATTATCGAACGAATCACTCACGCACACGACACAAGCAGCATGACCAAGTAAGTATACAGGAAGGGCGCGCCTGATGATGATCATATCGGGATCGCCCTGGTGACGCGCGGGTAGACGACCCTGGCCGGGTGTCCCATGATGCGGCGGCCCTTGTGGTGGCGGAACAGGTACACCACCGCGCCCAGCGGCCACTCCACGACGCCGGTGGCGACGAAGGCCACGAACCCCAGCGTCGGGCCGAGCACCTTGCACCGGCACGGGTTGCTCCGAGTGCCGCACTGCACGCACGCCGGCACGAACGGCATGGCTGCTAGCTGAAGCTTGAAGACTCTTCCTGTCGATCGAACGATTTGCTCTGTTTACAAGTTCGTCCTCGTGGATGGATGGGTAGGCTTGTTTGTGTCTGTAGCTGTTTGTGACCGAGGCATCATGCCGTCGGTGCATATATAGAGGGTTTGCGCCGGGGACGCGTGGCGCCATAGGGTGTATACGTGTGTCGCTAGTAGCCGGTTTTGCTGAGGCTCTGCAGAAGACAGGTGATGACTAGGCCCAAGGGTTAACTGCCGCGTTGCAGGCAGCG
Organism: Lolium multiflorum; assembly: GCA_030979885.1. Classification (NCBI taxonomy): domain Eukaryota; kingdom Viridiplantae; phylum Streptophyta; class Magnoliopsida; order Poales; family Poaceae; genus Lolium; species Lolium multiflorum. Next base: position 211,808,017 of record CM061749.1, read on the forward strand.
CGAATCGTGAGCTCACACGTGTGCTCTGCTCGCTTCTTGGACGTCTCTGGAACGTCCAAACGTAATGGGATTCTTTCGGACGAAAGCTTAAAATACTGCTTGTGATTTCTCTGTCGCCGGTTCAGCATCTTCCCGCTGTGCCAAACCTGCACACGCGGCTTGCCACTCACGGCGGCCACGTCAATTTTTCTCGACAGTCACGGCCACGTTTCTCTTCTAATCATACTTAAGCTCCATTCAAGTCTAGTTTAGGCCTGAGTTGCATGGTACCTTTCCCAAAATGAAACAGGGTGATAGGAGGAGAGGGTCATTTTATTTTAGAACCTCTAGGCTCTTTGGAATCCTTTACAAATAAAACCAAAATGCTATTAAATGTTTCAAAACAATCTTATATTGTGTGTGTATGTTGATATGATCCAGTACTCCATGTGTTCCATATTCTCTTATTGTGGTTTTTTTTTTGAACAAGTCTTATTGTGGTTTTTAGTTTGAACTAAAACCACGACAGCAGGGAGTACGTATACGTGAAGGTTCACACAAAATACACTATTTGATTGCAATAAGAATATTTGGTTGAACCTTTTTTTAATAAAAAAAATATGGATTTGTGCATCTATTAATGCAGAGGCCGGAGGAATGCTCCCATATCGATATATGTTTTATCTATGCACAAAAGAACCACAAAATCTCAGACCATAAGAAGGAAAAGGAATCGGTTTTGATCCCCACGTTCTCATTTTGGTGTAGCTCACGTATGAATATGTATTTTGAAAAAGATTGTGTCGTGCATAATAGACATGTAGATTTGCTCACGTGCTTGTTCTTTTAGACCAGATGTTCGAAATGAGCCTAACATAGACATCGACCGGCTACAAGTTAGTATATCTTAGAGCATATCGAGGATGCCAGTTTTACATAGAAAGAACAGTGCTACACGAAAGGATACCGCTTGATCCAGTGGACCTAGGCTCCAATAGCACTTCTCAGGGATAAGCCCATTTTCTGCTCTAGGCTGGGCTGAGGTTGAAGAAAATAACATGTTAAGGTCTGGTACACTAGCCCAAGCTGTTAGCACTTGAGTTCACGACCATGCTACCAATGGGGCCACGAGTTCACGACAAGTTAGCCCAACAATAAAAGAGTCTACAAGTCAACCAGGATGATTACTCTCAAAAAAAAGTCAATCAAGATGATCAGTGAAGCTCTTTTCTTTCAGAACTAGTAAAAGACTTGCATGTCATCCAAAGCAACTGCCTAGGACCAAAAACTACATACTAGGTTACTGCTCGCTCGTTCCTGCCTCGGCTGACCATGTGAGGTTGCTGTGTTGCATTATCAAATGATCTGCTAGTATTTTTTTTGAAACGAAGGCACAAGATTTGCTTTATTCATTAATTAAAAAGAGGGTGTTCGGTTAATTTGCAAAAAATCGGAAAAAACCATACAACAAAGCCATCACATGGCGATGCCCACTCTCACACAGAGGCAAGCCCACTCAAGACCCGAGAAACAACCAAGCCAAACTCGAAATCCTACTAAACCGAAACTACACTACCTTCAACCAATGCCGAAACTTTACATATACTTTGGCTACAGAAACTTTGAACGGCTATGTGCATCCTGATTATGTAGAGGCTGGATGTTATTGCTTTTCATAAGTAATAAAGCATCCTTTATCGAAGAAAAAAAACTACCTTCAACCAATGCCGAAGCGAAGACTCGCTGTGACATGAGGAGTAGACACCATACCCAAACCAAGAGGAAAGGGCGAGAAACAAAGATCATCCAAATGGACATGGTGTTGAACTTTTTTCTGTCAGCCAAATGGAATAAAGCGCTAGCACTTGCTCCTAAATTGGGCAATCTTCCTCTCGTGTCAAGGCCTGCAGATTGTGAAACCTAAACGTGTTGAACCAGATCTCAATTGCAACCAGACAAGTTATTATAAGGTGTTGGATGGTTTCAGGTTCCTAGCAGCAGAGAGGTAAGCGTTGAACCCAACTACAAACATCAATGAAGCTTTTCGGCAGCAATGGGTTATTCCAATTACCTCAAACTACGGTTCACAAAATTGTCCGGGACAATTCTTGTGGGTACTACTCTCTGTTAATCGATCAGGTAGGAGGGTTCTACTCGGATGATCCGAGCCCCTTGCATATGCATTGCTTATATAGGAGATACATTGAGGGGAGAGGGGAGACTACGTACACGACCCGGACACATACGTCCGTGGTCTATTCTATCTCTAATACCCTCCCTTAATCACAACTTTCTCAAGTTGAGATTAAATCTAAATTCCTCAAAATTTCTTACAGGAAGAGGTTTTGTAAACCCATCAGCTATTTGATCCTTCGAAGGAATAAACCGTATCTCCAGTTGTTTCTTGAGCACCGTTCTCTGACAAGGTGAAAATCAATCTCAATGTGTTTAGCTCTAGCATGAAACACTGGATTGGCTGATAGATATGTCGCTCCCAGATTATCACACCACAGACATGGAGATTGTTTCAGCTTAACGCCAAGTTCTTGAAGAAGAGACTGCACCCATATCACCTCGGCCGTGGCATTAGCAACAGATTTGTATTCTGCTTCTGTACTCGACCTGGAGACTGTTGCTTGCTTCTTAGCACTCCAGGAAATAAGATTTGGTCCAAAGAACACAGCAAAGCCTCCTGTTGACCGTCTATCATCTACACACCCAGCCCAATCTGCATCAGAAAAGGCACTCACCAAAGTAGAGTTGGAACGAAGAAATGTCAATCCAAAACTCAGGGTATGCTTGATGTAGCGAAGAATTCTCTTTGCCGCAGAATAGTGAACAGTAGTAGGGGCATGTAGATATTAACACACTTTGTTGACTGCATAGGAAATATCAGGTCTTGTGAGAGTAAGATACTGCAGCGCACCTACCATACTTCTGTAGTTGGTGCTATCCTCAGGACCTAGAAGGTCACCCTCCCTTGCAGTGATCTTCTCAGAAGAGGACAAGGGTGTAGACATGCCAGAACAGTGTGTCATGCCAACACGAGCAAGAACATCACGAGCATATTTCTCTTGATTCAAAACAATACCATCAGAAACCTTATGAACCTCAAGCCCTAGAAAGTAGTGGAGATCACCAAGATCCTTGAGAGCAAACTCCTTGCCAAGGGCGGTAAGCATAGCATTGGTGGCCACGGGTGAAGAACTGACCACAATGATATCATCAACATAAATGAGCATGAACATGGTCACATGAGACTTGCGATAGATGAACAATGATGTATCAGATTTGGAGGCATGAAAACCATAGCGAACCAACTGGGAGCTCAACCTTGAGTACCATGCACGAGGTGCTTGTTTCAAGCCATAGATAGCCTTGTCCAACTTACAGACATAATTCTAATGATGTTTGTCTTCATAGCCAGGTGGCTGACGCATGTAAACCTCCTCTTCCAGAACGCCATGAAGAAACGCGTTCTTGACGTCTAACTGTCGCAAACTCCATCCCCGAGAAACAGCAATGGATAGAACAAGGCGAACAGTGGCAATTTTCACAACTGGACTGAAGGTATCCTCATAGTCAATGCCATAGCGTTGTTTAAAACCTTTGGCAACCGGACGAGCTTTATAGCGATCAATGGATCCATCTGCCTTGCGCTTGACTTTGTATATCCAGCCACAATCGATGATATTTTTACCTTGACGAGGTGGAACTAAATGCCACGTTTTGTTCTTGACAAGCGCAGTGTATTCATCATGCATAGCTGCAGCCCAATTTGGATCTTGTAAAGCCCCTTGCAAATTGACAGGTTCAGCAGAAGTAGTCGACAGACCCCAACGGACAGTGCCATCCGTATATTGTTTGGGCTTGCGGACACGCGTAGAGACACGAGTGGGCACAGGAGATGGTGCAGGCGGGGGCTGCACAGCGGATCTCGGCGCAGAGCTGCTGCTGCTGTCGGAGGCGGGGGACCCAGTTGGGGCAGGGGATCTGATACGTCTCCAACGTATCGATAATTTCTTATGTTCCATGCTACATTATTGATGATATCTACATGTTTTATACACATTATATGTCGTATTTACGCATTTTCCGGCACTAACCTATTAACAAGATGTCGAAGAGCCATTGCTGTTTTCTGCTGTTTTTGGTTTCAGAAATCCTAGTAAGGAAATATTCTCGGAATTGGACGAAATCAACGCCCAGGGTCCTATTTTTGCACGAAGCTTCCAGAAGACCGAGGGGAAAGGAAGTGGGGCCACGAGGCGCCGCCACACTAGGGCAGCGCGGCCCAGGCCCTGGCCGCGCCGGCCTGGTGTGTGGGGCCCTCGTGTGGCCCCCCGCGTTGCCCTTCCGCCTACTTAAAGTCTTCGTCGCGAAACCCTCGTGCCGAGAGCCACGATACGGAAAACCTTCCGAGAGCCGCCGCCGCCAATCCCATCTCGGGATTCAGGAGATCGCCTCACCCTGCCGGAGAGGGGAATCATCCCGGAGGACTCTTCATCGCCATGATCGCCTCGGAGTGATGAGTGAGTAGTTCACCCCTGGACTCCATAGCAGTAGCTAGATGGTCGTCTTCTCCTTATGTGCTTCATTGTTGGATCTTGTGAGCTGCCTAACATGATCAAGATCATCTATCGTAATACTATATGTTGTGTTTGTCGGGATCCGATGGATAGAGAATACTATGTTATGGTGATTATCAATCTATTACCTATGTGTTGTTTATGATCTTGCATGCTCTCCGTTATTAGTAGAGGCTCTGGCCAAGTTTTTGCTCTTAACTCCAAGAGGGAGTATTTATGCTCGATAGTGGGTTCATGCCTCCAATAAATCTGGGACAGTGACAGAAAGTTCTAAGGTTGTGGATGTCTGTTGCCACTAGGGATAAAACATTGATGCTATGTCTAAGGATGTAGTTGTTGATTACATTACGCACCATACTTAATGCAATTGTCTGTTGCTTGCAACTTAATACTGGAAGGGGTTCGGATGATAACCTGAAGGTGGACTTTTTAGGCATAGATGCATGCTGGATAGCGGTCTATGTACTTTGTCGTAATGCCCAATTAAATCTCACTATATTTATCATATCATGTATATGCATTGTTATGCCCTTTTCTATTTGTCAATTGCCCGACTGTAATTTGTTCACCCAACATGCTTTAATCTTATGGGAGAGACACCTCTAGTGAACTGTGGACCCCGGTCCTATTCTTTACATCGCATACAATCTACTGCAATACTTTCTTTACTGTTTTCTTCGCAAACAATCATCTTCCACACAATACGGTTAATCCTTTGTTACAGCAAGCCGGTGAGATTGACAAACTCACTATTTCGTTGGGGCAAAGTACTTTGGTTGTGTTGTGCAGGTTCCACGTTGGCGCCGGAATCCCTGGTGTTGCGCCGTGATACGTCCCAAACGTATCTATAATTTCTTATGTTCCATGCTACTTTATTGATGATACCTACATGTTTTATACACATTATATGTCATTATTATGCGTTTTCCGGAACTAACCTATTGACGAGATGCCGAAAGGCCAGTTGCTGTTTTCTGCTGTTTTTGGTTTTAGAAATCCTAGTAAAGAAATATTTTCGAATCGGACGAAATCAAGCGAGGACCTTATAATTCCCGGAAGCTTCCGGAGCACCGGAGAAGGACGAGAGGGAGCCGGGGCCCCACACCACACCCCGGCGCGGCCCGGGGGCGCCCCCGTGGTGTGGGCACCCCGTGGCCCCTCCGACTCCATCTCTTCGCCTATTTAATCGTCCCGACCTAAAAACACCGACAGAGAAGACGAGACCCGAGAAAACCTTCCGAGCCGCCGCCATCGCGAAATCAAGATTCGGGGGACAGTCTCTGTTCGGCACCTGCCGGACGGGGAATTGCCCCGGAGTCATCTCCACCGCCGTCTCCACCGCCATCTTCACCATCGCTGTCTCCATGATGAGGAGGGAGTAATTCACCCCGGGGCTGAGGGCTCCGCTGTAGCTATGTGGTTCATCTCTCTTTATGTGATCTAGTTGAATATTATCTATGTGCTACTCTAGTGATGTTATTAAAGTACTCTATTCCTCCTTCACGGTGTAATGGTGACAGTGTGTGCATCCGTGATAGTACTTGGCGTAGATTATGATCATAATCTCTTGTAGGTTATGGAGTTAATTATTACTATGATAGTGTTGACGTGATCTATGCCTCCTTCATGGCGTGATGGTGATAGTGTGCATGCTATGTTAGTTCTTGGTGTAATTATGTTGATCTATCTTGCACTCTAAGGTTATTTAAATATGAACATTGAATTGTGGAGCTTGTTAACTCCGGCATTGAGGGTTCGTGTAATCCTACGCAATGTGTTCATCATCCAACAAAAGGGTGTAGAGTAGTCCTATTATGTGATCATTGTTGAGAGTGTCCACTAGTGAAAGCAGGATCCCTAGGCCTTGCTTCCAAGCATCGAATCTCCGTTTGTTTATTGTTTTGTTGCATGTTTACTCGCTGCCATATTTTATTCAGATTGCTATTACCACTCATATACATCCATATTACTTGTATTTCACTATCTCATCGCCGAACTAGTACACCTATACACCTTACAAGTGTATTTGGTGTGTTGGGGACACAAGAGACTTCTTGCTTTGTGATTACAGGGTTGCTTGAGAGGGATATCTTTGACCTCTTCCTCCCGAGTTCGATAAACCTTGGGTAATCCACTTAAGGGAAACTTGCTACTGTTCTACAAACCTCTGCTCTTGGAGGCCCAACACTGTCTACAAGAATAGAAGCTCCCGTAGACATCAAGCACTTTTCTGGCGCCGTTCCGGGAGGAAAGGTAAAGGCACTCATACTTCGGTTCCAGGTAACAGTACTTTTCTGGCACCATTGTGTGTGTGCTCGAAGCTATTTCCTTTAGACTCTGCAATTACATCTTTTTGTTTCTTGTTTTTATTTTCACTAGTTAGGCATAATGGAAAACAACAAAAAAATTGGTGAGCTTTTTAATCTTTTTCCTAATTTAGAATTGTTTGATGCGAAAATTAAAAAACCTATGGAACCTTATTTGCATGATAATAGCAATGTTATTGGTATGAATGCAATTACTGCTAATGCTATGAAGAAGTCTAAGCTTGGGAAGCTAGTTTACATAAAAATAATTTTTTTTGCTCCTCCGCTTTGGAAGAAATATTTTGCTCTAATGATGCTTCTGATATTTTAAATCCACCTGCTGAAAGTATTCCGTATAAAATACCTATGGAAATTATTGAACGTGTTATGGATAACCGCTATGAAGGGGATGGAACTGTCCATCCTAGGAATCATTTACTGTTTTTGCATGAATTATGCGGGTTATTCAAGTGTGCAGGTATTTCAATGGATGAAGTTAGAAAGAAATTATTTGTTATGTCGCTATCTGGTGAAGCGGCGCATTGGTATAAACTATTGAAGGACGGGCGCTCTCTTGATTGGAAGGATATGCCTCTATTTTATTCCAAGTTCTATCCTCCAAGTGAAATTCACAAAGATCGAAACCATATATATAATTTTTGGCCTCATGATGGAGAGAGTATTGCCCAAGCATGGGAGAGATTGAAGACTTTAATGCTCAAATGCCCCAATCATGAGCTTCCAGGTAATATCATCATTGATAATTTCTATGCAAGACTTTCTTTTCAAGATAAGACCTTGCTGGATACTACTTGTTCTGGATCATTCACGCGCAACAAAGAAGAGTTTAAAAGGGACCTTCTTGATCGGATTAAGGAGAACGCTGAAGATTGGGAGAATGACAAAGGTAAAGAATTAGGTATAAACTATGATTATGAATGCATTGAAACTTTTATGAATACTGATGAATTTCGAAATATGAGTACTACTTATGGTCTTGACTCTCAAGTTGCTGCAAATCTTTATAAAGCTTTTGCTTCTCACATTGAATTGCCTAGGAAGAATTTTGATAAGTATCACGAACCTTTTAAAGACGCTTGCATGAAGGATGAAACTGTTATTAATGATTGCAATGAACATGTTGAAACTTCTGAAAATGCTATTTCCTATAAGCATGTTAATTTTTGTGGAATACATAGGCCTTGTGGAATTAATCAAATAGAAGATGAATATTGTATCCATCACAGAAATGAAAAAACTAGAAAGTGGTCTAGAGCTCTAGATGATCTTGGAGAAAAAGTGTGTGCCCTCTATCCTTTTATTTGTGAACTTTGCCATAGAGTTGGTCATTTTAATTTTCAATGCTCCTCCAATGACAATTCGAACCCCATGAGTGCTGCAAATTTGTATTGTGATGATGAAATTATTCCTAATCAGCATGATGAACTTACCCTATTTTTGAAGTGTGAAGAGTTATCAAGAAAAATTTCTTTGTTAAATATTAACGATCTTGATATTGATGATGTCTTGCATGGGTGTCTTTCTTATTGCATTAATAATTGCCATACAAATACTTACATACAGAATATTTTAGAAGATGACACCTTGCCAAAATATGATAGGACCGTTGTGTGTTTTCAACTAATTAATGAAAAGGAGGGATCCTCCCAAGTTTCTTCTATTGTTTCTAAAAGAAAATCAGGTTATGCGGACAAGCCACCCTTCAAGCCTCTTCCTCCTAAAGAAGGGAACGAGGAGAAGGAAAAGAAGAAGAAGAAGGGAACGAAGAAGAAGAAGAAGAAGAAGAAGAAGAAGAAAGAGAATAAAGAGAAAGAGGCAATGGCATATCCCCGCGTGTATGAGGTAACAATAGGTAACTGTAAGTATGTTGCGCCTAATGATTATTATGATAATGAATCTGAGTACGATGATCTTCCTATACCCTTTACCCATATTAGTGATCATGATTTGGATGAGCACACTGCCTTTGATATTGAAAATCTCTTTGGTACTGATTATGAAAGTAATGATGATAGCATTATTCATGTCCCCTTAAACGATGATATTGAAAGCTCTAAGCTTGGGGATGTTGTGCTTGAAGATCCTGTATTTGAGACCTCTACTTTTAGTGAAAATGATGATATTACATATTCTGGTTTAGATAATTGCTATAGAGATGTATATGACACATGTTACAATTATCCTTATGAAACTTGTCATAGTTATGATGGGCTTGCCAAAAACCATTCCCTTAGTATGCAACTTGTTTACCATGTTCAAATTCTTGATAATAATCTTGCTCCAATTACTATTAATGAGAATAACTCTTCTTATGCCAAAATTAATGATACTTCTATGCATATGAACCATGATAAGAATGTTTTAAGTGACGGGTATATTGTGGATTTCATCAATGATGCTACTGAAATTTATTATGAGAGAGGGAAATATGGTTATATGCATCTTAATAATATTAAGTTTCCCCTCTTTATGTTGAGAATCTTTAAGTTACTCGTGTTTTATCCTCTTATGCTTGTCACTTTGCTCTTCATGAATTCATTTGTGTATAAGATTCTTCTGCATAGGAAGCATGTTAGGCTTAAATGTGTTTTGAATTGCCTCTTGAAGCTCTCTTTTGCTTCAAATACTATTTCTTGCGAGTGCATCATTAAAATTGCTGAGCCCATCTTAATGGCTATAAAGAAAGAACTTCTTGGGAGATAACCCATGTGTTATTTTGCTACAGTACTTTGTTTTATATTTGTGTCTTCGAAGTTGTTTACTACTGTAGCAACCTCTCCTTATCATGTTTTTGTGCCAAGTAAAGTTTCTATGTTAAAGTTGATGTTATATTTGGGATCGCTGCGCAGAAACAGCATTGCTGTCTGTCACGAATCTGGGCACAAGTCTCTGTAGAAAATTCGAAAAAATCTGCCAATTTACGAGCGTGATCCTCAGATATGTACGCAACTTTCATTAGTTTTGAGTTTTTCCATTTGAGCAAGTCTGGTGCCATCTTAAAATTCGTCTTTACGGACTGTTCTGTTTTTGACAGATTCTGCCTTTTATTTCGCATTGCCTCTTTTGCTATGTTGGATGAATTTCTTTGATCCATTAATGTCCAGTAGCTTTATGCAATGTCCAGAAGTGAAAAGAATGTTTGTGTCACCTCTGAACATGTGAATTTTTGATTATGCACTAACCCTCTAATGAGTTTGCTTGAAGTTTGGTGTGAAGGAAGTTTTCAAGGGTCAAGAGAGGAGGATGATATACTACGATCAAGAAGAATGAAAAGTCTAAGCTTGGGGATGCCCCGGTGGTTCATCCCTGCATATTTCAAGAAGACTCAAGCATCTAAGCTTGGGGATGCCCAAGGCATCCCCTTCTTCATCGACAAAGTATCAGGTTCCTTCTCTTGAAACTATATTTTTATTCGGTCACATCTTATGTACTTTACTTGGAGCGTCTGTATGTTTTTGTTTTTGTTTTTGTTTGAATAAATGATTGTTTGGGAGAGAGACACGCTCCGCTGGTTCGTATGAACACATGTGTTCTTAGCTTTTAATTTTCATGGCGAAGGTTGAAACTGCTTCGTTAATTGTTATATGATTGGAAACGGGAAATGCTACATGTAGTAATTGGTGTAATGTCTTGAATAATGTGATACTTGGCAATTGTTGTGCTCATATAGATCTTGTTTAAGCTCTTGCATCATGTACCTTGTACCCATTAATGAATAATTACATAGAGCTTGTTAAAATTTGCTTTGCATGATTGGTCTCTCCAAGTCTAGATATTTTCTGGTTGAGGTGTTTGAACAACAAGGGGACGATGTAAAGTCTTATAATGATGTGAGTCTTGCTGCACCATTTTATACTTGAGTTTGCTTCAAATAACCTTGCTAGCCTAAACCTTGTATAGAGAGGGAATACTTCTCATGCATCCAAATACTTGAGCCAATATTCATGCCATTTGTGTCCACCATACCTACCTACTACATGGTATTTCTCCGCCATTCCAAAGTAAATTGCTTGAGTGCTACCTTTAAACAAATTCAAAAGTTATTACCTCTTATTTGTGTCAATGTTTTATAGCTCATGATGAAGTATGTGGTGTTTATCTTTCAATCTTGTTGGGCAACTTTCACCAATGGACTAGTGGCTTCATCCGCTTATCCAATAATTTTGCAAAAAGAGCTGGCAATGGGATTCCCAGTCCCAAATTAATTAACAAAAATAGACACTCCTCCATGGTATGTGATTGTTGGACGGCACCCGAAGGATTCGGTTAGCCATGGCTTGAGAAAGCAAAGGTGGGAGGAGTGTCATCATAATAAAACTAAAATAAAAAGGCACTCCTTCATGGTATGAGATTGTTGGCAGGCACCCGAGGATTCGGTTAGCCATGGTTTGTGAAAGAAAGGTTGGAAGGAGTGCCACCCAAAAATAAAATAAAATGGGAGCCTCTCTTTGAAGGTTTGTCTGGCAAGGGGGTTAGAGTGCCCGCTACCATTCGTTGACAACAACAAACACCTCTCAAAACTTTACTTTTATGCTCTCTATATGTTTTCAAAATCAAAGCTCTAGCACAAATATAGCAATCGATGCTTTCCTCTTTGAAGGACCATTCTTTTACTTTATTGTTGAGTCAGTTTACCTATTCTTTCTATCTTAGAAGCAAACACTTGTGTGAACTGTGTGCATTGATTCTTACATGTTTACCTATTGCACTTGTTATATTACTTTGTGTTGACAATTATCCACGAGATATACATGTTAAAGTTGAAAGCAACCGCTGAAACTTATATCTTCCTTTGTGTTGTTTCAAAGCTTTCTACTAAGAATTTATTGCTTATGAGTTAACTCTTATGCAAGACTTATTGATGCTTGTCTTGAAAGTATTATTCATGAAAAGTCTTTGTTATATGATTCATTTGTTTACTCATTATCTTCATCATTGCTTCGAATCTCTGCATTCATCTCATGTGCTTTACAATAGTATGATCAAGGTTATGATGGCATGTCACTTAAGAAATTATCATTGTTATCGTTTACCTACTCGAGGCGAGTAGGAACTAAGCTTGGGGATGCTTGATACGTCCCAAACGTATCTATAATTTCTTATGTTCCATGCTACTTTATTGATGATACCTACATGTTTTATACACATTATATGTCATTATTATGCGTTTTCGGAACTAACCTATTGACGAGATGCCGAAGAGCCAGTTGCTGTTTTCTGCTGTTTTGGTTTCAGAAATCCTAGTAAAGAAATATTTTCGGAATCGAAATCAAGACCGAGGACCTTATAATTCCCGGAAGCTTCCGAGCACCGGAGAAGGACGAGAGGGGAGCCAGGGGGGCCCACACCACACCCCGCGCGGCGGGGCGCCCTATGGTGTGGGCACCCCGTGGCCCCTCCGACTCCATCTCTTCGCCTATTTAATCGTCCCTGACCTAAAAACACCGACGAGAGGACGAGACCCGAAAACCTTCCGAGCCGCCGCCATCGCGAAATCAAGATTCGGGGACAGAAGTCTGTTCGGCACCCTGGGACGGGGAATTGCCCCCGGAGTCATCTCCACCGCCGTCTCCACCGCCATCTTCACCGCCATCGCTGTCTCCATGATGAGGAGGGAGTAATTCACCCCCGGGGCTGAGGGCTCCGTTGTAGCTATGTGGTTCATCTCTCTCTTTATGTGATCTAGTTGAATATTATCTATGTGCTACTCTAGTGATGTTATTAAAGTACTCTATTCCTCCTTCACGGTGTAATGGTGACAGTGTGTGCATCCGTGATAGTACTTGGCGTAGATTATGATCATAATCTCTTGTAGGTTATGGAGTTAATTATTACTATGATAGTGTTGACGTGATCTATGCCTCCTTCATGGCGTGATGGTGATAGTGTGCATGCTATGTTAGTTCTTGGTGTAATTATGTTGATCTATCTTGCACTCTAAGGTTATTTAAATATGAACATTGAATTGTGGAGCTTGTTAACTCCGGCATTGAGGGTTCGTGTAATCCTACGCAATGTGTTCATCATCCAACAAAAGGGTGTAGAGTAGTCCTATTATGTGATCATTGTTGAGAGTGTCCATGATGTCTACGTTCCCCCTCCTTTCCTGTAGACAGTGTTGGGCCTCCAAGTGCAGAGGTTTGTAGAACAGCAGCAAGTTTTCCCTTAAGTGGATCACCCAAGGTTTATCGAACTCAGGGAGGAAGAGGTCAAAGATATCCCTCTCATGCAACCTGCAACCACAAAGCAAGAAGTCTCTTGTGTCCCCAACACACCTAATAGGTGCACTAGTTCGCGAAGAGATAGTGAAATACGGGTGGTATAAATATATATGAGCAGTAGCAACGGTGCCGGAAAATAGATTGCTGGCGTGTAGTTGATGGTGGTAGTATTGCAGCAGTAGTAGGTGAAACAGAACAAGCAGTAGTAACGCAGTAGTATTTAGGAACAAGGCCTAGGGATTACACTTTCACTAGTGGACACTCTCAACATTGATCACATAACAGAATAGATAAATGCATACTCTACACTTTTGTTGGATGATGAACACATTGCGTAGGATTACACGAACCCTCAATGCCGGAGTTAACAAGCTCCACAATAATGCTCATGTTTAAGTAACCTTAAGTGTAAGATAGATCAAAAGACTAAACTAAGCATAGCATGCACACTGTCACCTTCATGCATATGTAGGAGGAATAGATCACATCAATATTATCATAGCAATAGTTAACTTCGCAATCTACAAGAGATCATGATCATAGCATAAACCAAGTACTAACACGGTGCACGCACTGTCACCTTTGCACACATGCAGGAGGAATAAAACTACTTTAATAACTTTGCTAGAGTAGCACATAGATAAATTGTGATACGATGCACATTGCAATCATAAAGAGATATAAATAAGCACTTCACTACGCTCTTCAACGGTGAATAAGTACTTCGTGAAATATAGCCTAAGAGACCCACACGGTGCACACACTGTCACCTTTACACACGTGGGACAAGGAGTCTCCGGAGATCACATAAGTAAAACCCACTTGACTAGCATAATGACATCTAGATTACAAGCATCATCATATGAATCTCAATCATGTAAGGCAGCTCATGAGATTATTGTATTGAAGTACATAGGAGAGAGATGAACCACATAGCTACCGGTACAGCCCCGAGCCTCGATGAAGAACTACTCCCTCCTCATGGGAGCAGGCGGTGATGAAGATGGCGGTGGAGATGGCAGCGGTGTCGATGGAGAAGCCAGGGGGCACTTCCCCGCTCGGCGTGCCGGGACAGAGACTCTGTCCCCGGATCTTGGCTTCGCGATGACGGCGGCTGAACTTTTCTCGTATCGTGGCTTCCTCCGTAAGGGTTTTCGATGCAGGGGCTTTAAATAGGCGAAGAGGCGGCGGGGGAGGGTCGAAGGGCGCCCACACCATGGGTGGCGCGGGCCCAGCCCTGCCGCGCCACCATGTCATCTGGGGCCCGGGGCCCCCCGCGCTCTCGGTGTTGGGATGCTTCCGGGCAAAATAGGAACCTGGGCGTTGATTTCGTCCAATTCGAGAATATTTCGTTACTAGGATTTCTGAAACCAAAAAGAAACAGACGGCACTTGGCATCTTGTTAATAGGTTAGTTCAGAAAATGCATAAATATGACATATAATGTGTATAAAACATGTAGGTATCATCAATAAAGTAGCATGGAACATAAGAAATTATCGATACGTTGGAGACGTATCGGCATCCCCAAGCTTAGTTCGCTCGTCCCGAGCAAACGATAACAAAGATAATTTCTTAAGTGACATGCCATCATAACCTTGATCATACTATTTGTAAACATATGAGATGAATGCAGCGATCAAAACAATGGTAATGACATGAGTAAACAACTGAATCATAAAGCAAAGACTTTTCATGAATAGTACTTCAAGACAAGCATCAATAAGTTTTGCATAAGTTAACTCATAAAGCAATAAATCAAAGTAAAGGTGTTGAAGCAACACATAGGAAGATTAAGTTTCAGCGGTTGCTTTCAACTTATAACATGTATATCTCATGGATAGGGTCAACATAAAGTAATATAACAAGTGCAATATGCAAGTATGTAGGAATCAATGCAGGTTCACACAAGTGTTTGCTTCTTAAGGTGGAAGGAGATAGGTAAACTGACTCAACAATAAAAGTAAAAGAATGGTCCTTCAAAGAGGAAAGCATCGATTGCTGTTATATTTGTGCTAGAGCTTTTATTTTGAAAACATCAAGAGAGTATAAAAGTAAAGTTTTGAGAGGTGTTTGTTGTTGTCAACGAATGGTAGTGGGCACTCTAACCCCCTTGCCGACAAACGGCTCCCATTTTATTTTGTTTTTGGGTGGCACTCCTTCCAACCTTTCTTTCACAAACCATGGCTAACCGAATCCTCGGGTGCCTGCAACAATCTCATACCATGAAGGAGTGCCTTTTTATTTTAGTTTTATTATGATGACACTCCTCCCCACCTTTGCTTTCTCAAGCCATGGCTAACCGAATCCTTCGGGTGCCGTCCAACAATCACATACCATGGAGGAGTGTCTATTTTTGTTAATTAATTTGGGACTGGGAATCCCATTGCCAGCTCTTTGCAAAATTATTGGATAAGCGGATGAAGCCACTAGTCCATTGGTGAAAGTTGCCCAACAAGATTGAAAGATAAACACCACATACTTCCTCATGAGCTATAAAACATTGACACAAATAAGAGGTGATAAATTTTGAATTGTTTAAAGGTAGCACTCAAGCAATTTACTTTGGAATGGCGGAGAAATACCATGTAGTAGGTAGGTATGGTGGACACAAATGGCATAGTGGTTGGCTCAAGGATTTTGGATGCATGAGAAGTATTCCCTCTCGATACAAGGTTTAGGCTAGCAAGGTTATTTGAAGCAAACTCAAGGATGAACAAGTGCAGCAAGACTCACATAAAAGACATATTGTAAACATTATAAGACTCTACACTTGTCTTCCTTGTTGTTCAAAACTCAATACTAGATATTATCTAGACCTTAGAGAAACCAAATATGCAAATCAAATTTTAGCAAGCTCTATGTATTTCTTCATTAATGGGTGCAAAGCATATGATGCAAGAGCTTAAACATGAGCACAACAATTGCCAAGTATCACATTATCCAAGACATTTTAGAATTACTACATGTAGCATTTTCCAATTCCAACCATATAACAATTTAACGAAGAAGAAACTTCGCCTTGAACATTATGAGTAAAGCCTAAGGACACATGTGTCCATATGCAACGCGAGCGTGTCTCTCTCCCACACAGTGAATGCTAGGATCCATCTTATTCAAACAAAAACAAAACGAAACAAACCGACGCTCCAAGTAAAGAACACAAGATGTGATTGAATAAAAATATAGTTTCAGGGGAGGAACCTGATGATGTTGTCGATGAAGAAGGGGATGCCTTGGGCATCCAAGCTTGAGTCTTCTTAAAATATGCAGGGGTGAACCACGGGGGCATCCCCAAGCTTAAGCTTTCACTCCTCTTGATCATAGTATATCATTCTCCTCTCTTGACCCTTGAAAACTTCCTTCACACCAAACTTCAAGCAAACTCATTAGAGGGTTAGTGCACAATTAATAATTCACATGTTCAGAGGTGACACAATCATTCTTAACACTTCTGGACATTGCACAAAACTTCTGAAAGTTAATGGAACAAAGAAACTCATTCAACTTAACAAAAGCGGCAATGCGAAATAAAAGGCAGAATCTGTCAAAAACAGAACAGTCCGTAAAGACGAATTTTAAGATGGCACTAGACTTGCTCAAATGGAAAAACTCAAAACTAATGAAAGTTGCGTACATATCTGAGGATCACGCTCGTAAATTGGCAGATTTTTCGAATTTTCTACAGAGAACTGTGCCCAGATTCGTGACAGACAGCAATGCTGTTTCTGCGCAGCGATCCCAAATATAACATCAACTTTAACATAGAAACTTTACTTGGCACAAAAACATGATAAGGAGAGGTTGCTACAGTAGTAAACAACTTCCAAGACACAAATATAAAACAAAGTACTGTAGCAAAATAACACATGGGTTATCTCCCAAGAAGTTCTTTTCTTTATAGCCATTAAGATGGGCTCAGCAGTTTTAATGATGCACTCGCAAGAAATAAGAGTTGAAGCAAAAGAGAGCATAAAGAAGCAAATTCAAAACACATTTAAGTCTAACATGCTTCCTATGCATAGGAATCTTGTAAATAAACAAGTTCATGAAGAGCAAAGTAACAAGCATAGGAAGATAAAACAAGTGTAGCTTCAAAAATTTCAGCACATAGAGAGGTGTTTTAGTAACATGCAAATTTCTACAACCATATTTTCCTCTCTCATAATAACTTTCAGTAGCATCATGAGCAAACTCAACAATATAACTATCACATAAAGCATTCTTATCATGAGTCTCATGCATAAAATAATTACTACTCCCAACATAAGCATAATCAATTTTATTAGTTGTAGTGGGAGCAAATTCAACAAAGTAGCTATCAAATATAGGAGGTATATTGTAATCATAATCAAATTTATCCTCCATAACAGGTGGTAACAAAAGACTACTATCATTATAATCATCATAAATAGGAGGCAAAGTATCATCAAAGTAAATTTTCTCCTCAATGCTTGGGGGACTAAAAATATCATGCTCATCAAAGCCAGCTTCCCCAAGCTTAGAATTTTCCATAGCATTAGCAACAATGGTGTTCAAAGCATTCATACTAATAACATTCCCATTATCATGCATATAAAGTTCCATGGGTTTTTTAATTCTCTCTTCAAACACATCATGTCCTAATTCAAGATAAAGTTCATAAAGATCTCTTATTTTATTGTTGTCTTCCATTAAGCCTAACTAGTGTAAACAAGAAACCAAATGTCGCAATTGTCTAATTTCGAGTACTTACAATGGCGCCGGAAAATAGCTTAGTAGCCGAGATCCGGAGTGTGAGTACCTTTTACCTTTCCTCCCCGGCAACGGCGCGGAAAATAGCTTGATGTCTACGTTCCCCTCCTTTCCTGTAACAGTGTTGGGCCTCCAAGTGCGAGGTTTGTAGAACAGCAGCAAGTTTTCCCTTAAGTGGATCACCCAAGGTTTATCGAACTCGGGGAGGAAGAGGTCAAAGATATCCCTCTCATGCAACCCTGCAACCACAAAGCAAGAAGTCTCTTGTGTCCCCAACACACCTAATAGGTGCACTAGTTCGGCGAAGAGATAGTGAAATACAGGTGGTATAAATATATATGAGATAGCAACGGTGCCAGAAAATAGATTGCTGGCGTGTAGTTGATGGTGGTAGTATTGCAGCAGTAGTAACACAGTAAACAGTAAACAAGCAGTAGTAACGCAGTAGTATTTAGGAACAAGGCCTAGGGATTACACTTTCACTAGTGGACACTCTCAACATTGATCACATAACGAATAGATAAATGCATACTCTACACTTTTGTTGGATGATGAACACATTGCGTAGGATTACACGAACCCTCAATGCCGGAGTTAACAAGCTCCACAATAATGCTCATGTTTAAGTAACCTTAAGTGTAAGATAGATCAAAAGACTAAACCAAGTACTAGCATAGCATGCACCGTCACCTTCATGCATATGTAGGAGGAATAGATCACATCAATATTATCATAGCAATAGTTAACTTCGCAATCTACAAGAGATCATGATCATAGCATAAACCAAGTACTAACACGGTGCACGCACTGTCACCTTTGCACACATGCAGGAGGAATAAAACTACTTTAATAACTTTGCTAGAGTAGCACATAGATAAATTGTGATACGATGCACATTGCAATCATAAAGAGATATAAATAAGCACTTCACTACGCTCTTCAACGGTGAATAAGTACTTCGTGAAATATAGCCTAAGAGACCCACACGGTGCACACACTGTCACCTTTACACACGTGGGACAAGGAGTCTCCGGAGATCACATAAGTAAAACCCACTTGACTAGCATAATGACATCTAGATTACAAGCATCATCATATGAATCTCAATCATGTAAGGCAGCTCATGAGATTATTGTATTGAAGTACATAAGAGAGATGAACCACATAGCTACCGGTACAGCCCCGAGCCTCGATGAAGAACTACTCCCTCCTCATGGGAGCAGCAGCGGTGATGAAGATGGCGGTGGAGATGGCAGCGGTGTCGATGGAGAAGCCTTCCGGGGGCACTTCCCCGTCCGGCAGGCAACAGAGACTCCTGTCCCCCAGATCTTGGCTTCGCGATGGCGGCGGCTCTGGAACTTTTCTCGTATCGTGGCTTCCTCCGTAAGGGTTTTCGATGCAGGGGCTTTCAATAGGCGAAGAGGCGCGCAGGAGGGTCGAAGGGGCGCCCACACCATAGGGTGGCGCGGGCCCCCTGGCCGCGCCACCATGTCATCTGGGGCCCACGGGGCCCCTGGCGGCTCTCGGGTGTTGGGATGCTTCCGGGCAAAATAGGAACCTGGCGTTGATTTCGTCCAATTGAGAATATTTCGTTACTAGGATTTAAAACAGCAGAAAACAGGAGCTGGCACTTCGGCATCTTGTTAATAGGTTAGTTCCAGAAAATGCATAAATATGACATATAATGTGTATAAAACATGTAGGTATCATCAATAAAGTAGCATGGAACATAAGAAATTATCGATACGTTGGAGACGTATCAGTCCCCAAGCAGGATCCCTAGGCCTTGCTTCCAAGCATCGAATCTGTTTGTTTATTGTTTTGTTGCATGTTTACTCGCTGCCATATTTTATTCAGATTGCTATTACCACTCATATACATCCATATTACTTGTATTTCACTATCTCATCGCCGAACTAGTACACCTATACACCTGACAAGTGTATTTGGTGTGTTGGGGACACAAGAGACTTCTTGCTTTGTGATTACAGGGGTTGCTTGAGAGGGATATCTTTGACCTCTTCCTCCCTGAGTTCGATAAACCTTGGGTAATCCACTTAAGGGAAACTTGCTGTTGTTCTACAAACCTCTGCTCTTGGAGGCCCAACACTGTCTACAAGAATAGAAGCTCCCGTAGACATCAAGCCGCATCACATTTCGCCACCATCAACCTTCAACGTGTTTATTGACTCCTACTGGTCCGATTAAACCTTGGTTTCTTACTGAGGGAAACTTGCCACTGTGCGCATCATACCTTCCTCTTGGGGTTCCCAACGGACGTGTACATCTACGCGCATCAAGCAAATTTCTGGCGCCGTTGCCGGGGAGATCAAGACACGCTGCAAGGGGAGTCTCCACTTCCCAATCTCTTTACTTTGTTTTTGTCTTGCTTTATTTTATTTACCACTTTGTTTGCTGCACCTAAACAAAATACAAAAAAATTAGTTGCTAGTTTTACTTTATTTACTGTCTTGTTCTCTATATCAAAAACACAAAAAAAAAATAGTTACTTGTCTTTACTTTATTTGCGTAGTTTACTTTTTGTTTATTTCATCATGTTTCCTCCTAAGTACGCTCTAAAAGACATACCGGTAGGCCGAGGGTCTATAATTGGAAGAGATAATATAGAAGATTTTTTCACTCATGTTAGTACCGCTGAAGATTTTGAAGATAGACACTTGGTAGAACTTGCTCCTACTTATGAAATTGCTGTTGCTTCTTTAGTGCACATGTTGGAAATTAAATTTGTTAATCTCAATCCTATAATTCAGCACATGTTTTTTACACTCTCTGATATGGAGGAAGGAGAAAAGAAAGATTTTGTCTTAGAAACTCTTCTAAAAGAATTTGGTGGTGTAGCAAGAGAGGCTAGAAAAGTCTTTACTAAATATAAAATGCTTGGTTCTTACACCAACTTTGCTAGTATCCTTAAAAAGATGGATATGGATAGAACTAAGTATACTAATAATGTTAATGATGGTAGAGAAATTAAGGCGCCAATACCTAGTAAGCTCCTAGGGATGCATGAAGCTTTGGAAAATAACTATGCTTGGCTTGTTCCTGAAAATTTGTTTGATGAGAATAGCAAGCCTAAGAGTAATGAAAAGGGAGCCTCTGAAATTTACATAGATAAGATAACATGCATAGTAGAGGAAACTCCCAACTCCCAAGGTAATGATGTTGATGCTTCTACTCTTGATGTTACTTGATTTGCACTTTCTGCGCCTAGGCGGCGTTAAAGAAAAGCACTTCTTGGAAGATAACCCATGTGTTTATTTTACTACAGCAATTTTTGTTTTGTTGAGTCTTGGAAGTTGTTTACTACTGTAGCAACCTCTCATTATCATGTTTTTGTGCCAAGTAAAGTTTCTATGCTAAAGTTGATGTTATATTTGGGATCGCTGCGCAGAAACAGCATTGCTGTCTGTCACGAATTCTGGCATAAGTCTCTGTAGAAAATTCGAAAAAAATCTGCAAAATTACAAGCGTGATCCTCAGATATGTACGCAACTTTCATTAGTTTTGAGTTTTTCCATTTGAGCAAGTCTAGTGCCCCTTTCAGGTTCGTCTTTACGGACTGTTCTGTTTTTGACAGATTCTGCCTTTTATTTCGCATTGCCGTATTTGCTATGTTGGATGAATTCCTTTGATCCATTAATGTCCAGTAGTTTTGTGCAATGTCCAGAAGTGTTAAGAATGATTGTGTCACCTCTGAATATGTGAATTTTTAATTGTGCACTAACCCTCTAATGAGTTTGCTTGAAGTTTGGTGTGAAGGAAGTTTTCAAGGGTCAAGAGAGGAGTATGATATACTATGATCAAGAGGAGTGAAAGCTCTAAGCTTGGGGATGCCCCGTGGTTCATCCCTGCATATTTTAAGAAGACTCAAGCGTCTAAGCTTGGGGATGCCCAAGGCATCCCCTTCTTCATCGACAACATCATCAGGTTCCTCCCCTGAAACTATATTTTTATTCAGTCACATCTTATGTTCTTTACTTGGAGCGTCGGTTTGTTTTGTTTTTGTTTTTGTTTGAATAAAATGGATCCTAGCATTCACTTGTGGGAGAGAGACACGCTCCGATGTTGCATATGGACAAATATGTCCTTAGGCTTTACTCATAATGTTCAAGGCGAAGGTTGAAACTTCTTCGTTAAATTGTTATATGGTTGGAATCGGAAAACGCTACATGTAGTAATTCTAAAATGTCTTGGATAATGTGATACTTGGCAATTGTTGTGCTCATGTTTAAGCTCTTGCATCATATACTTTGCACCCATTAATGAAGAAATACATAGAGCTTGCTAAAATTTGGTTTGCATATTTGGTCTCTCTAAGGTCTAGATAATTTCTAGTATTGAGTTTTGAACAACAAGGAAGACGGTGTAGAGTCTTATAACGTTTACAATATGTCTTTTATGTGAGTTTTGCTGCACCGGTTCATCTTTGAGTTTGCTTCAAATAACCTTGCTAGCCTAAACCTTGTATCGAGAGGGAATACTTCTCATGCATCCAAAATCCTTGAGCCAACCACTATGCCATTTGTGTCCACCATACCTACCTACTACATGGTATTTCTCCGCCATTCCAAAGTAAATTGCTTGAGTGCTACCTTTAAAATTCCATCATTCACCTTTGCAATATATAGCTCATGGGAAAAATAGCCTTAAAAACTATTGTGGTATTGAATATGTACTTATGCACTTTATCTCTTATTAAGTTGCTTGTTGTGCGATAACCATGCTTCTGGGGACGCCATCAACTATTCTTTGTTGAATATCATGTGAGTTGCTATGCATGTCCGTCTTGTCTAAGAGAGATCTACCACCTTAATGGTTGGAGCATGCATATTGTTAGAGAAGAAACATTGGGCCGCTAACTAAAGCCATGAATCATGGTGGAAGTTTCAGTTTTGGACATATATCATCAATCTCATATGAGAACATTAACTGTTGCCACATGCTTATGCATTAAAGAGGAGTCCATTATCTGTTGTCCATGTTGTCCCGGTATGGATGTCTAAGTTGAGAATAATCAAAAGCGAGAAATCCAAAATGCGAGCTTTCTCCTTAGACGGGCGGCATGGAGGTACCCCATTGTGACACTTGGTTAAAACATGTGTATTGCGATGATCCGGTAGTCCAAGCTAATTAGGACAAGGTGCGGGCACTATTAGTATACTATGCATGAGGCTTGCAACTTGTAAGATATAATTTACATAACTCATATGCTTTATTACTACCGTTGACAAAATTGTTTCATGTTTTCAAAATAAAAGCTCTAGCACAAATATAGCAATCGATGCTTTCCACTTTGAAGGACCTTTCTTTTACTTTTATTGTTGAGTCAGTTTACCTATCTCTCTCCACCTCAAGAAGCAAACACTTGTGTGAACTATGCATTGATTCCTACATACTTGCATATTGCACTTGTTATATTACTTTACATTGACACTATCCATGAGATATACATGTTATAAGTTGAAAGCAACCGCTGAAACTTAATCTTCCTTTGTGTTGCTTCAATACCTTTACTTTGATTTATTGCTTTATGAGTTAACTCTTATGCAAGACTTATTGATGCTTGTCTTGAAGTACTATTCATGAAAAGTCTTTGCTTTATGATTCATTTGTTTACTCATGTCATTACCATTGTTTTTCGCTGCATTCATTACATATGTTTACAATAGTATGATCAAGGTTATGATGGCATGTCACTCCAGAAATTATCCTTGTTATCGTTTACCTGCTCGGGACGAGCAGAACTAAGCTTGGGGATGCTGATACGTCTCCAACGTATCGATAATTTCTTATGTTCCATGCTACATTATTGATGATATCTACATGTTTTATACACATTATATGTCGTATTTACGCATTTTCGGCACTAACCTATTAACAAGATGCCGAAGAGCAGTTGTTGTTTTCTGCTGTTTGGTTTCAGAAATCCTAGTAAGGAAATATTCTCGGAATTGACGAAATCAACGCCCGGGTCCTATTTTTGCACGAAGCTTCCAGAAGGCCGAGGGAAAGGAAGTGGGGCCACGAGGCGCCGCCACACTAGGGCGCGCGGCCCGGGCCCCCGCGCCGGCCTGGTGTGTGGGGCCCTCGTGTGCCCCGCGTTGCCCTCCGCCTACTTAAAGTCTTCGTCGCGAAACCCTGATGCGAGAGCCACGATACGGAAAACCTTCCCGAGACGCGCCGCCGCCAATCCCATCTCGGGGTTCGGAGATCGCCTCCACCCTGTGGAGAGAATCATCTCCGGAGGACTCTTCATCGCCATGATCGCCTCCGGAGTGATGAGTAGTTCACCCTGGACTATGGGTCCATAGCGGTAGCTAGATGGTCGTCTTCTCCTTATGTGCTTCATTGTTGGATCTTGTGAGCTGCCTAACATGATCAAGATCATCTATCTGTAATACTATATGTTGTGTTTGTCGGGATCCGATGGATAGAGAATACTATGTTATGGTGATTATCAATCTATTACCTATGTGTTGTTTATGATCTTGCATGCTCTCCGTTATTAGTAGAGGCTCTGGCCAAGTTTTTGCTCTTAACTCCAAGAGGGAGTATTTATGCTCGATAGTGGGTTCATGCCTCCAATAAATCTGGGACAGTGACAGAAAGTTCTAAGGTTGTGGATGTGCTGTTGCCACTAGGGATAAAACATTGATGCTATGTCTAAGGATGTAGTTGTTGATTACATTACGCACCATACTTAATGCAATTGTCTGTTGCTTGCAACTTAATACGGAAGGGGTTCGGATGATAACCTGAAGGTGGACTTTTTAGGCATAGATGCATGGATAGCGGTCTATGTACTTTGTCGTAATGCCCAATTAAATCTCACTATATTTATCATATCATGTATATGCATTGTTATGCCCTTTTCTATTTGTCAATTGCCCACTGTAATTTGTTCACCCAACATGCTTTAATCTTATGGGAGAGACACCTCTAGTGAACTGTGGACCCCGGTCCTATTCTTTACATCGCATACAATCTACTGCAATACTTTCTTTACTGTTTTCTTCGCAAACAATCATCTTCCACACAATACGGTTAATCCTTTGTTACAGCAAGCCGGTGAGATTGACAACCTCACTATTTCGTTGGGGCAAAGTACTTTGGTTGTGTTGTGCAGGTTCCACGTTGGCGCCGGAATCCCTGGTGTTGCGCCGCATCACATTTCGCCACCATCAACCTTCAACGTGCTTCTTGACTCCTGGTCCGATTAAACCTTGGTTTCTTACTGAGGGAAACTTGCCACTGTGCGCATCATACCTTCCTCTTGGGGTTCCCAACGGACGTGTACATCTACGCGCATCAGGATCCTGTGGCCTCCGGTGTTGCGGGCGTGGCAGACGGGCTGGAGCGCTGACCCGGCGCAGAAGATCCCCTTGCATGCGAGGCGGGGGACCGCTGCATGGGCGCCGAGCGAGCGGCAGAGGAAGGCGCGCGATCCGACGAGGATTCTGCCGATCCCGAGGCAGATCGCGTCAGGGAAGCATCCTCGTGTCCAGTGCTGCTGTCTTCTTGTGCTGTTATTTCATGTGAGCTGTTTGGAGCTATATTTTCAGGCAGATTTTCAGCAGTAGGCGGCAAATGTCCTGTAGTACCCTGGGGAACAACAAAGGGAGCACTCGGAACAAGATGAGTAGTATGAGAATTATCAGCATGTAAATCATCCAAATGTTATCGCCATGGGCAAAAGAGTGTAATGAGGGATCAAGGAGCAAGATTTCTTGGCGGAGTAAAGCACCAGCATTTGGGTGAAGATTTTGAAACGGAAAAACAACCTCATCAAACACAACATCTCGAGAAATATAGACCCGACCAGTGGCAACATCGAGACACTTGAACCCCTTGTAGCGGGGACTGTAGCCAAGGAAGACACATTGCTTAGAGCGAAAAGCCAGTTTGCGCTTATTGTAGGGGCGCAAATTGGGCCAACAGGCACAGCCAAACACACGCAGAGACTTATAGTCTGGTTGGGTACCTAAGAGGCGATGGACTGGGGTATCATTTTTTATGACAGTGGTAGGAAGCATATTAATAAGATAGGTGGCAGTGAGGAATGCTTCATCCCAAACTTCAAGGGCATATGAGCATGAGCTAGGAGTGCTAGTCCTACTTCAACAATGTGGCGATGCTTTCTCTCAGTAGAGCCGTTCTGTTGATGAGCATGGGGACATGAGACATGATGAGAGATGCCCTGAGACTGAAAATAAGAGTGGAGTTTTTCATATTCTCCTCCCCAATCTGACTGAACTGTGAGAATTTTAGTATCAAATTTGCGCTCAACAAACTTTTGAAAGGTGATAAATGCAGAGTAAGCATCAGACTTTTTCTTAAGCAAATAAATCCAAGTAAACTTGCCATAATCATCGATAAAGCTTACATAATAGTCATGACGTCCCACAGAGGTAGGCGCAGGACCCCATACATCAGAAAAAATTAACTGAAGGGGAGTTGTGGAAACACTAGTAGAAATAGGATATGGGAGTTGATGACTCTTAGCTTGCTGGCACGAATCACAGACTCTAAACTCAAATCTCTAACAAAGGGAAGTTTATTCTTGCTAACAACTTGTCTAACAATGGCTAAATTTGGATGACCTAGACGACTATGCCACCTTGCTTGTGAGGGCTTGGCAGCAACAAAGGCATGCTTGGGAGACTGAGACGAAGACATCAACGAAGATATGAGTGGATAAAGCCCCCCAACACAGCGCCCTCTATGGATTACTCTCTTCGTGACCTGATCCTTAATCAAAAAGAAGAAAGGATGAAATTCAATGAACACATGATTATCAAGGGTGAATCTATGAACAGAGAGCATGTTTTTAGATGCATATGGGACATGTAAGACATTGTTAAGATGAAATTTTTGCGTAGGGGTACGAACAATTGAATGACCAACATGTGAAATAACCATACCATGACCTCCTGCAGTGTTGACCCTGTCATTGCCGCGGTACTTGTCACAAACAGTGAGATTGTTCAGTTCTCCAGTGATGTGATGTGTGGCGCCACTATCCTGGTACCAATTGGTATCAACGCCATATGAAGCAACATGAGCCTCCTTATCATCTGTGTCATCGTCATCATCCTGAAACCTCCACCAACAGTCACGGGCAGGATGACCTTCTTTGTTGCATATTTGACACATCACATCCACCCAGGGGGTAGTACGGCGCCGGTCACGTCCTCGGCCACGGCCACCCCCAGCAGGAGCACGACCGCCACCACGTCCATCACGGCGAGGGCGGTCATCACGGCGATCATCACGCCGGGTATCACGGCGGTCAGAGCCATCATTACGGTCGCTGCGAGACCGATTATTGGAGTAGTTGTTCCTCCCACGGCCTTGGCGCTGAGCGGCATTGGCTGAGGTCTCGAAGACCGTCTCTGAGCCACCACCAAGCATGTCCTGGCGTTCATCATAAGCACACAGCTGGGCGTACAGGGAGGAGAGCGAAGGCGGCGTGGGAACGACGCCAAGGGCAGCAACCAAAGCATTGTAAGGCGCACCGAGGCCAGCGAGGATGAAGGAGACATGCTCCTTGGAGCTAATGATCTCGCCAGCAGCAGCCAACTCATCAACTATACTTTGCATCTTGGTGAGAAACGCATCTGTTGTCATCTGAAGTTTCTTTGTGTTCGCCAACTGGATCCGTAGGTTCGTGACCTTGGTCTGACATTGGGAGGCGAACATCTCCTCAACCGCACGCCAGACACCGGCGGCGGTCTCAATCCTTTGCACATGAGGCAAAACCTCCGGGCCGATTGACTGAAGGAGATACCCAAGAACCAGCTGATCCCGAGAGATCCAGGAATCATAAGCCGGGTTGGGAGCTGTCTTGGAGGGCTGATCTTTCTCAGGATTTTCGAGAGGCAGCAACTCCGGCGGAGCAGCATCGGATCCGTCTAGCAGTCCGAAGAGGCGGGCTCCGCGTATTGGTGGTAGGATCTGGGCACGCCACCCAGAGTAATTCGCGCGGGTGAGTTTGTCGGAGAGAGGCTGACCAAGGTGGACGTGCGGAGCGGTGGACGGCAAAGCCATGAGATCGCGGCGAGGTCAGCAGGGGTGGCGGCGGCGGTGGGGATGGGTTTTTTTAGGGGTTTTGGAGCGATCAGTTTCGTCGGCGGAAGAGCCGGCCTGATACCATGTTAATCGATCAGGTAGGAGGGTTCTACTCGGATGATCCGAGCCCCTTGCATATGCATTGCTTATATAGGAGATACACTGAGGGGAGAGGGGAGACTACGTACACGACCCGGACACATACGTCCGTGGTCTATTCTATTTCTAATACTCTCAACATTACAATGTTTAGGGCATGAAACCTGTAGCGATGAGATTTTAACCTCTTCTTAGGGCATGCACAACATAGTCGTTGAGGGGAGGTGCTACGCTCTTTTACCTAATCATGTCGCTCGAAATCCGGTCGATTCTAGGATTTATGTTTTCGTGAGTGCATATTTAATCGCTGAATGGCCCAGGCATTTTTTTCACGCGGGGCACCTAGGAAGGGGCTACTTCTCAAAGAAAAATCCACGGACGGCATAACAAATTCGAAGGGACGCTTGCGATTAGCTTAGCGCTAACAAAATACTTACAACTAACGATGGAGACCAAGGCTCTTGTGTAGGCGCCAGATGCTAGATCATTTTTCTTCTTCAAGCATTCCACCAAGCGCCTCTCCATTGTAGATGCATACTTTTGCCATGCACATACTTGCACAAATACTCTTGGTTATGGCATGATACATTGATATTTCCGGAGGGAGGTTGGCAATTCAGTACTCCGTACGTGCCAAACAAGTAATGCATCGACGGTGCTCTCCACTCTCTGGCCTTTGCTATGCCTTTTTGTGATAAACTGAAGGAATTTCCATTAATTTTGCATTAGGGACCACTTAGCTGGCTTCTACATGTGACATTCTGATCCTATCATTCAATGTTGTCCCCTGGAGAATCATTGACCCTTTCGTTTAAACCTACTTGCTAGAACCCACACTTCATCCTCAACCTTATCTTTGTTCCAACTCGAATACTTTTTAACTCCTTAACTACTTTTCAGTTCGGCTTGACTTCTCTCCTCGGAAAAGTTAATTTGAATCAGAGTATTCGTTAGTCAGCACCCAAATTATTGACTGGCTTTTCATTTGAAAGGAATTTGGGTAACAGCACACATGATTTGTTAGTGTAGAATAGTTAGCGATCTAAATCTGGAGGGCTTTCTTTGGAATTATTAAAAAAATGTAAAGTGCAATTAGGAGAAAAGAACAAAAGAATAACTATCAGTGGAAATTAAAAATATGCTTTGTGTGACATGAAATTGGTATCACTAGGTTAAATTCTTCGTATTTGACACCCGTTCCGTATGTACATTGTGTCAGTTATGGATGAAGTGCACAAGTTTGGCGATGGCTCAGCAAGTTTGGTACACTTTGATTTCTTGTTCTTATTTTCACTATTTAATTTTCTTTATTTCCCCTCTTATAATTTCCAGTTTTGAAACATATTTTTTTATTTAATTTCCCTCTAAATATTTCACTATTTATTTATTTGTAATACATTGATATTTTTAAAAGCACATGAACATGTAATTGGATGAATATGAACTCTGTTTTTTAAATATATGAACATTTATCTAAAATATGATAAACATTATTTTGTTACGTGTGCGAACATTATTAAGTTATAAAAGCATGAGCATTGTATTTAATACATGAACATTTCATATATACTATGTGAACTCATTTTTAAAAATAGATAAATTTGCTAAAAATATTTTTTAATATATAATTTTCACTTAAAATATTTTCTTAGATTGTAAATTTAAAAATAAATATATATTTCTGAAATTTACATGTAGAAAAAGTATACCTGCGTATGTGGCAAGCTTGAGACGTGAAACAGGAGCTTCCATAGCAGCATGCAAAATGCAGAGGATCCTGGGTGGCATGCAGTCACATGGCAGCCAGTCCACACAAGGACAACATTCACCGGATCGGAAGCTTCTTCCTCTTCCCACTTTATCAAACTTGGCACACAGGCAAAGCAAACTTTTAGCCTAGGTCCCCGTAGTCCTACTCCAATGATGAGTCCACGTTCTACACACTCCGACGACGGAGCTTGTAGTAGCTTGTTGCTTGACGCTTCGTCGTGCGATCACGAACGGCAGGGTAATCCAAACTTGGGCTCGCAGGCGCACATGCACTTGTTTCAACGACCGCGTTCGTCGGTGGCTCCAGCGAAGGGATCGTCGCCCGTCCGTGGCCGCCGATCGAGCTCGCAGCTCCATAATGCACGCTCATGTGGCCGACCTGCCCCGCGGACCCACGGATTTAGGGGCCGCCACATGGTGGTGGGTCGTCGCCATCGAGCTAGCAAGCAGAGGGTTTTATCAGCTACTGATTCTATACCTTGATGCACCTGTAATCAATGTAATCCTACCGCATAGCGGCGCATACTACCTGCTTCCATTGGAGCCAACCCCAACTAATATTCTTCGATAACCACTCTCTGGACTGTGACAGCATCATAAGAAGGTTGGCCGAGAGGAGGAGGGCCAGCAGAGCTTTCTTACCAAGCTGGTAGACACCTCTCTCTCTCGTAGGCTCCTTCTGGTAGTTAGCCAGCGCCCCAACACTCATCGTGGATAGGATGCGGCAGCCGGCAGTGCCAATGGCAGCCCTCGTGCTGGCGGTCCTGGCCGTGGCAGCGGCCACGGCCGTTGCGGCTGACGGAGACGTCAAGTGCGCCGAGTGCGGGACGGGCACGGTGCCTGCGCTGCCTCCGCCGCCGCCCTACTACTACTACAGCCCTCCACCCCCGGCGTCCTACCCCGGTGTGACCGGCTGTCCGCCGCCACCAGGTGGCTACATCTCGATCGGGGGCTCGCCGCCGGGCCGCATGTACCCGCAGGACCCCGGGTTCATGCCCTCCAACGCGCCGCCGATGCACGGGAGCAGCTTCGCCGCCGTCCCCTTCACGGTATGCGCGCTCGCGGCGCTGGCCACCCTACGGGTCCTTTGGTGATCTGCCTGCAGAGCAATAGCGCGGCCGTCGTCGCCTCCGATACGCCGCGACACAAAGGGCGCTCCAGGGCATGCCGGCGGCGTTCCATGTGTTCCCTGTGTATGCATTCATTTCTTATTAATAGTTCTTTCTCTCGGCCGTATGGTTTATAGTGCAATGCACCCATGTTTTTTCGATTTTTGTTTCTTTCTACGGAGGACCTTTCACTTGTATACGGAGTAACATATTAGTTTCAGATCAGTGGAACTAGCAGGTCATTGCGGGTGTTATTTATCAGCGATCTCTTTGACTTTTTTTCATTGACAAACGTATTTCTTCCGCCTCGGTTGACAGAGATGCGTGCCTCAACTGGCGGATTTCAAGATCTGCATTTTGACAGCTCGGTTCGGTAGAGTGGATAGCTATACGACTGTCAATGATTATCCTACTGCATATTCCTGCTTCCTCTGTTCTTCCTTGGCCAATCTCTTACTTAAAAAGTAAAAAATTGCCCAATTATTCATGGGAAAATCCGGCGAAAATCTTACAGCAAAACCACAAAAGAACAACTCTAAAAGCAAGTAACCTTTACAAACTCTCTCTGTTTACGAACGCTACAAAGAAAACCACCACACTGACGGGCACGACAATCCGAAACATGTCCGACTATCAAGCTTTCCTTGCGCCAGTCTTTTTTTTTTCTCCTGATAGATTTCTTCACCTTTCTAATTATGCTCTCTCAGAGCAACTCTTGCAGACACGGCAAACCTCCAAATACGTGTTTGGAGGCCACCCCAAACATTGTTTGCGGGTCGAAAAAACGTCATGCATGCCGGACACCGCAAACACAGACCATATAACAACATATTTCCAAAAAAAAACATCATTTTTCCCTCCTCTTCTTCCCTAAGAGAGCACTTCCGCGCTGCCGGGCTGCCCCGCCGGCCGCCATCCCCGCCCGCGCGCTCGCCTCGCCCGCCCCTGCCCCGCGCGCCGCTGCTGCTCTGCCTCGAGCCCTCGACCTCTCCCCGTGCCTGGTCGCCGAACCGGAGGCCGCCCCTTCATCTCCCAGCGTGACGGCTGGTTCCACCCCCTCCATTTCCGCGTCCAGTTTTGGTCGGAATCCGACGACTCCGGCGCCCGTACGGTGACCGTTGGGCTGAAATTTTCTTCGCGCCAACCCGAGAGCAGGTATGGGGTTCGCTCTCGGAAGATCTAGCGAAACTGGATAGACTGGATATTTTTTCCAGATGAGGGCTCAATGCGGTGTCTCAACTGGCCTTTTTTTTTTTGCCTCCTAACCCGCAAAACGGCGGTTATTTTCCGGATGGAGGTCTGATGTGGTGTCTGCTAGAGATGCTCTCAAGCCTTCCCCTCCAAGATGCAACAAATCTCCTTGCCATATTTGGGGCTAGCTACCTCCAAACTGATGAGTAAGTCGCAAACCTCTTTCGCAAAGAGAAGCTCAAAGGTAGATGCCAGCATACCTCCTCATCTACCACACCACTCACTTACAACACAATCCCAACGTGCACATATGAGAGAGTGGCATAAGCAACCAAACCTCCACTATCCACAGAGCCAGACGGCCGGCAGGTCTCTGATGACGGTGGTGAGGGCGCATTAGTATAAAACGGGCCTTTGGTAAGAGCCTTTAGTCTTGGTTTTCCAACCGGAACTATAGAATCGAGACTAAAGTCCCCCTCTTTAGTCCCGGTTCCCCCACAAATAGGGCCCTCCACATGGGCAGCGGGCGCGCACTGGGTGGAGCACCTTTAGTTCCGGTTTGTAACACCAAACGGGACTAAAGGCCTCCACATGTACGTTTTCATTCTATTTTTTATAATTTTTTCCATTCTGTTTTTTCGAAATTTCTATTATTTGAGTTATTTAACCAATTTAGTCTCTAACTACACATAATCTCTAGTCAAATTACATACTGGTGGTCAAACTTCCCGAACGGCCAGCCATCCTCAAACTACTCCAACACTAGCAAGCTTAACTTCTGAGTTCCTTCCGTCTCGCTTCCAAGTACTTTGCGCACACGCTATTGATATTTGTATATATCATATCAATCCTATTAATCTCTTAGTCAGGATGTCACGCTTCTTTATTGTTTGAATTTCAAATAATTATTTTAATAAACAAAAGTAATGAACGAAATAATGATCTTGAATAAATAAATATTATTTTTTTTGCAAAACCTAAATTTTTTTTCATATTTCCCTGTGACAGTTTGAGAATCTAAAAATTGGCTAAACAACCATATATATATTTTCATATATTACACATTTTTTTCGAGTTCGTATGCAGAAGTTCTTGCCATCGTACCGAAAAATACAGTTTTTTTTTGTAAAATAAGTCAAAATGTACGTTTGTTATTTACCATAATAACTAGATCACCAACCTACCTATATCTAAAAAGATTTTGAATTTTGAATTTTCTATCATTTTCTTTTGTATTTTACAAAGTTAAAAAAGGCGATGGGGGTGGAGCAAAAAAAACTAGAAAATCTTTAGTCAGGGTTTGTGTCTCCAACCGGAACTAAAGATATACCTTTAGTCCCGGTTAAGGACATCAACCGGGACTAAATATTTCTCACCAGCCGCAGCCTGCCACAACCCCTTTAGTCCCGGATGGTGTCTCCAACCGGAACTAAAGGTCCTGTTTCAACCGGGAGTAAAACCATGGGGCATCCTAGCCGTTGGAACCGGGACTAATGCTCACATTAGCCCGGCTTCCAAACACGGCCATGACTAATGCTCCGAGTAGCTCCAAACAAAAGATTTGTTTTCTACTAGTGGCGTCATGGACACCACCAAGGCCTCTAACGAGCTCAGCTCCATCTGTAGAACCACAAATAATTCCCCACATAGCTCTTGCAACTCAGGCATAATCTACATAAATGGTGCCAGGACCTTGGTGATGACCGCACTCCGACGTAGAACGTTTCGCATGCAGATCACGAGGAGATAAATCTCCATAGAAGCATCCAACCCTCTCATCAAAGAAACCAAACTTGGAGATCAAGCAGTAAAAGCCCAACCAACGCAACTTGAAGTTTCGCTACAACATCCTCCGATCTCGCCAAAACATCCCAACACACACAAGGTAGTCGCCAAGGTCAGTGTGAAGTAGCTCAACCTCCTCCAGGAGGACATGCTACAAAGGCACATCAGTCGGGTAGCATTGTCGGTGTGTGCAAGGGGGTTACAACATCCATGTTCCAGGAGGGGGAGGCGGTGAAGCAACACATTGGAGCGGTGTAGACTAATCAGCTCATGGCTTAACACCTAGAAGCTTTGGCCAATAATTACTCAATAAATATAACGGTATATGTGATGACACTACAACAAATGTGTCAATTCGTTGCGACTCCAAGTGCAAAGTGATGCATCAAGTGAAATTTTCCCCACAAGGGTGACTCGGGGTTTATATCGAACACTCGGGGAACAAAAGCGAAGCTTATTCCAACCTCGTTTAGCAACCTGCAAAGCAAAGTCTTTGTCTTGTGCCCCCAACTCCACCGTGTGGTGTTCAAGCACAAGACTTCAATATTAGTAAAGTAAAATAGCAATAAATAAAATACTAGAAAGAAAAATAAAAATAGAAAGTAAACTAAAACAAGTAAATAAAGTGTTTTGGGGTTTTCGGTTGTAGTTGCAAGAAGTAAATATATTTTTATATTTTCGAAATTAATTAATGCTAAAAATATAAAGGCAAGTAAAAGCAAGTAAAAGTTGTTTCTTATGGAAAAAAAAGTGGAACGAGGTTCATGGATTCACTTGTTTACTCTCCCATAAAGGTGCAGTGGCATTAAGAACACGATAAATAACTAAAGATTGATGAGATTTTATTATGTGTCTTGATTATCATTCATATGGACATCACATCCTAACATAAACATGATACTACACATCTTACTTATACTTCTGTAGAAAGGGATACACTCCAAGCAATCTGGATTTAAGAATTAACAGAGCATAGCTTTAGGTCCTTTGACATGATATTTGAACAACAAATATGCTACCTTGAATTAAACATATCACAATAGATCAAGCATATGATCCATAGATTAAACAAAACTTCTTAGATGTCACTAAGATTTATATAGCACATGCATTCACTTTATCCCTAGTAAGGTAACAAAAGAATTGGTAAAGACCATACTAGATATGAGGCTTGATGTCACAACTCATTACTACCACCATGTTACTCCATCTAAACAAACCATCCCCCACACATGCTCTTGCATACAAGTTTCATCCGAACAAGTAATAAAGAACGGGGTAACAATATGCATCTATTAATACATCAAGAACACAATAAAGATTCAGATCTCATATATAGATAATCCAATAATACAAAAGATCCACCACAAAGGAATTACAAATATGGCCATAATCATGATAGGAAGCTCATATGGCATGTAAACAACATAGCACAAGAGATAGATAGATCAACCTACTGCCACAAACCCATATTCCAGAAGTGGAATATTCCCTCTTCATCATGGTGGCGGTGTTGATAGTGTTGGAGAGGGTGGATATGCAACCGGGGATGGCTCCGTCGGCGTTTCCCCCTCCAATCTTTGCAGGTTCAGCCTCAGTTTTCTTGTTTTCGTGTTTCCGCGCCGCCTCCTCCGGGAACGCCTCGAGGGGTCTATATATAATGGTTTTTAGGTCAAGACCGTTAGTTTGAGTTCAAAACGAACGGTTACGGATGCTAGAGGAGGGAACGAGACATGGTGGCACGACCTAGGGTGGGGCCCGTGCCCCCTGTGCTCGTTCGGTCCTCGTGGGCTCCCTCCGGTACTTCTTCTTCTCATATTGTGTCTCCGGGAAAAATATTGACTCTAGAAAAATCCTCGTTCCGTTTGATTTTTGTAAGGTCTCTGAAACTTAAAAATACATAAAACATGGGTTTCCCCTTCTGCAGAGTTATAAACCAATGAAACGGGATCAATGGAAAATCCTCATAAATCAATGAAAAACATGAATATAACATCTTATAATATGCAAATATGTTGGAATATATGACAATAAACTACAAAGTTCATGTATGCATGTTACATGCATCAACATCCCCAAGCTTAACCTACACACTTATTCATAACAAAAAAATGTTACACTCTAGTAGAATACATAGTTGGGTCGATGAACTAACTATGTTGTCTAGACATTTGGGATTGGATTATTTTATCGGATTATTGTAACATCCCAAGTTTTCAATAAAAGGAACAAGAGAGAAATTCAAATGTCCAAAAATCAGAGCCAACAAAAACTTTTCTCATCATAATAGGACTATGCATGTAGATCACTTTCTTAATTAATTTGAGTGTGCAATTGCCATGATGTTTGCTTAGCTGTTCCCTCTCACTCTAAAACCCTAGCAATGATCACTTGATCATCCAAAGTCCAATAAAAAGAAAATAGAAAAGAAATTGTAAAAATCAATTTCACACACACATAAGGCTTGGGCCATTTTTGAAAATCTTTGGCCTAGACCTTTTTGGTTTGCACCATTGGGTGTAAATGGATACTAAACATATATTAACAACTTTGGAAACAATCAAACACATTTCAAATCAAATTTGAATCAAATATGAGCTCACATGTGATTATGGTCATATGAGACATTTTTAGTCTGATGCTCACTTTGAGCCCCTGGTTTGTGAGTTTCCACATCTACAGTTGACCATTTATTTGCACCTCATCCAAGACAACATCAAGGACAACAACTTTGCTCAAGAACACACCCCAAAATTCAACCTCTATTTCAAATGGCAAGCAAGCAAAGTGAGGACTTTTTATTAAAGTGAAGATCACATGCAAAATGAATTTTTGCAATTCAATTCCATTTTGATCCCCACCACCACCAATAGACTACATTAAATATAAGATTACAACTCACCAAAAAGATTTGCAAAATTCGAAAATACTTTTCTTGCGGGCATTATCACAAACACCTTGCAGGCAGGGAATCCAAATGGGCCCATACTGAAAATTGGAGATGGACTTGGTCCAACCTGACCCTCTCTGCACCCCTGGCACCTCCCTCTCACTTCACCACACCAGTAGCACCACTTGCACCGACCATTGTTGGATCAAATCACCAAAATCATGCCATGTCGTGGCATGGCATGCCACCATCATGCCACCCTCACCTATGGCCATCTCTGGACCTCACCACCATGTCCCTTCCCTTCCTCTCACCTCCCTGAACACGCTCGTGCACCCCCTTGACCAAGACAAAGCTTGTACACGCCAGCACACGCACGCGGACACGCCCAGGCATGCCCATGCACGCGCCGGCCGCATGGCGCTGCGCCGCGAGCGTCAGCCGCCCACCGCCCTGCGTCACCTCTGCCCTCTCTCTCACCGCCAGTCGACGCCTCACCTCACTGACCCGCCTGGACACGCTCAATGGCCCGCGGGAACGCCGCAGGTGACGAGCGCATCCACGATCGTCCGCCATGACCTGCGAGCTCCCATCAAGCTCACCGCCGCTGTAGAGCCTTGTCTTCACCGCCATCACGCGCGTCAGCCTCGCCAGGACACCAGCAACGCGCCGCGCCCATCCCTTGCCTCTTCGCCGCCCTGGAACGACGACGCCGTCGACGACCCTCGCCGAGCGCCACGGCCACCCTTCTCTGCTATAAAAGGAGGACTCCTCCACTCAATCCGAGCACACCAATCGCTTCCACTCCTCACCACAGCTCTCCTCGCCACCTCAATTTGCTCGATTAGCCACCGTAGTGCTCCAATTGCAAGATCGCCGCCGTCGCCAGTACACGGAGTCCGCCGGAGAAGGAGGCCACCCCAGGCGACGCAACTGCTTCCAGTCGCTTCCCCATCGACGACAACGTTGCGGCGCACATCTCCGACGATCGCCGGCCCCTACTGCGCCGCCGTGAGTGCCAGTCTGCCGGAGACGACGACCCCTCTGGGCGCGATCCTCCTCTAATCGCACGGCCAGATTTTCTCGTACCGTTTCGCACCACATCTCACTGGCGCCACGCTGTTGGCCCGCTGCGCTGGACGCAGAACTGGGCCGGCCCATTTCTTTCCCTGTGCAGCCCAACCCCCCTTCCCGCCTAAGCCCATCCAATTCAAATGTAATTTTCGAATTTATTTGAATACTCTCAGATGTTGTATTCAAATTTAAATAGGAGAAAATCCACCAAACCAAATTTTACAAATTTTATATATTTGGAAACCTTATGAAATTATCTACACAATGCCACTGGTTTGAACCCTAGATCTATTATAGAAATAAAGTGAGAAAATAAACAAAACAGAGACTTTTCTGCCTTAGAATAATCATTAAAAATCAACCAAAAATGATTTTTAGTTAATTCCAACTCCTATAAATCACATTACACGTATACTAATTGTTTTTACAAAAATATGCCATGCTTACTTTGAATGATTCAGATAGGAACTTGCCGGGATCCTTCCATACCTGCCATCCACCACTACTACTGATCGTTTCCCAGAACGAGCCATACCTTTTCCCAGAATGAGAATACGGCTGAGGACGAATAGCGGCGCCTAGCTTTAGTTTATCATGGCCTAGTTTAATTAAAGGACTATAGGGCTAATTCTAGTCAAAGATATTGTCCAAAAATATTGATAAATCATATGG
Source organism: Lolium multiflorum (assembly GCA_030979885.1). Lineage (NCBI taxonomy): Eukaryota > Viridiplantae > Streptophyta > Magnoliopsida > Poales > Poaceae > Lolium > Lolium multiflorum. Next base: position 211,846,542 of record CM061749.1, read on the forward strand.
GATTATTTCTCTCATTTAAATCTGGTCATGAACAATCCAAAATGAGGTAGAGACTCTGGTCATATAGGTCTCATATGGATTGTTGATGATATTAAATATTTACCATGCTAGGATTAAATTGTATGGGGTGCTACACCTCATTTAAATCATTTTCTTAAATGATAAGTATGAAGAGGTTGACTTTGGTCAACCTAGGTCATATATTATTTATGAGAGAAATTAAATCTTAATAGAATAATGAGAGGAAATTATTTCTCTAAATAAATGAAAATAACACTCAAGTTAATATGAGAGGAAATTATTTTTCTTAAATGAGACAAACCCCTCCACCAACTCAATAGTAATATGTGATGCTAGTTTAGGTTGTGCAAATCATGTGTGTGCTTAATTTAGTAAATAAGTTTGGTGTGATGATTGTGTATCCCGTACTCGTATTTTAGACGCTAGTACCGAGGAGTATCAAGAGGAGGAGGAGGTCTACTGTCAAGGAGAAGAAGACCACTTTGACCAATTCCCCAACCAAGGCAAGATAATACTCTTGCAAAGTGCAAGCTCATCATGAGCAAAGCATCACCCATTTACTTTATGTTCATGAGCCTACTTCCCAGTTTTATTTCCAAGCTTTACATACCGTTGCTTTATCCATGTACTTTTTGATTCATGATTTAATGGGGTTAATGTTAGATTAGTACAAGAGTATCAAAGTTAGCCTAGAAGCAAAGCAAAGTACTTAGCACCCCTCATACCTAGATGCTAGTGCTAAATTAAAAATGACTACTCTAGATGGGAACATGTGTGGTGAAATAATGATGATGATGAAAGTTATGAAATGAATTTTGAAGGTGAATATGACCAAGGGAAGATAGTGATTTTTGATCAAAAACTAATATTGGTTTGGATGCGATACCTTTCCAATTATTGAGTACCCCCACAATACCTGATTATGGGTAAGGGCTTAACTAGAAGTTTATGTACCTTAGTATGAGTTCCCTCTAAACACACATCATAGGGGTTATGCCGAGGCTGCCTCCGTTGTTGAGAAATGATGTGAATTGAAGTGAATTGTACGGCCAAGCCTGTGCAGTTCCCAGGTTGACGTTAGTCTTCACTGGGAGGCCAAGCTCATGGGAGAGGTGCTCATACTAGGGTTAGTAAATGAAAGGTTATGGTTGATGATCCGCGTACTATGTTACGATGATTCGGGGTAATCCCGACGGATGAAATCAAATGTTGTGGCACAAGTGTGCAACCTCTGCAGAGTGTAAACCTATTCGAATAGCCGTGTCCACGGTTACGGACGGTTGGAAAGGCCATACAGTTTCCAGTGTTAGATTTTGAACCTATTGATGAAATGAATGGTGAATGGTGACTTGTTTATATTGAAACACAACAGAGTTGTGGGAATGACACTAATGTTCCCACTTGAGTTAGTTAGCACATGAATAAGTCTTTAGCAACTATTTGCAAACTAAAATTGGCTTTATGCAAAGAAACTAGAGCTTAGCACCCCTTACTAGAATTGTTAGCACTTACACTAGTATTAGATTGCGAGCACGTAAAGTACTCACGGCTGTGTCCCTGGCTATTCAAATGGCCAGACTATGAAGAGGAGCAGCAGTACAAGGAGAACGGTCATCAGGAAGCCTACAACAACTAGGAGTACTAACGTCAAGCGTTGGCCTGTGGACTATAGAGTCCTTGTATCTTACGCTTCCGCTATGAACTTATGTTTGTTCGTTGATCAGTTCGTTGATCACTAGATCAACTATTTGTGTAATATGGATCATGTGATTCCAATTTGTAAGACTTTATGGGTTGTAATGAATGATGACTGTGATACTTAATTATTATGCCTCGCAACAACAATATTCCTAGGATGTATGACATAATAGGCATCCGGACTTAAAAATCCGGGTGTTGACAAGTTGGTATCAGAGCCATTGTTTGACCTTAGGAGACCCTAGTTTAGAATGGACGTTCTGAAAATTTTAGTTTCTAAAACCAATGAAGTAAATATTTGTGAAAAACTTATTCATTTTCTTCTCTATAAGATCTTTTCAAAAATCATAAGCCATGCTCCTCCTTATAAATCCATCTAAAATTTTGCCACACATGTTCACATCTCTAACTTACTTATCCATTTCACTTTCAGATGGAGCATTACGCCCAGACGGAGTCCTACGAGCTGGGAAATGGAGGAAGTTTGGTGTTCGAGCGAGACCTGTTCTTGGTGTCCGAGAAGCTTGAACGCCCACCTCCCCAGTTCCACGGAGTCCGGATCCACAACACCCCCGAAGGGGAACAGCAGTGGATGATCACCGCTGACTTGAAAGTCGGAGCCTCCCATGTCGGAGAGGATCCTTTTCTCCTTCAAGGCATGCAACTGGGTGGACGGGCTTGCTCATGCCCTTCAGGAGGGACTTGCCCGGGTGTGCGGACAGAACATCGCCGCACTCCAGGGAACCCGCTTCGCCCACTTCGCGAGGCATGACACCATGGGAGAGCCCATGGCACTCTCTTCGCACCCGGTGCTCAAGCATCATGTGGAGCATCTGGACTTTATGCTTCATGAGACCCGGAAGGACCTGGGGCTGACGCGTGTGATACGTCCAAAACGTATCTACTTTCCCGAACACTTTTGCTATTGTTTTGCCTCTAATTTGTGTATTTTGGATACAACTAACACGGACTAACGCTGTTTTCAGCAGAATTGCTCTGGTGTCTCGCTTTTGTGCAGAAATTCAACTTTCAGGAAAAACCTCGGAATTTATACGAAGGCCCTATTTTCCCGAGAAGACTCACGGAGCCGAGAAGGGCAAGTCGGGTGGGCCGAGGGCCCCACACCCTAGGGCGGCGCGGCCCTAGTGTGTGGCCCCCTCGGCAGGCCTCCGACGCCCTCCTTCGGACTACTTATCGCCCTCGACCTAAAAATGCACGGGGAGAAGTCGAAGCCGCCAGAAACCCTCCAGAGAGCCGCCACATCGCGAAACTCCGTCTCCGGGACGGGGAATTGGAGGAGATCTTCACCGCCATCACCACCGACGTCTCTCCATCGACCAGCCATGTTTCCCCATCCATGTGTGAGTAATTCCCCCGCTGTAGGCTGAAGGGGATGGTAGGGATTGGATGAGATTGATCATGTAATAGTCACAAGATTGTTAGGGCATGGTGCCTAGTATCCGTAGATGTTACTTTTATGATATTGTTGCAACTTGTTATGCTTAATGCTTGTCACTAGGGCCCGAGTGACAAAGGATTAACTTGTCAATGCCTACAGATTGTAGACTAGGGTTTTGCTAGAAGTAGAGGGCAAGTAGATCTCGAAGGTTCAGGCGAAAAGTACTCGACGATTATGAAAACTAGGGTTATGTTGACAGATTCGATCCTTTCTTTGTCCCTCGACTCCCCCTTATATAGGAGGCGGAGCCGAGGGTTTCGTGGTACAGAAGTTACAGAGTTCGGGAGGATTTCGTATCCAACCCGTAAGATTACAAGTCTCTATTTTTCCTAATACAAACTATCTTTCCTTAATACTAAATGGGCTTCCAAGTCTTCTTATTCTTCGGGTCTTGGGCCTTCAATAAACCCCGGGTACCATCTTTGGCAGGCCCATTGGGGATGCCTATGTCAGTAGCCCCCGAGATTTTTCTTGAATCGAAGAATCAGGGAAAATCTCCAACTTTATTCATCACACAATCTTTCGATATGCAAACACTATTTTGTACAGGGATAACGGTAGTTGGGGCTAGTTCATCTGACGGATCAGGTACTAGTTAACTGCTCTAGTGGCAATCCGCAAAAACCTACTTCAAGATCACGTCCCTGGACATGATCTCGGGATACTGGTGTAAACTTCGACAGGTGCCGTTTAAGGTCTTACCATTCTGTCGAGTCCCAGTCATATTTTATCGGGTACCTAACGCGTTAGGATTTTCTTCGTATCTGTTGATACGGAAAAAAGTAACAGTCCGCCGTCGAGACGGTGCCACGCCGCTCAGACGGATCTGGGGTCTTACCTTCGCAAAGTTTTGCGGCATTCAGAGACTTATTCGCGACTTTTAGCGCTCGAGAATATATTGTCGAGTGCTTTTACTGTTAGCACATTTTATCGAGTCATATTTGATGACTTATTTTGTCTTCCCGATGGGAGTATATGTAGAGTTATCGTGTAACTCGAAATATACTCACTTTTAAAAATTCATCGGGCACGCGAACAGCGTTCCCGATGGGAGTAGCCCCCGAGGCTACAGCCAAGAACTTGTGCTTGGGTGTAGGCTCCACAGATTAGTATCCTTTGCCGCTATTTTTATAATCTTTCTCGATATTTTTATATCTATCGGGTGCGCGACCAGCGCTCCCGATGGGAGTAGCCCGAGGCTATGAACAAATACTTGTATTTGATCATAGGCTCTCGCCATTTCTATCTTGTCAGACTCGAATTTTCTTTCTTCCAAAGTAGCCCCCGAGCATTTGGGCAAAAACTTGTATTTGATCAAAAGCTCCCGTGATAATCTTATGTTGTCGATAAATTTTTGAAACCTCATAGTCGAACTTTTCTTTTATCTTGACGACGTCATTGCTGATGATAGCCACGATTTCTATTTTGGAAACTGACCATTACCGCTTGTTTCGCTGCCTTGTGGGTCCCAATTCCTGATCTGACGGACACGTCGTGCAAGTGGGGGACACATGTTCTCCCCTTTTTCTGGCACACGTTCTGTAACCTCGTCAATGTTAAAATACCATTTTACCCTTGTTTCCACGTGGTGATCATCTCCTGCATTCTTTTTTCATCCAACGGTTCCGTCGCTTCACCGCACCTCTATATAAGATCCCCTTCTTCTTCCTCGAACACTTCCGCTCGCGCCGTTCCCCTGCTCTCCTCTGCAAAACCTCCTCCTGCGCTCCACTGCTCCCAGAGCTCTTCTCTTCGCAGCTGCACTCCATCGCCATTGTTGATGCCACCGCGTCGCTTGACCAGGCACAGCACACCCGATTCATCGATGGCTGCCGCGGATCTAGGAGCCGCGGAGTGGGAGAGGTCCAAGATCACGAACCAGGACCGAATCTCTGAAGAAGCTGGGGATCACCAAGAAACCCAAGCGGTTTGCTTCCCCAGTGAAGAAAGCTACCCAACCCCTCCAATGGGGTATCGGGTAAGTTTTGTTGATCACCTCATCCGCGGTCTTTCCGCCCCCATTCACCCTTTTCTTCGGGGTTTACTTTATGTTTATGGTCTCCAACTTCACCACCTCACGCCCAACTCTATCCTTCACATTTCTATCTTCATCACCCTCTGCGAAGCCTTCCTTGGTGTCCAGCCTAACTGGGCATTATGGAAGCGCATTTTCTTCTGTCGTAATGGCTCTGCCAATGTCGCCTATAATATAGGCGGCGTTGTTATTTCTGTTCGTTCCTCTGTCAACTATTTCGACGTCAAACTCCCCGACTCCGTTCAAGGGTGGCGCAAGAAGTGGTTATATATTCGCGAAGAAAACCATGGATGCGCCGAAGACAACATTCCTCCTTTTGACGGTGCCGAGAAAATCCTTCGCCGCCATTCTTGGGACGCAGAAGCTACAGGAAGAAAGAACTTCGACAGAAGCCTTGATGACTCGCATCCATGAGTTGCAAAATACTCGTGGAAAAGAATTATCAGGCATCCAAATTACGGCGTACTTCCTTAGGACTAGAGTGCAGCCTCTTCAGGCTCGCAAAAATCCTTTCGGAATTATGCTGGCGACGAGGACACAGATCGCTTGTCGACGAATCTGGAAGTCAAGGATTTGGATAGGCTTATCCGAAAAATTTCATCTCTGAAGAAGAAAGATTCTATCCCTTCCACTTATCGCGTAACACCATACAGCGCCGCCAATGCGCTTCCCAAGGTAAAAGATTGTCGCTGTAAATTGTTATTGCCTTGCTATTTGTGTTGTTACTTCTTTCTGACATTCGTCCTTCTTTTTACATAGGACCATCCAAATCTTGTTTCACTTCCTCCTCTTCCGGAAGGTGGGGAAGTCGAAGAAAGGGCCGTTATCTCCGATGATAACCAGGATGCCCCCTCTTTTGCAAATGAACCCGCAGAATCTCGAAAATCTGCGGGATCGGCGAAAAGGAGGAGGCCTCTGAAGCCACGGCGTCGGCACAATCTCCTCCCCCTGCTGTTTCTCCAAGGAACAAAAGGAAAAGGAATGATGCCGAAGATTCCGGCACCTCCAATGCCGAAGAAGCTGTTCCTTCTCGCCAGAAGGCAGCTTACGATCCATACCTCGAGACTCTCATCAGTTCGTAAGTACTTTCTCTCTGTTTACTTGTACTTGAAGATTTGTGCCTGTCTTGCTTTTTATGTTGTCGACATTTACTCGTAGTGATGATGAAGAAGAAGTACCAACTGCTGATGTGGCTGCTCGAACGAGTACGTCACATACATTAGTCGCCTCGGAGACGCCAGTCGAAGGAGAAGAAACGTCGCCTCCTCGACAGAACGTCGGCGCTGCTACTACTCCGTCAAGCCCCCTTGTCCCTTCACCAAAAAGGGCAAGGGTTGAAGCAATCCCGGAGCTTACTCTTCAATCGAGTAGCTCTTCTAACCCTCTCTTGGATGATGTAAGTTCTTAACACTCTTGTCGCTGTTTATATTTTCTCCGTTTGCTTCCATGTGTCGTCGTTTTTCCCATGCCGACATTTTCTTTCTTTGTCTTTCCTTGATAGCCTATGATCAAAGAGCTTCTTCGCATCGGTGCCCAATTCGTTGGGTACCGTGATTACGCCAGCAAAACTGAAGGTAATGCCTAACTTACTTTTTGCTTCCTTTCTGCGTTATTGTCGATGTTTGTAACTAAGCTTGTCTTCCTTTTTCAGAGAAACTGGCAGAAGCCAATGAACGTGCTGACACGCTTGCTCAAAAATTAGAGCAATGTGAGGAGGCTCGTAAGAAGGCCGAGTCGGATGATGTTGAAGCTAGGCAAGAAGCTGACAAAGCTAAGGCTGATGCTGCTGGTGTCGAAGATCTTCGGAAACGTCTGCATGATGCCGAGACTTCACTAAGCGATCACATAACTGCGCAATCTGCTCGCGAAGCGGCGATCACCAAACGCATAAAGACACAAAGTCGTCGCTTTGTCAGTAAGTATTTGCACCATTTCATACCCTTTGGATTTTTCTTTTTTGCACTTGTTTGTTGACCAAATTTTCTATTTTTATTTTGACAGATAGGACCTCTCAAGAATTTGAACTTGAAAATCCCGACAATGATTCTCTTCTTGACGCCGTTTCATTCCTTGAGTTTCATGGGACGGAAGCGCGTGAAGGCATGGATGAAGCCAGGGCGGGGTTGTCGAAGCTTTTCCCCTACTTCTTCCCGAAGAAAGAGGAGCCCGCGACTTTCCTTGGTCTTGCCAAGTGCTTTAATCCTCCCGAAGATCTTGGGCTGAAAATGCGCCATGAGAACATGAAGGTTGCCGTTGAAAGCACCGTTGCCCTAGTTGCTGACAGTCAACAGACTATTGACTGGGCCAAAGTTGGCGACACGGAGCAGATAGAGCAAACAAAGTGGCGATCATTGATCAAGGCGGCAAAGCTGAACACGAAGAAAATCCTGGCCTATCTCGGGATCAAGCCATCTTCGACTCCTAGCTCGTCAAGGCCGGAGGTCTAATTGAATGCCTTTGTCTTTTCTATTTTTTGCTTTCTTTATTTCCTTTGCTATTGTCGCCATTCTAGCCTTGGCGACAATTACCCTGCCAGTCCCTTAGGAGAACTTCTTTTGTAATGACCATGTAACTTTTCTAGAAGCAATGAAATTCCTCTTGGTGCTATCATTGATCTGGGGATTTTCTTTTCCAGTTGATATTTGATAATTATTCAACCAATCCTTGCTCTCCCGATGCTGCTCCCGCGTCTTCCTTGTCGAAGAAAGTAAAAGCCGATGACAATTTCCTTGAAGGTTCTTCAAGCACACCTTTGTCGGAAGATTTACAGGAACTTCGACAACAACTTCAGTCCACGAAGAAACAAACTCTGGCAATGATGGAACAATCTCGGAAAGCGTCTGAACAAGAACGACTTGCTCGTCGACAAGCCGAAGAGGCTATGGCTGCCAAGGATGCTGCTGTATTGGAAGCAAAAGGAGCCAATACCCGAGAAAATAGCATGCTCGAGCTGATGTTGGAAGCTAGCACGGATATGTTAGGTATGTATCTCAAACTTTATGATGCCTTCTCTTTATTTTGCTGTGCCTTCTTCCAAGTTTCTTGCCTTGTTGTCTAATAGGCTCAGTTCTTGATGCTGCTGCCGAAGATCGAAGAGTGAATGAGAGGACGAATCTTCTTGTCAACCTTTCCCTTAACCATGGCTCTTTATTTTGGGCCACTCCTGAACGAACCCAGCAGATTGTCAGGTTCCAAGATCGTGCTTGCCAAGTGCGCGAATTTCTAAATTTTTGCACGACAACGTTGACCCTTGTTTTCAAGACTTTGTTTCCTCGGAATGAGGTTCCTGCGACTCTTCCTGAATTGCTAGAGACCTTCAGAGATGCTCCTCGTATTCATAATTTCGTACGAGCTCAACTGACTGCTGGAGCAAGATTTGCCATGATTATGATACATATTTGCCATCCAAAGTTAGACCTGTCGACGATTGTCGTTGATTGCATGGCGAAGAAAACGCGGCGGAAGAATAATATTGATGCAATCAACGAGATGGTGACTCCTGTGGCCGAGTCGATGATAGACGAGCTTCTTCGGATGGATTCAGAGTTCTTCGTCAAGGGATCTTATGCCGAGCATAAAACGACCAGAGGCTTGTCAATAGATACTATTTTAGGTTCTGACTGATTTGTAAAACTTTGTCGAAAATATTTGTTGTATATCACAGAATGCTTCTATATTGTTGGAGCCCCCGAGCCTTTTGGCTGGAGTTTGTACTATTTTTTCTCTTCCCAAGATTTCTTCTTGTGCTGTAATAACACACCTTGATGGACTACAGGATCTTGGTGTCGAAGTTCTATATTTTTGTTTGTCGGGTTTCTTGGACCAAAGTGATGAGATTTTTTGACGTGTGCACTATATTTAATTATGACCAACTTCCGATTTATATATTTGGCGAGGTATTATTGTACCAAGGCGAAATATTTTTCAATAAATCGAGTTTGTCTGTTTTGATATTTGAGGGTGTAGAGCCCCCGAGTATGTCGACGAATAAGAAGTATATCTTCACTATTTTTATTATATTGCAGCACCGCGAGCCCGCCTCATTAAAAACCTTTCCCGGCCCCACTCGGTGCCCCGAAAAAGGAAAAGAGTGCGTCTGAAAACTCGCGGGCGTTTCAGTACATTGTATGTTTACAGAGGAGACTATATTTTGCTATCTAGGCGTAGAAACGCCTGAGCTGCGCCACGTTCCAAGGATTTGGCTCAACGTTCCCCGTCTTCTTGTCCTTGATTCTGTATGCTCCTCCTTCGATGACTTCTGTGACGATGTAGGGTCCAAGCCATGGTGACTCGAGTTTTTCGTGACTTTTTTGATTGAGTCGCAAAACTAAATCACCGACTTGGAAAGATCTTGGCCGCAATCTTCGACTGTGGTAATTCTTCAGGTCCTGTTGATATTTAGCGACTCGCGACAGAACTTCATCTCGAGCTTCGTCAAGTGCGTCGACGTCGTCCTCCAAGGCTTTTCTCGAGATTTCTTCATTATATTCTGTAACTCTCGGGGAATCATGCTCGATTTCTATCGGCAGGACAGCTTCGGCTCCATGGACCAGAAAAAACGGCGTTTCTTGTGTCGCCGTATTTGGTGTTGTTCGGATACTCCACAATACACTTGGCAGCTCCTCCGGCCAAGTATGCCGAGCTTTTTCCAGTGGTCCTAGCAGGCGTTTCTTGATGCCATTGCAGATAATGCCATTGGCTTTCTCGACTTGTCCATTAGTCTTGGATGTGCGACAGACGCAAAACTCAACTTAATGCCCACTTCACGCAGTATGCTTTGAACTCCTTGAACGTAAAGTTGCTGCCGTTGTCTGTGACGATGCTATGAGGAACTCCAAATCTGAAGACGATGCTTTTCACGAATTTAATCGCCGACGCACCGTCCGGTGAATTTATCGGCTTTGCTTCTATCCATTTTGTAAATTTGTCGACAGCAACAAGCATATACTCATAACCTCCTGGCGAAGCTTTGTGTAGTTTTCCTACCATATCGAGACCCCATTGAGCAAAGGGCCAAGATAGTGGGATTGGCATGAGTTCTGCTGCGAGAGTGAGGTTTGGCGGCAAATCTTTGGCACGCGTCGCAAGTTCTCACTATTTCCTTCGCATCCTCGATTGCCGTTAACCAATAAAATCCTGCTCTGAAAGCCTTAGCCGCGATAGCCCGGCTGCTTGTGTGGTGCCCGCATATCCCTTCGTGCACATCCTTCAGGATAATCCGTCCTTCTTCGGGTGTAACGCATCTTTGTAGCACGCCCGAAATACTTCGTTTGTACAACTCCCCTTTTACCACAGTAAAAGCTTTTGATCTCCTGATTATTCGCCTTGCTTCGACTGGGTCGTCGGGTATCGTTTTCCTTAGGATATATGATATGTAAGCCTGCATCCATGGAACTTGCACTATTATGACTAGCTCTTGTTCTTCTTCTTCTGCTGTGTCTTTGGTGATACTCGAGGGTTTCTCTTTCTTCTCCTTCTTTGTTTTTGCTGGCTTTGTTGATCTCTCGCTTATCTCTTCCCAAAACACGCCTGGAGGAATCGCGAGACACTGTGACCCGATGTTTGCAAGAACGTCGGCTTCATCGTTTCTCATCCTGCTGATGTGGTTTACCTCACAACCATCAAATAATTTCTCCAGCTCATTGTACACCTCTTTGTATGCTATCATACTTTCGTTGACTGCATCGCATTGGTTCATAACTTGCTGTGCCACCAATTGTGAGTCACCGAAAATTTTCAGTCGGGTTGCACCGCAAGCTTTCGCCATCTTCATCCCGTGTATGAGAGCTTCATATTCTGCTTCATTGTTAGACGCGTTTGGGAACGTCATCCGCAAAACGTACTTCAACTTGTCGCCTTTAGGTGATGCCAATATCACGCCTGCTCCAGCACCTTCCAGTCTTTTGGACCCGTCGAAGTTCATGGTCCAAGTTCTCGATAAATCTGGGGTCCCGTGTTTTGTAGCTCCATCCACTCTGCAATGAAATCTGGTAAGACCTGTGATTTTATTGCTTTTCTTTTTTCATACGTGATGTCCCGAGGAGAAAGTTCTATTCCCCAAAGGGAGACACGACCCGTAGCTTCTGGGTTGTTTAGTATATTTGATAAGGGAGCCTCGTTGACCACTATTATCGGGTGCGCCGAAAAATAGTGTCGCAATTTTCTTGCTGTCGTGAATACTCCATATGCAAGTTTCTGATATTGCGGGTACCGCTGCTTTGAAGGCGACAGTACTGATGAAATATACTGGCCTCTGAACTCCATGAAGCTTGCCTTCTTCTTCTCTCTCGACTACTAGGGCCGTGCTGACCACCTGTGGTGTGGCTGCAATGTATAATAGGAGAGGTTCTTTCTCTTTGGGTGCCACCAATATCGGTGGTGTCGAAATTGCTCGCTTGAGGTTCTCGAAGGCTCTATCTGCTTCCTCGTTCCATTGAAATTTCTCCCCCTGTTTGATCAATGCATAGAACGGCAGCGCCTTTTCTCCTAGCCTGGCGACGAATCTGCTTAAAGCTGCGACTCGCCCCGTTAACTGTTGTATCTCTTTCAGCTTTGTTGGCTTTCTCATAGTGACGATGGCCTGTATTTTTTCGGGATTGGCTTCAATCCCCCTTGCTGATACTAAGAACCCGAGAAGTTCTCCTGCGGGAACTCCAAAAGAGCACTTTGTCGGGTTCAGCTTGAGGCAGAACTTGTCGAGGTTGTCGAAGGTTTCCTTCAAGTCTTCGATCAGAGTCGACCCTTTCTTTGATGTTATTACGACATCGTCAATGTAGACTTGTACATTTTTTCCAATCTGTGTTGCTAGGCATTTCTGCATCATCCGCTGATATGTTGCTCCCGCGTTTTTCAAACCAAAGGGCATTGTTTTATAGCAAAACACGCCGTAAGGTGTGATGAACGCTGTTTTGGCTTCATCTTCTTCTTTTAACCTGATCTGGTTATAACCAGAGTATGCATCCAAAAAGGAAAGACGTTCACATCCTGCCGTGGAGTCGATGATTTGATCGATCCTTGGGAGGGGAAAGTGATCCTTGGGACAATGTTTATTTAGACACGTGAAGTCGACGCACATGCGAAGGACTATTGTGTGTTTTTTCGGCACCATCACTGGGTTAGCTACCCACGTGGCTTCGGTAGATATTTCCTTGATGAAACCAGCATCTTTTAGTCGATCTATTTCAGATAACATGGCTTTGCGGCTAGGCTCCGAAAAACGCCGCAAAGGTTGCTTTACTGGTCTTGCGAGAGGATCCAAATTGAGGTGGTGCTCGGCGAGTTCCCTGGGTACTCCTGGCATGTCAGCTGGACACCATGCGAAGATTTTCCAGTGCTCACGGAGGAACTCGACGAGCGCGCTTTCCTATGCGACATCCATGTTTGCGGCAATGGACGTCGTTTTCTTTGGATCTGTCGGGTGTATCTGTACCTCTTTTGAATTCTTGGTTGTACTGAAAGTTGGCTCCTTGGAAGATCTCCCTACCTCTGGCAGCACATCATAATCGGTGAACCTTGGCGCCGCATATTCTGCTTGCATCCCGAAAGTTTCTGATAGTCGATGAAAATCATTGTCGCATTTATCAGACAACGCGAAGCTTCCTTTGATTGTGATAGGTCCCTTGGGTCCGGGCAACCTCCACAATAAATATGTATAATGCGGTACTGCCATGAATCTAGCATATGCTGGTCGTCCCAACAATGCATGATATTGCGATGGGAAATCCACGACTTCAAACTCCAAATTCTCTATCCTGTAGTTTTCTCGGGTTCCAATGAACGTCGAGGTTGATTTTACCCAATGGGTAACTTGGCTTCTCTGGTGTAATCCCGTGGAAACGTGTGTCAGTTGGTTTCAAGTTCGCTAGGGATATGTTCATCTTCCTCAATGTATACATGAGGTTTAAGCTGCTGCCGCCATCTATGAAAACTCTCGACACGTCAAAACCAGCGATTACTGCGGGTAAGATGAGTGCGATTGTCCAGGTCGAGGAACTTGCTGCGGATGGTCTGCGATTGTGAAGCCGATGTCTTGCCCCGACCAATTTAAGTACTCTGTTGGTGGAGGCATCTTCTGCCATGAACACCTGTCGCGAGATTACCTTGTGCCCTATTTGATGGCCGAGCTTTGAATCATCGAGACCGCACCGTTAGAGTTGGGGTCTACGTATGGGGGTGGATGTGGTGCTGCCGCGATTCAGTGGTGATTTTCGTCCGTAATTGCGGGAGGAGGTGGAAGATGGATTTCGCTCCTTGGCCCCTGGGGGTTTCTGTTCGTGGCCTGGGCATTTGCGATTCCTGCGGCTCGCAGCATTGCCTGAAAGTTTCGGCAATCTTTCTGGAGATGCCCTGACTGCCTCTTTCCATTGTTGTCAAGATAAAAATGCATCTGGCACGGACCGTTCATCATCTCTTCGGGGGACACATAAGGTCTTTGAAACCTTGGTCCATTGTTTTGTCTGTTGCCGCGAGAATCACCTCTATTGTCACCTTGATGCTCGTTACTCCTTTGATAGTCGTCTCGACTGTTTCCTCCAGTATTTCCTCGAAAACCAGCCGATATATGGCCGGGAGCATCGTTGTTGTAGAACTGGCGAGAAAATCGCCTTCTATTTTGATAATTTCGACCACGATCCTCCTCTGGCGACCTGTGTCGCTTGTTGTATATTGCGTCTTCTCCATCTGCCCATTTATTGGCTATCTCCATGAGTGCTGATATGGTCTTAGGGTTAGTTCTCCCTAAGTCCTCGACAAAATCTCCTCGGCGAATTCCTGCTACGAACGCATCTATTGCCCTCTCGTCAGATATATCTTCTGCCGAGTTCTTTATGATGTTCCATCGCTGTATGTATTTCCTCATCGACTCGTCATGTTTCTGTCGACACGCTCTCAACTCTTCTAATGACGCAGGTTTCTTGCAGGTGGATCGGAAGTTTTTCACGAAGATGTCCTCAAAGTTATCCCAGCTGTCGATGGAATTTGGGGGAGTTTCTTTATCCAAGATCTCGCGGCACCGCTTAGGTGAACTTGGATACTTTGCATAGCTGTTGCTCTGGTTCCTCCTACCAGCTTTACCATCTCGAGATAATCCACGAGCCAATCCTCGGGATCTTGCAGGCCGTCGAATTTCTTGAAATTTTCGGGTAGCTTGAACCCTTTTGGGACTCGAGTCTTGCGAACTCTTCTCGTAAAACACGGGAGCCCACACATATCTTCGTCGGCTAGCTCTGGTGAGTGCTGACGCTCCCTTCTTTCTTGTCGCGCTCTGTCCACCCTTACTTGGACTGCTGTGTCTCTTGCTCCACTTGTTCTTGGGGGGTTTTGAACTGTTGTGTTGGGTCGTGGACTATTTTGCCTAGGATTTTCTTCGGGAGGCGTTGTTGCAAACGCTGTTCCCATTACTCCTACGCCAGCCATCGCCATATTGAACAATGGTTCTCTCGGGTCCCCAGGAGGTGGTCTAGACGCAAGGATGTAAGCTTGTGTTGCCATGTAACCTGCTTCTGGCGTTTTTGGGATGATATTTCCTCTTTCATCAATCGACATAAAGGACATGTCGAGATTTTGGATTATACTTCCTCTTTCTGCTTCGGGTATGTTTTGGAGCCGAGACATCGCTCTCCTCCGAGCTTCTCTGTGACTATCTCCCGAAGTTCTGAAAGGCGACTTAACTGCTCGGCGTCGCGATGCGAAGCTGCTTCTTTCCTCCTATTCAGGGATGCTTCTGTTTTTCCAACTCTCCTTACCCGAGCAAGTCTATATTGATATGCTTGTAACTCTTGTACGGTAGCAGTAGTATTCATTGGTTCTGATCCATCCATGGCTCTCGCAGCCCTATCCCACGAAGCTTGCGGGAGTTGGACTTTTGCGCGAGTTGAAGATCCGGCATATTTAGTGCCTAGGCCTGTTCTGAGAGATCAGCGGGATCGACGTATGGATTTCCCAAATCGTCGAAAGCCTCTGACGTTTGTGGTTCTGATGGACCTGCTTCTTCTACTGCACAGATTTGGTGGTATTTTGTGTATTGATTTTTGTCAGGATTGGTGACACCATCATATAGAGTGGTGAAGACCTTTCCGATGGCGATAGATTTGTCGATGAAGTTGAAGCTGTCGACGCTTTCGGAGTCGCTGCTTATAAAGGAGTCCGCAGACGACTCAAAGGATGTGTTGCTGAAGATCTTGGCGAGCTTTCCGCTTGCCTTGCTGTCGACGAAGCGTGGCGACGAAAGCTCCTCGTCACTCGACGAAAAGTTAGAATCGACCGCTGAAAATTCCGACGAGATCGGAACTTCGAGATGGTAGGATCCTTCCTTGTTGACGCCAAATCGGAATTCTCCGAACGTCATGATGATGGGCTCCTCCAGATAGGCACATGCATCCATACGGGAGGGCGGGTGAGGAATAAAATTGACTAGATCAGTTTTTCCCTTGTTACCTCGATCCATCGCGTTGCTTGCCACCGACGAAGTCGACGATCTTGAACGTGCCATCGAGATCAGCTCCTTGCAACCTCTAATTCCCACAGACGGCGCCAATTGACAAAGGATTAACTTGTCAATGCCTACAGATTGTAGACTAGGGTTTTGCTAGAAGTAGAGGGCAAGTAGATCTCGAAGGTTCAGGCGAAAAGTACTCGACGATTATGAAAACTAGGGTTATGTTGACAGTAGATTCGATCCTTTCTTTGTCCCTCGACTCCCCCTTATATAGGAGGCGGAGCCGAGGGTTTCGTGGTACAGAAGTTACAGAGTTCGGGAGGATTTCGTATCCAACCCGTAAGATTACAAGTCTCTATTTTTCCTAATACAAACTATCTTTCCTTAATACTAAATGGGCTTCCAAGTCTTCTTATTCTTCGAGTATTGGGCCTTCAATAAACCCCGGGTACCATCTTTGGCAGGCCCATTGGGGATGCCTATGTCACCGAGTGCCATGATCTCAGATCTGAACATGTTATTGTTTCATCATGATATTCATTGTTTATGGTCTTACCTGCAAGTTGTATACACACGTTGCTGTCCGGAACCAATGGCCCCGAAGTGAAATCGGGACAACCGGAGGGATGGTAGTGATGTGAGGATCACATGTGTTCACGGAGTGTTAATGCTTTGCTCCGGTACTCTATTAAAGGAGTACCTTAATTTCCATAGTTTCCCTAGAGGCCCGGCTGCCACCGGCTGGTAGGACAAAAGATGTTGTGCAAGTTTCTCATTGCGAGCACGTATGACTATATATGGAACACATGCCTATTGATTGATTAGTACTTGGATACCACTTTATTATTACCTGCAAATGCCCTATCATGATTGTTATATGAATTCTCTCATCCATGCAACGCCGTTCATCGTCCCTGTGCCTACAGTATTTTAATCCTGCTATTTACTATAATCACTACTGCTGTCTTTATTTCACCGCTGTTGTTATTTCACTATTCCTACTGCTATAAAACTGTTGCTATTGATAAACTCTTGCGAGCAAGTCTGTTTCCAGGTGCAGCTGAATTGACAACTCCGCTGTTAAGGCTTACAAGTATTCTTTGTCTCCCCTTGTGTCGAATCAATAAATTGGGTAATACTTCCCTCGAAGGCTGTTGCGATCCCCTATACTTGTGGGTCATCAAGACTATTTTCTCTGGCCGGGGAGCATAGCTTTATTTGCAAGTTCACTTGGATTGAGATTGTTCGCTGCGAATTCTCCATCATGGGTAAACCTCGCGATACTAAAGTCGCCATATTACCATCCACTACAAGAAAAGGTACAACTCTGAGTACCTCTGCTGCTCTTGATTCACCATCTGTGATAAGTCAACTTGTTTCACCACCACAAACTTCACGTGTTGGTACTTCTGCTGAATCTGAAAATTCCTCTGATAATTTTGATGATGCTTCTACTGTGCTTGATAATACTGGTTCATTAGGTCCTTTTCTAGATGCTACAATTGCTAGGTCTAGACAAACTGAAATTACTGAAACTCCTAATGAAAATACTGTTACACCTGTTAATTCACCTGAGATTGATGATCTTGATGAAGATTATGTAGAACTTGATGATGATTTTATTGATAAATGCAATGCTACTACTAGTACAAGTAACCTCAAAAAGCTTATTGCACAACATGCTGTTAGATATAAACCGTCTCCTGATCCTAAATTTGCCACATCTCCTATAAACATTAAAGATAAAGATTATGACTTTTCTCTTGATTTATCTCATATATCTATTGTTGAGAAAACACCCTTTTGTGGTACTGAAAAAGAGAGTGCTGTAGAACATATGAATGAGCTTTCTACTTTAAGTAGCTTGTTTTCTGATGATGTTAAGATGCGTACTTATTTTGTTGCTAAGATTTTCCCATTCTCATTAAAGGATGATGCTAAGATTTGGTATAATAATTTGCCTCCTGATTCTATTAATAGTCCAAGTTGTTTGCTTGATGTTTTCTTTCGGAAATACTTTCCCGCTAGTGCTCAACATATGGCTTTGCAGAGAATTTATAGCTTTGATCAAGAAGATGGAGAGAAATTGCCTGAAGCTTGGGCAAGATTTTGCTCTCTTATTAGAGCCCGGCCTGGACATGATTTGGAAAAGCATGATTTACTTGATATATTTTATAGTGGACTAACCATTGAGTCTAGGGCATACCTGGATAGTTGTGTTGATTGTGTTTTCAGGAAAAGAACTCCGGACGAAGCTGAAGAATTATTGGCTAAGATAAGCAAAAATCATGATGATTGGTCTACACCTGAACCAACTCCGACACCAATATTGAAGAAGAGGGGTATGATTGAATTAAATGATGAAGATATGAGGGAAGCCAAGAAATCTCTTATGGAGAAAGGTATTAAATCTGAAGATGTGAAGAATTTACCTCCTATAGAAGACCTATGTAAGATAATTCCCCCTTCATCTACAATCGAGGTACATTCTCTTCAACGCTTTGATAGAGGAGATATTCCGTATTCAAAACCTCCTGATCAATGTTTAGATGAATTTGATAATTATATTGTTAAGCAAAGTAATTTTAATATGAGAGTAGAGAATAATCTAATGGAAAATTCTCAAGCTATTGGTAAATTGCATGATATTGTGGAGAGAACCTCCAATGATGTTAAGATGCTTGTTAAACATTTTGATATGATTCAAACTCAAATTGATCAACTTACTAAAGTGTAAAATGACTTGTTAAAAAATAATCATGAAGAGAAACAAGTTTATGAAGTAACAACTAGAGGCGGTGTTTCTACCCAGGATCCTCTATATCCTGAAGGGCACCCCAAAAGGATTGAACAAGATTCTCAACGAACTAAAGAAATTAGTAGTCCTTCTAAGAAAAAGAAGAAGAAACATAAAACTGTTGTAGAATCCTCTGAACCTATTAATGATCCTAATAGTATTTCTATTTCTGATGCTGAAACTGAAAGTGGCAATGAACATGATGAAGATAATGATAAGAATGATGCTCCTGATAAAGAAGAAATTGAAAAAGAACCTGAAAAGCATGATAAAAATAAGAAGTACACTAAAGAAGATTTTATTACAAAGAAACATGGTAATGAAAGAGAACCTTGGGTTCAAAAGCCAATGCCTTTTCCTGCTAAGAAACTAAAATCAAAAGAAGAGGAACATTATAATAAATTTTGTGACTAGATGAAACCTTTATTTTTGCAAATCCCTTTGACTGATGCTATTAAATTGCCACCTTATTCAAAGTATATGAAAGATATTGTTTCTAACAAAAGGAAAATTCCCAATGAGGAGATTTCCACTATGCTTGCTAATTACTCCTTCAATGGTAAGGTTCCAAAGAAGCTGGGAGACAGGTATACCGACTATTCCTTGTTCCATCAAGAATAATTATGTTAGAACTGCTCTATGTGATTTGGGAGCAGGTGTTAGTGTAATGCTTTTTTCTCTTTATAAGAGACTTGATTTAGATAAGTTAATACCAACTGATATATCTTTGCAAATGGCTGATAAATCTACTGCTATTCCTGTTGGTGTATGTGAAAATGTTCCTGTTCAAGTTACTCAGCATTGCTTGATATTAACTGACTTTGTTGTGTTGGAAATGCCTGAAGATGATAATATGTCCATTATTCTTGGAAGACCCTTTCTTAATACTGCAGGGGCTGTTATTGATTGCAATAAAGGCAAGGTTACTTTCAATGTTGATGACAAGGAACATACTGTCTATTTTCCAAAGAGGATTGATAAAGTATATGGAGTTAATACAATTTTTAATGTGAAAACTATCAAAGTGGGATCCATTGATTGTCCTATATATGAGCCTAAAGAAGAATATCAAACTCTTGTGATTGGATCCATATCAATTCAATATAAGGTAACATGATTGATTTGAGGTTTATTTCTTCTTATGTCATATAAAATTTATTTGGTAGCAAGACTTGATCAACCTTGTTAACAAGTATATTTTAATGCATAAGAGAGCTAAACAACATTTCTTTCTTTCTCCCTCCATTTGTTTTACTTGCTGTAGCACCTTTTGTTTTGCAATATGCTTTAGTTGTTAAGATTTTGGGAATCATTTTCCTGCGTAGTAATAATTAATTTAACACCCAGAAATGTGCATTTTTCGAAGTTCTCAAAAATTTACAAAAATTATACTGGTAGTCCTATTTTTCGAAGAGGCACCTGGGAGCACCTGGGGCTGACCAGTGGGGCACCCCAGGGTGGCACCCCACGCCGGCGCGGCTAGCAAGGGGGCGCGCCACCCTGGTGTGTGGGCCCCTCCTTGCCCCACTTCATCATCTCTTTCACTCAGTGCATTCTCTCTCCCGAAAAAACTCGTACTCACTTTCTCTCACTCGCGTTTCTGCTCAAGAACTCGCGATTTCTCGATCTCTTTGCTCAGCCCAGATTTCTGTCTGAAATTTGGCACATTTGCTCCTTGGTATGTGACTCCTTTGATTGTCCAATTAGAATTTTGTTTGGTTGAGTATATCTTGAATATTTTGCTGCTGTAGATAACATGTTTAGTGAGCTTGCATGTTTGTTCTAAGTGGTAGAAACTAGTTTTGATGCATGTTTAGTACTCTAGCAAGTTCCTATAGTAGTTCCCCTCAATTATATACCTTGAAATCAAATTTTATAATGATTGTTGAAAAATTTCAGAAAATGGAAGGAAGTAGGCACCAACTAAACCAACAAGAATTGGAGGTGCAGCAAGTCATGAGAGTTCACCGCGAAGAGGGAGTATACCCCTCTTATTACCCATGCACGGATTTTATGCGGAATGCAGGAATCCTGCAAGATGTTCAAACACTGATTTCCAATGCAGGGTTGGAAGGTTTTACTGTTGGTGAACCTTACCAATATGCTAAACTAACGGTGTCGGTTGTGCAGGATTTCGAATTTCATCGGTCTCAAACTAACCCCATGGTCCGGTACAAGATTTATAACAAAACTATCAACTTGCCTTTCAGTGATTTTTGTGCAGCAATTAGAGTGCCGCAGTGGGGATCCTGTGAGAAGGTCAGGGGAACGCCGCGGGAGCTCTCGAATCTTTATACAATGATTTGTAATGGGAGGAGCTTCTCCGATGATGGTGGTAAGATTAGTAGCATTCAACAACCAGCTATCCGCTACTTCGCTTATTTCGTTACAAAGTGCGTTCTTGCTAGAAGGTATGCGAGTAAGTTGTCTGTTCAAGATATGGCTTTCTTAGCTGCCGCTTTGCAACAGGATAGGACCTATAATTTGGGTGCTTTAATAGCTTGTAGACTTGCTACTAACCGTGAGAAAGGAGGAATTTGTGGAGGTCTTATCGCCTCTCGCTTATTAGCTATGCATGGTGTAGAACCTCACCATCTAGATATTCCGCTTTCCATAGAGAAACTTGATGTTGTTTCCATGATTAAACATGAGTTTATTTCAGATGCATCTAATTTGAACAACCTGTATTATAGGATAACTTTGTATAAGAAAAATTGGAGAATAACTAAGAAAATTGAAAAACTAGTACGATTGCCTGCACCTGCTGCTTAACC
Organism: Lolium multiflorum; assembly: GCA_030979885.1. Taxonomy (NCBI): domain Eukaryota; kingdom Viridiplantae; phylum Streptophyta; class Magnoliopsida; order Poales; family Poaceae; genus Lolium; species Lolium multiflorum. The sequence goes on from CM061749.1 coordinate 211,867,761, forward strand.
TTGATGCCAGGAAAGGGTGGTCGATCACAGAAAATGAGCTAAACGCATACATAGAAAGGGAAGGCCATCGTGCAAGGGAAGGCACGGAGGAGGCCGAGGAGCACCCCGACTCTTCATCCGATGCAGCGAGCTCCTCATATCAACATTATGGTCATGTGGAACCTCCACGACATTCTTCTGCGCAGGGGCCTTATTATCACTCCATGTATGATCCACCGGCGTGGAACTCCGACCCTCGTTGGGAATGAACTCCACTTAGGCCAAAAGCCTAAGCTTGGGGGGAGGTATACCGGCATCACTCATTCTTTGCATATTATGGTTGCTGGATACTTGTACATACTTGTTTAGTTTCTTAGAGTGGTTTTCTAATGAGAAGGATATGATATTTGGGGAAGTGCTGTCCAAAAACAGATTCTGGGCTGTTACCAAAAAAATTCGTACGCACAGCCAGAACGTTATTTTGAGTTGACAATTTTTGAGCATGTGCCCCAGGTTGTTATCTAACTTTCATTAGTTGAACACTTTTTGAGCTGAGCAATGGAAGATTTTTGTTAATTTCGATTTATGTACTGCTGTCAGGTTTTGGCAGCTGTCATCCTGCTTTTCTGTGTTTCTGTTAGCTTGCATTCTCTTATTTTCGCTTTGTTTCTTTCCTAAAACACAAAAAGACCAAAAATATTTCTGTTGGTTCTCTTCACCATTTTTTTATTTGGTTCTTTGCTCTTATTTTACTTTATTTGCTATCGTTAGTTTGCTATGAGAAAACCCAAAAAGATTTTGCTTTGTTTTCTTGTTTCCTTTTGTTCTTGTTTCTAACCCAAAAACACCAAAAATATTTGTTGTTCTTCTTTGGTTTTGTAAAGTTCATTAGGGAGTTCAGAGGTCTCCGGTGGTTGGAGCTTGGTTTTATTCCATATTATTATTCAAGCTGCACAAGTGAAAGGCAATAATGACGATCTACGGCAATTTGACTGTGGTGAGAGGCTGGTATGAACTCCATTTGTTTTCATTTTTGTACATATACTCATCCATGTGAGCATGCTTAGTTGGTTCATGTGAGGTATATGTCATTTAATGAAAGTCTAGTAGTTTATGATCTCTCATGATTAGTTCCAATCTATTAATAATGAGTAGCATGTCATGAATATTTGCTTGCATTGTTTTATTCATAGATCGGTATGATATTGTGGTATCCTCCTCTGAACAATTCACTTGAATCGACTTGGCACATGCTCACGCATGCATACGACAAAACAAAAGTCAATTAAGCCTCGCTGATCTACTTTGCTTCAGAGTTCTTGTATCACTTTTATGCCTCTGTTAATTTTATTTTGTCGCAAGCATGATTATGACAGTTATTGCTCTCTTGATTGTCGCTCCCTAGTCTTTTGCTAGCCTCCACTTGTACTGAGCGGGAACGCTGCTCGTGCTTCCAAACACCTGAAAACCAAGTTATTCCAAAGTGTCCACCATAAATACCTATGCATGACATTTCAAACCATTCCAAGTAAATTCTCATGTGCTACCTTTAAACCTTCAAACTACTTCTCAATTTGTGTTAATGTTTTATAGCTCATGAGGAAATATGTGGTGTTTTATCTTTCAACCTTGTCATTTACTCCGGACAGACTTTCATCAATGGACTAGTGGCACATCCGCTTATCCAATAAATTTGCAAAAAGAGCTGGCAACGGGGTTCCCAGCCCCAATTAATCAACCTTCATTAATAATTCTCTTCACGTGTTTTGCTCTGATTCATTAGTAAGCAACTTAACCTGCAAATAGACACTTCCCCATGGTATGTGAATGTTGGAAGGCACCCGAGGATTCGGTTAGCCATGGCTTGTGTAAGCAAAGGTTGGGGGAGTGTCATCCATAATGAAACTAAAATACATGTGTAAACAAAAGAGAAGAGGGATGATCTACCTTGCTGGTGGAAATAACGTCCTTCATGGGAGCCGCTTGATGTCTACGGGTGCTTCTATTCTTGTAGACAGTGTTGGGCCTCCAAGAGCAGAGGTTTGTAGAACAGCAGCAAGTTTCCCTTAAGTGGATCACCCAAGGTTTATCGAACTCGGGGAGGAAGAGGTCAAAGATATCCCTCTCAAGCAACCACTGCAATCACGAAGCAAGAAGTCTCTTGTGTCCCAACACACCTAATACACTTGTCGGATGTATAGGTGCACTAGTTCGGCGAAGAGATAGTAAAACACAGGTGGTATAGATGGTGGTAATATTGCAGAAAGTAAAGATGCAGTAAAACAGTAAACAAGCGGCGCCAGAAAATAGCTTGTGGCGTAGGAAGCAATTCTTTGTGGTGGAAACAAGGCCTAGGGATCATACTTTCACTAGTGGACACTCTCAACATTGATCACATAATAAATAAGTTCTCTTTCCTTTGTGCTACATATACTCTTGTTGGATAATGAACACCACTAATTGTGTAGGATTACACGAACCCTCAATACCGGAGTTAACAAGCGCCACAACATTCGATATTCATGTTTAAGTAACCTTAGAGTATAATAGATCTTTGCAAAATAGACCAAGTACTAACATAGCATGCACACTGTCACCATCACACTACGAAGGAGGCATAGATCACATCAATACTATCATAATGACAATTAACTCCATAATCTACAAGAGATCATGATCATAATCTACGACAAGAACTACACGATGCACACACTGTCACCATTACACCATGCAGGAGGAATAGACTACTTTAATAACATCACATGAGTAGCACATAGATAAATAGTGATACAAAACACATTGCAAACATAAAGGGATATAAATAAGCACTTCACTACGCCATTCATAACGGTGAATAAGTATTCTGTGAAATATAGCCTAAGAGACCCACACGGTGCACACACTGTCACCTTTACACACGTGGGACAAGGAGTCTCCGGAGATCACATAAGTAAAACCCACTTGACTAGCATAATGACATCTAGATTACAAGCATCATCATATGAATCTCAATCATGTAAGGCAGCTCATGAGATTATTGTATTGAAGTACATAGGAGAGATGAACCACATAGCTACCGGTACAGCCCCGAGCCTCAATGGAGAACTACTCCCTCCTCATGGGAGCAGCAGCGGTGATGAAGATGGCGGTGGAGATGGCAGCGGTGTCGATGGAGAAGCCTTCCGGGGGCACTTCCCCGTCCCGCGGCGTGCGGGAACGAGAGACTCCTGCCCCCGGATCTTGGCTTCGCGATGGCGGCGGCTCGGAAGGTTTCGCGTGCCGTGGCTTATTCGTCTCGGGGTTTTAGGTCAGGGACCTTATATAGGCGAAGAGGGGAGGGGCTAACGAGGCGATGACACACTAGGGGGCGTGGGCCCGGCCGCGCCGCCACCATGTGTGGGCCCCCACCCCTCTCGGCGCTCTCGGTGTTCCGGAAGCTTCGTGGAAAAATAGGATGCTGGGCATTGATTTCGTCCGATTAAGAATATTTCCTTACTAGGATTTACGGAACCAAAAACAGCAGAGGGAACTGGCCTTCGGCATCTCGTCAATAGGTTAGTTCCGGAAAATGCATAATAATGACATATAATGTGTATAAAACATGTAGGTATCATCAATAAAGTAGCATGGAACATAAGAAATTATAGATACGTTGGAGACGTATCACATCTTGAGAGTCTGGTTGGCGAGGTGGTTAGAGTACCCACTATCATTCGTTGACAACAACAAACACCTCTCAAAATAATTTTATTTCTGTCTTTGAAAAATGAAAAGCTCTAGCACATGTTAATCCCTGCTTCCCTCTGCGAAGGGTCAATCTTTTACTTTTATGTTGAGTCATCATCCTTTCTTTGAGCACTTTCTTGAGAGCATTACTGTCATTCTTAGTATAATATGCTTGTCCCAAAATATGATCAGCTGTGGTATAACTTTGATGCTTTTATCTTTGACAAATTTACTTCTAGTCTTTCTATGAACTTCAGAGATGCCTGGGCATTTATGTTTTGCTACAAATACAGGCAAGCGAGATACCACTCTATCATATCTTTCTATGAACATTGCAATCTTGCTTAAATGCTTGTTATTAGTTTGTTGGTATCTCTTTTATGATTGACACAGTTACTAGATGACTTTATTTGCATGTACCTTATTATGAATTGCTTAAGCACTTGCCATATCATGAGAATATCTACATCATATGAACAAATGTGTTCGTGAAAGTTCTTTTATCGCACTCAGTTGTTAACTGAATTGCTTGAGGACATAAGCTAAGCTTGGGGGGAGTTGATACATCCAAAACGTATCTACTTTCCCGAACACTTTTGCTATTGTTTTGCCTCTAATTTGTGTATTTTGGATACAACTAACACGGACTAACGCTGTTTTTAGTAGAATTGCTCTGGTGTCTCATTTTTGTGCAGAAATTCAACTTTCAGGAAAAACCTCGGAATTTATACAGAAGGCCCTATTTTCCGGAAGACTCACGGAGCCGAAAGGGCAAGTCAGGTGGAGGCCCGAGGGGCCCCACACCCTAGAGCGGCGCGGCCCGGGAGGGCGCGCGGCCCTGTGTGTGGCCTCGGTAGGCCTCCGACGCCTCCTTCGGACTACTTATCGCCCTCGACCTAAAACGCACGGGGAGAAGTCGAAGCCGCGAAACCCTCCAGAGAGCCGCCACATCGCGAAACTCCGTCTCGGGAGCCAGAAGTCTCCGTTCTGGCACTCCGCTGGGACGGGGAATTGGAGGAGATCTTCACCGCCATCACCACCGACGTCTCTCCATCGGCCAGCCATGTTTCCCCCATCCATGTGTGAGTAATTCCCCCGCTGTAGGCTGAAGGGGATGGTAGGGATTGGATGAGATTGATCATGTAATAGTCAGAAGATTGTTAGGGCATGGTGCCTAGTATCCGTAGATGTTACTTTTATGATATTGTTGCAACTTGTTATGCTTAATGCTTGTCACTAGGGCCGAGTGCCATGATCTCAGATCTGAACATGTTATTGTTTCATCATGATATTCATTGTTTATGGTCTTACCTGCAAGTTGTATACACACGTTGCTGTCCGGAACCAATGGCCCCGAAGTGACAGAAATCGGGACAACCAGAGGGGATGGTAGTGATGTGAGGATCACATGTGTTCACGGAGTGTTAATGCTTTGCTCCGGTACTCTATTAAAGGAGTACCTTAATTTCCGTAGTTTCCCTAGAGGCCGGCTGCCCCTGGTAGGACAAAAGATGTTGTGCAAGTTTATCATTGCGAGCACGTACGACTATATATGGAACACATGCCTATTGATTGATTAGTACTTGGATACCGCTTTATTATTACCTGCAAATGCCCTATCATGATTGTTATATGAATTCTCTCATCCATGCAACGCCGTTCATCCATCCCTGTGCCTACGGTATTTTAATCCTGTTGTTTACTATAATCACTACTCTGTCTTTATTTCACACTGCTTTATTTCACTATTCCCTACGCTATAAACTGTTGCTCTTGATAAACTCTTGCGAGCAAGTCTGTTTCCAGTGCAGCTGAATTGACAACTCCGGTTAAGGCTTACAAGTATTCTTTGTCTCCCCTTGTGTCGAATCAATAAATTGGGTAATACTTCCCTCGAAGACTGTTGCGATCCCCTATACTTGTGGGTCATCAGCGTGTCCACGCCCACCGTGCCCAGATGGCTTTGGCTCATCATGCCGACGCCATCAGGCTACTCGCCAAGGACCGCAGGTCACTCCGCCTGCAGCGCGCCAAGAAGGATGCTACTATCACGCGTCTTCGCGAGAAGATACGCACCTTGGAGATAACTGTCTGGACCCAGCAGGACCAGATTCAGGAGATGGAGGAGTATGGAGAGGACATCCAGGGAGGCGATGACTTTCTGAGCGACGACAACGACTTTGAGGAGGATGAGTTCACCGAAGAGGAGGACTACGAGTTTCTGGAGTCTGCGGAGGATGGGATCATTCCCATCGATGTGGATGAAGACGATGAGGAGTAGTTGCACTAGCTTCACTTATGTAGGTGTGAGTTGTATCCCGCACCATGTATCGTAGATTGGAGAAGAAGGGTTCTTAAAACCCTTAGTGTGTTAGCTTCTAATGTGTGTTGTTACCATGAATGAATGTTTGTGTGTTATGTGCATCATCAAAAGACTTTAAGTTTAAAACTTACCCAAAATAAGCCATAGAAAATTCCCTCTCGTCTCATGATCTATCTACCTGTTCAGATGGCTCGTCCGCATCGCAACAAAACCCGAGATGCAATGATGCAACTGCTGCAGACCCTGATGACAGACCGGGAAGCGAATGAGCGAACGCCAAGCAACCATAGCAGCACTGCAACAGTTGGCCAACAACCAGCATGGCCATGGGAACCATGATCACCCGGGTCCAAACTCAAGAATTTCCAAAACACCAACCCACCTGTCTTTAGCAAGACGAAGAGCCCTTAGATGCAGATGATTGGCTGCAAACCGTAGAAAACAACCTAGAAGTAGCTGGAGTTGATGAGAACGAGAAGGTGCTTTTCGCTACGCACTATCTCGCAGGACCAGCAAGAGCTTGGTGGACCAGCACCCGTGCCATGAACGCATGACAGATGATGACTTGGGCTGACTTCAAGCTCAAGTTCAACAAGTACCATGTACCACCAGGTTTAATCAAGAAGATGAGGGATGAATTCCGTGAAGTGAAGCAAGGCCGGATGTCGGTGGTAGAATACCGCGACGGGTTCCTCACCCTGTCAGGTACGCCCCGATGAAACCGACACCAATGAGAAAAGGAAGGAGAGATTCTGAACGGCCTGCATGACGAGATGAGACAGTATTATTCAACATCCCCTTTGCGACCTTGAAGCCCTAGTGGATTGCCATCCAGATGGAAGGTAAACGCACCAGGCCAATGAGAACCGCAAGCGCCGCATGATGAATCAGAGTGGGACCAGCAATGCCCCAAGATATCGCCCTAGCTCAAGCGGTGGTTTGCCCCGAAACAACAAGCCCCAGAACCAGATATCACGCCCCGGTTTTCAGAACCGGAGCGGAGAAACAAGGCAGGAGGCCCCCACCACAACAACAACAACAGTAACTCCTATGCGCACCACAATAGCAACTTCAACCGCGCTCCGCCGAGCCCCCAACAACAACAACAACAACAACACCAAGGACCGGAAGCAATGCCATCCCTGTTGCAACCAAGGACAAGTCCACAATCACCTGCTATGAATGTGGAGTTGTGGGACACTTCTCCAATGAGTGCCCCAAAAGGCTGGCCAAGCTCGCCGGCAACACCGCTGCACCTGCTCAGCAACAACGCCGTGTCTCCACCGGCAAGAAGTTCGCCCCCAACAACCCGAACAACCGCGGAGGTCGCCTCTACCACATGAACGCCGAGAAGCCCAGGAAGCCCAGATGTGGTGTATGTTCTCTGTTAACTCAATACCAGCAAGAGTGTTGTTTGATTCAGGAGCATCGCATTCATTTGTTACTGAAGATTTTGTATGCACTAGTAAGATTCAACCAATCAGCTTGAAACATGTCATGATAGTTCAAATACCTGGATCAACAACTAAAGCTAGAAAATTTTGCAAAGAAGTACCCATCAGAATTCAAGAAATAGTGTTTTTTGCAAACTTAATCGTTCTAGGAACAAAAGGATTGGAAGTAGTACTAGGTATGGATTGGATGGCGAAACATCATGGATTGATAGACTGCGCCAAGAAGGCCATCACCATGACTAGTAGCACCGGATAACAATAGAACATGTGTCTGAGAAACTGCCAGAAATTTCACTTGCAACCAAAGTGTAGCCAAACCAACTCTGGATCAGATCAGGGTCGTCTGTCGATACTCTGATGTGTTTCCGGATGATCTACCCGGTATGCCCCCGGATCGGGATATCGAGTTTATCATCGAGTTAATTCCTGGAACCGGACCTATAGCCCAGAGAGCCTATAGAACCCAACAGAGTTAGTAGAGCTGAAGAAGCAACTGGATGACATGTTACACAAAGGTCTGATTCGACCAAGTGCGTCGCCTTGGAGATCACCCGTTTTATTTGTTGATAAGAAGGATGGTGCCAATCGGTTATGTACGGATTATCGTAAACTCAACGATGTCACCATCAAAAACAAATACCCCTTGCCAAAGATAGAAGACCTGTTTGACCAGCTAGCCGGTGCCGTATTCTCCAAGATTGACCTTAGGACTGGTTACCATCAGCTGAAGATCCGTGCAACGGATATCCCAAAGCCTTTCACCACCGATATGGTGTATGAGTACAATGTCATGTCGTTTGGATTAACCAATGCCTGCCTATTTCATGAACCTCATGAACAAGGTCTTCATGAACTTTTTGGATAAATTTGTCGTTGTTTTCATCGATGACATCCTTATCTACTCCAAAACCGAAGAGGAACATGAGCAACACCTGGAAATTATCCTAGAAACCCTTAGACAACACAAGTTGTATGCCAAGTTCAGCAAGTGTGAGTTTTGGTTGAAGGCGGTAGGATTCCTGGGACATATCTTGTCTGCAGGAGGAATTGCTGTAGATCCCGCCAAGATCAAGACCGTCACGAATGGAAAGCCCCAACCACTCAGACTGAGGTCCGCGCATTTCTCGGATTAGCGAGATATTACCGCCGATTCGTTGAAGGATTTTCTAGCATAGCCCGACCCATGACCCAACTGTTGAAGAAAGATAAGAAGTTTGAATGGACTGCCAAATGCGAATAAAGTTTCCAACAGCTCAAGAATAGATTAACCACAGCCCCAATATTGATCATGCCGGATATCACCAAGCCATTTGACGTCTATTGTGATGCCTCCAAGATTGGTCTTGGATGCGTGTTGATGCAAGAAGGCAAAGTGATATCATATCTGTCCGGCAACTGAAGCAGCATGAACAGAACTACCCAACCCATGACCTCGAACTTGCTGCCGTAGTGTTAGCCCTGAAAGTTTGGCGTCATTATCTCATGGGTAATCGGTGCGAGATCTATTCAGATCACAAGAGCCTGAAGTATATCTTCACGCAAAAGGAGCTGAATATGAGGCAACGCAGATGGTTAGAGCTAATCAAGGATTACGATATGGAAATCCACTATCACCGGCAAGGCCAATGTAGTAGCGGATGCCACAGTGAGCCGGTTAAACTCCATGATAGCGGAAGAACAGCCTAGCCTATACCAAGAATTTGAACAATTTAGAATGGAGCTAGTTAGTGAAGGATACCTAGCAGCATAGAACTGCACCTACTTTGATTGGACAGATCAAAGAGAAGGGAAACGCCAGCATTGACGGAATCAAGAGTCAGATAGCTGCAAGAAAGGCACCAGGTTTCACCATAGATGAAGAAGGAGTACTTTGGTACAACGGTCGCCTGTGTGTACCGTCAGATTCAGAGTTGAAGCAAGTCATATTGAAGGAGGCTCACGACACCCTGTATTCCATTCACCCGGAGGACCAAGATGTACCAAGACCTGAAGGAACAACGGGTGGCACGGAATGAAGCGAGAGATAGGAAGTTACATCGCCAAGTGTGATATCTGTCAACGAGTCAAGGCAGAACACCAACGACCCGCAGGACTGTTGCAACCTTTACGATTCCGAGTGGAAATGGGATTATGTGGGTATGGACTTTATCACAGGATTGCCCAAATCAAGCAGAGGAAATGACTCCATTTGGGTAGTCATCGATAGGTTAACCAAGGTTGCACATTTCATCCCCGTCAAGACCACTTACCAAGGACCAAAGTTAGCTGAATTATACATCTCAAGGATAGTCGCCCTGCACGGAACCCCGAAGTCAATTGTGTCAGATAGAGGATCACAGTTCACCTCAAGATTCGGCAGAAGGTGCATGAAGGACTAGGAACCCGTCGAACTTCAGCACCTTATCACCCAGACGACGGACAGACCGAGAGAGTTAACCATATCTTGGAAGATATGTTGAGAGCCTGTGTATTGGAATATGGATCCAAGTGGGAAGACTGCTTGCCATATGCAGAATTCTCGTACAACAACGGTTATCAAGCCACTGAGATGGTCCCCTTTGAAGCCTACGGAAGGAAATGCGTACCCTCGAACGGTCGAGGAGAAAGCCAAGTGTTTGGACCAGATGTTCTACGAGAAGCCGAAGAGAAGGTGCACAAGATCCGCGAGTACCTCAAGACTGCGCAATCAAGGCAGAAGAGCTACGGCGACAAGAGACGCCGAGAGATGACCTTGAGATTGGAGATTTGTGTCTACCTCAAGGTGTCACCCCTCAAAGGAATGCAAAGATTCCAGTGAAAGGAAAGCTCGCGCCTAGATATGTTGGACCCTTCAAAGTTCAGTCGCGGGAAGTGTCTATCAACTGAACTACGAAGAAATGGCATGTGCACAATGTGTTTCACATCTCACTGCTCGGAAATGCATGGAAGTACCAGAGAAGACTGAAGTATTCAAGAATATAGATCACCGTTCGATGGATATCAACACGGACTTGACGTACCGCGAAGTGCCTATTCGCATCTGGAAGAAGCATACAGAACCACCCGCACAGGTATCAAGTTCTTGAAGATTCAGTGGAGCAATCACGAAGAAGAAGCCACTTGGGAGCGAAGAAGACATGAAGAAAGAATACCCCGATCTCTTTAGTACCTAGTTTTCTCTCGATCTCGGGACGAGATATTTTGTAAGGGGGAAGGGTTTGTAACATCCCAAGTTTTCAATAAAAGGAACAAGAGAGAAATTCAAGTGTCCAAAAATCAGAGCCAACAAAAACTTTTCTCATCATAATAGGACTATGCATGTAGATCACTTTCTTAATTAATTTGAGTGTGCAATTGCCATGATGTTTGCTTAGGTGTTCCCTCTCACTCTAAAACCCTAGCAATGATCACTTGATCATCCAAAGTCCAATAAAAAGAAAATAGAAAAGAAATTGTAAAAATCAATTTCACACACACATAAGGCTTGGGCCATTTTTGAAAATCTTTGGCCTAGACCTTTTTGGTTTGCACCATTGGGTGTAAATGGATACTAAACATATATTAACAACTTTGGAAACAATCAAACACATTTCAAATCAAATTTGAATCAAATATGAGCTCACATGTGATTATGGTCATATGAGACATTTTTAGTCTGATACTCACTTTGAGCCCCTGGTTTGTGAGTTTCCACATCTACACTTGACCATTTCTTTGCACCTTATCCAAGACAACATCAAGGACAACAACTTTGCTCAAGAACACACCCCAAAATTCAACCTCTATTTCAAATGGCAAGCAAGCAAAGTGAGGACTTTTTATTAAAGTGAAGATCACATGCAAAATGAATTTTTGCAATTCAATTCCATTTTGATCCCCACCACCACCAATAGACTACATTCAATATAAGATTACAACTCACCAAAAAGATTTGCAAAATTCGAAAATACTTTTCTTGCGGGCATTATCACAAACACCTTGCAGGCAGGGAATCCAAATGAGCCCATACTGAAAATTGGAGATGGACTTGGTCCAACCTGACCTTCTCTGCACCCCTGGCACCTCCCTCTCACTTCACCACACCAGTAGCACCACTTGCACCGACCATTGTTGGATCAAATCACCAAAATCATGCCATGCCGTGGCATGGCATGCCACCATCATGCCACCCTCACCTATGGCCATCTCTGGACCTCACCACCATGTCCCTTCCCTTCCTCTCACCTCCCTGAACACGCTCGTGCACCCCCTTGACCAAGACAAATCTTGTACACGCCAGCACACGCACGCCCAGACACGCCCAGGCATGCCCATGCACGCGCCAGAGCGCGCATGGCGCACACCCTGGCCCGCCAGAGCGTCAGCCGCCCCGCGCCCCTGCGTCACCTCTGCCCTCTCTCTCACCGCCAGTCGACGCCTCACCTCACACTGACCCGCCTGGACACGCTCAATGGCCCGCGGGAACGCCGCAGGTGACGAGCGCATCCACGATCGCCCGCCATGACCTGCGAGCTCCCATCAAGCTCACCGCCGCTGTAGAGCCTCGTCTTCACCACCATCACGCGCGTCAGCCTCGCCAGTACACCAGCAACGCGCCGCGCCCATCCCTTGCCTCTTCGCCGCCCTGGAACGACGACGCCGTCGACGACCCTCGCCGAGCGCCACGGCCACCCTTCTCTGCTATAAAAGGAGGACTCCTCCACTCAATCCGAGCACACCAATCGCTTCCACTCCTCACCACAGAACTCCTCGCCACCTCAATTTGCTCGATTAGCCACCGTAGTGCTCCAATTGCAAGATCGCCGCCGCCGCCAGTACACGGAGTCCGCCGGAGAAGGAGGCCGCCCCAGGCGACGCAACTGCTTCCAGGCGCTTCCCCATCGACGACAACATTGCGGCGCACATCTCCGACGATCGCCGGAGCTCCGACGCGCCCTCCGCCCCTCCGCGCCGCCCGTGAGTGCCAGTCTCGCCGGAGACGACGACCCCTCTGGGGCGTGGCCACATCTCACTGGCGCGTGGCCCCCACGCTGTCAGTTGGCCCGCTGCGCTGGACGCAGAACTGGGCCGGCCCATTTCTTTCCCTGTGCAGCCCAACCCCCCCTAAGCCCATCCAATTCAAATGTAATTTTCGAATTTATTTGAATACTCTCAGATGTTGTATTCAAATTTAAATAGGAGAAAATCCACCAAACCAAATTTTACAAATTTTATATATTTGGAAACCTTATGAAATTATCTACACAATGCCACTGGTTTGAACCCTAGATCTATTATAGAAATAAAGTGAGAAAATAAACAAAACAGAGACTTTTCTGCCTTAGAATAATCATTAAAAATCAACCAAAAATGATTTTTAGTTAATTCCAACTCCTATAAATCACATTACACGTATACTAATTGTTTTTACAAAAATATGCCATGCTTACTTTGAATGATCATGGCCTAGTTTAATTAAAGGACTATAGGGCTAATTCTAGTCAAAGATATTGTCCAAAAATATTGATAAATCATATGGGATTATTTCTCTCATTTAAATCTGGTCATGAACAATCCAAAATGAGGTAGAGACTCTGGTCATATAGGTCTCATATGAATTGTTGATGATATTAAATATTTACCATGCTAGGATTAAATTGTATGGGGTGCTACACCTCATTTAAATCATTTTCTTAAATGATAAGTATGAAGAGGTTGACTTTGGTCAACCTAGGTCATATATTATTCATGAGAGAAATTAAATCTTAATAGAATAACGAGAGGAAATTATTTCTCTAAATAAATGAAAATAACACTCAAGTTAATATGAGAGGAAATTATTTTTCTTAAATGAGACAAACCCCTCCACCAACTCAATAGTAATATGTGATGCTAGTTTAGGTTGTGCAAATCATGTGTGTGCTTAATTTAGTAAATAAGTTTGGTGTGATGATTGTGTATCCCGTACTCGTATTTTAGACGCTAGTACCAAGGAGTATCAAGAGGAGGAGGAGGTCTACTGTCAAGGAGAAGAAGACCACTTTGACCAATTCCCCAACCAAGGCAAGATAATACTCTTGCAAAGTGCAAGCTCATCATGAGCAAAGCATCACCCATTTACTTTATGTTCATGAGCCTACTTCCCAGTTTTATTTCCAAGCTTTACATACCGTTGCTTTATCCATGTACTTTTTGATTCATGATTTAATGGGGTTAATGTTAGATTAATACAAGAGTATCAAAGTTAGCCTAGAAGCAAAGCAAAGTACTTAGCACCCCTCATACCTAGATGCTAGTGCTAACTTAAAAATGACTACTCTAGATGGGAATATGTGTGGTGAAATAATGATGATGATGATGAAAGTTATGAAATGAATTTTGAAGGTGAATATGACCAAGGGAAGATAGTGATTTTTGATCAAAAACTAATATTGGTTTGGATGCGATACCTTTCCAATTATTGAGTACCCCCACAATACCTGATTATGGGTAAGGGCTTAACTAGAAGTTTATGTACCTTAGTATGAGTTCCCCTAAACACACATCATAGGGGTTATGCCGAGGCTGCCTCCGTTGTTGAGAAATGATGTGAATTGAAGTGAATTGTACGGCCAAGCCCTGTGCAGTTCCCAGGTTGACAGTTGGTCTTCACTGGGAGGCCAAGCTCATGGGGAGAGGTGCTCATACTAGGGTTAGTAAATGAAAGGTTATGGTTGATGATCGTACTGTGTTACGATGATTCGGGGTAATCCCGACGGATGAAATCAAATGTTGTGGCACAAGTGTGCAACCTCTGCAGAGTGTAAACCTATTCGAATAGCCGTGTCCACGGTTACGGACGGTTGGAAAGGCCATACAGTTTCCAGTGTTAGATTTTGAACATATTGATGAAATGAATGGTGAATGGTGACTGGTTTATATTGAAACACAACAGAGTTGTGGGAATGACACTAATGTTCCCACTTGAGTTAGTTAGCACATGAATAAGTCTTTAGCAACTATTTGCAAACTAAAATTGGCTTTATGCAAAGAAACTAGAGCTTAGCACCACCTTACTAGAATTGTTAGCACTTACACTAGTATTAGATTGCGAGTACGTAAAGTACTCACGGCTGTGTCCCTGGCTATTCAAATAGCCAGACTATGAAGAGGAGCAGCAGTACAAGGAGGACGGTCATCAGGAAGCCTACAACAACTAGGAGTCTGCTAACGTCAAGCGTTGGCCTGTGGACTATAGAGTCCTTGTATCTTACGCTTCTGCTATGAACTTATGTTTGTTTGTTGATCAGTTCGTTGATCACTAGATCAACTATTTGTGTAATATGGATCATGTGATTCCAATTTGTAAGACTTTATGGGTTGTAATGAATGATGACTATGATACTTAATTATTACGCCTCGCAACAACAATATTCCTGGGATTGCGATGTATGACATAATAGGCATCCGTACTTAAAAATCCGGGTGTTGACAATTATCATCTTTGAGATCCTCTTATAATTCGCAAAAATGTCTGATAATCCATATCCGCCAAATATTATCAATACCATATCTGCAACTGTATCCACCAGATATCCTCTTGACCAATATCCACATCCACATCTATATTCGGCGAATTCCTAAAAGTGAATAACATATCCTCACAAAAGGATAAGGATGCGGATTCAGAGCGAAAATTATCCATACCATTTACACCCATATGCATACACGACTTGACATCCGAAACTTGCACCTAATGGGGTTCGAATTCTGGTGGGTTTTTTGCACCACCACAGAGCTAGCTAACCAAGCATAGCGCGGTTCTCGACACGGCGCGTTCAGCGGTGTGTTGTTTGACCTATATCCGATTTCACCATCTATATGCAAAAAATATTTTCCAAACAATCCGTGATTCCGGGCGAGTCGGTGCTACGGCAGATGTTGTCTTCTAGTAATCACAACAAAACAAAAGAGAACTAAAAAGCCAAAAGGGTTCGAAATAAGAAGGAATGACAACTAAACGGTACATGAGCCTGAAGAAGAGCGCGGAGATCAAGCGACCAAAACAAATCTAGGGATCGACCCCCCTCGTCGGCAATGCCATCGGTCTGTCCCGCCTCTAGTGGCCTTGTGGCCATGGAGGCGTGGTGGACCATGGTCACTCGCCGCGGAAGGGTTCTTGTTCTTTGTTTATGTTCTTTTAGTATCAACTTTGATATGATGAGGTTGCGGCATCTTGAAGTTAGAATAAAATCCCCCCCCTCCTATCTTTGCTAAGGTTGTGCATCTAGCCTCGGCGGACGGGGTGTGGATTTGTGCGTTCCGCGGATCTCATAGGATCTAGTCAGTTTTCTTGTTTGTTGGTGTTGTTTTAGGTTTGGCTCCTCCGATCTACGGATCTCATCTTTGGCAATAGTTGTTACTCTGGTGCACTGATCCTTTTGGGTCTTAGCACGAATTTTTTTCGTTTGTCTACTACAAAAAGCTTTGCCTTTGGTTCGTGCCAGTCATCCCTAGGTAGTCTAATGCCATATTTGTATTTTTTTTACCCTTGACTGTAAGGCAAAAGCCCCACAGTTAACTTTTTATTCAAATAAAAAATGTAACCAGATATTACAAAGAAGGACTCACCTAAAAATTGTACAAACTAAGGCAGGAATGTTGCTACCAGATATTACCGACCACTTTAATTCCATCGATACGATCACTTTTTTTTTACCGATCCTAGGCTCATTTGAGGGTTTAGACTGTGCCTTCTTTATTGCTTCTGCCGCTTCTACACCCAAATCCCCACTACGAACTAGCAGCAGGCAACCACATTCGCTCATGGAAACTCCAGATCCAACACCCCCGTTGAACGATGTGGTCGCGCAAGAAGCAACCTCGAGTTAACGCCACCACCAGCGTTCTTCCTGTAAGAAGCCAACAACATAGAGACGGGGATCTCGCATGTTGTGTCAAGGCAACCTTCCCCATCGCTTCTGGTGAAGATGGGGGTAGCCACCGATGAGGAGCGCACGCACGAGTAGATCGGCCTCAAAGACTTCGTCGACGACGCCGACCTAGAGTGGGTCACCACGTTGATCAAAGACTGCTCCTCTTCCGCACGTGCATCAGCAGCGAGCGGGGGAGCACAAGGCAAAGGAGGAGTGTCGTTGGAAAGCGAAGCCGTAGGCGACAGTCTTCGTCGACCTCAACTCGAGTGAATGCCGTCAGCCACATCGTTGCTGCCGCGCCCATAGGCTGCAGTGAGTATCTCAAAGCCGTATTTTGGTAGATTTTGGGCTAGCGGCGAGCAAATTAGGTTAGTTTTCGCACTGACATTTCGTACTCTATGAAGAAGTATTATGAAACTATGTATGAACTGAGGAATGTTGCTACCTGAATGTTAATTACTTCTGGCTGATTTTTCTTTTTAAATTATGCAGTTTTTATTACGGTTTCGGTTCTTGCACCAGAATTTGAGATTGAAAAGGACACATTCAGTCCACTTTTAGGCCCCCGACTACAAAGGTTTTGCTAGAGTTGCTACCTTTTTTTTTTCTCGTTTCCTTCATCCCAACTCGCCGCCGATACCATGTCAAGAAAATACTCGCCGCCGATGGAAACTGCCGCCGGCGCCGATGGCTCGCGCCGTCGCCCGGCCCTCCGCCTCCTCTGCCCCAAGACGTCCATCCTCTCCGCCCCTTTCCCATCCCTCCTCTGGCTCGTCGGCTCCCCTCGCTTCCTCCAGCCCGTCACCGTCGCTGCCGCCTTCCGCTGCCTCCGCTGCCTACCCGACGACGGCCCCTTCTCCCCCAACCTTCCCCAAGAAGCAGGCGAGTCTCTCACACCCAATCCCAAATTACCGCCTTTCTCGATCATCTGTAGCTAGCACCACTCATGGCCCCTCTGATCTGACGATCTCGTATGCGGCGTGCAGACGAAATCCGTGGATTGCTCGTGAGGGGGTTCGACATCGTGGGAGCCCTCCTCTTTGGGAGCGCGAATTTCGAGGCGGATGCCGGTAGAGCGCTGGAGCTGGCTCGCGCGCTGAGGGAGCGGCTGTTCGGGGAGAAGGCGAGCCATGATATGGTCGGAGGCTGCGTGGATGCAGCTACTGGGGACATTCGATTTCTTGTTTCAGAGAGTATCGGATCAGAAGTGGTGGAAGGACAGGAGGTTGTGTGGGAAGATGAGCCGGAGAGGCTGCTGCTAGAGAAGGGCTGCCTTCTGCGCTGCCAGCTGCCGCTGCAGCTGCCACTCTATCTTCCTTTGGATGATAAATCTGGTAAATGTTTGCCTCTCTTCTTCAGCTTTAAGCGCTCAAATTAGAATGCTGAATGCTGCATTTAGCTGCCAGATTAGAGTTTTGCTGGCACTCAGGTATGTAGTGTGGAGATAGGTAGATAGACATTTGTTTGAGTTTGATCAAGCTTGGTCCAGTGATATGCCCTAAGTCATGGATTAACACTGACCAAACTATAAGAGTGAATTGCACTTGGCTCCGTAAATTTGACTGGTGGTACAGTGTAGTCCAACAACTTAAGAAACCTAAAACTCGGCTATGGGGTTCACTGATACTCCAGTCGAGGGCAGGAGGCAGAAAAGGCCCACATGGCATGCTGAGCTGGCTTGTCTTTACAAATACAATCCTGTCTCTTTGGTCCTGTACTCACCGAAAGAAATAATTCTGTACAATGTTTCACCTTTTCGCAGGCACTGAAGCTAGGTTTTCTTCACTCATTGAGTTCACAGCTGCTAACCTCAGAGGTCCTCATGCTTCGTACCTAGTTGAAGGCCCAACTGCAACATCTGAAGAATTACATCATTCTGTTATTTTACATGATAATGATTTGAATTATCTTTCATGTCTACCTATTAACCAAAACACAAATGAGCACAATACAAAAATAGTATATTGTTCAGAATTCTTCTCCAAAAAGAGGCATGACCTCTCCCTGATGAGAGAGGTAAGCTGGACTGAACTAAACTTGTTATACCTATTTGTAGTTTTAATGACTAATGACAAGTGTAGACATTGTCATATTTGGTCATTTACCTCTCTTGCTTTTGTTTATTCATGGATGAAATTGTAGGTATGCCTAGCTTTAATGTATGAAACAACATACGTCATATCCATTTCCAGTTTTATGAATGCCTTGCTTGGAAATATAAAGTACAGTAAGGTTGAAGTACTATCTGAAAAGTTGCCAGGCATCTTTCAGATGGAGATACATTTGATTCCTGATTTTTTTTGAACTGTTAATTACTGAATTGCATTTTGTGGGATGATGTTGATTTGTACATATGTATCCATGACAATCTTTAATCACACGTCTCTGAAAGTTTTATTTACTAGAATGCAGATGCAATTCAGATAACTGTCCTATCCAATCAATCATTCAACAGCTCAAAGGCTGGCTCGCCTATTCCTGTGTTAAAGTATTTTCCAGGTATTTATTTTCTTACATAAATATTCTGCTTCTTGAGAAATGAAACTTGTATCCGTTTGTCCTAGTTGTTCGCAACAACCATATTTCTTTTCTCCCTTCACTTTTGCATTGCTTGTTCTTTTGTTGCTGATTTATTTTTCATATTTTATATCACACCAGCATCGGCTAACCTGAGAGTAATCAACTTGAAGCTAGATATACTATGCTACAGTTCTATAGATCTTCCTGTAGCAGCTGCTGTATCCGAGCTAGTTATTCCTGGATTATGTGATCAGTTAAGCGTTATGAAGAAGGCTATTGTCTCAGAGCTCTTAACTCAACAACCTCAGGTATTTGATTCATTAGTCTTGCAACTGCCATGATGCCATCACTGAATCAGTTACTACATACACATGAAAGGGCAATGCCATAACTCCACTTCAACTTGCTGCATAGATATTATCCTAGAGATGTACAAGGCCACCGACTCTAAGTCTAATAGATCTCGAACACTTTAAAAAACCTTGTGATTCAGATAAAGAAAAATGTCTATTTAGATCCAAAATTTTGAGATAAAATATGAAAAGGCGCAGCATGTTATGGAGTTGTAAAGGTGTTCGCAACATGCAGGAGCTATATCAAAACTAGAATTAAGAGGGAATACATATGAATTCTCAGGTCATATCTCCTATTCTCCAAAGTTACAAGTGCTCTAATGTTGTTTTCTTGCCTTGGTGAGAAAAGGAATTAAAAGTTGTGCATTGATGCTTGAATAAGCCCTGGTGTTTGCATGGACTCTCTTGAGTTTTTGGGGTCATGTAACCACCTCTATGAGCATAGTAATAAGATGTAGCTCCCAGATGGATTCTTGGTGATGTGGCAACTGCTACTCATTTGAAGGTCCTTTTTAGTAGCCATTGCGTCATTGACTAAGGCTAACCAAACTGTTTATTTCTGAACTGGATATTGTTATGTGCTAATGGAGTAGGTTAGTCTATGCACCAATGACCAACCGCATGACAGCAACTAGATCAATCAGGAAGCAAATAAAATAGGAAGGTAGCGATCATCTTGTAATCTTGTTAGCCAAATAAACCACTTCAGTTAGGATGTAGGTAGTAGGGTTTACTGGGACTTAGATGTTCTATTCCTAGGGATATAGCAAGTCCTCCCTGTCAAAGGGCACCATGTACGTTACAAATGAAGCAGTGAAATAGTCAACAGTTTAGGTGAAGCCTCAAAGTCTCTTACCATGACAGGGTTAGGTCCTACGGTAGCTAGATGAGGCTGAGTGCCCTATTGTCCTATACCCAATTGTCGAACCCTTGCACAAGTTATGTGCAGGGTGCTAAAATGGTAGTAATGAGATTTGACTATGGACATTGCTTCCTGCATCAGTTGCTCGTTACAAACACCAGCCAGCTAGAAGTTATCATGATGTTAGAAAATTCTATAATTTTTCACAAAACTATCCTTCTTTTAATTTTGATTTATCGCGAGTAAATGTACAGTAGGTGTGTGAGCAAGCACATTCATTCCTGTTGTCATGTTTGCCAATATATGAAGGTTTTGTGGAGCATGAGAATTGTTATTCACGACCTTACGAACTCGTTTGGTTCCCATCATTTGGTGCTGGAATCAAGGAATTCATTTGTGATTCTGAGAATCAACTTGTTTGGCTGCCACGGAGTTGATACTACTAAAATTCAATTGAGAACTCCATGGATTTCATTCCTCTTGGCACCCTGCCATTTCTGTAAATTTGCTTTTTTACATGGACATACTCTGTAAGTACAAAACTATTTCCATTTTATATGAAATGATATCATCAATTTCATTTCATTTCTGCCAAATGAAATGAAACGATGGGGGCCAAACGAGCTCTAAATGAATTCAAAGAAGTAAATATGATTAATTAGCATAGAGCTCTGCGGATAATGTAGTTTTCTTGTTCCGATATTTTCTTCTATGTCCTTTGCATCATGTACCATGATTTTGTTTGTGTTTAATGAAAGTTTAATTGCGTGCAAAATGTGAAAGAATTTCTTATCTAACGTCTGTCAAATTCTTTGAAGCTTTGTCCATACCATTTTGTCCCCGCTGGATTGCGTATTCCTCTTACAGCTATATACGACACACGATATGGGGAGATTGAGGAAAAGCAAAGTATGGATTTTACTGCAATGCTTTACATATACTCTTAGTTCTTATTCAACTAAGCATGACATTATACGTGGGTGCATTATTATTGTGTGTATCTTTAAATTAATCGGGTGCTTATATGGATTTACAGGTGAACTAAGAAGAAATCTGCACTTTAGGCTTGGTCTGCCTTTAGACCGTCCTTTATTGCGGACTTCTAATGCGCTAACGTTTGGTGACATGATAGGAAGAGATAAAAACTTATCGAAAAATGGTATAAGTTATATGCATATGTTATAATGTTATAATGTTATACTGTTATATTCTTATATTCTGTAATCTTCTTGGTCGTTCCTATTTCCCTTACATCTGTTGTGATCTGTCATTGAGTCCAGGCTCCTCAATTCTTCGTGATGTCCACAAAGAAATTCCATCTAGTGGGGGTTAGTAGTTCTGAAAGTTTTTTACTTGGAGCAAATTAACAAATGTGCTGACTTTGTAAAGAAATAATGAGTTCAAATTTCATGTTTATTGCAGTATTAGGAGGGATCATGTCATTAATTGATGGTTCATATGAGTACTACCATTACCTCCACGATGGTATCGATGACAATGTAATGTTAGTTTTTACTTCAGGATTTCTCTCTATACCTTCATACCTTTTCTTCCCATAGTTTATTTAATATAGGCCTATTCTATTGTCGTATGGATAATTGTTGTTTACCCATGTTGAATAAGATTATGCTTGTTCAAGTTTTTTGTTTGTGGTCCTTAAATAACAGATTTGGATCACCTTCTGACCTTCATAAGAGCAACTCTAGAAGATTCCCTATAGTGCAGCCCATATATTTCACTCTCTTTCATTTCTCTTTTCTTTGTGCATATGAACTCCATTTTGGCTCCAATCCCACAACATAATGGGTTCAAACTTTCAAGTTTCCACCACACACAATTCAAAAACATTTCATATCCATAATTTAAAAATTCAAATACAAAATAGCCTGCAAATGAATCAAACAATCCAAATAAAACATGGTGAATCATCACGAAACTACTGTCCATGCAGCTGCCATCTAAGCAGCATGGATGCGGGGACACGGACACACTGATACGAGTATGGGGACAAGGGAAACGACATTTTATAGAAACAGCCTCACGGGAATATGTCAGAGTATATATGTATTACAAAAATTACACAACATATTATAAAGATTAAATGATACTCCCTCCGTTCCATTGAATTAGGTGTATAAATTTAGTGAAAAGTCAACGTCTTCTAAGTTTGATCAATGTTATAGACAAAAATCTGAACATTTACAAATCAGTATCAATATATCCACCATAATATTTTCAGTGTATTTATTTAATATTGTAGGTATTGATATTTTTTGTCGCCATACAAGAAAGGACCGAATTAGAAACAAGGTAATAGATGATAATAGGGTAGGGGTGGCTCCGATCGTCGAGAAGGTAGTCCAACACCGTCTAAGTTGGTTTGCACACATCTAGCGGAAGCCTCCAGAAACACCAGTTAACAGTGGTATTCTAAAGGCCATGGAAAATACTAGGGAGGGGGAGAGGACGACCGGAGCTGGCATGGATGGAGGCGGTAAAAAAGGACTTGAGGGATTGGAATGTTCCTAGAGATTTGGCTCTTGATAGGACCGCATGGAAATCATCAATCCATGTTCTAGAATCTTGGTTTACCTGGTCGTTGTTTTTTCTTTGCTCTCCATATCCTTTTGATTTCCTTATGTTTCTGTTGGGTTTCATATCAGTCATACTCAAAGTTCTCCTCTTGGTCATGTTCATCCTCCATTATCATGTGATGCATGTTTGCATTATGCGACCTGGCATGAAACTGGGACTGCTGCCTGCTTTGCATATTTCCTGAACTATACGGCTTTAACTCTCTGAACATGCAATTGCTGTGTGTCAATAGTGTGAATTAGCGTTAGCCTTGCCTTTTGATATAATGCCGATACCTGGGACTATGTTGTGATTTGGTTTGGTACATTGGGGTGGCTTTGTGGATACTATATGCCTGGAAGAGGATGATACATTGTTTTGTGTACCTCGTCGTATGGTTCTGCATCAGTCTCTGAGCTTCTGTTATCCTCCCATTTCAGGGATGGGGATGTGCTTACCGTTCTCTGCAAACAATCATGTCTTGGTACAGGCTGCAACAATATTCATCTATAAATGTTCTTTCACACAGGTTTGTCAGACTGTTGATCTTGCCGTGTCTATTTTCTTGAATTATATTGTTTGACTCCACTTCTTTTTGTATTGGTAGCAGAAAATATGATGTCAGACTGATCAATATATTTCCTGCAACTTCTTATCAGGGAAATCCAGCAGGTTCTTGTTGACATTGGTGACAAGGATCCGTCATTTGTTGGATCTCGGGAGTGGATTGGAGCGATTGAATTAAGCTTTGTGCTTGACAAACTGCTTGGCGTGAGTTTCTGTATATTACTTTTCCGTTTGATGAATAACTGCACATGTTTTATGATGATTTTATATTATAAGAATAGCAAGATTTATTCCTTACTCACATGTTGCTCCCGAACCTTAGCAATGCCATTTTCAGCATAAGCATAATGAACACGAGGATACATGGTCTCACGATGCTCATTGTTCAGCATATGTTATCTTCACTTGCTTGAGGAATGCAGGACTGCCGTTTTTTATAAGTTCTGATTTCAATATATATCCTGAAGCTTGTTTGCAGTGTCGCCTGTAAACCTGGAAACAGAACAGCTGAGATATAACTGAAGTTTGTTTTTAGTACAGACTACAGAGTATTGTTTCTTTTGTTAGATGCTGGTCGTGTGGTCTGTTTTGCTCTGTCATTTCGGATGAGTTGGATCCACGGAAAATAATTTCAGGAGAAAGTTGAATTTCTGGGTGGGTCAAAATTTGCTCAAATGCGGATGAACATTTTAAGTCTTCCAAGGTTTTACAAATGTGGTCCTAATCATACTCGCTAGAACTGGTAGATACCACCAGAGAGCCCTTACATTCCATGTAAATGATCTTGAGTTGCAATCCTGGTTTGCGTGCATTTGTTTTCTACCCTACTCGAATAAAATTGTAAACCCAGAACAATAATCCGTTCGCATGGGACTGGGACTAGATCCCAACATCTCTTGCACACAATGCTACACCGTAAATGGGCTTTTGTATTATCACTATTTGTGTTAAATCTGAGAGGATGTCATTATTTGTGTTAATCTGAGAGGACAGTAGTTCAAATACACTCAGGTGTCAATTGCTTTTCTATGTTTGTTTGAAAGGAAAGCAGTGGGGGAGGCCCCATAGTGTTTTTTTTTGGAAAGAATTAGTAAGAAACCAAATTCACGTCCATGGGGACTTCAGCCTGGGTGCGGGGCTGTAACATCCAATCCCTGAACCAAGTGAGCTAGGCTCACTTTTCTTAATTACTTTCTTGTACTCATATCATACTATATGTTATTTTTTGGCTTAAAAGTACTGGATCGTGCAGGTTAGTTGCAAGATAATTAATGTGAGATCTGGTGATGAGCTTCCTGAGAAATGCAGAGAAATTGCGATACATTTTGAAACCCAGGGGACTCCTGTGATGATTGGTACGTACTTCTCTATTATGCTATATACAGCTGCAATAAGGTATAATAAGCATTATAAATGGAAATCACAGTTCTCCTTCCATCTGAAGTTATCTAAAGTTGCCACAAAACCATGAAATCTATTTCCACCTGAGGCCTAGTTTATTTAATCCCTATAAGGTAGGGACTGATCTGGATTAGTGCCCAGTCCTGGATGTCCAGCCCGGCGAGTTGTTTTTTCCAGCCCAGCAAAATTGTAGTGTTCGGTTACTCCCTACCGCTAATACTGGCCCAACTCATCCCATCAATTTCTACTAACTTGACCTGGAAACTTTTCATCCCCATCTGGCCTGTGGAAAAAATTCCACGAAGGGAGGACGCTAGCTATGAGCGAAGAAGGGGCAGGAGACAGCGAGCTTGGCTTCCCGTGCTTCAATCCAGGCACAGGAGAGACCTAAGCGAATATGTTTTTCAAGACATGGATTAGAAGGGTTGGGGAAAGGGGATTAAAATGGATTAGGTGACAACTCTGGATCAACCAAATCCTTGTCTGGATCAGATCCAAGGTGGGATTCAATCCATTGAAAATGAACTAGGCCTGAGGAGTTTGGGTCAATTAACCTCACTCTGTATGTTGTGTGTAAAACATTTCAGACTCATCCTGGCATTTAATGTCTATAATTTATATCTTGAGTTGGGTTGTGTTTGTTCCCATATATAGTCATGTTTGGTTATGCTATCTTCATGGGGCTATCTGTCGCCGTCTTCTATTTCCATGCTGCAGTTCTAGGCATATTCAGATCTGTCTAGGTATCATTCGATTTGGTAGTCTCTTTGCCTAGTTTGTTTTTCTTGGTGGCTCTCTTATGCTTGGTAGATTAAGAGGCAGACAACCTCCAAGACTGAGTTGTGAGCTGTGTATCTCTTAGCAGCGGTTACTTGGGTACAGTTGTTATTTCAGTGTAGTGTTTCCATTGGTACACTCTTTGGTCTGATACCTACAGGTTCTATTAGTAACATGGGGCCATAAGTGCATGATTAGGTTGTTGCTCTTTTAGCATATGTGTATGTGTCTTTAGAGTTTTACTAGGTGGCAGACTTTTTCGTGAAGCCTAGACCAGATTCTAGCACAACTGTTAGATGAGGTTATTTTATAGTTGTTTTCATTTATGGGGTTTCCTGCATAAATTGCCCCTCATATTCATGATGTCCTGTTGGCCTCTTGATGAATGCAAGGCCTATTTGCAACACGCATAGGGTGGTTGGACCAATGTTTGTGTTGATTAACCAGGCAACACTAGTTCAGTTGTTGCAAACTTGTGGTCATCTTAATGGCTGCAATGTTTTTTCATTGATTCTTAGCCTTATCCTGCGCCATTTCTGGACCTAAATCTAAGTGGAAGGGCCTGCTGTCCATGCTTAACCTTCTGGATAAACAATAATAGATGACCAAAAGATTAATCAATTTTAACAGAAACATATAGACCAAATTTTCTGCATAAATAGAACATATTCTTGTATTGATCATTTTCTATATGGGTAACGGATGTAGGTGGTGGAGTGTTGGCGTATACCCTTCTGGGAGTTGATTACAACGAAGTCAGTGGTGATTGTGCTTTTCTCATCCTTGATCCACATTACACTGGTCCTAATGACCTCAAGAAGATTGTTAATGGCGGATGGTGCGCTTGGAAGAAGTCCGTTGATAGCAAAGGTCGGAGCTTCTTCTTGAAGGACAAGTTCTACAACCTTCTTCTACCCCAAAGGCCAAATATGGTGTGAGAACCGAGTAATATTGGAAGTGCTCATGTATGAAGGATCAAAAGGAGACTGATTAGTAAAGCTTGCACCATCTAATGATTCATTTAGATAAAACTGGATTACTGTGGCCGGTGGTCCAGCAGATTTGTTAGTTTGGATTTATTGGCATTCAGTATGATGAATTGATGATGTAAGTCAGTGTGCGTACCCCTGTTAAGATGGTGTTCTAAGTCATGACAGAAATTAGTGAATAACCCCTATAAGATGGCTACAATCTCAACTTCTGTTTTTCAGGCAAGGTTATAATTTCCACTGTTGTGCTAACCGCTCTAAAATGGTAGTGCAAACGTAAACGCTGTTCACTAATGTAGCCACCAAATTTTATGTACACAGACTAACCAGCGCCACATGATCTTTTCTGTTTGATGACATCCGAGAGTCAGAGCTAACCCATTGGTCTGCGACTAGTCTGGCGGTTTGGATTCAATGTCTGCCGAGCAGACTGTCAGCCAAACCTGACGTCGCCAAGCAGGACTACCCTATCTTCTAAGAGCTCTAAGCTCCCAGGGTTCTGCTGCTCTGTGGTTGATCGTGATGTGTCGCACTGTGGTACGTACGTGCGAGGCGGTTGCTTGTCTGCCTGGAGGTCGGTTTGCTCCTGAGCTTTGACTACGAGGTCCCCAAACACAAACAGCCAACACATTCTTATTTCCCCCAGTTTCGCCACTAGCCAGTCCGATCAACCTCCCGCAAGGTTGGGGACGCGGTGCCCTGCCAACCTGCCGGCGTCGCGCCCGATCCTCCGCTGCTGCTCTGACTTCCAGTCTCCGCCCATATCCGTACACCGAGACCCGGCCCCAAGCATCCAGCGGCGCGTCCTTGACCAGGAACTACAGCACGGCACCTTGCAGCCCCCATCGTCGGCAGGAGCACCACTAACGTTGTCTCCTCACTGGAGCTGCAGGTTAATCTCTTCATGTCACATAATCTCTCCCTCTCAAGGCATATCCCCACTTTTTCCCCCATTTTTCCTTGTTGCACACCGTAGTTGTTTGATGGAATGCTCCAAAGTACTTGCAGGCTTTAATAGTTCAACATCGGTTGTGTTCTGAAAAAATACAGACTGTTTCAGAAGCAGTAAATGTTCTTCCACTTCAACAAAGTTAATTGAAGGAGATTTCCAACGAGTGATCAGTGTATTATGTTGACGGCTTAATATGATTATAAGTTGCAACGGACCAATAGAGGGACTAATGTGGCATGTAGGTAATTTTGTTTTTCACCCATGGTCTATGTTTGTCAGTCCACTACATTGAACCAGCATGTGTGGTACTGTAACCTGATTGCTATTTTAAAAAGGCTCAGAAACCCCAATGGTTTTGACCAAGATCTGCACATTCATAAAGAAAGAACATCTAGCTGACTGTAATAACTACACTCGAGACATACAAAATGAACTTGATGGAAAATTTTCACCAAATTGATTGAAATTTGTCTATTTGTAACCTGATGGCGTATGGGCTGAGATGTCATTAGCAAAATAACAGTCCTTTTTTACTTTCTTTTAACTTAGTTTCACATATGCCGTAAATTATCATTTAACCACAGTAATATTATTTTCAAAACTATTCCTATTATAAAGCTCTGCAGTTGGAAGATAATGTTGTAAACCAAGTTCTTCCTGCTATGTCATAGCGATACCCAGTCCAGAATGGTCCTCCTTGAAACAAAGTTAAGGCCATGATTATTGAAACCCAACTAATTATATATAGCCCATATTTAGCTGCTAGAATATTGTTTACCATAATTTCATTGGTGGGATGGTGTTGATTTTGGGACAGCTTCGTTCCTGCTGGGGTTTTCAGATTAGGGAATGGTATGTGTTCTCCACGCACACAGAAGAGAAACCAGTCTCTTGGATAGGGTTTGTGTGTGCCAACGACGGCCAGAAATCGACTTGCCAACCGCTTCGACTCTACTCTATCGCCGACAAACTTGTTGACAGCTCCTGCGCTCCATCGCAGGTCTTCGTCCCTTGGCCCAAGCCTACACCCGCTATTGAGGTCTCAAGCTTGGATCCATCCAACACCGGGCCGCCACAAACCTACAGCAGGAGTTGGACCTCCTGTAGCATCAGGAGGCTACACTAATCCGGCGAACCTGGAGGATGATGCAGTAGAAACCTGTGTGTATCTATTGCCGTTTCTTCGGATCTACCTGTATGTGTAAGCATACCTGTAGCTTTATATACATATATATGCTTCGTAATGCGCATGCTCCCTGTTATAAATGTACAGATGCATGGTGTTAGAATTAGGATCGATGATGCATGTTGGTAATTGCAGATGCATACTATGTGCATCAGTTGTATGTGGGATTGCAGGTATGTCTTCCTGTGTGTGTGTATTTGGACCAGTTATAATATTCCCGTTACATGGATTATATATTATATATGACCTGCTATTTAGGGACTTTATCCTGTAGCTTTCATGTATATGAAGCATGATCATGCTGCTTGCATATATGATCTATTTTCACGATATGATTTGCTAGATGTGAACTTTTGATGGTGAAAGTTGTATACATTGTAGGTATCCAAATATCATTAGGAAAATATAGTCCCGTTGCTGATTAGGTGATAATTACTATTTGACATATGTACCATCGACACAAGTTATTTGGCATGGAGAAGACTTTCTACTTGTTTCATCGGTACAGTTCAAAGGTGAAAATGACAAGAATCGAGGAAGGAACTAGGGAGGCCGGCAATGGACATGAGCAGCATCGATGTGGTTGACAGCCTAGGCAATGGATTGATTGTCCTTTATGTTTATTGAACCTTTTATGCTGTGTATGGTTTGCTTAGGCCAATGTGGTTTGATTGGGATTTACTTAGTTAATTTGCAATTCGTAGCAATTAGGCATCAAACTTAATTAACTACAAGTTAGCACAAAGCAACGACATAGAAATGTTGAATCAAACCTTATGTTAGCTGACCAGCGGGCCGAAAGGTTATGAAGAACTTAAGTTCATTGAGAGAAAACTGATTAGTTTTATTTTTTAGTGTGTGGATTGAGCATACATGTGGCATTTGTTCACCGGTCTCTCTCATACATCCACATGTTTTTGAGTGGGAGGAACTGAATGGGCACTACGGTGTAGATGCATTTGTCATCTGACACATTGTTGGTGATGGCTTACCAATTTACGTATATGGTATTTCATGGTGCCCCCTTCACCTTGGTATCTCTTTCTTGCACTACACTTCCTCATGTTCAGTTTGGCATGCTTTTTCTTCCCATTTCTTAATTTATGGTGCTTACATGTGACCAGTAAATATGAAAAATGAATATTGTTGTTCTTTTTATCGATAGGATTAAAGAAGATTTCTTGATTAGAGGAAAGCTAAAAAAGAGATTGTTGCTTCTCTTTGGTAAATGGTTGAGCCTGTTTGTAGGATTAAGGCACCTCACGACAGATAGCGCTACATTAGACACGTCGGCCACCGACATCGTTCA
The DNA here is from genome assembly GCA_030979885.1 of Lolium multiflorum. Taxonomy (NCBI): domain Eukaryota; kingdom Viridiplantae; phylum Streptophyta; class Magnoliopsida; order Poales; family Poaceae; genus Lolium; species Lolium multiflorum. The sequence continues at coordinate 211,897,606 of CM061749.1, forward strand.
CCAAAGGAAAATCCTATTAGCCAGAGGTGTAGCAACGGAAAATGGGTAAACGACAATAGCAAAGAACGGCGCAGCAAAGCGCGCTGGGTCCATCTAGTTTGCTTCAAGCTTCTAGGATGCATGCTGGTCAGCAATCGTAGACATCAATCGTGGTCACTGGTTGAAAGGTAAAGCAACAGGAGGGCAAAAAATGCTGGCTGGACACAGTAGATACGTCGAAGACCTGGAGACACCTTGTAACATTTAGTAGTGCTTCATCTGCAGGCTCAATACTTCAGATGTGATTGTATTCATGCTTTTTTGTGCAGATTTTTCTTTACTGCAAATCTAAACCTACTTCAGATGTGATTGTATTCATGCTTTTCTGTCCACATTTTTTTAATTTCAAATCTAAACCTACGTATGTAGTTTATTTTTGTTACTCCTATGTGATTTGCTCAGTGGAGTGATTAGATTTGTTGAGATGCTTCTGTAATGCACTACAAATATTTGCTATCATGTGTACACAGTCGTGGCTACGAAAACTATCTCGCTGACCAAGGAGTGGCATGAGGTGCACGCTAAACCGCAGGCCGTACCATCCCCCATCCGTGGGAACGCTGGTGCCCTTCGGAAGATGGAATTTGCAAGATTAATACTGATGGGTCTTTCTCTTCCTCTGGAAAATGTGGCGGTGGTGGTGTGGTTGTGAGAAGCCACAATGAAGCATTTGTTGCAGGGGCATCACATTTTTTCTCCAATGTCATTGATCCAGAGGGCGCCGAAGTCCTAGCATGCAAGCGTGAGGTGGAGCTGGCCAAAGAAGTGGGTTGTTGACAGCTCAAGCTTGACTGCACCAATGTGGTGAAGAAGCTGAAGGAGGATGGAAGAGACAGATCAATACATGGGCTATTGATAGAAGAACTGAAGCTTACTTTTTGAGACTTTGATCAGGTCAAGATCAGAGCTGTGCGCCGCACAGCTAATGTAGTTTCTGATAAGTTAGCTAAGGTAGGCTGCGGTAATAAGTTGTGTAAGACTTGCTGATGATCCGTGTGATGATGTTTAAATAAAATGGGCAGCCTATTCCTCTCAAAAGAAAAAGTGTACAGAGTTGTATTAGCTTTAAAATTGAGTAAGGAAAAGCTTTAATATATATCCCCAATAACATTATTTGCATTAGTCGATATATGCATTTGCACCTAGTACATGATTATGTTAACCGAGACGTGTGTTACAGTGCACGTTTACTCGCTATGTAACACCGGGCCCTGAACAAATGCTACCATGCACTCTCGCTGATCTGTGTGGCTACGTCTCTCCGGCGGCGGTAAGTAGCTTCCCATCCCTCGTCTCCCTCTTCCTCTCCCCGGCCGGCCGTCCTCTTCCAATTCCGGCTGTCCTCTTCCTCTCCCTCGTCCAGCCCTACATGATTTCGTCCAAAACCCTAGTTCGAAGATAGAGCTGAGGGCAGCTGAAGATGAAACAGGGTAGTGGCGGCGGTAGGGGAATGGCGGCCGTGGTTTCCGGCCAATTTCTGGCCAGTATCTGGCCGGGTCGATCATGGAGTTACAAGGAAAAAAGCTTCAGGCCGTGTAGTTTCATGGCTTCTGCCCATGTAGGTTTGGTCTCAGTGGCAGAGCTACGTATTGTATATCTGGTCAAAAGACCCCAGCTACACCCTCGTTTGATCCTAAAAGCACCGGCTAATGACCACACTATTCGGTTTATTTTATTGTTTCAATATGTGTGTGAAATAATATATACATTGTAATATACATATGCTATTTTTTTTACATATCCATCAAGTTTATAGTGTCCAAATTCAAAAAAAAGCATTAAATTCCATGTGTTGTCCATCCAAACAAGAATTGGAATTGGGTACACCCGTTGATTCCAACAATAAATTTCAAACACACCCAAACAACAGAATATGAAGGGAAGCCAATTCATTTCCATCTTTGATTTGGAATTCCCAGTCAAATTCAATTCGAGATCCAATTTATTGCATCCAAACAAAGCGTAGGGTTTTTCGGTGCGAGTGCGGGGCTCGCCAGAGAACTTAGGGGAGGGTGGGGATCGCCAGAGTTGGGGCTTTAGAGGCGGGCGCGGTAGCGTCGCCGGCCGTGGGAGGGGGAGCAAGTAGTTTAGCCCGGCCGTGGCGGCGGGGGATGAAGGAGGCGGGTGGTGAGTGGTGACGATATTGAGGAAGAAGGCGAGTCGCGCGTGTTGGGCCTGGCCCACAATCTCCTCTCTGCGGGCATCGGCGGTCTAGCCAGCGCAAAAGGCTAATAATAGGAGCTCTCGAGGAGTAAGGGCGGCGATAGGGCCCTGGGCATGAAGCCCGCTTGTCGGCCGCTTCACGGGCTATCTCCCTCTCCTCCTTCGGACGTTGCCTCGCCGCCTCCATGGCAGCGTCCCACTGGCGGGGTAAGGGCCAAGTTTCCATTTCAGAGGAAAAGTAAGGGCCACGTAAAAGCCCAGGATTGACAAGTGGTGACGAGTGGCCCAGAACTCGGTTCGGAATGAAGTCCACCGCCTCACAAGCGCATTCCCCAAACTACCCCTTAGAGTAGATCGTACGGCGGCAGAGCACGGACTCGCTCGCTAAAAATCCAAACGGGCAGCCACGATCTGCCCCGCCTTCCCCGAGCCATCGCCCCACGCAGCCAATAAATCCACCGCAGCCCCCCAGAAGGACACGCCTGGGGTTTTTCTGCTTCTGCTCCTGATCGCGAGACGAGATCTAAGGTGAGCCGCCATTTTTTGTGATCGGTCTTATCGCTGTAGTTCATCCGTGTTGTGCCTTACTAGTCCGTGCGATGGTTGTGCCTTACTAGTCCGTGCGATGGTTGTGCCTTACTAGTCCGTGCGATAATCGGATCCGCAATTCTAGGCGAGCCCGAGACGTTTTCGGTTTCATCTCTCGTTGCGTGAGGTGTTGGTTTTGGTTAGATCGGAAGGGCTTTAGTGCTCCTAGTGGTACAACATTAGAGCAGCGGTTCAGGTGAAATGATCTGCGCACCGAATTTCTATAGAATTTTCTCCCCGATCCAATTTACCGTCTGTGTGATGCTATTTAATGCCGTCGTATTCAAACGATCTATGTGCTATTTATAGATCCGTATTGTTTCCAGTATGGAGGATTGGTCAGTCATCTCTGATAGTAGAGCGTAAATTATAATTTAGACGTGCTAATAGAAATGAGTTCTATATATGTGGCTTTAGATCTATTGTTTTTGCATGAACATATGATTGGCCTTTAGGACCAATGTTCTAATTTAAGAGATTTTTGTTCTGTTAGATATCAACCTCTGTTGCGTTATAGTATACTGCTACTGGTTCGTGTAATTCACAAGAGTACTCGTATTTTGGTAGTGCCATTGTTGGAAATTGGGCTTTTCTAAATAGATTATTTCTGTTGCTTGATTGTATTTGCTCTCCTTTGTAACAATCATGGGTATTTTTTGTCTGACGCTTACATCTTTTGTGTCATCTCTAATCTGAATTATACTCTTTTACAATATAAACCATGGGCATCTTCGTGAAATAAACATTACGATGTTTTACCTAGTTGTCATGCAGAATGCAATATAAACTGAAGTATTACCTGGCTTGCCTTATATTGCCAGCCCTTGTATTTCAATCTGTGCTTAAAAAAAAAAGTTAACAGTGTTTTACTTAGTTTTTTCTTGCATGCTTATTTACCTCTGACCTCTGTGGTTTTCTTATGAAAACTTAAGAGCTACCAAATCTTGTTAGCACTATCAAACATTTATCTTAGGGTGGTTCAATAATTTCAGATGCTTTTTATTACTTATAGTCCTGGTACACACTCTAACTTCGTGTCACTCCTTGTAAAACCGGGATTTATATTTGCAGCTTGTTATTCAAAAGCAGTCAAGATGGTGAAGTTCACAGCAGAAATGCTCCGTGAGATTCTGAACAGGCAGAATAATATAAGGAACATGTCTGTTATTGCTCATGTGGACCATGGTATGTGCTGGAAAACTGCTTGGGTTGTATATATATTTGTGTTTCTATTATGTTCTTTTGGCAAGCTTTTAGCTTGTTCCTCTTGTATATTGTTTGCACAAACAGTTGCCCAGCTTAGATTGATGTAATATTTTGCCGCACAATTTATTTGTTTACATTCCTGCTGTCAGAATGTGTTTTCATCTATGATTGCGTAAATATTATTCATATATTATATCTGTATTGATGCTTCATAGCTTCACAGTGCCTCACATACCCACTCTAGATTGGGTTAATATATATCTATTTACATTTATGTTGTCCAATTGTATTTTGATACTGACAATTTTAGTCCAACTATTCGAAAATACTGCATTTAACATGATAGGCACAATAAGAACTGGGTGCTAACTCAGTGGCAAGGCTAGCTAGTGCACAACCAGCCCACTCGGGTTCGAATCCTCACCTAGCGGTAATTTCACCGGGAGGGGCGGGGGAGAGTCTCATCCTACCTAACAACGTATAATCAAGGGAGGGGTCATTCCCCCGCTAGTCAACGTTTTTAACATGATAGGCACAATACTGTAAAGTTCAATGCATAATCTGTTTGTTCATCATTTCACTTTTAACGATCTAGTAATCTAGAATTTTAATTCTATTTTCGTTTTGTCCTGAAGTAAATGGATCTGATTATCTTATATATGTATTTATTGTATTTTGCATTATATACTGGTGTTCCAACACTCTTTTGTTTGTATTTTGCAATTTAATCTCAGTAGGTCATGTGTGCAGATCAAGCCACACTTTGTATCTTGATCTTGTTATTAATCAATGAAATTCCAACATATGTGACGACTGTGCTCTAACATTGTGTAATTTTAATTCTTTTTTTTTTGATATTGAGACCTTGCACTGTAATTTGCATGTTATTGACTCTTTTTTCTTGACCGGGAATTACGCACATCAAGTTGCTGGTGACGTTCGCAAGACTGGTACTCCTGCATATGAAGCGGAGCGTGCTATTACAATAAAATCCACTGGTATCACTCTTTTCTATGAGACGACTGATGAATCACTCGGGGCAAGAGAGATGGGAAAGAGTACTTGATGAATCACTCGGGACATGTTGATTTCCCTTCGGAAGTCTACTTTGGTCGTGGTTGGCTGTATTGAGTTTGCCTGTGTTCAAACTGAAATGTGGTACGTCACGGTAGGGGCTTTTCCTACGATATATAAACACGAAACACTAGCATGAGAGTGTTATGTTTTACGCCAAGACTTCGACTTGATCCATATGTGGTCCTATCTCTTTTCGGGGAGGCAACCGGAGGCTATAGATATTGGATACAACCATCTCAAACCAATTGCATATTCTAATAGAATATATGTTGATTATGCATTGTCTGGTCTTTATTTATCAATGACTCATTTTTGTGCCACCTTGAGTGAATCCAATAATTATAATCTACAATTTTTAAAACTCTGTAATTAAAGGATGTGTGCATGGATTCAGTTCTTTTTTTAATAAAAAAAACCCATAAGAGCTAGAAATAAGAAGGAATGTCATGACTAGTCTAGAAATAAAAAGGAGTGGACACATCGGTCTTCTCGGTTCCTCACAGGGATGTCATTATACAACTTGCTCGTTAAGACAGTATTCAACATGCACCGATACCTTTTGGCACATTTGGGATGCTCGCACCTCCAAGAGGAAGGAGGTATAGTACATCCGTGTGCTATTGCGGGAATGATGATGTATCATCTCACGAAGCTCGACGTAAGGTATTCTATAGGTTGACTGTGGTGCGCGATCATCGCGGTGCAATTTACATCACTTGGTTTTATCAGGATCGAGCCCAGTGAGAGAGATCGCTCTACATGTGAACCGGTGATTCAATACATCAAACTCTAGCCATGTCGTTTAATTCTATTTCGCTTTGGCATGTGCATCATGGGCAGAATGTTGGTGCACATGTTTTAGTTTGTTCTTCAAAGTTTTCTTGTATGTGGGTGTGGCGTGGTGTGCCCCCAGAGATGATCCGGAAAACAATCTTCTATTTCTTAATACTTGGCCCCATTTTCCTGGTCTCACAGCGAGCCACATAGGCTTATTAACAAATTTGGCCTCCCCGCACTGTTCCCAGCCGTACGGAACAATTAGCTCACCATACCGACACGACAAAAGGCTACGGATGGGCTGCTCAACCTATATAGCCTGGAAGGCTAGAAGTCCGTCTGTGCGCTCGCGGGCTCAGGGCATCTCCAACCGCGCGACCCAAACGGACGCGCTGGGCCGTCCGTTTGAGCCGTTTGGGTCGCCGGCCGGACACGCGGACCGGCCCGCGTGTGTGGGTCGCGCGGTGCGCCCAACGCGCGGACGCATCGCAAAATCGGAGAAGCACGAAAACAAAATAAAAAATGTCAAATTTAAACAAAATTTCATTAAACATATGTCCTATTTTGGGCAAATTTGTACATAGCCCTATTTTGGGCAAATAACTAACAAAAGAAGCCCCTATATGGGCTTTTAAATTTAAATTTAAAAACCCTCTATTAGGGTTTGGTCGGCGGCGCGGTGGCCGCCGGTGCGCCGCCTAGCCCCTGTGGGCGTCGTCGGCGACGTCGTCGTCGTCGACGACGTCCCCGGGCGGGGAGGCGCTGTTGTGGCTCGACCGCGCCGGGGACTCCGGCCACGGAGACCACAGGGCCTCCTCCCAGGCCGAGTGGGGGTCCGGAGCCACCCTAGGCTGCGGCGGCGCACGGAGCAGCGCCTCCTCCCTGAGGCGCTGCTGCCTCTCCTGGCGGCGCCGCCACTCTGCGCGGCGCCTGGCCTGCTGCCGCCGCTGCTCCTCGCGGCGCTCCTCGTCGGCGCGCCGCCTGGCCTCCTCCCGCCGCGCCGCTGCCTCCTCCTCCCGTCGTGCCTGGCGGGCCTGGGCGTAGAGCTCCCAGAGCTCCGCTTCTTCCTCCGCCAGACGCGCCGCCTCCTCCAGCTCGGACGTTCGAATGGCCGCCTCGAGGTGCGGCCATTTCTCCTCCTCCTCCGCCGCCGAGATGAGCAGCGCGGCGCGGAGGTCCGGGTCCTCCTCCGAGGACTCGGGCTTGGCTCGAGCAGCAGCGGCGGCGGTTGCGGCAATGCCGCGCCGCCGCGGGCGGCCTCTCCGATGTGGAGGCCGCCTGGGTTTCCGCACGATGGCCGCAGCGCCGGCGGACGGCGCCGGCTGCTGCTCGCCTCGTCGTCGTTGGCTCCGGCGAAAACCCTCTTCGGGGCCATGGCGGCGGTTTCGCTGCGGGAGTGGAGTGGGGACTGGAGTGGAGGGCCAGATCCCCTCCAGTCCCCATTTAATACCCCCCGGGTCACCGACAGGTGGGCCCAAAGGAGACGAGGCGACGGACGCCCGGACGCGAGCGGACGCCGCGTGCCATCCGCGGCCACGCAAACCCGGCCAAGATTTGGGCCGGGTTTGCGTCGTTCCGGACGCGCGGCCGTCCGCTTTTGCGGTGCGTCCCGCGTTGGGCCGCGATTTTGTCCGGCTGGACCCATCCGGACGCGCGGGCGCGGGATGGGTCGCGCGGTTGGAGATGCCCTCAGGTCGAGTCACACAGGCTGTTTGTTCTGGATTTTGTTTTGCAGCCGCAGCTTTCAGAACAAAAAATCTTTTCGCATCTGTAATGGTCGCTAATAATCACTGGCACTAATTCTATTGCCGCGACAGTCCGCCTTCCTCACAAATTCTGATGAAACCGCTTGATCAATCTCAGCATTCAACAACGAGTAGAAACTGCTAGATTGAACTGATCCGTCGCCGATGCCTGCGCCTCGAGGTTAAAAACCAGGCCTTGCTGCCATCTGCATCCATCAAGAACGCTAGCCTGCTAGCGCCGCCACCTCTCACAGCGGCCTCCACTCTGGTACCTGGACGCTCCCCATTTTAATTCCCCCTTTGTTTCTTTTTCTCATCTTGCAGGTTGCGCTCCGGTTCTGAATCTGCTCGACGTTTTGTGCGTCCACCCAATTTGATTGGATTATGCATGCTGCTGGCTCAAGCCTTCCTATTTCATTGGATTCTCTGTCTGCTCGCTGAAGCTAGAACAAACCGGCCATCATTGAGTGGCAGGGAACCTCCGTCCCAAGGTGATTTTCTTGACTCGATTGCAACGCTGTGTTAATTTGGGTCTGTGCAGGAAGCCAGGAACAGGTTGGCTGTATGCTGGAGAAGATCGATCTGGGCGGTCCTGTATTCATTGACTTCATTGAGAATGAATACGCTACCAAGGTACTCCGTATTTGATTACACTTCCGTTGTTTTTTTAGATGACTTCCGTTGTTTTGTCTTGGAGTATCTGATGCTAACGGTACAAGATTTCCATGGTTGGTTTAAGTGGTGAGTTGCACAGATCAGCCAATCAGTTGTCCGTTGAACAAAATAAAAAGTTGTCCACTGAATCATATTAAGGATTGAAATTCATGCAGTGGTTTTTTCGATGAAATCCTGCAGTGGTTTTTTCGATGAAGTCCTGCAGTGTTTTCGCTGGTACATTTTCCACCTATCTGCCCGTAAAAATCGAGGCTGAGTGCCAACCTCCGCGGGACGACAGAGAATTTCTTCGCCGGAAGAAACAGTTTGTTCCATTGGACTTTGTGTATTGTCTATCTATGATTTGAGCCTGTCAGATTTTAGAAGTCTTCCCTTTTGTTTTGCTGCACAATTTTTTGAAGCAATTGATACAAGGGTGAAAATAGTTGTTTGGTTTGTTCAAAAGCTTTCCTACGTCATGACTGTGAGAAGAACAATTTCGATTTACACTCAGTCCGAACATCCAAATGTGTTCTTCACAAACTCTTTCAAAATAATGGCACACTTTTATTTGAACATCTTGATTGAGTACTCGCAGATATTTGTGATGGATGTACCTTGGAAGCTATAACTATGTATGTGTATTTTTGTACTGTGAGAAATATTTAATCTGAGTCATACACTACACAGGCGAGCTATCACAAATGTTTTATACATTCTTTATAAGGAATGACTCATTGATCCCTTGCAAGCAACATATTATTTCATTACGTTTTTGTTTGCCTCTTACTCAACTTTGTGTTATTTCAGTTTATGGATCTCAGCTAGATAATAAAAGATACAAGATACTCTTTGTCTCAAATTTAGTACAGGTGTAGTTGGATAAAAATGAGACTTTACTTGATCAATATGATCCATAGAAATATATCGTACATGTAAGTTGCATTCTATAAAATTATTTGTTTAATATTAGTTTTCCTTACAGGGCTGTTTTATTTACGCAAATATCCCGCAGCAACGCGCGGGGTATCATCTAGTTTGTATAAACTCTATGTCTCATTGATTTATAAAGAACAAGCTCTTTCCCTAAGAAAAACCTGCACTGAACCCAATGCTACTCCGATACCATGTACTCTCGCCGAAATGGCCTCGTAAGTGAGCATCTCCAATAGCATTGCTATAATGGATTGGTTAAATTTTGCTATAAGAAGGGGGGAGAGAAGGTATATCAATCCACACCAAATTTTGGTTTCCTAGCCTTTGTATAATAGCAATCCAAAACTGCACACTCGCCTGTCCAAACCATTTTCTCTTTATTTTATTTTTTCCCATCCTTTCCTCTTTTCCTCTTCTTTCTTCCCCGCACGACCGGCCACCACGAGCGACCTGCACGCCGCCCTCCCACCAGCCACATGCCCTTCGGCTGCCCATGTCTCTTGTTCGTGCTAGCCGCCCGCCGAAGCCAGCAGTGGCGCGGTGCCCGCCATGGCCGCCATGAGCAACCCACAACGGGCAAGCGGTGCGGAGGAGGGTGACTCCTGGTGGTCGCGGGAGGGACCAATCTAGACGGAATCTAGCCGGAATCGGTGGATACAACGCCGAAGATGGTAAATCCGGCCGGAATCGGCCCCAGGCGGCGCAGCACGTGCTCGAGGTTGGGGGCTCCGATGTGGAACATGAGGAGATGGTTGGGTGGCGGGATGTTTGATGACCCACAAGTATAGGGGGTGTATCGTAGTACTTTCGATAAATAAGAGTGTCGACCCCAACAAGGAGCAGAAGGTGTTGACAAGCAGTTTCGATGAAGGATTCTTGTAAATGCTCACGGACAAGTTTTCAGGGGGTTTTGACATAGCAGATAAGTACAAGTAAATAAAATGCGAGAGAAATAATTGCAGCGAGTGGCCCAATCCTTTTTAACACAAAGGACAAGCCAGTTTGTTTACTTATAATGACCAAACGTTCTTGAGGACACACGGGGATTTTAGTCTAGTGCTTTCGCTTCATACGGTTGATTAATCTTCATTGTTTTGATAAGTGTTGTGTGGGTGAACCTATGCTAATGCACCGCCCTTCCTAGGACTAATACATACTTGTGATTATACCCCTTGCAAGCATCCGCAAATACAAGAAAGTAATTAAGATAAATCTAACCACAGCCTTAAACTCTGAGATCCTGCTATCCCTCCTGCACCGATATACTAACGGGGGTTTAGGTTCTGTCGCTCCGGCAACCCCACAATTAGCAAACGAATACAAGATGTACTCCCCTAGGCCCATAAAGGTGAAGTATCATGTAGTCGACGTTCACATGACACCACTAGAAGAATAACACCACAACTTAAATATCATAACATTGAATATTACTCAACCATAATTCACTACTAGCATTTAGACTTCACCCATGTCCTCAAGAACTAAACGAACTACTCATGAGACATCATATGGAACATGATCAGAGGTGATATGATGATGAATAACAATCTGAACATAAACCTTGGTTCAATGGTTTCACTCAATAGCATCAATAACAAGTAGTAATCAACACCGGGAGAGTTTCCCCTATCAAACAATCAAGATCCAACCCTAATTGTTACAGCGGTGACGAGGTGCAGCGGTGGAGATGGCGGTGATTATGATGAAGATGATGGTGATGATGATGGAGATGATGTCCAGCTCGATGACGATGGCGATGGCGTCGATTTCCCCCTCCGGAGGAATTTCCCGGTTCTGCCCGCCGGAGAGCTCTTTCTCTGGTGTCTTTCCGCCCCGGAGAGGCGGCTCTGTCAATTCTCCGTAACTCTCCGTGTCTTAGGTTTCGGGAAGAAGTACGCGAAGGAGAGGCGGCAGAGGGCTGTGGGCCCCCTCATGTGGCGGCCAGGCCAGGGCCCGCGGCCTATGGGGGGGCCATGACGGCCCCTCTCGGCCCTCCTTTGGCTCCCTTCGTCTTGGAAAAATAGGATTTTTCGTATAATTTCCGTCAATTGTTGATCTTCCGAAATATGGTGTCTGACGGTGCTTTTTCCAGCAGAATCCGACTCCGGTGAATAATTCTCCAATGATCATGAAACATGCAAAATAGGTGAAATAACATAAGTATCATCTCTAAATATGAAATATATCAATGAATAACAGCAAATTATGATATAAAATAGTGATGCAAAATGGACGTATCAATGTTCGGTATGACGCGGGAGATGGCGGCGGAGGCGGGACGGCGGTGGCTGTGCGGAAAATATAGCAAGCTTGGTATAATTTTGTGGAGGGGGGCCACTTATACAAATTTTGTTGGAGCAACATTTTTAAAGCAAATTGTTATATTTGCAGCTTTTAGCAATCCTAGCAAGATATAACAATGGGGAAGCCCCTATTCTACGCTTTAAGAGATGCCATTGACCAAAATCGCTCAAGGGAAGATAACTTGGGCTGGGCCCATTTACGTCAAGGTCACCTCGTTCGTTCAGTCGCTGGACTCTAATGATGTATGTTTTCTTGTTGTTTTTTATTTTGAAAATATTCAAATTTTGAATAAATAATCAAATCAGTTGCTTCAATGATCAAATTCGATTTTTCTGAATCTAAAAAATGTTCGAATTTTAAGATTTTCAAATCTAAAAAAATGTTCAAATTTAAAACTATTCAAATCTAAAAAATATTCGAACATTAAAAATTTTGAAACTGAAAAGTATTCGAATTCAAAAAATGTTTAAATCTAAAAATTGTTCTAAACAAAAAATGTTCAAATTAAAAAAATGTTCACATTTCAAAAAAGTTCAAAATTCGAAAAATGTTCGAAAATTGAAAAATGTTCGGATTTAAAAACTTCAAAAAGTTTTATAATTAAAATTTGAAATAAGTTTTTAAAACTGACAAAAATCGGAAAACCAGCAAAAACTGGAAGAAAAACCAGAGAAACCCACCTAAACAGACAAAAACCGGAGGAACCGCACTGCCTTCGGTAAATGGGCCGGCCCAGAAAGAACTTTTCCTGTGCGGAGCCCCGGATCCGTCCCGCTATAAGCGGAGAATAGGATTTTCCTAACAATGGAGATGCTCTAACGCGACAAAACTTATACACCGACCAGGTCGGTGGCTACCGGTCACCGCACACCCTTTGGTCGGGTATGGGCCAGGCCCATTTGAGTCTGTTTAGCCTGTCATTTTTGCTTTATCTTTTTTCTTTTATGGTTTCTTTTTCTATTTTATTTTCTTATTTCTGTTTTCGGTTTTGTTTATATTTTTTTTAGATTCGAAAATTTTAATTTTTAAAAATTGTTCAAAATGAGAAAATGTTTAAATTCAAAAATGTTCAAATTTGAAAACCGTTCAAATCTGAAAACCGTTCAAATTTGAATCGTTCAAATTTGAAAACCGTTCAAATATGAAATTTGTTCAAATTCAAAAATTGTTTAAAATTTAAAATTTGTTCAAATTTAAAATTTGTTCGAATTTAAAAAATGTTCAAATATAAAATTTGTTCAAATTTAAAATTTGTTCACATCGAAAATTATTCAAAGTAGACAATTTTTCAAATTAAAAAATTAAAAATTCGTTCACATCCGTATATGGGCCTGGCCGGCCAGAAGCCAGTTGGGGTGTGCGGTGCCCCGTTTGCCACCGACCTGCTCGGTAGCGAGCAGCCCCCCTCTAACGCCGGACCCTGAACAAATCTACCATGCACTCTCGCTGATGGCCTCAGTAACATATTTCTGAAATTAGCCGAGGAGCCCATTTAACCGATGGGCCCTTGCGTGCCTGGGGGTTGCTTTACACCGACCTGGTCGGTGGCGAGCGAACAGCCGCACACCCCCCCCCCCCGGCCGTTGTTGGGCCCGGCCAACGATCCTGACCGGTTGTTTTCAGTCCGCTGATCCGACGTGGCTTGCTGGGCCTAGCCCAACAGCATCAGTGATACGTCTCCAACGTATCTATAATTTCTGATGTTCCATGCTTGTTTTATGACAATACCTACATGTTTTGTTCACACTTTATATTGTTTTGATGCATTTTCCGGAACTAACCTACTGACGAGATGCCGAAGTGCCAGTTCCTGTTTTCTTCTGTTTTTGGTTTCAGAAATCCTAGTAAGGAAATATTCTCGGAATCGGACGAAATCAATGCCCAATATCTTATTTGCACGAAGCTTCGGACACCGAGGCACGGAGGAGAGCACGGGGGCCCACACGCCAGGCGGCGCGGCCGAGGCCTGGCGCGCCCCTATTGTGTGGTGGCCCCAGGCCTCCGAGGCTGCCCTTCCGCCTACTTAAGGACTCCGTCGCGAAAACCCTATACGAATAAGCCACGACGAGAAACCTTCCGAGCCGCCGCCATCGCGAAGCCAAGATCTGGGGGACAGGAGTCTGTTTCCGGCACGCCGCCGGGACGGGGAAGTGCCCGGAAGGCTTCTCCATCGACACCACCGCCATCTTCACCACCATCGTCTCCCATGATGAGGAGGAGTAGTTCTCCCTCGAGGCTAAGGGCTGCTGGTAGCTATGTGGTTAATCTCTCTCTCTGTACTCCAATACAATGATCTCGTGAATTGCTTTGCATGATTGAGATCCATATGATGAGCTTTGTATCGCTACTAGTGACAAAGGATTAATTTGTCAATGCCTACAGATTGTAGACTAGGGTTTTGTTAGAAGTAGAGGGCAAGTAGATCTCGAAGGTTTCAGCCGAAAAGTACTCGCTGATTATGAAAACTAAGGTTTTGTTGACAATAGATTCGATCCTCTCTTCGTCCCTCAACTCCCCCTTATATAGAGGGTGGAGCCGAGGGTTTCGTAATACACAAGTTACAGAGTTCGGGAGGGTTTCGTACCCAACCCGTAAGATTACAAATCTCTATCTTTCCTAATACAATCTATCTTTCCTTAACACTAAATGAGCTTCCAAATCTTCTTATTCTTCGAGTCCTGGGCCTTCAGTAAACCCCGGGTACCATCTTTGGCAAGCCCATTGGGGATGCCTATGTCAGTAGCCCCCGAGATTTTTCTTGAATCGAAGAATCAGGGAAAATCTCCAATTGTACTCATTACATAATCTTTCGATATGCTAATATTATTTTGTACAGGGATATCGGTAGTTGGGGCTAGTTCATCTGACGGATCAGGTACTAGTTAACTGCTCTAGTGGCAATCTGCAAAAACCTACTTCATGATCACGTCCCTGGACATGATCTCGGGATACTGGTGTAAACTTCGACAGGTGCCGCTTAAGGTCTTACCATTCTGTCGAGTCCCAGTCATATTTTATCGGGTACCTAACGCGTCCGTTAGGATTTTCTTCGTATCTGTTGATACGGAAAAAGTAACAATCCGCCGTCAGAGACGGTGCCACGCCGCTCAGAACGGAGGGGTCTTACCTTCGCAAAGTTTTGCGGCATTCAGAGATTTATTCGCGACTTATAGCGCTCGAGAATATATTGTCGAGTGCTTTTCGGCTGTTGGAATAGCACATTTTATCGAGTCATATTTGATGACTTATTTTGTCTTCCCGATGGGAGTATATGTAGAGTTATCTGTATAACTCGGAATATACTCACTTCTGTTTCTTTATTTTGATCAAAATTCATCGGGCACGCGAACAGCGTTCCCGATGGGAGTAGCCCCGACTCAGCCAAGAACTTGCTTGGGTGTAGGCTCCACAGATTAATATCCTCTGCCGCTATATTTGTAATCCTTCTCGATATTTTTATATCTATCGGGTGCGCGACCAGCGCTCCCGATGGGAGTAGCTCCCGAGGCTATGAACAAATGCTTACATTTGGTCATAGGCTCTCGCCATTGCTATCTTGTCATATTCGAAGTTTTCTATTTTTCTAAAGTAGCCCCCGAGCATTTGGGCAAAAACTTGTATTTGACCAAAGGCTCTCTAAATAATCTTGCGTTGTCGATATTCTCGCCCGGCTTCTTAGTCAAGTTTTTCTTTTACCACAATGACGTCATTGCTGATGATAGCCACGATTTCTGTATTGGAAACATGCGAAAACCGCTCCTCTCACTGCCTTGTGGGTCCAAATTCCCCATCTGATTGACACGTCGTGCAAGTGGGGGACACACGTCCTCCACTTTTTCTGGCGCACGCACTGTGTCGTCTGTCATTTCTTTTCTCAGTGAAAATCCATTTTTACCCCTTGTCCACGTGTAATCCATCTGCGCAATTTTTCTATCCAACGGTTGCGTCGATTCACCGCACCTCTATTTAATTCCATCATCTTCTTCCTCTGTCACTTTCGCTCACGCCGCCCATCTGCGCTTCTGCCAAAAATCCCCCATTGCGCCCCTTGCTTCGTGCGCTCCTCCGAACTCGTGCTGTTCTACTTGATTCGAGTGGGAATCATCACCCTTGCGGCACAGCCATCCCAGCGCTCCAACAATCTCCAATGGCCACCGAAGATCTGGAGCGGGAGAGATCCAAGATCTCCAACCAGGATATGAACCTGTTGAAGAGGTTGGGATTCACCAAGAAGAAAGATGCACTGCGCTTCCCCCAAGAGGAAAGCTACCCATCTCCTCCAATGGAGTACCGGGTTAGTTTTGTTGATCATCTCATCCGCGGTCTTTTCCCTCCTATTCACGAGTTTCTTCGCGGTCTTCTTTTTGTTTATGGGCTTCAGCTTCACCAGCTGACGCCCAATTCTATCTTGCACGTGTCGATTTTTATCACATTGTGCGAATACTTCCTTGGAGGCCAACCTAATTGGGCTCTGTGGAAGCGCATCTTCTGCCTCCGCCGTAATGGCTCCCACGGCGTCGCCTATAATATTGGCGGCGTCGTTATCTGTGTTCGCTCTCATGTCGATTACTTCGACGTCAAATTTCCTGATTCCGTCCAAGGGTGGCGCAAGAGGTGGCTGTATGTGCATGAAGAAAGCTCTGATTCAATGGAGTACAACATCGCCCCTTCGACGGAAAAACCAAGATTCTTCGCTGCCGTTCCAGGATGCTGAAGCTACCGAAGAAGAGAAATTGGCGACGAGGCGCTGATGACTCGCATCCGTGAACTTCAGAGTACCCGTGGCAAGGAACTTTCGGGTATCCAAATCACAGCCTACTTCCTTAGGATTAGAGTGCAGCCTCTGCAAGCTCGAAAAAATCCTCTTTGGATGTATGCTGGTGATGAAGACGTCGAGAGGCTCTCCACAGATCTTTCTGCAAAGGACTTGGAGAAGCTGATCCGAAGAATCTCTAAGCTTAGCAAGAAAGATACCGTTCCATATTCTTGCAAAGTTAGACCATTTTGCAGCGCCAATCCTCTTCCTGAGGTAATTGATTTTTGCGGCTACTATTTTGTCTTGGCATATTTTTCCTGTCGACCATTTTATTGATGACGATATATAACTGTTTTGTCGATATTTTTATATTCCATAGGGTCATCTTGTTTTATCTTCTCTTCCTCCCCTTCCCGAAGGTGGGGAAGTCGAAGAACGGGCTGTTGTCACCGACGACAACCAGGGTGCTTCTCGTCCTGAAAGTGGAGTCGGGGGTTCCCAGAAATCCGCGGCTTCTCTTGAAAAAGAGAATGAAACAGAGGTCACTTTGTTGACACGCTCGTCTCTCCCTGCTGCTTCTCCAAAGGGCAAAAGGAAAAGGGATGAAGCTATCGACTCTGTCACCTCCAAAGCTGATACTTCCCGTGCTGAAAAGACTGCACCCAATGCCGGGGAGGAAACTTTGGATCTTTACGATGCTGCTCTTGTCAGCTCGTAAGTTTTTGAAATTGCTATGTACTGTACTTTTCCCTTTGTCGATGCTTTTTGAAATTGCTATTTTATCCTGTCGCTATATTTATTGCAGTGACGATGAAGAGGAAGATGCACCTATTGACGAGACTGCTCGAACGAGCACGTCTCGTACTTTAGTTGTCTCAGAAGCTCGTCCTGATGGCGACGAAACTTCACCTCCTCCACAAAACCCTGAACATCCAACACCAGCTGTAAGCCCCCGAGCTTCTTTCCCGAAGAGAGCCAGGGTAGAATCAACCAAGGAACCAACTATATTAGCTGGTTGTTCCTCGACACCTTTGATGGAAGAGGTAAATTGTTCTTTTTTAGTCTGTATTGACTTTTTTGTTTTGCATTTCCCTCTTTTTCTCCTTGATGTCGACTTTTTCTTCTTCCTATATTGACCCTTTTTGCATGGTAATTTATTCAGCCTTTTATGAAAGAGCTCGTCCGCTTCGGTACCCAATTTATCGGGTACCGCGATTATGCCGGCGAACTTGAAGGTACCTACTTGCTCTGTCCAGCTTTCCTTGTCGAGTTTCTCATGTCTCTATTTTGTGTTGCAATGCTTATCTGTCTTATGTTGGCAGAGAAACTGGCAGAAGCCAACAGACGTGCTGACGCCCTCGCTATTGAGTTAGAACAAAGCGAGAGTGCGCACACGAAAACCGTCGAGGGTCTTCAAAAAAGACTCGACGACGCAAAAAAGGCTTTAGAAGAAAATGTAGCTCAGCATTCTGCTCGAGAAGAAGAGATCCTCAGTCGACTGGAAACGCAGAGTCGACGTTTTGTTAGTAAGTCTTCACACCCTTGCTGTTTTCTCGCGTCGTGTTTTGGCCTCCCCCCTTTTTTTTCTTTTGATAACCCTCTTTTTTTTATGCTTTAAGCAGGGAGAACGCACCAAGAGTACGAGCTGGAAAATCCTGAAGATGATGAGCTTCTAGACGCGCTTTCTCTCCTGGAAATCCATGGTACGGAAGCTCGTAACGGACTAGCTGAAGCTGAGGCTGGCCTGTCGCGACTTTTCCCATATTTCTTCAAGAAAAAGGAGGAACCCGCAGTTTTCATTGATCTCGCCAAGTGCTTCACTGGCAATGAAGACCTTGGACTCCAACTTCGTCAGGAAGGACTAAAGGCTGGCGTCGAAGGTACAATGGCCTTGATTGCAGAGAGTCAACAACAAGTCGACTGGTCGAAAGTTGGCGACACGGGGAAGATCGAAACGAAGAAGTGGCAGTCGCTAATTAAGGCGGCGAAGCCCAATTCGAAGAAGATCCTCGCCACTCTTGGATATAAGCCAGCACCTGCTCCGAGTTCTTCAAAGCCGGAGGTCAAGTAGACCACTTTTGTTTTTCCCTTTTAGTTTGTCTCCCCTTTTGGCATTGTCGTCGTAGTGTTCTTGGCGATGATTGCTTCAGTGGTTGTCTAGAGGTCCTTCTTTTGTAATAGACATGTATATATTCTGAGAATGAATGAAAATCTATCTTTGTTCCATGATTGATGTCGAAATCTTTGTTTTTCAGTTGATTTTTGACAACTATACTTCAACTCCTGGTCCCTCCGAGGTTTTTCCTTCATCTCGTTCGAAGAAAACACCTGTCGCTGTCGAATTTATTGAGGATTCTTCGAGTAAAAACTCAGCACAGGATTTGGAAGAACTTCGACAACAACTGCAATCCACGAAGAAACAGTCCCTTATGCTTATGGAACAATCTCGGAAATCCTCCGAGAGGGAAAAGATTGCACTCCAACAAGCTCAGGATGCCATAGCTGAAAAGGACTCCGCCGTTGCTGAAGCTGCTGCAGCTACGTCTCGAGAGAATTTTATGCTCCAACTGCTGACAGATGCTAGCTTGGATATGGCAGGTGTGCTTCATTTTCTTTGTCGTGCTTTGTTTTTCTTTTTTTCGTGCCTCTTCATTGCCCGCTAATTCTTTCAAAAATAGGTTCTTTCTTGGATGCTACAACTGAAGATGAGCATGTTGAAGCTCGATCCAATGCACTTCTCAAACTTGCGCATGATCATGGTTCAAATTTCTGGGGCACGCCTGAACAGACTCGCCAGATTGTCAGGTTTCAGGATCGCGCACTCAGGTTCGCGATTATCTCGACTTCTGTACAAGGACTTTGTCTCTGGTCTATGGCACCATGTTTCCTCGCAATAAGATGCCAGAGACTCTTCCTGCTTTAATGGACAAATTTCGGGATGCTCCTCGAATCCACGGCTTTGTGCGAGCCCAATTAGCTGCTGGCGCAAGGTTTGCTATGATCATGATAAAAATCTGCTACCCGAAGTTAGATGTGGGTCAAGTTGTTCCAAAGTGCTTGGCCAAGATGGCGAAGAGGAAGAAGAACTTCAGCAAATATGACGATGTTGTGACCCATGTTGCCGAAGATATGATGGATGAACTTCTTCGGATGGACGCCGAATTCTTTGTGAAGGGCAGCTACGCTGAGCATAGCACTCGTGCTATAAATAATGAGCGGTTGACAATAGACAATATACTGGGTAACCCTTGAAGATATGTTGTTTCGAGAATTGTATCTTGTGTATGTAATCTGTATTGTAAAGTCACTATATTTATTTTCAGCGCCAAGCCCCCGGGCGTTTTGATGGCAGTATTTTCGTTTTATAATGCGAGGTTGTCCCAAGGCAAAATAAATTATACTGTGCTATTTTTGCGGGTACGAGCCCCCGAGCTTTATGTTGACCGCTATTTGTCGACATATTTTTATTTTGGCGAGGTACTTTATACCAAGGCGAGATGTTTTTTTGCGAGTTGTATTTGTCGACACTGTGTATATATATATATTGTATCTTCTAGGGGGAAGCCCCCGAGCCTGTCGAAAAGATATATAATTCCACTAGTTTTATTATATTGCAGCACCGCGAGCCCACCTCATTAAAAACCTTTCCCGGCCCCACTCGGTGCCCCGAAAAAGGAAAAGAGTGCGTCTGAAAACTCGCGGGCGTTTCAGTACATTGTAGGTTACAGAGGAGACTATATTTCGGCATCTAAGCGTAAAACGCCTGAGCTGCGCCACGTTCCAAGGATTTGGCTCGGCAATCCCCGTCTTCTTGTCTTTGATTCTGTATGCTCCTCCTTCGATTACTTCTGTGACGATGTAAGGTCCAAGCCACGGTGACTCGAGTTTTTCATGACTTTTTTGATTAAGTCGCAAAACCAAGTCGCCAACTTGAAAAGATCTTGGTCGCAATCGTCGACTGTGGTAGTTTTTCAGGTCCTGTTGATATTTGGCGACTCGTGACAGGACTTCATCTCGAGCTTCATCAAGTGCGTCGACATCATCCTCCAAAGCTTTTCTCGAAGTTTCTTCATCATATTCTGTAACTCTTGGAGCATCATGTTCTATTTCTATCGGCATACTGCTTCAGCTCCATGGACCAGGAAAAACGGCGTCTCCTGCGTCGCCGTGTTTGGTGTTGTTCGAATACTCCATAACACACTTGGCAGCTGATGACCCACAAGTATAGGGGATCGCAACAGTATTCGAGGGAAGTAAAACCCAAATTTATTGATTCGACACAAGGGGAGGTAAAGAATACTTATAAGCCTTAACAACTGAGTTGTCAATTCAGCTGCACTGGAAAAGCACTAGCAACGGGGTGATGTGAAAGTAGCATGATATGAGAGCAATAGTAACAGTAACACAGCAGGTAGTAGTAATATGAGAGCAATGGTACCAGAAAATAGTTGACATGTAGAACGAGTATGATGATGAGAGATGGACCGGGGTTCCCAGCTATCTACACTAGTGGCAACTCTCCAATAACAAGTGTTGGGTGAACAAATTACAGTTGGGCAATTGATAGGATTGATAAGGCATTAAGAAAGAACATCAATTCATTAATCATGTAGGCATGTTTTCCATATTTAGTCGTACGTGCTCGCAATGAGAAACTTGCACAACATCTATTGTCCTACCAGCCGGTGGCAGCCGGGCCTCAAGGGAATCTACTGGATATTAAGGTACTCCTTTTAATAGAGCACCGGAGCAAAGCATTAACACTCCGTGAAAACATGTGTCCCTCACATCACCGCCATCCCCTCCGGTTGTCCCGATTTCTGTCACTTCGGGGCCTTTGGTTCCGGACAGTGACATGTGCATACAACTTGTAGATACAATCTAAGCAATAATTATAGAGCTCAAATCTAAGATCATGCCACTCGGGCCCTAGTGACAAGCATTAAGCATAACAAGATTGTAGCAACAATAACTTCACAAACTTTATAGATAGACTAATCATAATGTATCATCCATCGGATCCCAACAAACACAACACCGATTACATCAGATGAATCTTAATCATGTAAGGCAGCTCATGAGATCATTGTATTGAAGTACATGTGGGAGAGAATACCAACTAGCTACAGCTAGAACCCGTAGTCCATGGGGGACTACTCACGGAGCATGATGGAGGCGATGGCGTTGATGGAGATGGCTTCCGGGGGCACTTCCCCGTCTGGCAGGTGCCGGGACAGAGACTGTCCCAATTGGAGTTTCGCGATGGTGGCGGCGCCCCTGGAGTCTTTCTAGAGTTTCGTCAAGTGGTACGGTGTTTTTAGGTCGAAAGGGATTTTCTAGGCGAAGAGGCGGCGCGGGGGGCACACACCCCAGGGCGGCGCGGGGCGCGGCCCGGCCAGGCCGCGCCGCCTATGGTGTGGTGGCCCTCGGCCCCTCTCCGACTCTTCTTCGGTGTTCCCTTGGGAAAAATAGGAGGTTTGGTCTTCGTTTCGTCGAATTCGAGAATATTGCCCGAACAGCCTTTCGGAACCAAAAACAGCAGAAACAGGCGGCAGCTGTGGCATCTTGTTAATAGGTTAGTTCCGGAAAACGCATAAAAACATCATAAAGTGCAAGCAAAACATGTAAGTATTGCCATAAAACAAGCATGGAACGACAGAAATTATGGATACGTCGGGGACGGATCAGCATCCCCAAGCTTAGTTCTGCTCGTCCCGAGCAGGTAAACGATAAAAAGAATAATTTCTGTAGTGACATGCTACTTACATAACCTTGATCATACTATTACAAAGCATATGAAATGAATGAAGTGACTCAAGGCAATGATCTATAGTTGCTAACAAATAGATAACATATAGCAAAACTTTTCATGAAGAGTACTTTCAAGACAAGTATCAAAAGTTTTGCACAAGAGTTAACTCATAAAGCAATAAGTTCAAAGTAAAGGCATCGAAGCAACACAAGGGAAGATATAAGTTTCAGCGGTTGCTTTCAACTTGTAACATGCATATCTCATGGATAATTGTCAACACAAAGTAATGTGATGAATGCAAATAAGCAAGTATGTAAGAATCAATGCACAGTTGACACAAGTGTTTGCTTCTAAGATGGAAGGAAGTAGGTAAACTGACTCAACATAAAGTAAAAGAATGGCCCTTCAAAGAGGAAAGCATCGATTGCTATATTTGTGCTAGAGCTTTGGTTTTGAAAACATAAAGAGAGCATAAAAGTAAAGTTTTGAGAGGTGTTTGTTGTTGTCAACGAATGGTAGTGGGCACTCTAACCCCCTTGCTAGACAAACCTTCAAGAGCGGCTCCCATGAATTATTTTTATTTTTGGGTGGCACTCCTTCCAACCTTTCTTTCACAAACCATGGCTAACCGAATCCTCGGGTGCCTGCCAACAATCTCATACCATGAAGGAGTGCCCTTTTATTTTAGTTTTATTATGATGACACTCCTCCCCACCTTTGCTTACACAAGCCATGGCTAACCGAATCCTCGGGTGCCGTCCAACAATCACATACCATGGAGGAGTGTCTTTTTTGTTAATTAATTTGGGACTGGGAATCCCATTGCCAGCTCTTTTTGCAAAATTATTGGATAAGCGGATGAAGCCACTAGTCCATTGGTGAAAGTTGCCCAACAAGATTGAAAGATAAACACCACATACTTCCTCATGAGCTATAAAACATTGACACAAATCAGAGGTAATAAATTTTGAATTGTTTAAAGGTAGCACTCAAGCAATTTACTTTGGAATGGCAGAAAATACCACATAGTAGGTAGGTATGGTGGACACAGATGGCATAGGTTTTGGCTCAAGGTTTTGGATGCACGAAGTATTCCCTCTCGATACAAGGCTTAGGCTAGCAAGGTTGTTTGAAGCAAACACAAGTATGAACCGGTACAGCAAAACTTACATAAGAACATATCGCAAGCATTATAATACTCTACACTGTCTTCCTTGTTGCTCAAACACTTTTACCAGAAAATATCTAGACCTTAAGAGAGATCAATTATGCAAACCAATTTCAACAAGCTCTACGGTAGCTCTCCACTAATAGGCTTAGACTACATGAAAAAAAACTTAATCATGATCTACTTGAGAGCTCAAAACAATTGCCAAGTGTCAGATTATCCAAGACATGATGAGGCATTTTCTATTTCCAACCAAATACCAATAAGTATTGTAGCTTCCAACTTTTATCATTGAACATTAAAAGTAAAACGAAGAACAAGTGTTCATATGAAAAAGCGGAGCGTGTCTCTCTCCCACACAAGGATTGCTAGGATCCGAATTTATTCAAACACAAACAAAAATAAAACACACAGACGCTCCAAGTAAAGCACATATGATGTGACCGAATAAAAATATAGTTTCAATAGAAGAAACCTGATAAGTTGATGAAGAAGGGGATGCCTTGGGCATCCCCAAGCTTAAACGCTTGAGTCTTCTTGAAATATGCAGGGATGAACCACGGGGGCATCCCCAAGCTTAGACTTTTCACTCTTCTTGATCATATATCATCCTCCTCTCTTGACCCTTGAAAACTTCCTTCACACCAAACTTCTCATAAACTTCATTAGAGGGGTTAGTACTCAAAAAAAACTTGAATCCACCTTGGTCTTGTAGTGACACATTGCAAGAACTCAATAAAACATTAGCTACAGCTCTCCATGTCTAGAAAGCCTCACTTAAAGTCCACAAGAGACAATGCAAAAAACAGAGATAGAATCTGCCAAAACAGAACAGCCAGTAAACACGAATTTTAAAATGGTACTTACGTTGCTCAAATCAGAAAACTCAAAACTAATGAAAGTTGCGTACATATCTGAGGATCACGCACGTAAATTTGCAGATGTTTCCGAGTTTCCTACAGAGAAATAAGCCCAGATTCGTGACAGATAGAAATCTGTTTCTGCGCAGAAATCCAAATCTAGTATCAACCTTCGATTAGAGGCTTCACTTGGCACAACAAAACACAAAACTAAGATAAGGAGAGGTTGCTACAGTAGTAAACAACTTCCAAGACACAAATATAAAACAAATTACTGAAGCAAAATAACACATGGGTTATCTCCCAAGAAGTTCTTTTCTTTATAGCCATTAAGATGGGCTCAGCAGTTTTAAATGATGCACTCGCAAGAAATAGTATTTGAAGCAAAAGAGAGCATCAAAAAGCAAATTCAAAACACATTTAAGTCTAACCCACTTCCTATGCATAGGAATCTTGTACACAAATAAATTCATGAAGAACAAAGTGATAAGCATAAGAAGATAAAACAAGAGTAACTTCAAAATTTTAAGCATATAGAGAGGTGTTTTAGCACCATGAAAATTTCTACTACCATATTTTCCTCTCTCATAATAATTTTCAGTAGCTTCATGAATAAACTCAACAATATAACTATCACATGCAGCATACTTTTCATGATTTCCAAACACATAATTTTTATCAAGTTCAAGAATAGTGGAATTAAAACTTTCAAACTTACTTTTATTAATAATATAACAAGGTAGGTGATCAATCTCAATAGATATGGGACTCATAGAATAAGTCAAGAACTCTCCAATCCCATTTTCATTAGTAGTACAATTAATATTATCAAGTAACATAGGACCATCATCTAGAGCTTTATCATAAACATTTGCCAAGCAAAATTCTTTAGTACCATGCATTTCGACATCAGGCACAAACAAAGCATTATCATAAGATTTATCAAAGTAGCATGGATTATCATATATAACAGCAGCATAATTATTCTCACAAGTTTTACTTATAGGAAATATTTCAAGAGAATCCACAGGAACATAACATTCAACCTCTTTCGGTAAGCATGGAGGACAATCAAATAGTGTAAGAGATAAAGAGTTACTCTCATTAGAAGGTTGACATGGGTAGCTAATCCATTCTTCCTCCTTTTGTTCGTCGCTCTCTTCTTCTTTTTCATCCAATGAGCTTTCAAGTTCATCAATTTCCTCCTCTTTTTCATCCAATGAGCTTTCAGGTTCATCAATTTCTTCTTCCACCGGTTCCTGCAAATTGTGAGTGCATTCTTGTGCATTAATGTGTCTCTCTTTATAATCAAGGATATAAGGATTCCTACTGTAGCATTCTATGCAAGAATTAAGGATAGTAGAGACATAATCTTTAAGGCCCTTACAAACAACACAAGTTTCATAATTCTCAACCATGAAGGATTCTATCTCGGAGGCTCCCATAAATAAGACAAATTGTTCTACCTCTTCGAACCCATAATGAATATAGCAATTCCGATTATAGTTCTTAATTAAAAATTCCTCACTAAAGCCACATTGAAATTTAAGATGTTTAGTATCCTGTTGAGAGCAACAGTTTATATTATGGCGTTCAAGCAAGATTTCAGCAATTGTATTCAATTTTTCTATCATAGCACTCATTATTTTACCGTTTCTTGATTCTCTATAATTATTATAACATTCTATAAGCTCCAAGTAGGTTGTTGGTTCTCCCATAACAGCAGTTTTTAATTTTTAGGTTTTTCAAATTTTTATGGATTTTCGGGTATATAGGGAAAATAAAACAAGACAAAAATAAACTAGACAAAAGTAAACTAAGCAAAGTAAAACTAGACAGAAATAAACTAAGCACAAATAAACTAGACAGAAATAAACTAGCAAGACAAAATAAGATAAAAGCAGAGAGAGAGGTAGAGTGTACTCCCCAGGTGAACTTATGAGTAGAGCTATGCCTCCCCGGCAACGGCGCCAGAAAATAGTCTTGATGACCCACAAGTATAGGGGATCGCAACAGTCTTCGAGGGAAGTAAAACCCAAATTTATTGATTCGACACAAGGGGAGGTAAAGAATACTTATAAGCCTTAACAACTGAGTTGTCAATTCAGCTGCACCTGGAAAAGCACTAGCAACAGGGGTGATGTGAAAGTAGTAGTGATATGAGAGCAATAGTAACAGTAACACAGCAGCAGTAGTAGTAATATGAGAGCAATGGTACCAGAAAATAGTTGACATGTAGAACGAGTATATGATGATGAGAGATGGACCGGGGTTCCCAGCTATCTACACTAGTGGCAACTCTCCAATAACAAGTGTTGGGTGAACAAATTACAGTTGGGCAATTGATAGGATTGATAAGGCATTAAGAAAGAACATCAATTCATTAATCATGTAGGCATGTTTTCCATATTTAGTCGTACGTGCTCGCAATGAGAAACTTGCACAACATCTATTGTCCTACCAGCCGGTGGCAGCCGGGCCTCAAGGGAATCTACTGGATATTAAGGTACTCCTTTTAATAGAGCACCGGAGCAAAGCATTAACACTCCGTGAAAACATGTGTCCCTCACATCACCGCCATCCCCTCCGGTTGTCCCGATTTCTGTCACTTCGGGGCCTTTGGTTCCGGACAGTGACATGTGCATACAACTTGTAGATACAATCTAAGCAATAATTATAGAGCTCAAATCTAAGATCATGCCACTCGGGCCCTAGTGACAAGCATTAAACATAACAAGATTGCAGCAACAATAACTTCACAAACTTTATAGATAGACTAATCATAATGTATCATCCATCGGATCCCAACAAACACAACACCGATTACATCAGATGAATCTCAATCATGTAAGGCAGCTCATGAGATCATTGTATTGAAGTACATGGGGGAGAGAATACCAACTAGCTACAGCTAGAACCCGTAGTCCATGGGGGAACTACTCACGGAGCATGATGGAGGCGATGGCGTTGATGGAGATGGCCAGGGGCACTTCCCCGTCGGCAGAACTTCCCCGTCCCGGCGGGGTGCGGGAGAGACTCTGTCCCCGGGTGGAGTTTCGCGATGGTGGCGGCGCCCCTGGAGTCTTTCTGGAGTTTCGTCAAGTGGTACGGTGTTTTTAGGTCGAAAGGGATTTTATAGGCGAAGAGGCGGCGCGGGGGGGCACCTGGGGGCTCCCCACCACAGGCCGGCGCGGGCCCGGGCCAGGCCGCGCCGCCCTATGGTGTGGTGGCCCTCTGGCCCCTCTCCGACTCTTCTTCGGTGTTCTGGAGCCTTCCGGGAAAAATAGGAGGTTTGGTCTTCGTTTCGTCGAATTCCGAGAATATTGCCCGAACAGCCTTTCTGGAACCAAAAACAGCAGAAAACAGGAGCTGGCACTGTGGCATCTTGTTAATAGGTTAGTTCCGGAAAACGCATAAAAACATCATAAAGTGCAAGCAAAACATGTAAGTATTGTCATAAAACAAGCATGGAACGACAGAAATTATGGATACGTCGGGGACGTATCAGCAGCTCCTCCGGCCAAGTATGCCGAGCTTTTTCCAATGGCCCCAACAGGCATTTCTTAATACCATTGCAGATGATGCCATTGGCTCGACTTGACCATTGGTCTGTGTGGATGTGCGACAGACGCAAAACTCAGTTTGATGCCCACTTCTGCACAATATGCTTTAAACTCCTTGGACGTAAAGTTACTGCCATTGTCTGTAACAATGCTGTGAGGAACTCCAAATCGAAATATGATGCTTTTCACAAACTTGATTGCCGACGCGCCGTCCGGTGAATTTATCGGCTTTGCTTCTATCCACTTGGTGAATTTGTCGACAGCGAGCATATACTCGTATCCTCCTGGCGAAGCTTTGTGTAGTTTTCCCACCATATCGAGACCCCATTGAGCAAAGTTCCTGTTGGAAGTGAGGTTTGGCGAATCTTTGGCACGTGCGTGTGCACTATTTCCTTCGTGTCCTCGATTGTTGTTAACCAATAGAAACCTGCCCTGAAGACTTTGGCCGCAATAGCTCGTTTGCTTGCATGATGCCCGCATATTCCTTCGTGTACATCTTTCAGGATTATCCTTCCTTCTTCGGGTGTGACACATCTCGTAGCACACCCGAGATACTTCGCTTGTACAACTCCTTTTACCACAGTAAAAGCTTTAGATCGTCTAATTATTCGCCTTGCTTCAACTGGATCGTCGGGTATTGTTTTTCTTAGGATATATGATATGTATGCCTGCATCCATGGGATTTGCACCATCATGACTAGCTCCTGCTCCTCTTCTTCTTCTTCCAATGATTCTTTGGTGGCACTCGAAGGTTTCTCTTCCTTCTCCTTCTTCTTCGTTTTTATTGGCTTTGTTGATCTCTCGCTTATTTCTTCCCAAAACACGCCTGGAGGGATCGCGAGACATTGTGACCCGATGTTTTCAAGAACATCGGCTTCATCATTGCTCAACCTGCTGATGTGGTTCACCTCGCATCCATCAAACAGTTTTTCCAGCTCGTTATACATCTCCTTGTATGCTATCATACTCTCGTTGACTGCATCACATTGATTCATAACTTGTGTGCTACCAACTGTGAGTCGCCGAAGATTTTCAGTCGGGTTGCACCGCAAGCTTTCGCCATCTTCATCCCATGTATGAGAGCTTCATATTCTGCTTCATTGTTAGATGCGTTTGGGAACGTCATCCGTAGGACATACTTCAACTTGTCGCCTTCAGGTGATACTAGTATCACGCCTGCTCCAGCGCCTTCTAACCTTTTGGACCCGTCAAAGTTCATAGTCCAGGTTCTCGATAAATCTGGAGGCCCTGTGTTTTGTAGCTCCATCCACTCTGCAATGAAATCCGGTAAAACCTGCGATTTTATTGCCTTTCTTTTTTCATACGTGATGTCCCGAGGGGAGAGCTCTATTCCCCAAAGGGAGACACGACCCGTAGCTTCTGGGTTATTCAATATATTTGATAGAGGAGCTTCGTTGACCACTATTATCGGGTGCGCCGAAAAATAGTGTCGCAATTTTCTTCTGTCGTAAATACTCCGTACGCCAGCTTCTGGTATTGGGGGTACCGTTGTTTTGAAGGCGACAGTACTTCACTGATGAAATATACTGGCCTCTGTACTCCATGGAGCTTTCCTTCTTCCTCTCTCTCGACTACTAGAGCCGTGCTGACCACCTGAGGCGTGGCTGCAATGTATAGGAGGAGAGGTTCCTTCTCTTTAGGCGCCACCAGGATTGGTGGTGTCGAAATTGTGCGCTTGAGATTTTCGAAAGCTCTGTCTGCTTCCTCGTTCCATTGGAATTTCTCCCCCTGTTTGATCAATCCATAGAACGGTTTTTCTCCTAGCCTGGCGCGAATCTTAAAGCTGACTCGTCTGTCAGTTGTTGTATTTCTTTCAAGTTTGTTGGGTTCCTCATAGTTACGATGGCCTGTATTTTTTCGGGATTAGCTTCAATCCCTCTTGCTGATACTAAGAACCCGAGAAGTTCTTCCGAGGCCAAAAGAGCACTTTGTCGGGTTCAGCTTAAGGCAGAACTTGTCGAGGTTGTCGAAGGTTTCCTTCAAATCTTCGATCAGTGTTGACCCCTTCTTTGATGTTATCACGACATCGTCAATGTAGACTTGTACATTTTTTCCAATCTGTGTTGCAAGGCACTTCTGCATCATCCGCTGATATGTTGCTCCCGCGTTTTTCAAACCAAAGGGCATTGTTTTGTAGCAAAACACGCCGTAAGGTGTTATGAACGCTGTCTTGGCTTCATCATCTTCTTTTAATCTGATCTGGTTATAACCAGAGTATGCGTCCAAGAAGGAAAGACGTTCACATCCTGCCGTGGAATCGATGATTTGATCGATCCTTGGGAGGGGAAAGTGATCCTTAGGATAGTGTTTATTGAGACACGTAAAGTCGACACACATGCGAAGGACTTTCGTGTTTTTCTTCGGCACCATCACTGGGTTAGCTACCCACGTGGCTTCTGTAGATATCTCTTTGATAAAACCAGCATCTTTGAGTCGATCTATTTCTGATAACATAGCTTTGCGGTTTGGTTCCGAAAAACGCCGCAAAGGTTGCTTGATTGGTCTCGCGAGAGGATAGGTGGTGCTCGGCAAGTTCCCTGGGTACTCCTGGCATGTCAGCTGGACACCATGCGAAGATTTTCCAGTGCTCACGGAGGAACTCGACGAGCGCGCTTTCCTATGCGATATCCATGTTTGTTGCAATGGATGTCGTTTTCTTTGGGTCCGTCGGGTGGATCTGCACCTCTTTTGAATCAGTTGGCTCCCTAGAGACCTCCCTGTATCTGGCAGCACATCATAATCAGTGAGCCTTGGCGCCATATATTCTGCTTGCATCCCGAAAGTTTCGATCGATGAAAATCCTTGTCACACTTATCGACAGCGCGAAACTTCCCTTAATTGTGATAGGTCCCTTGGGTCCAGGCAACCTCCACAATAGGTACGTATAATGTGGTACCGCCATAAACCTGGCATATGCTGGTCGTCCCAACAAAGCGTGATATTGCGACGGGAAATCCACAACTTCAAACTCCAGATTCTCTATCCTGTAGTTTTCTCGGGTTCCAAACTGAACATCGAGATTGATCTTGCCCAACGGATAACTTGGCTTCTCTGGTGTGATCCCATGGAAACGTGTATCAGTTGGTTTCAGGTTTGCCAGGGATATGTTCATCTTCCTCAATGTATTTGCATACATAAGGTTTAAACTGCTGCCACCATCTATAAAAACTCTCGACACATCAAAGCCAGCAATTACTGCGGGTAAAATGAGTGCCGATTGTCCTGGTTGAGGAACTTGCTGTGGATGATCCGCAATTGTGAAACCAATGTCTTGCCCCGACCAATTTAGGTACTCAACTGTTGGTGGAGGCATCTTCTCTGCCATGAACACTTGCCGTGAGATTACCTTCTGCCTGTTAGATGGCCTAGCTTTTGAATCATCGAGACCGCACCGTTGGAGTTGGGGTCAACATATGGAGGTGGGTGTGGTGCTGCCGCTATTCTGAGCTGGTGCCGATTTTCGTCCGTAATTGCGGGAGGAGGTGGAAGGTGGATCTCACTCCTTGGCCCCTGGGGGTTTCTGTTCATTGCTTGGGCATTTGCAATTCCTGCGGCTCGCAACATTGCTTGAAAATTGCGGCAGTCTTTTGGAGATGTCCTGCCCTCTTTCCGTTCTTGTCGAGATAAAAGTGCATCTGACACGGACCGTTCATCATCTCCTCGGGGGACACATAAGGTCTTTGAAACCTTGGTCCACTATTTTGCCTGTTCCGCGAAATCA
This sequence comes from Lolium multiflorum, assembly GCA_030979885.1. NCBI lineage: Eukaryota > Viridiplantae > Streptophyta > Magnoliopsida > Poales > Poaceae > Lolium > Lolium multiflorum. The sequence continues at coordinate 211,928,936 of CM061749.1, forward strand.
CCTCTATTGTCACCTTGTTGTCATTGCTCCTTTGGTAATCTTCTCGACTATTTCCTCCAGAGTTTCCTCGGAAACCAGCCGATATGTGGCCAGGAGCATCATTATTGTAGAACTGGCGAGAAAATCGCCTTCTATTTTGAAAATTTCGACCGCGATCCTCTTCTGGCGACCTATGTCGCTTGTTGTATATTGCGTCTTCTCCATCTGCCCACTTGTTTGCTATCTCCATCAATGCTGATATTGTCTTAGGATTGGTTCTTCCTAAGTCCTCGACGAAATCTCCTCGTCGAATTCCTGCCACGAACGCGTCTATTGCTCTTTCGTCAGATATATCCTCTGCCGAGTTTTTAATAATGTTCCACCTCTGTATATATTTCCTCATCGACTCGTCGTGTTTCTGTCGACACGCCCTTAACTCTTCCAATGACGCAGGTTTCTTGCAGGTGGATCGGAAATTCCTCACGAAGATGTCCTCAAAACTATCCCAGCTGTCGATGGAACCTGGGGGAAGTTTCTTTATCCAAGATCTCGCGGTTGCATGGCTGTTGCTCTGGTTCCTCCTACTAGCTTTACCATCTCGAGATAATCGACGAGCCAATCCTCGGGATCTTGCAGGCCGTCGAATTTCTTGAAATTTTCGGGCTTAAACCCTTTCGGGACGCGAGTCTTTCGAACTCGTCTCGTAAAGCACGGGAGCCCACACATATCTTCGTCGGCAACTTCTGTGCTGACGTTCTCTTCTTTCTTGTCGCGCTCTATCCACCCTTACTTGAGCTGCTGCTGTGTCTCTTGCTCCACTTGTTCTTGGTGGGTCTTGAACCGCTGCGGTGGGTCGTGGACTATTTTGCCTAGGATTTTCTTCGGGAGGCGTGTGATACGTCTCAAACGTATCTATAATTTCTTATGTTCCATGCTACTTTTATTACAATACTTGAATGTTTTATACATACTTTACATCATTATTATACATTTTCCGGCACTAACCTATTAACAAGATGCCGAAGCGCCAGTTGCTGTTTTCTGCTGTTTTTGGTTTCAGAAATCCTAGTAAGGAAATATTCTCGGAATTGGACGAAATCAACGCCCAGGGGCCTATTTTTACACAAAGCTTCCAAAAGACCGAAAGGGGGATGAAGTGGGGCCACGAGGCGCCGACACAACTGGGCGGCGCGGCCTGGCGGCCGCCCGGTGGTGGGGCCCTCGTGCCGCCACTTGACCTACCCTTCCGCCTACTTAAAGCCTCCGTCGCGAAACCCCGTACCGAGAGCCACGATACGGAAAACCTTCCGAGACGCCGCCCGTGAATCCCATCTCGGGGGATTCAGGAGATCACCTCCGGCACCCTGCCGAGGGGAATCATCACCGGAGGGGCTCTACATCATCATGCCCGCCTCCGGATTGATGCGTGAGTAGTTCATCCTTGGACTATGGGTCCATAGCAGTAGCTAGATGGTTGTCTTCTCCGCTTGTGCTTTCATTGTTATAGATCTTGTGAGCTGCCTAACATGATCAAGATCATCTATTTGTAATGCTACATGTTGTGTTTGGCGAGATCCGATGAATAGAGAATATTATGTTAAGTTGATTATCAATCTATCATATATGTGTTGTTTATGTTCTTGCATGCTCTCCGTTGCTAGTAGAGGCTCTGGCCAAGTTGATACTTGTAACTCCAAGAGGGAGTAATTATGCTCGATAGTGGGTTCATGCCTCCATTAAATCTGGGACAGTGACAGAAAGTTCTAAGGTTGTGGATGTGCTGTTGCTACTAGGGATAAAACATTGATGCTTTGTCTAAGGATATTTGTGTTGATTACATTACGCGCCATACTTAATGCAATTATCTGTTGTTCGCAACTTAATACTGGAAGGGGTTCGGATGATAACTGAAGGTGGATTATTTAGGCATAGATGCATGTGGATAGCGGTCTATGTACTTTGTCGTAATGCCCTGATTAAATCACATAGTAATCATCGTTGATATGTATTGAATCTTTATTTGTCAATTGCTCGCCTGTAATTTGTTCACCCAGCATGTTAGTTATCTTATTGGAGAGACACCACTAGTGAACTGTGGACCCCGGTCCATTCTTTTACATCTGAATACATTCTACTGTTTTTACTGTTCTTTGCAAACAAACACCATCTTCCACTCGATACGATTAATCCTTTGTTTTCAGCAAGCCGGTGAGATTGACAACCTCACTGTTACGTTGGGGCAAAGTACTTTGATTGTGTTGTGCAGGTTCCACGTTGGCGCCGGTTTCACTGGTGTTGCGCACTACATTCCTCCACCAACAACCTTCACGTGCTTCTTGGCTCCTACTGGTTCGATAACCTTGGTTTCTTTCGAGGAAAACTTGCTGCTGTGCGCATCACACCTTCCTCTTGGGGTTCCCAACGGACGTGTACATCTACGCGCATCAAGCTATTTTTTCTGGCGCCGTTGCCGGGAGATCAAGACACGCTGCAAGGGGAGTCTCCACTTCCAATCTCTTTACTTTGTTTTTGTCTTGCTTTATTTTATTTATTACTTTGTTTGCTGCACTTAAACAAAACACAAAAAAATTAGTTGCTAGTTTTACTTTATTTACTGTCTTGTTCTCTATATCAAAAACACAAAAAAATTAGTTACTTGTCTTTACTTTATTTGCCTAGTTTACTTTATTACTGTTATAATGGGTACTCCTGAAAATACTAAGTTGTGTGATTTCACTAGCACAAATAATAATGATTTTATATGTACTCCTATTGCTCCACCTGCTACTACAGCAGAATTCTATGAAATTAAACCTGCTTTACTGAATCTTGTTATGAGAGAGCAATTTTCTGGTGTTAGTACTGATGATGCTGCTGCCCATCTTAATAATTTTGTTGAACTTTGTGAAATGCAAAAGTATAAGGATATACATGGTGATATTATAAAACTGAAATTGTTTCCTTTCTCATTAAGAGGAAGAGCTAAAGATTGGTTGCTATCTTTGCCTAAGAATAGTATTGATTCATGGACTAAGTGTAAAGATGCTTTTATTAGTAAATATTATCCTCCTGCTAAGATTATATCTTTGAGAAGTAGCATAATGAATTTTAAACAATTTGATAATGAACATGTTGCTCAAGCATGGGAGAGAATGAAATCTTTGGTAAAGAATTGCCCAACCCATGGACTGACTACTTGGATGATCATCCAAACCTTCTATGCAGGATTGAATTTTTCCTCAAGGAACCTATTGGATTCAGCTGCTGGAGGTACTTTTATGTCCATCACCTTGGGCGCCGCGACTAAATTACTTGATGATATGATGATCAATTACTCTGAATGGCACACTGAAAGAACTCCTCAAGGTAAGAAGGTAAATTCTGTTGAAGAAACCTCTTCTTTGGGTGATAAGATTGATGCTATTATGTCTATGCTTGCAAATGGTAGATCTCATATTGATCCTAATAATGTTCCTTTAGCTTCATTGGTTGCTCAAGAAGAAAATGTTGATGTGAATTTCATTAAAAGTAATAATTTCAACAACAATGCTTATAGGAATAATTATGGTAACAACAACTTTAGGCCATATCCTTCTAATAGTAATGGTTATGGTAATTCTTATGGTAATTCTTACAACAATAATAAGAGTGTACCCCCTGGTCTTGAAGCCATGCTTAAAGAATTTATTAGTACACAAACTGCTTTCAATAAAACTGTTGAAGAAAAGCTTGATAAAATTGATATTCTTGCTTCTAAGGTTGATAGTCTTGCTCTTGATGTTGATCTTTTAAAATTGAAAGTTATGCCTGAGAAAGTTGAAGATGCTAGGTTTGCTAAAACAAATGCCATCCAAGTTAGAATTAATGATAATATTAGATTGTTGGCTGAATTGCATGCTAGGTGGGATAGAGAAGAAAAAGAAAAACTTGCTAAAGAGAATAATGTAGCTAAAGTATGGACTATTACCACCACTAGTAATGTTGATTCTTCACATGTTGCTGCACCTCCTACTATCAATGGTAAAATAATTGGTGTTGGCAATGTTTCTACTCCTAGTGCAAAGCGTACAAAACTGCCTGAAATTGCTAAAACTGCTGAAACTGCTGAAATTTTTCAAAATATTGGTAACAATGATTCCATTGCTGTAGAACATAATGGTTTAGATTTTGATGATTGTCATATTACTGAAGTTATAAATTTCTTACAAAAACTTGCTAGAAGTCCCAATGCTAGTGCTATAAATTTAGCCTTTACAAAACATATTACAAATGCTCTCATTAAAGCTAGGGAAGAGAAATTAAGACTTGAAGCTTCTATTCCTAGGAAGTTAGAAGATGGTTGGGAGCCCATCATTAAGATGAAATTCAATGACTTTGAATGTAATGCTTTATGTGATCTTGGTGCAAGTATTTCTGTTATGCCTAAAAAGATTTATGATATGCTTGACTTGCCACCATTGAAGAATTGTTATTTGGATGTTAATCTTGCTGATAATGTTAAAAAGAAACCTTTGGGGAGGATTGATAATGTGCGCATTACGGTTAACAATAACCTTGTCCCCGTTGATTTTGTTGTCTTGGATATCGAATGCAATGCATCTTGTCCTATTGTGTTGGGAAGACCTTTTCTTCGAACCGTTGGTGCTGTTATTGATATGAAGGAAGGTAATATTAAATATCAATTTCCTCTCAAGAAAGGTATGGAACACTTCCCTAGAAAGATAATGAAGTTGCCTTTTGATTCTATTATTAGAACAAGCTATGATGTTGATGCTTCTTCTCTTGATGTTACTTGATTTGCACTTTCTGCGCCTAGCTGAAAGGCGTTAAAGAAAAGCACTTCTTGGGAGATAACCCATGTTTTATTTTATTTACTGTATTGTTGAGTCTTGGAAGTTGTTTACTACTGTAGCAACCTCTCCTTATCATGTTTTTGTGCCAAGTAAAGTTTCTATGCTAAAGTTGATGTTATATTTGAGATCGCTGCGCAGAAACAGCATTGCTGTCTGTCACGAATTCTGGCATAAGTCTCTGTAAAAAATTCTAAAAAATCTGCAAATTTACGAGCGTGATCCTCAGATATGTACGCAACTTTCATTAGTTTTGAGTTTTTCCATTTGAGCAAGTTAAGTGCCCAGTACAGATGCATCTTTACGGACTGTTCTGTTTTTGACAGATTCTGTCTTTTATTTCGCATTGCCGCTTTTGCTATGTTGAATGAGTTTCTTTGTTCCATTAACTTTCAGAAGCTTTGTGCAATGTCCAGAAGTGTTAAGAATGATTGTGTCACCTCTGAATATGTGAATTTGTGGTTATGCACTAACCCTCTCATGAGTTTGCTTGAAGTTTGTGTGAAGGAAGTTTTCAAGGGTCAAGAGAAGAGGATGATATACTATGATCAAGAAGAGTGAAAGGTCTAAGCTTGGGGATGCCCCGGTGGTTCATCCCTGCATATTTTAATAAGACTCAAGCATCTAAGCTTGGGGATGCCCAAGGCATCCCCTTCTTCATCGACAACATTATCAGGTCACTTCTAGTGAAACTATATTTTTATTCCGTCACATTCTTATGTTCTTTACTTGGAGCGTCGGTTTGTTTTTATTTTTGTTTTGTTTTGAATAAAGTTGGATCCCGCCATTCTTATATTGGAGATATTACGCTCCGCTTTTTCTTATGGAACACTTGTGTTCTTAATTGTGCTTTAATGTTCATGGCGAAAGCTCATTGCTTCGTTAGATTGCTATTTGGTTGGAATTGGAAAATGCTGCATATGGTTTGGTAAATTTGGCAATTGTTTGAGCTCTCATAGATCATGTTTAAGCTCTTGCATCATGTAGTTTAATCCATTAATGAAGAACTACTGTAGAGCTTGTTTAATTTGGTTTGCATGATTGATCTCTCTAAGTCTAGATATTTTCGGGTAAAGTGTTTGAACAACAAGGAAGACAGTGTAGAGCCTTATAATGCTTGCAATATGTTCTTGTGTGAGTTTTGTTGTACCTGTTCATACTTGTGTTTGCTTCAAACAACCTTGCTAGCCCAAACCTTGTACTGAGAGGAAATGCTTCTCGTGCATCCAAACACCTTGAGCCAAACTCCATGCCATTTGTGTCCACCATATCTACCTACTATGTGGTATTTTTCTGCCATTCCAAAGTAAATTACTTGAGTGCTACCTTTAAAATTTCATTCCTCTACCTTTACAATATATAGCTCATGGGACAAATAGCTTAAAAACTATTGTGGTGATGAATATGTAGTTATGTGTCTTAATTCTTATAAGTTGCTTGTTGAGCGGTAACCATGTTTTTGGGGACGCCATCAACTTTACCTTTGTTGGATATCATGTGAGATGCTATGCATGTTCATCTTGTCTGAAGTAAGTGGACTTCATGATCAAATGGTTTGAGTATGCATATGTTAGAGAAGAACATTGGGCCGCTAACTAAAGCCATGTATCATGGTGGAAGTTTCAGTTTGGACATACAACCTCAATCTCTTATGAGAATATTAACTGTTGTTGAATGCTTAAGCATTAAAAAGAGGAGTCCATTATCTGTTGTCTATGTTGTCCCGGTATGGATGTCTAAGTTGAGAATAATCAAAAGCGAGAAATCCAATGCGTGCTTTCTCCTTAGACACTTGTACAGGCGGCATAGAGGTACCCCTTTGTGACACTTGGTTGAAACATATGTTATGCGATGAGAATCCGTGTTTCCGAGCTAAGTAGGACAAGGTGCGAGCACTATTAGTACTCTATGCATGAGACATGCAACTTGTAGGAAGTATTATGCATAGCACATATGAATTATTACTACCGTTGACAAAATTGTTTCTATGTTTTCAAAACAAAAGCTCTAGCACAAAAATAGTAATCAATGCTTCCCTCTGCGAAGGGCCAATCTTTTACTTTATTGTTGAGTCAGTTTACCCACTTCTTTCTATCTTAGAAGCAAACACTTGTGTTAACTGTGTGCATTGATTCTTACATGTTTACTTATTGCACCTATTATATTACTCTATGTTGACAAATATCCATGAGATATACATGTTACAAGTTGAAAGCAATTGCTGAAACTTAATCATCCTTTGTGTTGCTTCAATGCATTCTACTTTGAATTTATTGCTTATGAGTTATCTCTTATGCAAGTCTTATTGATACTTGTCTTGAAAGTACTATTCATGAAAAGTTTTGCTATATGATTCATTTGCTTAGTCATTATCTTTGTTAGCAATCTTTTGTTCAGATCACTCCATTCATCTCATATGCTTTACAATAATGTTGATCAAGATTATGTTGGTAGCATGTCACTTCAGAAATTATTTGTGTTATCGTTTACCTACTCGAGGACGAGTAGGAACTAAGCTTGGGGATGCTTGATACGTCTCAAACGTATCTATAATTTCTTATGTTCCATGCTACTTTTATTACAATACTTGAATGTTTTATACATACTTTACAGCATTATTATACATTTTCCGGCACTAACCTATTAACAAGATGCCGAAGCGCCAGTTCTGTTTTCTGTTTTTGGTTTCAGAAATCCTAGTAAGGAAATATTCTCGGAATTGGACGAAATCAACGCCCGGGGGCCTATTTTTACACGAAGCTTCCAGAAGACCGAAAGGGGACGAAGTGGGGCCACGAGGCGCCGACACTGGGGCGGCGCGGCCTGGCCCCTGGCCGCGCGGCCCTGGTGTGTGGGGCCCTCGTGCCGCCACTTGACCTACCCTTCCGCCTACTTAAAGCCTCCGTCGCGAAACCCCCTGTACCGAGAGCCACGATACGGAAAACCTTCCAGAGACGCCGCCGTCGCGAATCCCATCTCGGGGGATTCAGGAGATCGCCTCCGGCACCCTGCCGGAGAGGGGAATCATCACCGGAGGGGCTCTACATCATCATGCCCGCCTCCGGATTGATGCGTGAGTAGTTCATCCTTGGACTATGGGTCCATAGCAGTAGCTAGATGGTTGTCTTCTCCGCTTGTGCTTTCATTGTTATAGATCTTGTGAGCTGCCTAACATGATCAAGATCATCTATTTGTAATGCTACATGTTGTGTTTGGCGAGATCCGATGAATAGAGAATATTATGTTAAGTTGATTATCAATCTATCATATATGTGTTGTTTATGTTCTTGCATGCTCTCCGTTGCTAGTAGAGGCTCTAGCCAAGTTGATACTTGTAACTCCAAGAGGGGTAATTATGCTCGATAGTGGGTTCATGCCTCCATTAAATCTGGGACAGTGACAGAAAGTTCTAAGGTTGTGGATGTGCTGTTGCTACTAGGGATAAAACATTGATGCTTTGTCTAAGGATATTTGTGTTGATTACATTACGCGCCATACTTAATGCAATTATCTGTTGTTCAACTTAATACTGGAAGGGGTTCGGATGATAACCTGAAGGTGGATTATTTAGGCATAGATGCATGCTGGATAGCGGTCTATGTACTTTGTCGTAATGCCCTGATTAAATCACATAGTAATCATCGTTGATATGTATTGAATCTTTATTTGTCAATTGCTCGCCTGTAATTTGTTCACCCAGCATGTTAGTTATCTTATTGGAGAGACACCACTAGTGAGCTGTGGACCCCGGTCCATTCTTTTACATCTGAATACATTCTACTGTTTTACTGTTCTTTGCAAACAAACACCATCTTCCACTCGATACGCTTAATCCTTTGTTTTCAGCAAGCCGGTGAGATTGACAACCTCACTGTTACGTTGGGGCAAAGTACTTTGATTGTGTTGTGCAGGTTCCACGTTGGCGCCGGTTTCACTGGTGTTGCGCCGCACTACATTCCTCCACCAACAACCTTCACGTGCTTCTTGGCTCCTACTGGTTCGATAACCTTGGTTTCTTTCTGAGGGAAAACTTGCTGCTGTGCGCATCACACCTTCCTCTTGGGGTTCCCAACGGACGTGTACATCTACGCGGAGGCGTGGCTGCGAACGCTGTTCCCATAACTCCAACTCCAGCCATTGCCATATTGAACAATGCTTCTCTCGGGTCCCCAGGGGGTGGTCTGGACGCGAGGATGTAAGCTTGCGTTGCCATGTATCCTGCTTCTGGCGTTTTCGGGATGATATTTCCCCTTGTATCAATCGACATGAAGGACATGTCGAGATTTTGAATTATGTTTCCTCTCTCTTCTTCAGGTATATTTTGCAGCCGAGATCTTGCTCTCCTTCGAGCGTCTCTATGGCTATCTGCCGAAGTTCCTGATTGTCGACTGAGCTCTGCTCTGCTTGACGCGGAAGCTGCCTCTTTTCTTCTATTCAAGGATGCTGTCTGTTTTTCCAGCTCCCTACTCACACGAGCAAGTCTATATTGATAAGCTTGTAATTCTTGTGCAGTAGCAGTGGTAGTCATTGGTTCTGAGCCATCCATAGCTCTTGCGGCCCTATCCCACGCTGCTTGGGGGAGTTGAACTCTGTCGCGAGGTGTAGACCCGACATATTTAGTTCATAGGCCTCTTCTGAGATCACCGGGATCGACGTATAGATTTCCCAAATCATCGAAAGCCTCTGACGTCTCTGGTTCTGCTCGACTTGCCTCTTCAATTGCATATATTTGATGATATTTTGAGTATCGAACTTTGTCGGGATTGGTGACACCATCATAGATATTGGTGAAGACCTTTCCGATGGCAGCAGATTTGTCGATGAAGTTGAGGTTGTCGACGCTGTCGGAATCACTGCTTATAAAGGAGTCCGCAGACGATTCGAAAGATGTGTCGCTGAAGATCTTGACGAGCTTTCCGCTTTCCTTGGTGTCGATGAAGCGTGGCGACGAAAACTCCTCATCACTCGATGAAAAGCCAGAATCGATCGCTGAAAATTCCGACGAGATCGGAACTTCGAGACGATAAGATCCTTCTTTGTTGACGCCAAATCGGAATTCTCCGAACGTCATGACGATGGGCTCCTCCAGATAGGCACATGCATCCATACGGGAGGGCGGGTGAGGAATAAAATCGACTAGATCAGTTTTTTCCCGTTTACCTCGATCCATCGCATTGCTAGCCACCGACGAAGTCGACGATTCTGGACGTGCCATCGAGATCAGCTCCTTGCAACCTCTAATCCCCACAGACGGCGCCAATTGACAAGGATTAATTTGTCATGCTTACAGATTGTAGACTAGGGTTTTGTTAGAAGTAGAGGGCAAGTAGATCTCGAAGGTTTCAGCCGAAAAGTACTCGCTGATTATGAAAACTAGGGTTTGTTGACAATAGATTCGATCCTTTCTTCGTCCCTCGACTCCCCCTTATATAGAGGGTGGAGCCGAGGGTTTCGTAATACACAAGTTACAGAGTTCGGGAGGGTTTCGTACCCAACCCGTAAGATTACAAATCTCTATCTTTCCTAATACAATCTATCTTTCCTTAACACTAAATGGGCTTCCGAATCTTCTTATTCTTCGAGTCCTGGGCCTTCAGTAAACTCCGGGTACCATCTTTGGCAAGCCCATTGGGGATGCCTATGTCAACTAGTCTATGTGCTACTCATGTGATGTTATTAAAGTAGTCTATTCCTCCTGCATGGTGTAATGGTGACAGTGTGTGCATCGTGTGGTTCTTGTCGTAGGTTATGATCATAATCTCTTGTAGGTTATGGAGTTAATTATCACTATGATAGTATTGATGTGATCTATTCCCCCTTTCATAGTGTAATGGTGACAGTGTGTATGCTATGTTAGTACTCGGTTTATTTTGCAAAGATCTATTATGCTCTAAGGTTACTTAAATATGAATGCTGAATGTTGTGGCGCTTGTTAACTCCGGCTTGAGGGAGCTCTTGTAGCCCTACACAATGAATGGTGTTTGTCATCCAACAAAGAGTGTATGTAGCACAAATGAGAGAAGTTATTTATTTATTATGCGATCAATGTTGAGAGTGTCCACTAGTGAAAGTATGATCCCTAGGCCTTGTTTCCAAACATCGAATCTCCGTTTATTTACTGTTCTGTTGCATGTTTACTCGCTGCCATATTTTATTCAGATTGCTATTACCACTCATATACATCCATACTACTTGTATTTCACTATCTCTTCGCCGAACTAGTGCACCTATACATCTGACAAGTGTATTAGGTGTGTTGGGGACACAAGAGACTTCTTGTATCGTGATTGCAGGGTTGCTTGAGAGGAATATCTTTGACCTCTTCCTCCTGAGTTCGATAAACCTTGGGTGATCCACTTAAGGGAAAACTTGCTGTTCTACAAACCTCTGCTCTTGGAGGCCCAACACGTCTACAGGAAAAGAAGCGTGAGTTGACATCAAGCTATTTTCTGGCGCCGTTGACGGGGACGAATCAAGACACTCCATCAAGCCCGTCAACCGCCATCAAACCTCCCACATCAACCACGCGCCAGTTGTGGACAGCAAGCTATTTTCTGGCGCCGTTGCCGGGGAGGAAAGGTAAAAGGCACTCATACTCCGGTCCCAGGTAACTAAGTTATTTTCTGTTGCCGTTGTAAGTGCTCGAAGCTATTTCCTTTAGATCCTGCAATTGCATCTTTTGGTTTCTTGTTTACACTAGTTAGGCTTAATGGAAAGCAACAATGAGCTTCTTATTCTATTTCGTGAGTTAAGACATGGATTGTTTGCTGCGAAAATTAAAAAACCTATGGAATCTTATTTGCATGCTGTGTCTACGGGTGCTTCTATTCTTGTAGACAGTGTTGGGCCTCCAAGAGCAGAGGTTTGTAGAACAGCAGCAAGTTTTCCCTTAAGTGGATCACCCAAGGTTTATCGAACTCAGGGAGGAAGAGGTCAAAGATATCCCTCTCATGCAACCCTGCAACCACAAAGCAAGAAGTCTCTTGTGTCCCCAACACACCTAATAGGTGCACTAGTTCGGCGAAGAGATAGTGAAATACAAGTGGTATGAATGAATATGAGCAGTAGTACGGCGCCAGAAAATAGCTTACTGGCGTGCAGTTGATGGTAGTAATATTGTAGGAAGTAAACAAGCAGTAGTAACGCAGCAGTAGTAATTCAGTAAAACAGTAACAAGCAGCGATAGCAGTATTTAGGAACAAGGCCTAGGGATTAGACTTTCACTAGTGGACACTCTCAACATTGATCACATAACAGAATAGATAAATGCATACTCTACACTCTCTTGTTGGATGATGAACACATTGCGTAGGATTACACGAACCCTCAATGCTGGAGTTAACAAGCTCCACAATTAAATGTTCATATTTAAATAACCTTAGAGTGCATGAAAGATCGACACGACTAAACCAAGTACTAGCATAGCATGCACACTGTCACCTTCACACCATGTAGGAGGAATAGATCACATCAATACCATCATAGCAATAGTTAACTTCATAATCTACAAGAGATCATAATCATAGCCTACGCCAAGTACTAACACGGATGCACACACTGTCACCATTACACCGTGCAGGAGGAATAAACTACTTTAATAACATCACTAGAGTAGCACATAGATAAATTGTGATACAAAACATATTGCAATCATAAAGAGATATAAATAAGCACTTCACTACGCCATTCATAACAGTGAATAAGTATTCTGTGAAATATAGCCTAAGAGACCCACACGGTGCACACACTGTCACCTTTACACACGTGGGACAAGGAGTCTCCGGAGATCACATAAGTAAAACTCACTTGACTAGCATAATGACATCTAGATTACAAGCATCATCATATGAATCTCAATCATGTAAGGCAGCTCATGAGATTATTGTATTGAAGTACATAGGAGAGAGATGAACCACATAGCTACCGGTACAGCCCCGAGCCTCGATGGAGAACTACTCCCTCCTCATGGGAGCAGCAGCGGTGATGAAGATGGCGGTGGAGATGGCAGCGGTGTCGATGGAGAAGCCTTCCGGGGCACTTCCCCGTCCGGCGGCGTGCCGGAACAGAGACTCTGTCCCCCAGATCTTGGCTTCGCGATGGCGGCGGCTCTGGAAGGTTTCGCGTACCGTGGCTTATCGTATCGTGTTTTAGGTCAGGGACCTTTAAATAGGCGAGGCGGAGTCGGAGGGCTGACGGGCGACGACACACTAGGGTGGCGCGGGCCCAGCCCAGGCCGCGCCACTGTGTGGGCCCACAGGGGGCCCTCCTCTGCGGCTCTCGGGTGTTCTGGATGCTTCGGGCAAAATAGGAACTGGGCGTTGATTTCGTCCAATTCGAGAATATTTCGTTACTAGGATTTCTGAAACCAAAAACAGCAAAAAACAGGAACCGGCACTTCGCATCTTGTTAATAGGTTAGTTCCAGAAAATGCATAATAATGACATATAATGTGTATAAAACATGTAGATATCATCAATAATGTGGCATGGAACATAAGAAATTATAGATACATTGGAGACGTATCAGCATCCCCAAGCTTAGTTGCTCGTCCCGAGCAGGTAAAACGATAACAAAGATAATTTCTGAAGTGACATGCCGTCATAAACTTGATCATATTGTAAACATATGTAATGAATGCAGCGATCAAAACAATGGTAATGACATGAGTAAACAAATGAATCATAAAGCAAAGACTTTTCATGAATAGTACTTCAAGACAAGCATCAATAAGTTTTGCATAAGAGTTAACTCATAAAGCAATAAATCAAAGTAAAGGTATTGAAGCAACACAAAGGAAGATTAAGTTTCAGCGGTTGCTTTCAACTTATAACATGTATATCTCATGGATAGTGTCAATATAAAGTAATATAACAAGTGCAATATGCAAGTATGTAGGAATCAATGCACAGTTCACACAAGTGTTTGCTTCTTGAGGTGGAGAGAGATAGGTAAACTGACTCAACATAAAAGTAAAAGAAAGGTCCTTCAAGAGGGAAGCATTGATTGCTATATTTGTGCTAGAGCTTTGATTTTGAAAACATGAAACAATTTTGTCAACGGTAGTAATAAAGCATATGAGTTATGTAAATTATATCTTACAAGTTGCAAGCCTCATGCATAGTATACTAATAGTGCCCGCACCTTGTCCTACTTAGCTTGGACTACCGGATCTTCGCAATGCACATGTTTCAACCAAGTGTCACAAAGGGGTACCTCCATGCCGCCTGTACAAAGGTCTAAGGAGAAAGCTCGCATTTTGGATTTCTCGCTTTTGATTATTCTCAACTTAGACATCCATACCGGGACAACATGGACAACAGATAATGGACTCCTCTTTAATGCATAAGCATGTAGCAACAATTATTATTCTCATATGAGATTGAGGATATATGTCCAAAAAACTTCCACCATGATTCATGGCTTTAGTTAGCGGCCCAATGTTCTTATCTAACAATATGCATGCTCCAACCATTAAGGTGGTAGATCTCTCTTACTTCAGACAAGACGAACATGCATAGCAACTCACATGATATTCAACAAAGAGTAGTTGATGGCGTCCCCAGAAGCATGGTTATCGCACAACAAGCAACTTAATAAAAGATAAAGTGCATAAGTACATATTCAATACTACAATAGTTTTTAAGGCTATTTTGTCCCATGAGCTATATATTGCAAAGGTGAATGATGGAATTTTAAAGGTAGCACTCAAGCAATTTACTTTGGAATGGCGGAGAAATACCATGTAGTAGGTAGGTATGGTGGACACAAATGGCATAGTGGTTGGCTCAAGGATTTTGGATGCATGAGAAGTATTCCCTCTCGATACAAGGTTTAGGCTAGCAAGGTTATTTGAAGCAAACTCAAGGATGAACCGGTGCAGCAAAACTCACATAAAAGACATATTGTAAACATTATAAGACTCTACACCGTCTTCCTTGTTGTTCAAAACTCAATACTAGAATTATCTAGACCTTAGAGAGACCAAATATGCAAATCAGATTTTAGCAAGCTCTATGTATTTCTTCATTAATGGGTGCAAAGTATATGATGCAAGAGCTTAAACATGAGCACAACAATTGCCAAGTATCACATTATCCAAGACATTTTAGAATTACTACATGTAGCATTTTCCAATTCCAACCATATAACAATTTAACGAAGAAGAAACTTCGCCATGAACATTATGAGTAAAGCCTAAGGACATATTTGTCCATATGCAACAGCGGAGCGTGTCTCTCTCCCACAAAGTGAATGCTAGGATCCATTTTATTCAAACAAAAACAAAAACAAAAACAAACCGACGCTCCAAGCAAAGAACACAAGATGTGACTGAATAAAAATATAGTTTCAGGGGAGGAACCTGATGATGTTGTCGATGAAGAAGGGGATGCCTTGGGCATCCCCAAGCTTAGATGCTTGAGTCTTCTTGAAATATGCAGGGGTGAACCACGGGGCATCCCCAAGCTTAGAGCTTTCACTCCTCTTGATCATAGTATATCATACTCCTCTCTTGACCCTTGAAAACTTCCTTCACACCAAACTTCAAGCAAACTCATTAGAGCGTTAGTGCACAATAAAAATTTACATGTTCAGAGGTGACAAAATCATTCTTAATAATTCTGGACATTGCACAAAACTTCTGAAAGTTAATGGAACAAAGAAACCCATTCAACAAAGCAAAAGCGGCAATGCGAAATAAAAGGCAGAATCTGTCAAAAACAGAACAGTTCGTAAAGACGAATTTTAAAATGGCACCAGACTTGCTCAAATGGAAAAACTAAAAACTAATGAAAGTTGCGTACATATCTGAGGATCACGCTCGTAAATTGGCAGATTTTTCGAATTTTCTACAGAGACTTGTGCCAGAATTCGTGACAGACAGCAATGTTGTTTCTGCGCAGCGATCCCAAATATAACATCAACTTTAACATAGAAACTTTACTTGGCACAAAAACAT
This sequence comes from Lolium multiflorum, assembly GCA_030979885.1. Classification (NCBI taxonomy): domain Eukaryota; kingdom Viridiplantae; phylum Streptophyta; class Magnoliopsida; order Poales; family Poaceae; genus Lolium; species Lolium multiflorum. The sequence goes on from CM061749.1 coordinate 211,944,722, forward strand.
GATAAGGAGAGGTTGCTACAGTAGTAAACAACTTCCAAGACTCAAATATAAAACAAAGTACTGTAGTAAAAAAAAACACATGGGTTATCTCCCAAGAAGTTCTTTCTTTATAGCCATTAAGATGGGCTCAGCAGTTTTAATGATGCACTCGCAAGAAATAGTATTTGAAGCAAAAGAGAGCATCAAGAGGCAAATTCAAAACACATTTAAGTCTAACATGCTTCCTATGCATAGGAATCTTGTAAATAAACAAGTTCATGAAGAGCAAAGTAACAAGCATAGGAAGATAAAACAAGTGTAGCTTCAAAAATTTCAGCACATAGAGAGGTGTTTTAGTAACATGAAAAATTTTACAACCATATTTTCCTCTCTCATAATAACTTTCAGTAGCAACATGAGCAAACTCAACAATATAACTATCACATAAAGCATTCTTATCATGAGTCTCATGCATAAAATTATTACTCCCCACATAGGCATAATCAATTTTATTAGTTGTAGTGGGAGCAAATTCAACAAAGTAGCTATCATTATTATTCTCATCATCAAATATAGGAGGCATAGTATCATCAAAGTAAATTTTCTCCTCAATGCTTGGGGGACTAAAAATATCATGCTCATCAAAGCCAGCTTCCCCAAGCTTAGAATTTTCCATAGCATTAGCAACAATAGTGTTCAAAGCATTCATATTAATATGTTCCATGGGTTTTTTAATTTTCGCATCAAACCATCCATGTCTTAAATCAGGAAATAGAATAAGAAGGTCATTGTTGTCCATTATGCCTAACTAGTGTAAACAAGAAACCAAATGTCGCAATTGCAGAGTCTAAAGGAAATAGCTTCGAGTACTTACAACGGCGCCGGAAAATAGCTTAGTAGCCGAGATCCGGAGTGTGAGTACCTTTTACCGTTCCTCCCGGCAACGGCGCCAGAAAATAGCTTGATGTCTACGGGTGCTTCTATTCTTGTAGACAGTGTTGGGCCTCCAAGAGCAGAGGTTTGTAGAACAGCAGCAAGTTTTCCCTTAAGTGGATCACCCAAGGTTTATCGAACTCAGGGAGGAAGAGGTCAAAGATATCCCTCTCATGCAACCCTGCAACCACAAAGCAAGAAGTCTCTTGTGTCCCCAACACACCTAATAGGTGCACTAGTTCGCGAAGAGATAGTGAAATACAAGTGGTATGAATGAATATGAGCAGTAGTACGGCGCCAGAAAATAGCTTGCTGGCGTGCAGTTGATGGTAGTAATATTGTAGGAAGTAAACAAGCAGTAGTAACGCAGCGGTAGTAATTCGATAAAACGGTAACAAGCAGCGATAGCAATATTTAGGAACAAGGCCTAGGGATTAGACTTTCACTAGTGGACACTCTCAACATTGATCACATAACAGAATAGATAAATGCATACTCTACACTCTCTTGTTGGATGATGAACACATTGCGTAGGATTACACGAACCCTCAATGCCGGAGTTAACAAGCTCCACAATTAAATGTTCATATTTAAATAACCTTAGAGTGCATGAAAGATCGACACGACTAAACCAAGTACTAGCATAGCATGCACACTGTCACCTTCACACCATGTAGGAGGAATAGATCACATCAATACCATCATAGCAATAGTTAACTTCATAATCTACAAGAGATCATAATCATAGCCTACGCCAAGTACTAACACGGATGCACACACTGTCACCATTACACCGTGCAGGAGGAATAAACTACTTTAATAACATCACTAGAGTAGCACATAGATAAATTGTGATACAAAACATATTGCAATCATAAAGAGATATAAATAAGCACTTCACTACGCCATTCATAACAGTGAATAAGTATTATGTGAAATATAGCCTAAGAGACCCACACGGTGCACACACTGTCACCTTTACACACGTGGGACAAGGAGTCTCCGGAGATCACATAAGTAAAACTCACTTGACTAGCATAATGACATCTAGATTACAAGCATCATCATATGAATCTCAATCATGTAAGGCAGCTCATGAGATTATTGTATTGAAGTACATAGGAGAGAGATGAACCACATAGCTACCGGTACAGCCCCGAGCCTCGATGGAGAACTACTCCCTCCTCATGGGAGCAGCAGCGGTGATGAAGATGGCGGTGGAGATGGCAGCGGTGTCGATGGAGAAGCCTTCCGGGGGCACTTCCCCGTCCGGCGGCGTGCCGGAACAGACTCCTGTCCCCCGGATCTTGGCTTCGCGATGGCGGCGGCTCTGGAAGGTTTCGCGTACCGTGGCTTATTCGTATCGTGTTTTAGGTCGGGGACCTTTAAATAGGCGAAGAGGCGGAGTCGGAGGGCTGACGGGCGACGACACACTAGGGTGGCGCGGGCCCAGCCTGGCCGCGCCACCCTGTCGTCTGGGCCCACAGGGCCTCCTCTGCGACTCTCGGGTGTTACGGATGCTTCCGGGCAAAATAGGAACACAGGCGTTGATTTCGTCCAATTCCGAGAATATTTCGTTACTAGGATTTCTGAAACCAAAAACAGCAGAAAACAGGAACCGGCACTTCGGCATCTTGTTAATAGGTTAGTTCCAGAAAATGCATAATAATGACATATAATGTGTATAAAACATGTAGATATCATCAATAATGTGGCATGGAACATAAGAAATTATAGATACGTTGGAGACGTATCAGCATGCTAGTAGAAATGATATTAGTATGAACGCTTTGAACACCATTGTTGCTAATGATATGGAAAATTCTAAGCTTGGGGAAGCTAGTTTTGATGAGCATGATATTTTTAGTCCCCCAAGCATTGAGGAGAAAATTTTCTTTGATGATACTTTGCCTCCTATTTATGATGATTATAATGATAGTGGTCTTTTGGTGCCGCCTACTATGGAGAGTAAATTTTATTATGATTATACTATGCCTCCTACACTTGATGAGAATAATAATGATAGCTACTTTGTTGAATTTGCTCCCACTACAACTAATAAAATTGATTATGCTTATGTGGAGAGTAATAATTTTATGCATGTGGCTCATGACAAGAATGTTTTATGTGATAGTTATATTGTTGAATTTGTTCATGATGCTACTGAAAGTTATTATGAGAGAGGGAAACATGGTTATATGCATCTTAATAATATTAAGTTTCCCCTCTTTATGTTGAGAATCTTGAAATTGCGCTTGTGTTGCTTTTCTATGCTTGTCACTTTGTTCTTCATGAATTTATTTGTGTACAAGATTCCTTTTCATAGGAAGTGGGTTAGGCTTAAATGTGTTTTGAATTTGCTTCTTGATGCTCTCTTTTGCTTCAACTCTTATTTCTTGCGAGAGTATCATTAAAACTGTGAGCCCATCTTAATGGCTATAAAGAAAGAACTTCTTGGGAGATAACCCATGTGTTTATTTTGCTACTGTTTTGTTGTGTCTTGGAAGTTGTTTACTACTGTAGCAACCTCTCCTTATCATGTTTTTGTGCCAAGTAAAGTCTCTATGGTAAAGTTGATGCTAGATTTGGATTACTGCGCAGAAACAGCATTGCTGTGTCTGTAACTGAATTCAAAAAATCTGCAAATTTACGAGCGTGATCCTCATATATGTACGCAACTTTCATTAGTTTTGAGTTTTTCCATTTGAGCAAGTTAAGTGCCCCTGCCAAATTCGTCTTTACGGACTGTTCTGTTTTTGACAGATTCTGCCTTTTATTTCGCATTGCCGCTTTTGCTATGTTGAATGAGTTTCTTTGTTCCATTAACTTTCAGAAGCTTTGTGCAATGTCCATAAGTGTTAAGAATGATTGTGTCACCTCTGAACATGTGAATTTTTATTATGCACTAACCCTCTAATGAGTTTGCTTGAAGTTTGGTGTGGAGGAAGTTTTCAAGGGTCAAGAGAAGAGGATGATATACTATGATCAAGAAGAGTGAAAGGTCTAAGCTTGGGGATGCCCCGGTGGTTCATCCCTGCATATTTTAAGAAGACTCAAGCATCTAAGCTTGGGGATGCCCAAGGCATCCCCTTCTTCATCGACAACTTATCAGGTCACTTCTAGTGAAACTATATTTTTATTCCGTCACATCTTATGTACTTTACTTGGAGCGTCTGTGTGCTTTTATTTTCGTTTTGTTATTTTCATTCTCTGAATAAATTCATGCTCATGTGTGGGAGAGAGACACGCTCCGCTTTTTCATATGAACACTAGTGTTCTTCATTTTTGCTTTTAATGTTCAAGGGCGAAAGTTGATCGCTTCACTTGTTGCTATTTGGTTGGAATCAGAAAATGCTTCATATGGTCTTGAATAACTTGAAACTTGGCAATTGTTTGAGCTCTCATAGATCATGTTTAAGCTCTTGCATCATGTAGTTTAATCTATTAATGAAGAACTACCGTAGAGCTTGTTTAATTTGGTTTGCATGATTGGTCTCTCTAAGTCTAGATATTTTCGGGTAAAATGTTTGAACAACAAGGAAGACAGTGTAGAGCCTTATAATGCTTGCAATATGTTCTTGTGTAAGTTTTGCTGTACCTGTTCATACTTGTGTTTGCTTCAAACAACCTTGCTAGCCCAAACCTTGTACTGAGAGGAAATGCTTCTCGTGCATCCAAACACCTTGAGCCAAACCCCATGCCATTTGTGTCCACCATATCTACCTACTATGTGGTATTTTTCTGCCATTCCAAAGTAAATTACTTGAGTGCTACCTTTAAAATTTCATTCCTTTATCTTTGCAATATATAGCTCATGGGACAAATAGCTTAAAAACTATTGTGGTGATGAATACACTACAAGAAAAGTTCTGATAGACAACGTCCCAAAATCGTCAACTAAGGGGCATTTTTCGTCGCCTATGGGCCTAACCCGACGATATGGGTTCCGTTGTCGAAACTGCGTCAAAGTCCAACGACGATTTTTTCGGTCCGTCGCGCTTGGGCGCCCTTCCGCCACGGAAAATCGGACCGTTGCGGAAGTGTTTTCGGGAGCCCGTTACTGCGACGTCATGCGACACGTGGCAGACGCCGTTAACTGCCAGTTAACGGCGTTAACCGGCTGAAACCCGTGGTAGATGGTAGGCCCACACGAGGCCTGCCACGTCTTAAGCGGGCCGGGCCAGATGACATAGTTTGACCGGTCAACTATATAGCTGGGCTGGTCCATTAGTTACGTGGGCCGGGCCTAACCTCTAAGGTTGACTGGTCAAAACTTAAATGGGCCGGCCCATTTAACATGTGGGGTCCACCTTACAGCAACTGGGCCGGCCCAAGAAGCAAGTGGGCCGGGCCAAAAACACAGGTGGGTCCCACTTTCCTGTTAAAAGGCCGGCCCATTTAGTGTGTGGGGTCCACCGTATAGCAAGTGGGCCGGCCCAACAAGCTAGTGGGTCGGGCCAAAAACACGGTGGGTCCCACTTTCCGGTTAAAGGGTCGGCCCATTTAGTTTGTGGGGTCCACCATATAGCAAGTGGGCCGGCCCAACAAAATAGTGGGCCGGGCCAAAAACACAGGTGGGTCCCACTTTCTGTTAAAGGGCCGGCCCATTTAGTATGTGGGGCCCACCATATAGCAAGTGGGCTGGCCCACAAGATAGTGGGCGGGCCAAAAACACAGTGGGTCCCACATTCCTGTTAATGGGCCGGCCCATTTGGTATGTGGGGTCCATCATATAGAAAGTGGGCCGGCCCAACAAGATAGTGGGCCGGGCCAAAACACAGGTGGGTCCCACCCTCCTATTAAAGGGCCGGCCCATTTGGTGTGTGGGGTCCACCATATAGAAAGTGGGCCGGCCCAACAAGATAGTGGGCCGGGCCAAAAACACAGGTGGGTCCCACCTTCCTATTAAAGGGCCGGCCCATTTACCATGTGGGACCACCATAGAGCAAGTGGGCCGGCCCAATAAGCATGTGGAGCCCATTATCGTGTAACCGGGCCGGCCTACTAAAGAAGTGGGCCGGCCCAAAATGAAAGTGGGTCCCACACTACTGTAAGTGGGCCGGCCCAATCTGTTGTAGGGCCCTACTTGTTTGACTAGTCAACTTGCATTAAATTTCATGAGCCTAAAATCTGATTTCAATGATACACACAAGTACATACACAAATAAAACAAATAGGAAAATTACAAGGCAATTAATGTGCCCAAATAAAAAAATTACATAGAATCATTGAGGACTTCTATTAGCATCATCAATAACACGTTGACATTTGGCAATCGCCTTGATTGAATCTTGTGTACTCTTTGTCAACATATCAGCTACAGATCTTAAAGCAGCAATACCATGTCTTTTATAAAGTACAGCCTTGAGATATTTACTGTCTGATGAAAGAAATGGTCTAGGTTGACGGCTATGAGAAGATGCATCAGAAGAAAGATCAGAACTTTTTGTGGGCCTCACTGGTAATGAAGATTGCTTCATCACAACTGCATTCTGATAATAATGCAAAAAGAGTTAAACGATGAACTATGCAAACATTTATTATGCAATGTAGATATAAGATAATAACAAGTTGCATAAATAAGACATGTATGGAACTTGTACTAAGCACAAACTTACATCATAATGTTGCACAGGGTCGCTACAGATCCTTTTTTGGCGACTATCTTCTAATGATGACTGCTTCATTAAAACTGCATTCTGGTAACATTGTAAACATAGTTACAACAATTAACTATTCAAACATGTATTACGCAATGTAGAGATCAGATAACAGCATGTAGCAGAAATAAGCACAAGATAAGATAAGATGCATGTACTAAGCACATACTGGCTCACTGCAGGTCCTTCTCTTGCGTGCACTAGTCGTGGTCAACATGCCTATCATTTTAGGTTCAGCCATCAAGTGAAATGCTAATCCTCCTGCTCCATTGTCCTTAATCTGTGTTTAGATATCACATTTAAGACCAAGTCAGCTGGTTTCAAATAACAAAAAACTTGAGCTGCCAAATGAATAAGCCAATAGTTACCAGATATCAGATTAAAACCAACTAGATGTTGCTTTGCATGAGATACGAATTTCAGACATTCAGATTTAGAGTAGGGTAATGCCAAGGTTTTACACATAAAGTAAACTGGCATTAAGAATGACCAAATGTCAGGTTCAAATCACCCTCGAAGTTTCTCCAAGACAAGCATATCAAATAGGCAGAAACATAGTAAAGCATGAATGGCATTGCTATGGCAGGGTTCCAAGTGTTAATCTCTTGCATAAGGAACAATGCATATAGGTTATAGATAATAACGGAAGTAAACTGCCAAAATTACCAACCACGAACTCAGATTCCAACCTTACCTAGCGTCCCCGCTGTTAATGTTGGATGTTCTAATAAGTGGTTCGCATGATCAATCCCTAGGAAAAATAACATTGACAAGTCAGTCTACGATAATACAAAGACCAGACATGCACGCAGCAATAACTATATAAGCTAAAGACGAGGTATAAGAGCAAGCAGATTGGAAATGCACATAGCATGATTATAAAAGCAGTGTGAGAATAGCAGACACGAGAAAACAGCTAGCGGTGAGCTAATGACGTGGTATAAGAACAAGCAGATTGGAAATGCCCATAGCACGACTATAAAAGCAGTGCGACAATAGCATGCAGTACAAAAACAGTTGGCAGCAAATGAATGGGTACAAGGCTATAAATATGTGGATGCACACAGGTGTCAGTAGAATGAACAGGATGGTAGCGACCGGATAATGCTTTTGTACTGTACAACATTTAAACAAACTTCATGCGAAGCAACACATCAAGAAAGTTAACGGCATATGAGATCTGCAAATAACTACACAAAACATGGCTAAAGAAACACCGCGATCTAACGGGCCAGCGTACTAACCAAGCTGCGGCGGGGTGGACGGGGGCGGCAACTTGCATTCCAGCGGCGGCGAACGCGGGAGACGATGAATCGACCCTGTTTCAGTAGAAGCGGGCGTTAGTGAAGCAGATCTGGTTGGCTGGCAAGGTATTCGGTGAAGTTGATACAGCCGCTGCGGCGAGGTAGTCGGTGGCGAGGTCGGCGGTGAAGCAGATCCGTCGGTGGCGAGGTCGGCGGTGAAGCAGATCCGTCGGTGGCGAGGTCGGCGGTGAAGCAGATCCGTCGGTGACGAGGGCGGCGGGGGAGCGGATCAGGTGGGTGGACAGCCAACACGATCAAGGCTACGCTGTGGAGGAGTATGCCGGCGGCGAAGCAGATCTAGTACTGTAGAGAGTCAGAGCTTTGGCGTGTGAGAGTATTTTTGAGCTAATGGGGCGAATGGTTGGTGGGTGGGTGTGGGCCTGTGGGGAGGGTTCGGGATCTAGGCAAGATATTTCATTGTTACCGAATGAGCCCTCCATGGTCGGTGGGTTGTAGCTTCCGGACCAGGGTTAAAAGGGTAAAACTGGTCACGGGATTTTCGAATGGATGCGGCGGGATGATTTGGCGCGTGGCCGAAATTTTCAGTTTCAAGCTACGAGCAGCAGAACGACAAAAATAATGTTCTTCCCCAGGGAGCTCTCATTTCTTCCTCTTCTCTTTCTCTCTCGAGTCTCTCCCACTCCCCCGGCTCCTCTCCCCCTTCTCTCCGGCGGCCTCGCCGGCCGGAGACGAGGCCGACTTCTCTCTGTATATTGTACACCCTCCGAACTAAATTAATTGATTCAACTTTCCTTAGACGTGTATGTATCTAGAGTAAAAACATGTGTGGATACATCCATATTTAGATAAGCAAAGTTGAGTCAGCTAATTTGGATCCGAGGGAGTTAGTGTTGTTGTAAGCTTAGATCCAGTGTTTCCCATGAGCAGAATGGCGCAATGGAGTCGGGGATCTCGTCATCGGCTTCAGATCTGGCCTATGGTGAATCTGGCGGATCTTGCCGGCCAAACCCCGATCTGGTGCCATCAATGTGATGGCGCTAACGGTGAGGCTTGCTTTGGTCAGTGCTTCAGATCTGGCCAATGGGGAAGTCAAGCTGCTAAAGTTCACAAGCTCGGGGCATACGACGGCGTCATCCGTCTTGCCCGTGCACATCTTGGACTTTCAGCGACCCTTCTCAGAGCCAATATGCCGTTGCTGAGGCCCTTCTTCTCCTTCGTCCTGGCGACTACCGGCGACACCGTCCCAAGTGGTGCGTCCCCGGCGACGGAGTTGCTGGAAAGGATGCGGAGCAGAGATCTGATGTGCGGTCGAGAAGGACTCGATTGATTTTCTTCTATATGTTTTGGGGTCCTTTTTGTAAAGTTGCAGGTTCTATTAGTTATTGTCTAGTACTTTTGGTCCTCTATGTAATTTTTTGGACTAGTTTCCATTGGCACTGATAAACTTGAATTTTGACAAGTTCACGAGGAAAAAAATTCCTTTGCACATATGGCCTATCATGTATAAACATTCTTGAGATTTAAACTATATGTAATGTGCCATGCATTAACCCTAAACCATATATATGTAACTAACCCTAGCTGATCAAACCCTACTTAATTAAAACAAATAACCCTAAACTATACGCATGCACTTTATGCGCAAAGGCGCGGGTGCCTCTAATAATGTGTGTGCGCACTCGATCGATGATCCCTAAACCTTATACAACCCTGAAACCCTAATCCCTAATCCCTAAACCCTAAACACCCTAAACACTAAACCCTAGACCCTAAACCCTAACCCTAACCCTAAACCCTAATTAAACCCTATATATAGGCCAACGACACTTAATTGTGCATCAAGCAGGCCAGGGGTGCCTCGCGGTCCTCTAATTAAATTAAATGTGCCATGCATTAACCCTAAACCATATATATGTAACTAACCATAGCTAATCAACCCTACTTAATGAAAACACATAACCCTAAACTATACTAGCTATAACCCGATCTAATAAAAACATGCTCTATATATAGCAGCTAGCTAGCAAACCGTAGATTAACACCAATTAATATATACATGGCCTATATCGATCATGTTGTATAACATATCCCTGAGATTCATTAATTAATTATATAATTATCGTGATAAATTAATTAACTTTAATTTTGACAAGTTCTCTCGAATGAAAACACATTTGATTAAGTTGCCTCATAATATATATATATAATTAGTGTGCATGCATGGCCTACCATGCATTCGTGCATATATTTTAATGTATATTTGAACATATTCTTGGGGATTTCAATCTCTCTCTCTCGATCATCTATATATCGTTGGTGGCCAAAAAACACACATATATATATATGCATGCAATTTATGCGTAAAGGCGCGGGTGCCTCTAATAATGTGTGTGCGCACTCGATCGATGATCCCTAAACCTTAAACAACCCTAAAACCCCTAAATCCCTAATCCCTAAACCCTAAACACCCTAAACACTAAACCCTAAACCCTAGACCCTAAACGTACCCTAACCCTAACCCTAACCCTAACCCTAAACCCTAGCTAATCCTAAACCCCAATTAAACCCTATGTATAGGCCAACGACACTTAATTGTGCATCGATCGAGCGGGTCATGGGTGCCTCGCGATCCTCTAATAAAATTAAATGTGCCATGCATTAACCCTAAACCATATATATGTAACTAACCCTAGCTAATCAACCCTACTTAATTAAAACACATAACCCTAAACTATACTAGATATAACCCGATCTAATAAAAACATGCTCTATATATAGCAGCTAGCTAGCAAACCGTAGATTAACACCAATTAAAATATACATGGCCTATATCGATCATGTTGTATAACATATCCCTGAGATTCATTAATTAATTATATAATTATCGTGATAAATTAATTAACTTGAACTTTGACAAGTTCTCTCGAATGAAAACACATTTGATTAAGTTGCCTCATAATATATATATAATTAGTGTGCATGCATGGCCTACAATGCATTCGTGCATATATTTTAATGTATATTTGAACATATTCTTGGGGATTTCAATCTCTCTCTCTCTCGATCATCTATATATCGTTGGTGGCCCAAAAAACACACATATATATGCATGCAATTTATGCGTAAAGGCGCGGGTGCCTCTAATAATGTGTGTGCGCACTCGATCGATGATCCCTAAACCTTAAACAACCCTAAAACCTTAAATCCCTAATCCCTAAACCCTAAACACCCTAAACACTAAACCCTAAACCCTAGACCCTAAACGTACCCTAACCCTAACCCTAACCCTAACCCTAAACCCTAGCTAATCCTAAACCCCAATTAAACCCTATGTATAGGCCAACGACACTTAATTGTGCATCGATCGAGCGGGTCATGGGTGCCTCGTGATCCTCTAATAAAATTAAATGTGCCATGCATTAACCCTAAACCATATATATGTAACTAACCCTAGCTAATCAACCCTACTTAATTAAAACACATAACCCTAAACTATACTAGCTAGCTATAACCCGATCTAATAAAAACATGCTCTATATATAGCAGCTAGCTAGCAAACCGTAGATTAACACCAATTAAAATATACATGGCCTATATCGATCATGTTGTATAACATATCCCTGAGATTCATTAATTAATTATATAATTATCGTGATAAATTAATTAACTTGAACTTTGACAAGTTCTCTCGAATGAAAACACATTTGATTAAGTTGCCTCATAATATATATATAATTAGTGTGCATGCATGGCCTACAATGCATTCGTGCATATATTTTAATGTATATTTGAACATATTCTTGGGGATTTCAATCTCTCTCTCTCTCTCGATCATCTATATATCGTTGGTGGCCCAAAAACACACATATATATGCATGCAATTTATGCGTAAAGGCGCGGGTGCCTCTAATAATGTGTGTGCGCACTCGATCGATGATCCCTAAACCTTAAACAACCCTAAAACCTTAAATCCCTAATCCCTAAACCCTAAACACTAAACACTAAACACTAAACCCTAAACCCTAGACCCTAAACGTACCCTAACCCTAACCCTAACCCTAACCCTAAACCCTAGCTAATCCTAAACCCCAATTAAACCCTATGTATAGGCCAACGACACTTAATTGTGCATCGATCGAGCGGGTCATGGGTGCCTCGTGATCCTCTAATAAAATTAAATGTGCCATGCATTAACCCTAAACCATATATATGTAACTAACCCTAGCTAATCAACCCTACTTAATTAAAACACATAACCCTAAACTATACTAGCTAGCTATAACCCGATCTAATAAAAACATGCTCTATATATAGCAGCTAGCTAGCAAACCGTAGATTAACACCAATTAAAATATACATGGCCTATATCGATCATGTTGTATAACATATCCCTGAGATTCATTAATTAATTATATAATTATCGTGATAAATTAATTAACTTGAACTTTGACAAGTTCTCTCGAATGAAAACACATTTGATTAAGTTGCCTCATAATATATATATAATTAGTGTGCATGCATGGCCTACAATGCATTCGTGCATATATTTTAATGTATATTTGAACATATTCTTGGGGATTTCAATCTCTCTCTCTCTCTCGATCATCTATATATCGTTGGTGGCCCAAAAAACACACATATATACGCATGCACTTGATGCGTAAAGGCGCGGGTGCCTCTAATAATGTGTGTGCGCACTCGATCGATGATCCCTAAACCTTAAACAACCCTAAAACCCTAATCCCTAATCCCCTAAACCCTAAACACCCTAAACACACTAAACCCTAGACCCTAAACACCCTAAACACTAAACCCTAAACCCTAGACCCTAAACACCGTAAACCCTAAACCCTAAACCCTAAACCCTAAACCCTAAACCCTAAACCCTAAACCCTAAACCCTAAACCCTAAACCCTAAACCCTAAACCCTAAACCCTAAACCCTAAACCCTATAAACACCCTAAACACTAATTAAACCCTAAACCCTAGACCCTAAACACTAAACCCTAAACCCTAGACCCTAAACACCGTAAACACTAAACCCTAAACCCTAAACACCCTAAACACTAATTAAACCCTAAACCATAGACCCTAAACACTAGACCCTAAACCCTAGACCCTAAACACCCTAAACACTAAACCCTAGACCCTCTAAACACAGTAAACACTAAACCCTAAACCCTAGACCCTAGCTAAACACCCAAAACACTAAACCCTAAACCCAGCTAGCTAACCCTAAACCCTAATTAAACCCTATATATATAGGCCAACGACACTTAATTGTGCATCAAGCAGGCCAGGGGTGCCTCGCGGTCCTCTAGTTAAATTAAATGTGACATGCATTAACCCTAAACCATATATATATAACTAACCCCTAGCTAATCAAACCCTAGTTAATTAAAACACATAACCCTAAACTATACTAGCTATAACCCGATCTAATAAAAACATGCTCTATATATAGCATGCAGCTAGCTAGCAAATTAAACGGTAGATTAAAACCAATTAATATATACATGGCCTATATATCGATCATATGTTGTATAACATCTCCCTGAGATTCATTAATTAATTATATAATTATCGATGATAAATTAATTAACTTGAATTTTGACAAGTTCTCTCGAATGAAAACACATTTGATTAAGTTTCCTCATAATATATATATAATTAGTGTGCATGCATGGCCTACCATGCATGCATTAATTCGTGCATATATTTTAATATATATTTGAACATATTCTTGGGGGATTTCAATCTCTCTCTCTCGATCATCTATATGTCGTTGGTGGCCAAAAAACACACACATATACGCATGCACTTTATGCGCAAAGGCGCGTGTGCCTCTAATAATGTGTGTGTGCGCACTCGATCGATGATCCCTAAACCTTAAACCCTAAATAAACCCTAATCCCTAATCCCTAAACCCTAAACACCATAAACATTAAACCCTAAACCCTAGACCCTAAACCCTAACCTCCTAACCCTAAACCCTAAACCCTAATTAAACCCTATATATAGGCCAATGACACTTAATTATGCATCAAGCAGGCCAGGGGTGCCTCGCGGTCCTCTAATTAAATTAAATGTGCCATGCATATATATGTGTTTAATTTGGGGATTTCAATCGCTCTCTCGTATGTAGCTCTCTCTACCTCTCTCTCTTTCTCTCTCTCTCTCTCTCTCTCTCTCTCTCTCTCTCTCTCTCTCTCTCGTTGGTGGCCAACAACACACACATGCACTTTGTGCGCAAAGGCATGCGCCTCTAATAATGTGTGCGCAGTCGATCGATCTAGTTTTGATTAATCATAGCACACAAATAAAGAAGTTGTATTTGAATCCACACAACCTAATCTAAAACACATAACCCCTAACATGGCCTAATTAATTAACCCTTCTCGATCTCTACCTAATTAGTGGAAATTGCACAAAATCAAAAGGGGTCCCTCACTAATTATGCATATCTGCTAGATTGTGATAAACTTTTGCCACATATATATTTGGTGGATGGGTGCATCTTGGCATGTAAACAATTAGTGTTTGCAAATGGCGTTGTCAAAATTTATGTACAAATGATTTCTTTCCATCCAAAGTGCATAAAATGGGAGTTTTAATGAAGAAAGTACAAATAAAACAGCTCAACATGCTTCCACACCCCGATTTTCACACGAAGTAGAGCATATTTAAAGGATAATTCCAGAGTTTTACTATTTTTCAAGCAACTTTGCTAATTTTCCCCCACTCACATGACTTTATGTCGATTTAACGAAAATATGGCGAATTTAAACTACATGGGCGGGATAGTTTGAATTGTGCGCGCGGCAAAGGGAACCGCCTATTCCTCAACCTTGTGCACGGCAAATTACACACGCAACTCCATTAAACGCCACCTACCGACCTTAATTATCACCCCGGCGGCCCGGCCGCATGACCCCCCACCCACCCGTACACAACTTATCCCCGTCCGTGCGAAGAGCTTCCCCTCCCCGTCCCGTCCGTGCGAAGAAGAAGCTTCCCTCCCCGTCGTTCTTCTCGAGACGCACCGGCGGTCAAGTTGATCCACGGTAGGGCTGCTATCTCTAGCTCAATCATGTATCGGGCAAGACAGCCTAACGATTTATATTTTCTTGATGCTGCTAAAAAAATTCGTCAGTATGCTCGAACTAATTGGCACTTTATAGTTTTCCGCTCGATTTGTCATCGATCAATTTGTTCATTTGCGTGGGCATATAGAGTCAGTTCTGCACTCGATCCGTTAATTTGCTGAAATGCCATGGCAGAGTTTTGTACACGATCTGTTTGCTAAAATGTCGATGGGCATTTTTTGTTTTGTACTCGACATGATTGCTGAAATGCATAATCATGTAGTATAGTTTTGTACTCGATGGATATACATTTCCTACTTCGCCTTAAATTAATCACCAACCACTGTATCTCATAATTAAACAGATGGACAGAACTTGGAAACTGCATGGACACTTATGTTCCCCTTCATATATAAATGGTGTTCAACCCTTTATGGGGTTTATTAGAGCTCATGATGGTCACAACCTGGACGTGTATTGCCCGCGCTGCACATGTATGAATGGTGAGAAGAGGCCTCACCCTGTAGTGGCAGATCATTTACACATTTTTGGGATGGACCGCACATATGTTAGGCGGGTTTAGCATGGTGAACCATATAATGATCCTTTAGCAGGAGAAGCAGATCTTGCTCACACTGTATGTGTGCTGGCATATGTAGTTAATTATTTATATTGATGCTGCCGCTGTTTCAATCAATAGTTTGCATTGCTGTGCAAGGTTCTGTACTCAAATTTAACTTGTTGCAGATGGATGGACGGGAAGGAGAGAAAAAGCGCTTGCTTCAGGAAACGGGTTTCAGCTCTGGGACATGTGCTGTGCCAGATGAGAAGGTAAATATGTAAAACGGCATTTGTTCAGGTTGCATCCCTTAGATGTTTGTCTAATCGGTTGATGTACTAATTGCAGAAGCATAGAGTTAAAGAGGTCTCTCAGTTTGATGGGAGATTTGAAGATGAATCTCAGTTTGATGCACCTGTGGATGGTACTGATGACGAGCCTTTCATAGACGAAGGTCCTGCACCTGAGATTATCCAGTCTACAGAAGGAGGCCGTGGACCGAGTACACAGCTTTGCGTTGAAGTGGATGCACGCCCGGAGATCATCACGGGCGTCCGGGTAGTCTCAAGACCACCCAGCCCTGATGCACCTGTGGATGGTACTGATGACGAGCCTCTCATAGACGAAGGTCCTGCACCTGAGATTATCCAGCCTACAGAAGGAGGCCGTGGACCGAGTACACAGCTTTGCGTTGAAGAGGATGCACACCCGGAGATCATCAGGGGCGTCCCGGTAGTCTCAGGACCACCCAGCCCTGATGCAAAATGTTGAGCTACTTTATGATTCGTACTCTTATGTTCTGGTGCTGTAGTATGTTATGATTTGTACGCCTTTGGCGCTAGATTAAGCATTCAGTGGATGATCGCGTTGCAAAATTCGACACCCACACAATCAGTTCATCGTATGAGTAGTAGCACAATTACTTCTACAGCGATTCCTGCCAGCGCATTAGTTGGTAGCATGAAACACTTTCAGGTACTCCCCTCTGATTCATATTAATTGACTCAATTCTGTCTAGATATGGATGTATCTAGATGCATTTGTTAACTAGACTAACAAACTTGAGTCAGTTAATATGAATCCGTGTAAACCGCCCAAGTCCTCGAGCAGCTAGTTTATTGACTCTGGACTCCAAGCCTCTCGCGGCAAGCCATCGACGAAGCTTTGACCAGATCTTGGCCCGCAATTTTTTTTGTGTGGCGAATAGCAAAGCTTTGACCAGTTCCTCTCGGGATACAGCACGCCGGTGAGCTTGCACGGTTGCCATGAGCACTTTCCGGCGGAACTTCCTCTTCAGCGCCCTCAAGCCGCTGCTGCGAGACAGCACGCAGTGCCTCGAGGTGGACGGAATTCTGGATCTCAGGGCGGGTGGTCCGCATCGTCCGGGAACGATCTCCAGCGGGTTAACGAGGACATGCATGGCGGCCAGGGGATTTGTTTTTTGTTTTTTTTTTGGTTTGAGCTTGGGATTTGGGGTTTTTTCGGATAGGGGAGGAGGAACCGAGGAAGAGGAAGGAACAGCCGCGTGCTTGGCGCGTGGCGGTGTGCTTGAATTTCGAATTTTTGTGAAATGTTTCATTTCCCCGCTACAATTCGGGGGTTTCTTGACGCGCCAATGCGTCCCGCCGGGCAGCTTCAAGTAAATTTGGGGTGCCACACTATGGGCCCTAGTTTCAGTGAGACATGTAATGACTAGTCACATCAGTAAGTTCACTGTGTAATAAAATATGTTACCCCTCCCCTTTATGTAGCACCCCTTCTCTCCCGATCGAGTGCCGATTGCCGACGGATGCAAGCCGCTAGCTCGATCCCCTCCTTTCGCCTCCACCGTCCAGGCATCCAGCTTGGAGGGGCAAGCTGCATCTAGCCCAAGCGGATTAGGTAGGACTAGTAATGTTCTCTCCTTTCTCGAGATCGGTTCTTTTTTCCTCTCCTCGATATCTTGCGCATCTCTTTCCTATTCTGGGCAAAGGGGTGTCTTTCTGGTCACCCTCGAGCTGGGAGTGATTGATGGGGGTGGGGGGCGGGGGCTACCTTTGCTTGGATTGGGGTGTTCTTCCTTTATTTGTCGACATTTGCAACCTTTGTAGTTTCTGCTGATCCTCACTGTATCTTTTGTCAGCTTGTACAGGAAAGGTAAGACCTCGGCGGTGGGGGCAATGGAGCGTAAGGCCACCACGCATGTGGGCAGTTGGCTGAGCCTGAGCTGCGTCCCCAGCCCCGCGAAGCAGGTACTCCGTTTGCTTATCCACTCTTTACCTTTTAAGTGTCTCTCTGGTCTCTGCATCCTCAATCTGTTCCTGTTCTGGAATATGCTTAAAGTAGCACATGTCTTCAGCTGTTTGTGCGTAAAGCCTCTGTGACACCATGCTCTATATTCTCTGTATCAGGTTGGTACCTCCAGGTTCCGTGCTGAGGCTATGGGGAACGAGAATAGCGCCCCACCTGCTGCAGGAGCATGGCCCGATCTGCAGCACAAGAAGCGAAATGCCACTGCCGAGCTGGGCAGGGACCGCCCAGGGGTAATTTTTTTAACCAACTTACCATGATGTAGTCTGAATCTGATACTCCCTCAGATCCAAATTAATTGACTCAACTATCTGTAGATACGGATGTATCTAGATGTGTTTTAGCTCTAGATACTACTGCCTCCATCCCAAAGCTTTGGGCTTATATTATTTTTAGAAAGTCAAACTATACCATGTTTGACTAAGCTTTTACCAAAAATCAGTAACATGCAAAATACAAAATTAATATCATTAAATAGATAATAAAATATATTTTCCTACGGTATCTACACAGTATTATATTTGTTGATAGAATGTTCTAAAATTTTGGTCAAACTTTGCTTGTTTTGATTTCTCAAAAATAAATAAGGCTTAAGCTTTTGGATGGTGGTAGTACATTCATATCTAGACAAAGCTGAGTTAACTAGTTTTTTTGTCTGTCCATAGCTAGTGTTCACGCTGCAAAAGGCTAAGAGCATCCACTATATGCATCAGTCTATCTCATACAGTAATTCAATATCACTGCTGAGGTCTGCCTTTTGTTTTGCTATTCATATGCAGACTGAAACTTTAGGGCCTTTACTCAAAAGGAAGATCAAAACTGCGGCTGATCAGGCTGCCAGTATGTTGATGCCGCCCCCATCTTCTAAATGCCTCTACAAGCACAAGGCCACGCACCAGCTGGGTGGTGATCTTTTAATGAATATGGTATATTTTCTTAATCCACAAAACATGCCTTGATTTTTCTCTGTTTATTGTCGGTTTTTTCTATGCTTGCCAAAAGTTTACAACAACAACAACAACAACCAAGCCTTTCAGTCCCAAACAAGTTGGGGTAGGCTAGAGTTGAAACCCATAAGATCTCGAAGCCAAAAGTTTAGAAACACCAAATTCGTTTGCTTACAATCATCATACAGTAATGTTCATCTACTCCAGTTCCCCTAACCCAACATAAAATGATGTTAATTTCGATTTTTAGATTAAAAGAGCACCATTAGGCGCTGTTAATTACGACTTTGAGATTAAAATGTCATTTGCAATTGTTAATTACAATTTTGAGACAATTGGTTAGTTTAACCTCGATCTCTTCTGCTCTCCATTTTTCCCAACCGAACAAAAATGTAACCATTCCATTCCTCTGAAATGGAACCATTCCATTCCATTCCACGCTGTTTCAGAACCGAACACACCCTTGCATTGTTGTGAACTGTTGTCCATACACGGCCATACCCTTCCACTTACATCTAGCACTATATGCATCAGTCTGTCTCAGAGTCATTCAATATCACTGCTGAGATCTGTTCCCATTCTTATGCAGGCTGAAACTGCTGCGCCTTTACTCAAGTGGATGCAAAATGGGGCTAATGAGGCTGCTGTGAGGACGATGGTGCCGGCACCATCTTCCGAAAACCTCTACAAGCACGAGGCCATGGGCCAGCTGGGTGGTGACCTTTTAATGAATCTGGTATATTTTCTTAATCCACATACATGATTTCATTATTATCTGTTTAATTACTGTTGGCTTTGTCTAATGCTTACCAAAAGTTCAGAAACACTGCGTTTGCTTACAATCATCATACACTAATTTTTCACTTTTCAGTCTGTCTCATCCAGTATATAAACTGTTGATTTCCATTGGCTTCTTTTGTAATCATTTGCATTGTTGTCAACTGTTCTCTATGCACAACCCTATTCTTCCACTTACACCCGCACTATTTGCATCAGTCTATCTCATAGATTTATTAAATATCAATGATGAGTTCTGTTGCTATTCATATGCAGGATGAAACTTCTGTTCCTCTACTCAAATGGATAAAAAATGATCCTGATGAGGCTGCTGTGAAGACGATGGTGCTGCCACCATCTTCTGAAAACCTCCTCAAGCACAAGGCCACGGGCCAGCTGGGTGGTACCCTTTTCAGTAAGCAGGTATATTTTCTTAATCCTCATACATGATTTGATTTTTGTCTGTTTATTGCCGGCTTTGTCTAATGCTTACCAATAGTTCAGAAACACACACACCTATTCTTCCACTTACATCCAGCACTATATGCATCAGTGTCTCATAGATTCATTTTATATATCACTGCTGATGTCTGTTGCTCTTCAATTTTTATATGCAGACTGAAACTGCTAAGCCTTCATTGGTCAAAAGGATTGCAACTGCTGCTGATGAGGCATCTGCAGAGGCTGCCACCAAGTTACTGTCAGCCCCACCTTCTGGATGCTTATATAAGCTCAAGTCCAAGGATCAGCCGGGCCGTAACCATCCAAGGGTTCGGGTATATTTTCTTAAGCCACATATACATGCCATGATTTATGTCTGATATTATCACTGGCTCTGTCTAATGCTTTTTGGAATTCGGAAACACCAAATTAGCATGCTTATATTCATCATACACTAATTTTTCACTGTTCAGTTTGTAACATAGTGTTATGCACTTGCTTGTCAACATTTGCATTGCTCTGAACTATGCACTTTACACAACCTAATTCTTCCACTTACGTTCAGCGCTACGCACCAGTAGTACCTCCCATGTTTCCTTCACCATCCCGATGCCGAGCTTGCGGGAATATGGCGGGCCCATGTACATACCCCGCATATAACACCTCCTATGGCTCTATCTACCTTTCTAGTAGCTCCTTCACAGAGTTACAGGTATGTATTCTCAGTGGTTTAGCATGAATTGGCATATAGTAAAGTCTTGTTTTTAGTCTTCCTGCTTCTTACATTTGTATCAATTTTCACATGCAGACTGTACCTTGTGAACTTCGTCCAATGATTAACCAGATGTGTCCGCATGAAGGATCTTTCACTATGCATGGCAATGGCAAATTGATGAACACCTACACGGTCTATGAGGTGTATGTCTACAAGACGCAGGCCATCACATATTTGTATGGACATGATTGGAGAAAGTTTGCTTTTGACTACGGTCTGAAGAAGGGCGACGAGCTGAGGATCAGAAACTCAAACGGGCAGATATACGTAACTGCTTACAGAGTTGGAGACACTTCCAAATATATAATATGTAACTTTTTTCTACTCATATCTTTTGATAACTGCATTCTGAGCAGTTGTTCTAAACCATTCCCTCTGTTCTAGCTTGCTGGGTTTAACATGATCAAAGCTGCAGATCCCCTGACGGAACAGGAGCGGATGTCACAAAGGGCAACCACACCAGCACCGGCACCGGCTTCCCACTCTCCTGCATCAGCACCGGTTCCTGTACCAGCTCCGTTTACTGCATCTACCCAGCAGTCCCCTACATCAGCATTGGTTCCTGTAGAGGCCCCATATACTACACATGCCCAGCAGGCTCCTGCATCAGCACTGGTTCCTCTAGCTGCACCGTTTACTGCACCTGCCCAACAGTCTCCTGCATCAGCACCGGTTCCTCTAGAGGCACCGTTTACTGCACCTGCCCAGCAGTCTCCTGCATCAGCACCAGCTCGTGTACCAGCCCAGGCTCATGCACCTGCCCCAGCCAGATCACCGAGGTCTCAGCTCATTGCTGTGGCCACCCGTGTGGTGACCAGGACGCATCTGAAGGCTATGTTCGTGAGTATATGACAGCATAACTGCTCTTATCTTGATGTCTTCTCTGCTCAAAGTCTCACATGGTTCAGTGCATTGGTGCCATTGACTAATTTTTGGTGGTATCTCTTGCTTTGAATCAGAAATTGCCTAAAAGTATCTCCAAGGATCTCAATGCTGGCCGAAGGGGCAAGATATCCCTCGTCATGGAGAGTGAAGGTCTCACCGTGGAGGGACGGTACTCTGTCAGTCCCACAGATGGCCGCTTGGCTGTTACTTCCAGGTGGAAAAAGTTCATTGACGGTGCCAAACTTCGCATTGGATCAAAGTTGAAGGTCAAGATCTTTCGATGCCGCTGTGACATGCTGGTCATAAAGTTCGCGGTTGTCTAGTTCTGTTGTCCCATGAGCCCTTAGCAAATGCATTTGTAGTTATACTTATATAAGGTTATCTTATCTGAACTGCTAATTAATTGTATGGGTGGTAAAACTCTGGCAAGCTTTTGCTCTTAGCAAGTATGTATGTATGATCAGCTATTATGATAACTAATGTTTGTGTTCATCTTAATTTGCATTTCCCTTTTAGAAAAAAACTTAATTTCTATTTTGGCTGACCTGTTAGAGAACTATCAGATTGAACCCACAACATGATTCATATAGATTCATTACACCGAGCCACATGTCTTGACCTTGCGATACACTACTTCCATTAATTAGTGCAAGAAGGCTTACCTGAGCTGCCTGAACCATGGCAGATTCGAATCCACCTTATCTATCTAGAAATACAACCTTTGCAGAAAGAGGATTTGCAGTATGGGGAGGCTGACATTGGGGACCCATGAGCCAGCAGCGTCGTCAACGTTTTAAAGGTGGCAGGAGATCGAAAGAAAAAATAAGCCAAAAATCAGTTGGTAAACAAATTCAAGAAAAGAAACATTTACCTTTCTGAGAGGATGACATGCGGGACCCATGAGGCAGCAGCATCCTCAACTATTTCAAGGCGGCAGGGGATCAAAATAAAAAAGGAAATAGCCAGAAATTAATTAGGGTCAAAAATAAATCCATCAAAGGAAACTTTTATTGTTCATAGAGGATGACATGTGGGACCGACTTGCCAGCTGCGTCGTCATCGTTTCAAAGGGGGCAGGGGATCAAAAGAAAAAGACAAATAGCCAGAAATTAGGGGAAAAAAATAAATCCAACAAAGAAAACTTTTATTGTTCATAGAGGATGACATGCGGGACCCATGAGCCAGCAGCTTCCTCAACGTTTCAAAGTCGGCATGAGATTGAAAGAAAAAGTCAAGTGACATAATATCAGGAGCCAAAAATAATCCAAGAAAAGAAACTTTATTGTACATAGAGGATGACATGCGGGTCCCATTTTGTAGCAGCGGTCTCAACGCTTCCAAGGCGGCACAGGACCGAAAGAAAAATGAAGTAGCCAGAAATCAGGGTGTGAAAAATCCATGAAAAGAAAGATTTCAATTGGGCTGTATCTGGACATCTGGGCCTTCGAACTATCCTGGGCCTTTTGACTCGTACAATTTCAGCCCACTCCAAAACAGGAAAGGTCGGATTTTTCTCAAAAAAAAACAGGAAAGTCCTATGCTTCGCAAAAACAAAAAACAAGGAGATTCAACATATAAGTTTGTTTATGTAGATATAAAGATTTAATTTATCCGTTTGCAATAGCTCAGAGCGAAATACAACGTTTATTGTCTGCAAAATAAAATATCACATGTTTCTTGTACGGGGAGGCTGACATCGGGGACCCATGAGCCAGCAGCGGAGTCAACGTTTCAAAGGCGGCAGGGGATCGAAAATAAAAAAGCCAAAAATCAGTTGGTAAAAAAATACAAGAAAAGAAAACATTTATCGTTCTGAGAGGATGACATGCGGGACCCATGAGGCAGCAGCATCCTCAACGTTTCAAAGTCGGCATGAGATCGAAAGAAAAAGGCAAGTGACATAATATCAGGAGCCAAAAATAATCCAAGAAAAGAAACTTTATTGTACATAGAGGATGACATGCGGGTCCCATTTTGTAGCAGCGGTCTCAACGTTTCCAAGGCGGCACAGGACCAAAAGAAAAATGAGGCAGCAGCATTCTCAACAATTCCAAGGCGGCAGGGGATCAAAAGAAAAATAAAGGAAATAGCCAGAAATTAATTAGGGGTCAAAAATAAATCCACCAAAGGAAACTTTTATTGTTCATAGAGGATGACATGTGGGACCGACCTGCCAACAGCGTCCTCATCGTTTCAACGGGGGCAGGGGATCAAAAGAAAAAGGCAAATAGCCAGAAATTAGGGGTAAAAAATAACTCCAAGAAAGGAAACTTTTATTGTTCGTAGAGGATGACATGCGGGACCCATGAGCCAGCAGCTTACTCAACGTTTCAAAGGCGGCATGAGATCGAAAGAAAAAGGCAAGTGACCAAATATCGGGAGCCAAAAATAATCCAAGATTTATTGTACATAGAGGATGACATGTGGGTCCCATTTTGCAGCAGCGGTCTCAATGTTTGTAATGCGGCTTGAGATCAAAAGAAAAAGAAAGTAGCTAGTAATTAGGGGGTGAAAAAATCCAAGAAAAGAAAGTTGATGGACATAGAGGATGACATGCGGGTCCCTTGAACCAACAGCTTACTCAACGTTTCAAAGGGGCAGGGGATCAAAAGAAAAAGGCAAGCCAAAAATCAGAGGGTAAAAAAAAACCAACAAAGGAAACTTTTATAGCACACAGAGGATGACATGCGGGTCCCATGAGCCAGCAAGTACCTCAACGTTTCAAACGTGGCATGAGATCGAAAGAAAAAGGCAAGTGCCCAAATATGAGGTGCCAAAAAAACTCCAAGAAAAGAAAGTTGATTGCTCATAAAGGATGACATGCGGGTCCCATGAGCCAGCAGGTTCCTCAACGTTTCAAACGTGGCATGAGATCGAAAGAAAAAGGCAAGTGACCAAATATGAGGAGCCAAAAATAATTCAAGAAAAGAAAGTTTTATAGTACATAGAGGATGACATGCGGGTCCCATTTAGCAGCAGCGGTATCACCGTTTGAGAGGCGGCAGGGGATCAAAAGATAAAAGAAATTGCCAAAAATCAGAGGGTGAAAAAAAACCAAGAAAATGAACTTTTATAGTACATAGAGGATGACATGCGGGTCCCATGAGCCAGCAGGTTCCTCAACGTTTCAAACGTGGCATGAGATCGAAAGAAAAAGGCAAGTGAAAAAATATCAGGAGCCAAAAATAATTCAAGAAAAGAAAGTTTTATAGTACATAGAGGATGACATGCGGGTCCCATTTAGACAGCGGTATCACTTTGAGAGGCAGCAGGGGATCGAAAGAAAAAGTCAAGTGACCAAATATGAGGTGCCAAAAAAATCCAAGAAAAGAAAGTTTTATAGTACATAGAGGATGACATGCGGGTCCCATTTAGCAGCACGGTATCACTGTTTGAGAGGCGCAGGGGATCGAAAGAAAAAGTCAAGTGACCAAATATGAGGTGCCAAAAAAATCCAAGAAAAGAAAGTTTTATAGTACATAGAGGATGACATGCGGGTCCCATTTAGCAGCGGTATCACCGTTTGAGAGGCGGCAGGGGATCGAAAGAAAAAGGTAAGTGACCAAATATGAGGTGCCAAAAATAATCCAGAAAAGAAAGTTTTATAGTACATAGAGGATGACATGCGGGTCCCATTTAGAAGCAGCGGTATCACCGTTTGAGAGGCGGCAGGGGATCGAAAGAAAAAGGCAAGTGACCAAATTTGAGGTGCCAAAAAAAACTCCAAGAAAAGAAAGTTGATTGCACATAGAGGATGACATGCGGGTCCCATTTAGCAGCAGCGGTCTCAACGTTTCCAAGGCGGCAAGGGATCAAAAGAAAAAGGAAGTAGCAGAAATCAGGGGTCAAAAAAATCCAAGAATAGAAAGAATTTTGGTTCATAGAGGATGACATGCGGGACCCATGATCCTGCATCGTAAACGGCTCGATCGGAGAACGTTGAACGAGATGGCGCGATCTAGAAAAAAACAATGCCAGAGAGGCTGCCATCTGGGCCCTACATCCCTCGGCGGTGCGGATTTGCGTTGACTCGGCCGGCGAACCCGAGATTTCGAGATGCACCACGTCCCGGGCCACCATACGCGACGTTTTGGCCGCTTTCGTCGGGCTAGGTGGCCTCAAAACGAGAAAAAAAGTTTTGACATGCACCACGGTGGGCGCCAACTGTCGTCGTGGTGAACGGACAGATGCCATAGGATGGCTTATCTTGGGGCCGAATGGACGCTAGAGGATTCGGGGAGGGTTTGTGACTAGATGGACGAACTTCCGGATGCTTTCCTCAAGAACTTGGCCAAGGCCAGAGGTAGAAGAAGAAAGACACAAGGACGAACTCGCTCTAGATCACCATGTTCATTGATCTCAAAACAGGTTACAGGTTTTTCTCTCTTCTGTCGATCGCGCGTATGAAAGTGGATGCCCCCTCTCCTCATATACGGGAGAGGGTGGCTTACAGAACAAGAAACCCTAATGGGATCTTTGACTAGACAAACTACTTTACAAAGATACTTTATAAAGCTACTTTAATCACAGATGACGCCGGGGTCTTCTTTAAACAAGGAGGCTGACGTCCTCCGGCTTCTTTGATCGTCATCCTCCTCTTTGTCTTCTAGCCTTCGTTTAAAGCTACTTTGCTTAGCTCATCCTTGTCCTTTAGCTCCTGACGGAATCTTTGACCAGTCAGCCGACATGCCCTTCCTTCCGGTGCGCCGGTATCTTTCCTTCCTGGTTCCGGTATACCCCTCTTGGGGATACCGGCTTAGCTTCACTTAGCCAAACTCTATCTTCCTATTCCGGTATGAACATTAAACCGGTATCTTGAAGGGTGAGACCATCCGGTATGGCATACCTTTGGCATACCGGGGGTCATCCCCCCAACAAGCAACCACGGCGCGACTTCAACTTCGTCGGCCATGGCAACTTTTCTTGTAGTGATATGTAGTTATGTGTCCTAGTTCTTATAAGTTGCTTGTTGAGCGGTAACCATGTTTCTGGGGACGCCATCAACTTTTTACCTTTGTTGGATATCATGTGAGATGCTATGCATGTTCGTCTTGTCTGAAGTAAGTGCGATTTCATGATCAAATGGTTTGAGTATGCATATTGTTAGAGAAGAACATTGGGCCGCTAACTAAAGCCATGTATCATGGTGGAAGTTTCAGTTTGGACATACAACCTCAATCTCTTATGAGAATATTATTTGTTGTTGAATGCTTAAGCATTAAAAGAGGAGTCCATTATCTGTTGTCTATGTTGTCCCGGTATGGATGTCTAAGTTGAGAATAATCAAAAGCGAGAAATCCAATGCGTGCTTTCTCCTTAGACCTTTGTACAGGCGGCATAGAGGTACCCCTTTGTGACACTTGGTTGAAACATATGTCATGCAATGATAATCCGTGTTATCCGAGCTGATTAGGACAAGGTGCGAGCACTATTAGTACTCTATGCATGAGACTTGCAACTTGTAGGAAGTATTATGCATAGCACATTTGAATTATTACTACCATTGAAAAAATTGTTTCTATGTTTTCAAAACAAAAGCTGTAGCACAAAAATAGTAATCCATGCTTCTCTCTGCGAAGGGCCATTTTTTTACTTTAATGTTGAGTCAGTTTACCCACTTCTTTCTATCTTAGAAGCAAACACTTGTGTTAACTGTGCATTGATTCTTACATGTTTACTTATTGCACCTGTTATATTACTCTATGTTGACAAATATCCATGAGATATACATGTTACAAGTTGAAAGCAATTGCTGAAACTTAATCATCCTTTGTGTTGCTTCAATGCATTTACTTTGAATTTATTGCTTTATGAGTTAACTCTTATGCAAGACTTTTTGATGCTTGTCTTGAAAGTACTATTCATGAAAAGTTTTGCTATATGTTATCTATTTGTTAGCAAACTATAGATCATTGCTTTGAATCACTCCATTCATGTCATATGCTTTACAACAATGTTGATCAAGATTATGATGGTAGCATGTCACTTCAGAAATTATTCTTGTTATCGTTTACCTACTCGAGGACGAGTAGGAACTAAGCTTGGGGATGCTGATACGTCTCCAACGTATCTATAATTTCTGATGTTCCATGCTTGTTTTATGACAATACCTACATGTTTTGTTCACACTTTATATTGTTTTGATGCATTTTCCGGAACTAACCTACTGACGAGATGCCGAAGTGCCCTTTTCTTGTTTTTGGTTTCCCTAGTAAGGAAATATTCTCGGAATCGGACGAAATCAATGCCCAATATCTTATTTCTGCACGAAGCTTCCAGAACACCCGAGAGGCACCAGAGGAGAGCCTGGGGGCCCACACGCCAGGGCGGCGTGACCGAGGCCCTGGGCGCGCCCCCCTATTGTGTGGTGGCCCCAGGGCCCCTCCGAGGCTGCCCTTCCGCCTACTTAAGGACTCCGTCGCGAAAACCCTATACGAATAAGCCACGGTACGAGAAACCTTCCAGAGCCGCCGCCATCGCGAAGCCAAGATCTGGGGACAGGAGTCTCTGTTCGGCACGCCGCCGGACGGGGAAGTGCCCCGGAAGGCTTCTCCATCGACACCACCGCCATCTTCACCGCCATCGCTGTCTCCCATGATGAGGAGGAGTAGTTCTCCCTCGAGGCTAAGGGCTGTACCGGTAGCTATGTGGTTAATCTCTCTCTCGTACTCCAATACAATGATCTCGTGAATTGCTTTGCATGATTGAGATCCATATGATGAGCTTTGTATCGCTACTAGTCTATGTGCTACTCATGTGATGTTATTAAAGTAGTCTATTCCTCCTGCATGGTGTAATGGTGACAGTGTGTGCATCGTGTGGTTCTTGTCGTAGGTTATGATCATAATCTCTTGTAGGTTATGGAGTTAATTATCACTATGATAGTATTGATGTGATCTATTCCCCCTTTCATAGTGTAATGGTGACAGTGTGTATGCTATGTTAGTACTCGGTTTATTTTGCAAAGATCTATTATGCTCTAAGGTTACTTAAATATGAATGCTGAATGTTGTGGCGCTTGTTAACTCCGGCTTGAGGGAGCTCTTGTAGCCCTACACAATGAATGGTGTTTGTCATCCAACAAAGAGTGTATGTAGCACAAATGAGAGAAGTTATTTATTTATTATGCGATCAATGTTGAGAGTGTCCACTAGTGAAAGTATGATCCCTAGGCCTTGTTTCCAAACATCGAATCTCCGTTTATTTACTCTTCTGTTGCATGTTTACTCGCTGCCATATTTTATTCAGATTGCTATTACCACTCATATACATCCATACTACTTGTATTTCACTATCTTTTCGCCGAACTAGTGCACCTATATATCTGACAAGTGTATTAGGTGTATTGGGGACACAAGAGACTTCTTGTATCGTGATTGCAGGGTTGCTTGAGAGGAATATCTTTGACCTCTTCCTCCCGAGTTCGATAAACCTTGGGTGATCCACTTAAAGAAAACTTGCTGTGTTCTACAAACCTCTGCTCTTGGAGGTCCAACACTACGGGAAAAGAAGCGTGAGTAGACATCAAGCTATTTTGCTTGCCGGGGACGAATCAAGACACTCCATCAAGCCCCTCAACCGCCATCAAACCTCCCACGTCAACCACGCGCCAGTTGTGGACAGCAATCAGCTACACGTTTTTTTCGTTTCTTTTCTTTCTGTTAATTTTTTATAATTTGAATATTTTAAAAATTGAAAATTATCAAAATCTGAACTTTTAAATTTTAAAATTGAGCTTTTATCATTTGACAAATTTATTAAGTTTTTCGCTTTTTTAAATTCGAACAATTATCAAATTCGAACAAATTTAAAATTTGAACAATTTTAAGTTTGAAATTTTTTCTAATATGAACAATTTTTAAGTTTAATCAATTTTCAAAATTGAACAATTTTTTGATTTGAACAATTTTCAAATTTGAACAATTTTTAAATTTGAACATCTTTCAAATTTGAACAAATTATAAATTGGATTTTTAAAAAATTTAAACAGTTTTATTTTTCGGAAATTGAAAAAAGAAAGAAAAGAAAAGAAATAGAAACATAAACAGAAAATAAAAGAAAACAGAAAACAAGCAAAAAAGAAAGAAAACGGATAAACAGAAAACGAAAATGGGCCGGGCCCTATACCCGACCAGGGTGTGCGGTGCTTGGTAAGCACCGACCTGGTCGGTGTATAGGATTCACCTGCCTGGGAACCTGGAGGAGTAAGGGCCAAGTTTCGATTTGAGAGGAAGAGTAAGGGCCACGTAAAAGCCCATGACCGAGCAGCGGCGACGAGTGGCCCAGAGCTCGGCTCGGAGCGAGTCCACCGCCTCACACCGCATTCCCCGAACTACCCCATTCCTCGCACCAGATCGGACGGCGGCAGAGCACCGACTCGCTCGCTACGAAACCACACGGACGGCCACGATCTGCCCCGTCTTCCCGAGCCAGCCAATAAATCCACCGCCGCCCCGGCCAGGAAACGCCTGGGGTTTCTCCTGTTGCTGCTCTCGGCGCCGCGGCGGCGCTCTCCGTCTCGTTCCTCCGGATCCTGATCGGATCGCGAGGCCAAATCCAAGGTGAGCCGCCATCTTCCCATCCTTGCGCGCTCCGTCCTATCTCTGTAGTTCGTCCGTGCGATGATTGTGCCTTGCTATTTATCGGATCCGCAATTCTAGTTGAGCACGAGGCGCACGTTTTTGGTTTCATCTCGTTGGTTTAATTTGGTTAGATCGGAAGGGCTGTAGTGCTCCTAGCGGTACAGCATTAGAGCAGCGGTTCAGGTAAAGTGATCCGCGTGCCGAATTTCGATTTGCTTTTGGTGGATGTATCTTTCCGTCACGTCTCGTCGATGATTGATTTTTTATCCCTGATCCATTTTATCGTTCGTGTAGACGTGCGGGGATAGTAATGCCGTTCTGTTGAAACGATCTAGGTGCTGTTTATAGATCCGATTTTGTTTCTGGTATGGAGGATGGATCAGTCGTCTATGATAGTAGAGCGTAAAATTATTGATACACACGTTCTGATAGAAATGGGTTGTATGTCTGTGACTGTAGATCTATTGTTTCTGCATGAACATATGATTCGCGTTTTAGAAAATGTGTTTTATCTGAATAGATTTGTCTTCTCTAGTTCTGTTAGATGTCAACAACCTCTGTTGCGTTAGAGTATTCTCTGCTACCAGGTTCGTGTGATTTACAAGAGTAACCAAACTTCATGTCTCTTGGTAGTGTCTCTGTGGTAAACAAATTGGGCTGTTCCTAATAGATTTTTTTTTTCTGTTTCTTAATGTATTTGTCTCACAACCATGGGTATTTTCGTATGTTCTGTGTAATCTCTAATCTTCCAATATAAATAATGATATTCCATATTGCTGTCTACTTATTATCTTATTCTATGGAAAAAAATTTACTACAATGTTTTGCTTTGTTGTCATGCAGAATGCAATATAAACTGAAGTATTACCTTGGTTGCATTATGTTGTGTGCCCTTGTACATGCTTTGAATTTGTGCCTCCTTTCTTTTTTTGACTAATTTCACAGTATTTTCCAGAGTTTTTTTTTTCTTTTCATGCTCCTTTACCTATTTTGTTTAGTATAAATACTTAAGAGCTACCTAATAGTCTGATTAGGACTGTCAAGCATTTCTTCCTCTACCTCTTTACTTTGGTATAAATACATAAGAGCTACCTAATAATCTGATTAGGACTGTCAAGCATTTCTTCCTTTACCTCTTTATAGTTTGTGATAATTACATAAGAGCTACCTAATAATATGATTAGGACTGTCAAGCATTTCTTCCTTTACCTCTTTATAGTTTGTTATCAATACATACGAGCTACCTAATAATATGACTGTCAAGCATTTCTTCCTTATGGTTGTTCAATAATTTCAGGTGATTTTTATTAGTTATATAGAGCTGGTAGGCACTCTAACTTCGTTATATTTGCAGCTTGATACTCAAAAGTAGTCAAGATGGTGAAGTTCACAGTAGAAGGGCTCCGTGGTATTATGGACAAGCAGGCTAATATCCGGAACATGTCTGTTATTGCTCATGTCGACCATGGTATGTGCTTTGAAATTTACCACTTGTGTTGCATAAATATTGAAGTTTTTATTCATTTGTTTTCTCTGGCTTGATGCTTTTAGCTTCTTCGTATTGTCTCTTGTTTTTATGAACAGTTGCCCAGCTTAGATTGGTGTAATATTATGTCGCACAACATTGCTTGTTTACATACCTGTTACGAGTTTTTGTTTTCATCTTTGATTGCGTAAATATTGATCTTATGTTATCTCTCTATATCGATGCTTTATAGCTTATTCATACTGTCTCTTGTTTTGGTACAACTTACAACACATCCCCATTCTAGATTTGTGTAAATATTTATTTTACATTTATGTTGTCTGATTTAATGTTGATCCTGAAAATTTCAAGTCTCTGATTTTGAAAATACTGCATTTAACATGATTGGCACTGTACTTTAAAATTTAATGGATAATCATTTTAAGGATATAATAATCATGTAGGATTTTAATTCTACTTTCAGGTTTCCTTAAGTAAATGGATCTGATTATTCCAACATGTATATTTGTAGCTTGTTCATACTTTGCCTGCTTTGTTACAACACATCTCCATTCTAGATTGGTGTAATGTTTTTATTTTGCATTTATGTTGTCTGATCTAATTTTGATCCTGAATTTTAGTCTACGACTTTCTGAAAATAATGTGTTTAATATGATTGGCACAGTACTGTAAAATTTATTGGATAATCATTTTAAGGGTCTAATAATTTAGGATTTTAATTGTACTTTCATGTTTTCCTTAGTTATGGATCTGATTATTTCAGTATGTATTTGTTGTATTTTGCATTAGTGTATACTTGTGGTGTTATACAATTAAACCCCGGTAGATCCTGTGTACTCATCAAGTCACTTTTGTTTGTCTTTAATTGGATCTTCTTATTAATCCCTGAAATTCCAGCATTTGTGGGCTGTCCTTTTGTCTTATGACCACTGTGTTCTAACATTGTGTAATTTAATGCTTTGCTTCTTGTTGGATATAAAGCACTGTAAATTACAACCTCTCTTTCTAGGAGTTCAATTATTTAGGAACAGATGTAGTACAAGTTATTGAGTCATATTTTACCATGTTAATGGTTTTAACTCGCTGCAGGCAAGTCTACACTTACTGATTCCCTAGTGGCAGCTGCTGGGATTATTGCACAGGAAGTTGCTGGTGACGTTCGCATGACTGATACTCGTGCAGATGAAGCAGAGCGTGGCATCACAATCAAATCCACCGGTATCTCTCTTTTCTATGAGATGACCGATGAATCACTCAGGTCTTATAAGGGCGAGAGAGATGGGAATGAGTACCTGATAAACCTTATTGATTCACCTGGGCACGTTGATTTCTCTTCGGAAGTCACAGCTGCTCTTCGGATTACTGATGGTGCTTTGGTGGTGGTTGACTGTATTGAGGGTGTTTGTGTGCAAACTGAAACTGTGCTTCGCCAAGCCCTTGGTGAGAGGATTAGGCCTGTCCTTACTGTGAATAAGATGGACAGATGTTTCCTAGAGCTTCAAGTTGAAGGTGAGGAAGCCTACCAGACTTTCTCCCGAGTCATTGAGAATGCCAATGTCATTATGGCAACATATGAAGATGCAAAACTTGGCGATGTGCAAGTCTACCCAGAGAAGGGAACTGTTGCCTTCTCTGCTGGTTTACATGGCTGGGCATTTACTCTCACGAACTTTGCTAAGATGTATGCCTCCAAGTTTGGAGTTGATGAATCTAAAATGATGGAGAGGCTTTGGGGCGAGAACTTCTTTGACCCAACCACAAAAAAATGGACCAACAAGAACACTGGCTCGCCTACTTGTAGGAGAGGTTTTGTTCAGTTTTGCTATGATCCAATCAAGCAAATCATCAATACTTGCATGACTGACCAGAAGGATAAATTGTGGCCTATGTTACAGAAGCTTGGTGTTACCATGAAGTCTGATGAGAAGGAGCTAATGGGAAAGCCTTTAATGAAGCGTGTAATGCAAACTTGGCTGCCAGCGAGCACTGCTCTGCTTGAGATGATGATATTCCATCTTCCATCTCCTTCGCAAGCACAGAAGTATCGTGTGGAGAACTTGTATGAGGGCCCCCTTGATGATGTCTATGCAACTGCGATAAGAAACTGTGACCCACAAGGTCCTCTCATGCTCTATGTTTCGAAGATGATCCCAGCATCTGACAAGGGCAGATTCTTTGCGTTTGGGCGTGTCTTCTCTGGGAGAATTGCAACTGGCATGAAGGTCCGAATCATGGGCCCCAACTATGTTCCTGGTCAGAAGAAGGATCTGTATGTGAAGAGTGTCCAGCGTACAGTTATATGGATGGGAAAAAAACAAGAGTCTGTTGAGGATGTTCCTTGTGGTAACACTGTTGCTATGGTTGGCTTAGATCAGTTCATCACAAAGAATGCTACCCTGACAAACGAGAAGGAGGTTGATGCATGCCCAATCAGAGCCATGAAATTTTCTGTATCCCCTGTTGTACGTGTTGCTGTTCAGTGCAAGGTTGCCTCCGACCTTCCCAAGCTTGTGGAAGGTTTGAAGCGTCTGGCAAAATCTGATCCTATGGTCCTGTGTTCGATGGAAGAGTCTGGTGAGCATATTATTGCTGGAGCTGGAGAGCTGCACCTTGAAATTTGTTTGAAGGATCTGCAGGACGATTTCATGGGTGGTGCTGAAATTACTGTCTCCCCTCCTGTTGTCTCTTTCCGCGAGACTGTTCTTGAGAAATCCTGCCGTACTGTGATGAGCAAGTCCCCGAACAAGCACAACCGTCTTTATATGGAAGCTCGCCCGTTGGAGGAAGGACTGCCTGAGGCCATTGATGATGACCGCATTGGCCCACGTGATGATCCCAAGGTGCGCTCCAAGATCCTGTCTGAGGAGTTCGGTTGGGACAAGGATCTTGCCAAGAAGATTTGGTGTTTTGGACCTGAAACCACTGGCCCAAATATGGTTGTCGATATGTGCAAAGGAGTGCAGTATCTGAATGAAATAAAGGACTCTGTTGTGGCTGGCTTCCAGTGGGCATCGAAGGAAGGCCCATTGGCGGATGAAAACATGCGTGGGATTTGCTTTGAGGTCTGTGATGTTGTTCTCCACACAGATGCTATCCACAGGGGAGGTGGTCAGGTCATCCCAACGGCTAGGAGGGTCATTTATGCTTCTATGCTTACAGCTAAGCCAAGGTTACTAGAGCCTGTATACCTCGTGGAAATCCAGGCACCTGAGAATGCACTTGGTGGTATCTATGGTGTGCTTAACCAGAAGAGAGGGCATGTGTTTGAGGAGATTCAGAGGCCTGGTACCCCACTGTACAACATCAAGGCTTACCTCCCTGTTATCGAGTCCTTCGGTTTCTCCAGCACACTTAGGGCTGCAACTTCTGGTCAGGCCTTTCCGCAGTGTGTGTTTGATCACTGGGAATTGATGTCTGCTGATCCTTTGGAGGCAGGTTCGCAGGCGGCTCAGCTGGTCATGGATATCCGCAAGAGGAAGGGACTCAAGGAACAGATGACCCCTCTCTCCGACTTTGAAGACAAGCTCTAAATGTTTGCTCTCATGTTAGTTGCCCTGTTTGTTATCTTTGGTCTAGTGTCAAGATTAGTATTCTATCAAGTACATTGAGTTGTGATGTGTTCGTTTTACTTATGTGTGGCAGTGTGCTACCAGTCTATTTTGGTGCCTGTCAGATTTAGCAAACAATTTGCCTTAAATGATATGTTTCGTTGAGCACTTGCATGTTTCCAGCTATCGCCTTGCACCTCATTATAGCAATTTCTGTTTATCTTCATTAATTCTGCCCAATTTTCCTGTTTCTTGACTCCAGCTGTGCTTTCAGGTGACCATAGTAGTCCTGGTTAATTTCTGTTTCTTTATAGTTCCAGATTAACTGGCACTTCCTATTTGTGCTTTTAATACTGTATTAGAATTCATCATCTGACAAAGGCTTGGTCATGTAATGTTATCTCTTTGTGTTCAGCCCTGTCGTTTATTTGGATAAGGGTATATAGCAGCAAACCCAATTAACTGTTTTCTGCTTGAAACCGGGATTGTTTACTCATTCCTGTATTAGGCATATATATCCACTGACAGGCTGACAGCTACCTGAGAATTGTGGTTGAAGTTGAAAGCTGCATGAATCATGTTTTCTTGCTATCAATTTTACGTAGTGTCAATTTCATATCTCCAAGTATGGTCGAATATTTCTCAAAAAAAAAAAAGTATGGTCGAATATTATCATAAGAACTTTACATGTGCATCTTCCCCTCGTGATGTTTGCCCAGGAAGTATACCTTCGACTGATCTTTCCTTTCCTTATGTTTATTGCCATGTTGCTTATGATTATTGTTTGAAAAAATAAAACTGCTGCTGAAAAAAGATATAGCAACTTTAAACAACAAAACTTAAACTGATAATGAGTTGTGATGTGTCTGTGTTACTTTTTTTTTATGGTAGCTTCCAACTGAGACTATTTCAGTATCCGTCAGATTTAGCAAACAATTTTCCTTAATGATATGCTTGGTTGAGTACTTACATATTTAGAGCTATCGCTTTGCATCTCCTTACAGCAATTTCTGTTTATCATTTATAATTGCGCCCAGTTTTATTTTCTGACTTGGGTTGTGCTTTCTGGTTAATCTCTTTGTGGTATCAGGTCTGTGATCATCTCATAATTGGCTGTTTCTTTTCACTATTACTTCCAATTTCTGTTTTTTTTTTCATTATCATGACCAGTCTTCTGATTCAACTGGCACTTTCTATTCATGTTTTTAATAGTCGAATTGACCATTCGACCATGGTTTGGTCATGTACTGTGTCTTCAGCCCTGCAACTTTGGTGTTTTTGCAGGCTTATTAGCCCCTTGTGTTCTTCCATTTTTAGTCGGCGCTGGTGATTTGTTGCTCATTTATTTGTTTATTAAGACTATAGCAGCACGCCCAATTAACTGACGCCTACTTAGAACGGTGATTGCTTACTCATATGTTTGGTATTTCCATCCTCCACTGATGGCCCTCTGAAAATTATGGTGGAAGTTGTAAGCAGCATGGATCATGTGTTGTCGCTATCCATTTCACCAAATGTCAATTTCATATATGCCAAATATATGATCGAACATTGTCATAAACTTTACACGTTGGGGTGATCAAGTCTGATTCCCTGTAGTTGGTGGCTAGGTGCAACGGATCAAGTCCTCGGAGATTGATCGTAGCTAGGTTGTGGTTGTGGTTCAAGATATCAAGGCGACCGCTTCTTGCTTTTCCTCGGTATCTTTTAACAAGTTCATTGTGATTGTAATGTCGCGGCACACACTTTAGCTTGCTCTGTGGAGTATTTTATTTCAAACACCGTGGTTTGTCATGATCAGGAAAGTGCCGTATTCTCTAAGAAAAAACTTTACACGTTCATACAGTGCATCTTCCGCACGTGATATTTGCCCAGGAAGCATTCCTTCGGCTAATTTTTCCAAGAGGGGCTGTTTGTTCTTTTCCTTATGCATACTGCCATGTTGCTTATGATTATTGCCTGTACAGACAAAACTGCTGCTGAAAAAAACACACAACTGGACTCAAACGACAATAAGGACCGATTAAGCACATGTTTGTACACGCCGCCATGTTGATCCTATCGATCTGACTATATCCCCAACGCCTCGGCAGCTAAGTCAAACATACGCGATCGTCGCCACTAACCACGTTACTATGCCGATTAACCGCCTCATCATGTCAATTTGAATGAGTAAATCTACTGAACAGTTTGGGACCGTGTCAGCTTCAGACCATGACTTATGTAACCACAGCGAATTATATAACGCTCCGAGCGCCAACATTGATGTCTTTTTCCACCGCCACTTACATGATATGTGACACATATTTTGCGGTGACGTTCCGGTGGTTATCCAGAGCCCCAACCTGCTCGCAACTATGTGGTTATATTTTTGAGATATGCGAGGGCTGACATGCCCCAGAGCTATTTTGAGCGATCACTCTCCCCCCGCACCCCTCATTCAATTTGACACATATCACTTTTAGCTGACTTCGATCAGACTGCTTTATTCTGTACTCCCGAGATATGCCCAATGCATACCTCTTTATTGCCTGGTCAGCGGAGTCCTTGTCAGGGAAACTTTGCCCAACTAGCAGACTTTCCTCTCCTAGGCGAGCGAAACTCATTGCTTATGGTCATGGTCTGTAAGAAGTCAGGGTCCATTGGACCTGGAACCGCCCTCTGGGAAGGACCAGCACCTTCTTCGTCCGATGAGGATTCGGACGAAGATGAACGAGCGTCATCATCCAACGCCTTAGTCAATCTCTCCACGTGTTCGCTGATGTCGATGACCGCAGACCAATATCCTAGGTCAGCATTATGGTGGCTAGGCATCTGCTCCGATGGGCCGATGCTAGGAGCAGCGGTGATGGCAAGCTGCTTCGACGGGCTGGTGCTAGGGCCTGTGGTGATGGACAACTGCTCCTCTGCAGCGCTCCTACAGCTTCCGACATCATCACTAGCTGAAATAAACTTCACATACACCATCGGCCATCCGTACATAGAAGCACCAGGTGTGCTTGCAAACCTCATGTACGTACGCCAATTTGTATCATTTTTTACCTCCCGCAAATCCCAACGGGGAGGTCCTATCCTATCATTCTCTTCTACGCAGATAAGAGCTTCAACCGTCATCTCTTGCCACGCATCCCCTGACTAAATGGGTCTCAGATGCATTTTCTTACATCCGCAAATGCTCTATTAACCATATCTATCACTGCAACTTCCATCGAGTCACGGTTCGAGAAATCCACCCCACCAAATTCATC
The DNA here is from genome assembly GCA_030979885.1 of Lolium multiflorum. NCBI lineage: Eukaryota > Viridiplantae > Streptophyta > Magnoliopsida > Poales > Poaceae > Lolium > Lolium multiflorum. Next base: position 211,983,181 of record CM061749.1, read on the forward strand.
ACGTACGACTTCCCCATAAAACACTACCAAATTTTCCATCATGCCTACCGCACAACCAGATTTTAAAAATAATATTAGTAACATCCTACCTTAAATCATATTCATGTTTTAATAATTTTGTTACATCAGATATTTTAACATGCCATTATGACTTTTTCAAAATAATTACTCATTTATTTTAACAATAAAACAACACACTAATTCTTAAAAAATACTTCAAAAATATTATATGATCACATATCGAAAGACATCATATATATACCTCAATTTGCAGATAGATGTTCTTCCAAAAATAACTTACCGGATTATTCCAAGTAATAATACCAATACACTTCTATACCAACAGTTTGTGTCTTTCTATACCAACAGTTTGTGTCTGCTCGAATCCACCTAAAATATACATTCAAAAATCTAGTTATAACATGTGGATTTTATCATCATAATTAATAAAATTCACCTAACATGCAAGGTCATCACTTAATAAAATCCACCTAAGGTGCGCCGTCCTTCTTTCAACAAATTAGACCATTTGCTCATATGTTAAAAGTTCACTCGTATATGCAATAATACTACATTACACTACAACATGCTACTACAACATGCTGCTCAGATAAAAATCTCACTTCACTCTACATGCTAACCTAATGTTACTTGCCTAATTACAGAGTAAGATACACTACACTACACCAAAATTAGCAAGTGAAAACAACATGCATGCAGCTCACGAGAGAAGAGAGAGTCAGCTCACCTTGATGTACTAATCAAAAAGCATGCATGCACTTAACCATCATCAAGAATGCAGCTATATCGATGATCACTCATGGACTGAATCCTGGTTCTCTTCTACTTCTAGTCAGCTCACGAGAGGAGAGAGTACATGCGCTCGTCTAAGAAGAGAGGCTGGTGCTTTAAAGCATGCAGAGACACAAGATGCGAGGAGTGAGCAGCTGCTGCTTTAAAGCATGCAGAGACGGAGGCTCTTTCAGTGGTCTAGTTCATGTATCAGCGGCGGACGTCGTTTCATGTCTCAGAATCACAATGTACAAAATACTGGTACCAGTTTACACAAAATGCCTGCGAATCAGGCGAGTTACACCCATACACTGGGATCCAGCAGCTCCATTCACGCGCCAAAGCTAAAAACATAGGGAATCATCACACAACAAAGCCAAAGTCGTGGGAATCAATCACGCGCACAACGAGGCGCAGGCCTGATGCCTTTGTGGGCCACGCAGCAACCTGCCGCCACCGCTGGTGGAGGCAAGCTTTACATCAGCGTGTCGCCGCGGTAGGAGGCGGTAGGGCCCGCCACTGCATGTCGACGGTAACAGCGCCGTGTGCTGCCCAACGTGCCGCCACTGATCACGGCGGCAGCTCTTGCCGCCACAGCCGGCGGCGGCACCCTCCACGTGTCGGCTGGCCAGCGTGCCACCACGACACTTTTGCCATTTGCACTCAGGGGTGGTCCTTTTTGCCATTTTACTGGGGCAGATGGTCCCTTTTGACAAAATTTCCTTGCTTTTCCATGGTGTATTTTAACCACGTTTATATATAATTGTGATGTTGTGGCACACACTCTAGCTCGCTCTATGGAGTAGTTTATTCCTATCATATTTAGAAACACTATGGTTTGTCATGATCAATAAAATGCCATATTCTCCAAAAATGGAAATTTACACGTTCATCTTCCGCACGTGATATTTGCCCAGGAAGCATTCCTTGGGCTAATATTTTCCAAAAGGGGCTGTTTGTTGTTTTCCTTATGTTTACTGCCAAGTCTGCCATGTTGCTTATGATTATTGCCCGTACAGACAAAACTGCTGCTGAAAAAAGCACACAAGTGGACTTAAACGACAATAAGGACCGATTAAGCACAGGTTTGTACACGCCGCCATTATTATGTTTGTTGACCCGATCGATCTGACTAAATCCATATATAACGCATGGGCAGCTAAGTCAAACATACGCGATCGTCGTCACTAACCACGTTACTATGCCGATTTCCCGACTCAACATGTCAACTTGAACGAGTAAATCTACTGAACAGTATGGGACCGTGTCAGCTTCAGACCATGACTAATGTAACCACAGCGAATTATATAACACTCCGAGCGCCAATACAAATCCTGAACTCTGATGACTCGTTCGCGCCGGGACGTCAGATTGAATAATTGGCTTGCTCCGTCAGATAGTTGGATAATTTGCTTTGGTCCATCAGATACACGCCTCTTCTCCGTAAATTGGGACAAGAGAACACCTCACCAAACACCTCCACACCACACTCACCAGGCACCTTCCATGAAATGTTTATTACACATTCTCACGTGACGGCAGCAGCTCTCGCGAACGAGTGCATAAAAGGAGATCAAGGCAGGATTAGCATTCAGCAAGATCCAACTTCTTTTCTGTTAGTACCAAACGTACACCAACCCAGCTAACCCAAAACCGAGGAGACCAAGAACGGGAAGTGTGCGCACCAAGGCGATGGAAACCGAGGCCTTCCCGATAGGGTTCACCAAGGGCATACGATCCTACTGGCGCCGGAGCAAGTACCAGCGCGTGGACGGCGGCGGCACGGCTGGCGGCCGAGGCACGCGCCATCTGGTGCGGCTCGGGGACGGCAGCGGCGACGGCGACGGCAAGAAGTGGGGCGTGCGTCTCGGCGGCATGTTCCGGGTGCGCGTCAAGGCGCCGGCCGTGGCCGCGGCAGCGGTACCAAAGCGCGTGCTCGGGGGCATACGGGACGCGTACGTTGACGCCATGGTCGGCGCGGCGAAGAAGCACTCGGCGGCGTCGCTCAGCCTGCCCAGCGGGCCGGTGCCGGAGGCGCTGTGGCAGAAGCGGGTGCCCGTGCGCCGGTCGCTCAGCCAGGCGCAGACGCGGCAGAAGGCGGATGAGCTGGGACAGAGGCTCGTCCTCGAGATGTACAAGTCCGTGCGCGCGTCCAGGGACCTCTCGGGCATGCTCCAAGCATCGGCGGCGCGATAGCCTGCATGCATCGGGCAAATTCGAAATAACAAACCTAGTTATGTACTAGTATGTGTGTTACATATATAAGGCCAGGATGATCAGTTGCTACTCCTCTGTAACATGTTCATAAGCATGCATGGGGCTTGCTCTGCTGTAAATTCACTACAATTCTAAGACTGTTTGAGATGACATACCTAGTATGTATGTGTGTTACATACGGTCGGGATGATTAGTGTAAGAGACTGCAATTGTGCACGCTTCGATAATTGCATTGATCAATATTTATACAGGGATCACAACTTACTAGAAGATGGCTCGGCAGGTGCTGGTATGGTGCTTCGTGATAAAAAATCGAGAGATTATATTCTCGGCATGTCGACAATTAGTGAACTGTTTAGATCCTTTTGAAGCTGAAGCCTTGGCATGTGAGGAGGAAGGCTTGCGAATGACGCTGCAGCAGAGCGACAAACCATTTTGTTCTCCAGCTGACTGCAAGCTTCTGATAGATGCTATTCAGGAGAAATGCCTGGATCGTTCACGTGTCGCACATCTGATTTCGACCATTAGCGGTTTTTGTAAGGGTACGTAGTAGAATCATTCTATTGTAAAAGTGGATCGTTCGCAATATAGGGCGAGTCCTGACTCGCAAATCTTGCGAGGGGTTGAAAGATCATAAGTTTGGCTTGGCTCGAGGCCTGTCTCAGGTTTTTGACTAAGACCTCATTAATTGTAAACCCTATTGCTTAATATATATATATCCACTTTTACCTGAAAAAAATGAACTGAGGGATATTTAACAAATGGTGTGCATTTTAAGTGGATCTCTTATCTGATAACTGGTCCGCGAGTACCCTCTTGGATATATACGTTCAGAGCATCCTCGTTTGTAAGGATGACAATTTTATCCACGGACCCGGGTATCCACGGATATCTAGCCTAACGGGCACAGATATGGAAGGTTGATTGTGCCTACGGATTTCATGGGGTGGATATTCAATAACTCATGAGGTGAGCATGGGTCCCACATGTCAGTGAGACATGGGATTTTACGTAGGCCTAGTTGCCTCTCTCTTGAGGCCAAAATCACGAAGGCCCGCTAAAACTAAGATGTAACCCTCGATTACCAGTTCTTTCATGACCCCCCACCCCCCCGGGAGGGCTTGGTCGGTGGCCCTCCCTTCCACCTCTCCGGAAGTCTGGCTGTCCTCCGCCTAGGAGACACACCGGCGGGCAGTGGGCTTTCCCTCATCCAGTCTCCCTTCCTCGTCCTATTCATTACCTACATAATTATCGCTGAAATGCTACAAAATATTATCGAAAGCCTCCGTGCCTCAAGGTGTTCAAGGGACAACTGTTCATTGGAAGGTCAACAGGTGTATTACCCGAACTAGCAGCAGGGTCAGCCGTCTCAGGGACAGTTCGGCCATTGGCAGGGACAACCGCACATGTACCAGTATCCTTTTGTGCCGCAGGGTTTCGCTCAGCCCGATCACTTTCAGTCTCAGTTCCAGCAGATGCCTGCTCAGGCGTCCGTTTTGCAGTACCAGAAGTACGGTGCACAGTCTCAGGCTCCCGTCAGCTATGCCGTTGTCTCAGGGGTAGCACCGGCCAGCTCACCGGGCCATGTGGTCGCTACGGTGGATGGAGGGGAATCCTCCAAAAATGCAGGTAAATCGAATAAAGGTGTATGGTGTTGGAAGTTCTCGGATAATACACATGCGTCTAAGGATTGTAAGGTGAAGCACTGTTGCTATATTTTCATAAGGTGGATCACCCGACTGTTCGATATCCTATGCTTAAAGAACCTATACCTTCGGCGTATGTTACTGGTGTCGGTATGCTGGAGACTTACTTTACTACTCTGCTCGATTCTGTGGTCAAGGATGAGCTTTCCCCAAGTCAATCCCCCATAACACTTGTTGTCGTTTCTGGGGATATTGTGACAGCTGATGTTATTGCTAAGCAGGTGGCAAGGCACTGTTCGGACTGTCCTAATTGGAAGAGGGAAGCTCTACCTCATGGAGAGAAGAAATTCTTGATTAGTGTTCCTTCTTTTGATGATCTGGACATAATGGACGGTATACAGGTTGGAGTTCTGGATTTTAGCTCTACCATTTCTATCGCCGCTTGGCAGTCATCCGAGGTTCCTCATAAGTTGGAGCTAGAGAAGGTTTGGTTAAATGTGGAGGGAGTGCCCCACACTCTGTGGCATTTCTTGGGTTTGTGGGCTGTGGGCTCTCTTGTAGGCAAGATTGTGGATGTGGATCTCCTTAGCCTCAGGCGGGGCAGCGAGGTTGTCTGTATTCGTGGCTATGATTAACTCCGTGGTGCTTGATAAGGCTGCTGATGACTCAGGGTCTTTTGGTAAGTCAGATGCGGTGGTCGGGCTCAAGGCATATGGCTTTCGTTTCCGCAGAGAGAATGCTGACTACGTGCCAGCACCAGATTTCTTCTCGTTGCTTTGGGTAGTACGATGGTGGTGAGGGTGGTGATGGTACTGGTGATGGCGTGGAGGATGCGATGGATGCATCTGAGGCTCGTTGGGTCCTCCTTAATCCACGACCACGCATGCCCTGCCAGGTAGATCGGAGGTTTGTCTCTCGGGTGGTGCTCGTACGGCGACCATGGAGATTGCGGTGACACCTTTCGACCCAAACCCGCAAACGCCGCGGGCCATAGAAGTTGTTGCGAGTTTTTGGGCAACCAAACCATATTTGGAGAGATAACCTCAGGTTGCCAGTTGTCCTCGGCTCTCTGCGGAAGAGTTGAAGACGACTTTGTCGAGTGTTTCTGCGCAGCTTTCACCGTCGGTGTCCCCGAGATAGGACCGGCCAGCTCACGGCAGGGTTTGTACCCTCGCCTGCACGACCCCTACAACGGCTAGGCGTGTCATTGATGCGTCTTCTTTGGTACCATCGCCTTGCGGGGAGTTCTCCTCCGAGTCGTGCCACTGACCTCCATGGCGGGTGGGGGGGGGGGGACGGGCAACTAGCCCCCCAGGTTTACTTTGTGCCAAGTGCATTGGTCGGAGGGGAGCATGCAGCATCTCTTTCTCCCCTCACCGCTGCCGGTGGCACATCTCCATCTCGTGGGGCGGGTGGGACGACAACACCGCTACCCTCCCCGACTGCTGCCCCACGGGGGTGGTCCTCCTTCGCCTCCTGCCTCCCGGGAGGCTGCTCTCGAGGGGGGGGGGGGATTCACCAACAACTCTCTCCCTGGCGGCGGCACTTCCCGAGCCGCTGGATTCTCTCGGGGGGAGGGCAACAACGACATCACCTCCCCTGCGGGTGTGTTGCCTTGGCGCCCTACAGTGTTGACGCTTTCTCGTCGTAGTACACGCCACGGTGTGGGGATCGACGGGGCGATGGTCATGAATGAGGACACCTTGTCCAAGGCGATGCGTCGTAAGGCGGAGGTTGACCCTGATCCCCCAGGTATGGCTACCGGTTCTAATTCTTTTTGTCCCTGATTTCGGCTAAGTTAAATAATATTGGGGTTACTTTGGGTAATTATTTTGATGCTATTGCAGTTTAGACTAGGGCTTTGAAACATATGGAGTTTTATAGATTAAAATGTACTACTAATGTTTTAAGCAAACCGGGTCCTTCTCTTATAGATGATGATGACGAGGCGTATGCCATTTCGGATGGCCAGCTTCTCTCTCATACAATATGGGAAGTTTCATAGGTGGGTCTGGATGAGACGTTGCTAGGTTCATGTTATGAACTCCAAGCATTGGATCAAAAATCTTGATCTTCATCCCTGAAGAGGAATGCTTGGCCGAGCAAAAAGGCTAAGGTCACAAAATCTCCTATGGTTTCTGATACGTCCATTTTGCATCACTATTTTATATCATAATTTGCTGTTATTCATTGATATATTTCATATTTAGAGATGATACTTATGTTATTTCATCTATTTTGCATGTTTCGTGATCATTGGAGAATTATTCACCGGAGTCAGGATTCTGCTGCAAAAAGCACCGTCAGGACACCATATTTCGGAAGATCAACAATTGACGGAAATTATACGGAAAATCCTAGTTTTCCAGATGATGAAGGGAGCCAAAAGGAGGAGCCGAGAGGGGCCACCATGGGCCCCCCATAGGCCGGCGGGCCCGGGCCTGGCCGCGCCGCCGGGGGGGGCCCACAGCCCCTCGGCCGCCTCTCCTTCGCGTATTTCTTCGTCTCGAAAACCTAAGCCCCGAGGAGTTACGGAGAATTGACCCTCTGCGGGGCGGAGAAACACCAGAGAGAAAAGAGCTCTCCGGCGGGCAGGAATCTGCCGGGGAAATTCCCTCCCGGAGGGGGAAATCGATGCCATTGCCATCGTCATCGAGCTGGACATCATCTCCATCATCATCATCTCTACCATCTACACCGCCGTCTCAACCGCTGCATCTCGTCACCGCTGTAACGATTTGGGTTGGATCTTGATTGTTTGATAGGCGAAACTCTTCCGGTGTTGATTACTACTTGTTATTGATGCTATTGAGTGAAACCATTGAACCAAGGTTTATGTTCAGATTGTTATTCATCATCATATCACCTCTGATCATGTTCCATATGATGTCTCGTGAGTAGTTCGTTTAGTTCTTGAGGACATGGGTGAAGTCTAAATGTTAGTAGTGAATTATTGTTGAGTAGTATTCAATGTTATGATATTTAAGTTGTGGTGTTACTCTTCTAGTGGTGTCATGTGAACGTCGACTACATGATACTTCACCTTTATGGGCCTAGGGGAGTGCATCTTGTATTCGTTTGCTAATTGTGGGGTTGCCGGAGTGACAGACCTAAACCCCCGTTAGTATATCGGTGCAGGAGGGATAGCAGGATCTCGAGTTTAAGGCTGTGGTTAGATTTATCTTAATTACTTTCTTGTATTTGCGGATGCTTGCAAGGGGTATAATCACAAGTATGTATTAGTCCTAGGAAGGGCGGTGCATTAGCATAGGTTCACCCACACAACACTTATCAAAACAATGAAGATTAATCAGCCGTATGAAGCGAAAGCACTAGACTAAAATCCCCGTGTGTCCTCAAGAACGTTTGGTCATTATAAGTAAACAAACCGGCTTGTCCTTTGTGCTAAAAAGGATTGGGCCACTCGCTGCAATTATTTTTCTCGCATTTTACTTACTTGTACTTTATTTATCTGCTATATCAAAACCCCCGAATACTTGTCTGTGAGCATTTACAGTGAATCCTTCATCGAAACTGCTTGTCAACACCTTCTGCTCCTCGTTGGGTTCAACACTCTTATTTATCGAAAGTACTACGATACACCCCCTATACTTGTGGGTCATCAAGACTATTTTCTGGCGCCGTTGCGGGGAGTGAAGCGCTATTGGTAAGTGGAATTGGTAAGGAAACTTTTACTGTACGTGCTGATTTTGTTTCTGCTTGCTGCTGTAAATCATTATGAAGAGATCCTCCCTTGAATTTCTATTTGGGAAATCTACTACTACTGCAACGGTAGTGGATGAGGCGCCAGTGAGGAAGTAATACCATATAAAATACCTATGAAAATTATTGAACGTGTTGTGGATAACCGCTATGAAGGGGATGGAACTGTTCATCCTGGAGATCATTTACTGTTTTTACATGAATTATGCGGGTTATTCAAATGTGCGGGTATTTCAATGGAGGAAGTTAGGAAGAAATTATTTGTTATGTCGCTATCTGGTAAAGCGGCGCATTGGTATAAACTGCTGAAGGATGGGCGTTCTCTTGATTGGAAGGATATTGTGCCTCTATTTTACTCTAAATTCTATCCTCCAAGTGAAATTCACAAAGACCGCAACCGTATATATAATTTTTGGCCTCATGATGGAGAGAGTATTGCCCAAGCGTGGGGGAGATTGAAGTCTTTAATGCTCAAATGCCCCATTCATGAGCTTCCTGGTAATATTATTATTGATAATTTCTATGCAAGACTTTCTTTTCAAGATAAAACCTTGCTGGATACTTCTTGTTCTGGATCATTCACGCGCAATAAAGAAGAGTTTAAATGGGACCTTCTTGATCGAATCCAAGAAAATACTGAAGGATGGGAGAACGACAAAGGTAGAGTGTCGGTATAAATTATAATTATGAATGCATTGAAACTTTTATGGATACTGATGAATATCGTAATATGAGTGCTACATATGGTCTTGACTCTCAAGTTGTTGCAAATATTTATAAAGCCTTTGCCTCTCATTTTGAATTGCCTAGGAATAATTTTGATAAGTATCATGAACCATATAAAGATAAAGTTGATTCGCCTAAAGGCAAATGTATTGAAATTAAAACTGTTGATCATGTTCTTCCTGAGGCTTATATTGAAAAAACTCCTTTCCCTGCTAAAATGAGGAGTATTCTGTTATAACTAGTGTAGTTAATAAAAGTGCAAAGAAACCTATAGAACCTGAAGAACAAATAAAGGTTGAACCTGCTGTTGCAATAGTTAAAGATCTTGTTACTGAAAATGTGGAAGATGGTCATATTATTTTTTGTGAAGATGCTTATAATATTTTTCGCATCCTAATAAGTCTATGAAAGCCAGTGTTCCTGCTCTCTGTTCGAATTGGTGATCATTGCTATTATGGTTTATGCGACATTGGTGCAAGTATTAGTGCCATTCCTTATGAGCTCTACACGGAAATTATGCATGAAATTGGTTCTTGTGAACTTGAAGATATTGATGTGGTTATTCGGCTAGCTAATAGAGAAACTATCTCTCCCATTGGTATCGTTCGAGATGTTGAAGTTCTATGTGGTAAGATTAAATATCCTGCTGACTTTTTGGTACTTGGTTCTGCTGCTAGTAAGTCTTGTCCTATTATTTTTGGTAGACCTTTTCTAAATACATGTGGAGCTATTATAGATTGCAAGAAAGAGAAAATTGTTACTAAATTTGCTGGTGAATCTTATGAGTTTAACTTCTCTAAATTTGCCAAAACTCCTTATAAAGCTGACTTGCCTAATGATGATTTTAGAGTTGAACAGTGTGCATCTATTGCTCTTGCTCCTAGTAATCCTTTGCAGCAGCATTTGGAGAATAGTGAGAGTGAATTTTAAGGGAAGAAAGGGATGAGCTTGATGAAATTTTCCTTCGTCAACCTATTCTTAAACATGACTTACCGGTTGAAGATTTAGGCGTAACACCACCACCAAAGGAAGATCCTGTATTTGATTTGAAACCATTACCTGATAATCTTAAGTATGCTTATATTGATGATAAGAAAACATATCCTGTTATTATTAGTGCTAAGATTTCAGATATCGAGGAAGAAAGGTTATTGGAAATATTGAAGAAACACCGAGGAGCTATTGGCTATACTCTTGATGACTTGAAGGGGATTTCTCCCGCTATTTGCCAACATGCCATTAATATAGAAGATGGTGCAAAAACTGCTGTTGAACATCATCGTCGTCTAATTCCCAAGATGAAGGATGTGGTAAGAAACGAGGTATTAAAACTTCTTGAAGCAGGTATTATATATCCTATTGCTGATAGTAGATGGGTTAGTCCTGTGCATTGTGTTCCTAAGAAAGGAGGTATAACTGTTGTGCCTAATGATAATGATGAGCTTATTCCTCAAAGAGTAGTTATAGGGTATAGAATGTGCATTGATTTTCGAAAAGTTAATAAAGTTACTAAGAAAGATCATTACCCTTTACCTTTTATTGATCAAATGTTAGAAAGGTTGTCTAAAAATACTCATTTCTGTTTTCTTGATGGATATTCTGGGTTTTCACAAATTGCTGTTAGAGCTAAAGATCAAGAGAAAACCACTTTCACTTGTCCTTATGGAACTTACGCTTATAGGCGTATGCCTTTTGGTTTATGTAATGCTCCTGCTACTTTTCAAAGATGCATGTCCGCTATTTTTCATGGCTTTTGTGAAAAGATTGTTGAGGTATTCATGGATGATTTTTCTGTCTATGGGAATTCTTTTGATAATTGCTTGCAAAACCTTGATAAAGTTTTGCAGAGATGTGAAGAAACTAACCTTGTTCTTAATTGGGAGAAATGCCACTTTATGATTAATGAAGGAATCGTATTGGGACATAAAATTTCTGAAAGAGGTATTGAAGTTGATAGAGCTAAAGTTGAAGCAATTTAGAAGATGCCCTATCCTAGGGATGTTAAAGGTATTCGTAGTATTCTTGGTCATGCTGGTTTTTATAGGAGGTTTATTAAAGATTTCTCTAAAATTTCAAAGCCTCTTACTAATCTTCTTCAAAAAATGTACCTTTCGTTTTTGATGATGATTGTAAGGAAGCTTTGAAACTCTAAAGAAAGCCTTAACAACTGCTCCTATAGTTGAACCTCCTGATTGAAATTTACCTTTTGAAATTATGTGTGATGCTAGTGATTTTGCTGTAGGTGTTGTCCTTGGACAGCGAGTAGATAAAAAAATTGAATGTTATTCATTATGCTAGTAAAACCCTAGATGCTGCTGATACGTCTCCAACGTATCTATAATTTCTTATGTTCCATGCTACTGTTGGCGTCAGAAACCCACCGGCGGGCAGCGACTGGCCAACACGGTAGAGCCGGGAATGACTAGGGCTGCGGCTGGCCCTCCCTCGAGCGACGACCCGCAAAGCCTCTGGTCGCGCGCCGTCTTTGGTCGCAGGCGTGCCACCCGACCTATACCTGTCGGGAAGGTGTGGATGATGCCTCGCTTAGTTTCTGCCACCCACGTACACGTTGAATACGAGCCTCGATCGGCTCTCAAGTTGTCTGTGAATCGGCTCAAAGAGCCGATCCACCCACGGTTCGTCCAAGGTGGCCGAATATGTGGTGGTCCTGCTTGATCATGGTAGAGCTAATGAGATCCACGACGATGTGGGGTTTTCACCGCATAATCGGATCATCCTACTCTAGGTTGGGCCTCGCGCTCACGCACGGTGATCGTAAGCTTGCCCTAGACGAGGCCTAAAAACCAACACAAGGTTGATCCTCGGAACATCCCGTCTAGGGCTCGCAAACGACACCCTACGTGCCGCTGGATCCTCCACCCCTTTGTAAGGCCTAACTATTGCAGATATTAAACTAATCCTTGTAGAACAAGGAGCGATCGTAACGGATCAGATCTACTAAACTATGATCAAGCGGGGTGCCGCCCTGCACCCATGATGAGGCACAAGGACGGCTAGATGCGCAAGGGTTGCACTACGAAAGCATGCAGCATGAAGAACAATGCTAACCCTAACACATCTATGATAACTACGTTGCTCGCCATCAAAAGCGCTTCAGTACGAGCAACGCATGAACAACGTAGGCAGGCTGTGCTGCCTAGATCGCAAGATGCGATCTAGGCAGCATGACGCTTACCGATAGAAACCCTCGAGACGAAGGAGTTGGCGATGCGCCGAGATTTGTTTGTGGTTGAACGTTGGTTGTTGTTTATTCCATAAACCCTAGATACATATTTATAGTCCAGCGGACTTTCTAATGTGGGAATATCCCACCGTGCACGATACAAACTCTAACCTTTGATCTAAGATATAATCTACTTATACTTAAAGATACACGGGCCATCTAGCCCAAATTCTCCGTGCAAGGCCGCTTCAGAGATCTTCCACGTGTAGTCCTCTAAGCCCATCTCTCTTACGGCCCACCTCTGGATTTGTCCAAAATATGGTGATAACACATGCCCCCCTGGTTTTGGAAATAATTTTTCCAAAATCATTTAAGCTTTCCTTTCGAAGGGTCATGTCGTGGCAGAGCAGAGCTGTTGCAGTATCCGTTATCATTATGCCTGTCTTCTCAGCTTCTGCAAAATTCGATAGCTCGCGTCATCTCCTTGAAACTATGACAGAATTTCCACCAGGCTCCTCATTATTTAACTGCCGATCGATTAGCTTTCTTCATCTCCTTCCTCTGTTCCAGCCATCGGCACCCCAAAAACCCTCTTTTCCCTCAGCAATGTCTTCCTCTTCCTCCTCCTTCTCAAACCTCTTCCCCCCATTCTCGCCGAAGAAGAATGAGGACAAACCTTCTTCCGAAGTGAACCCCCTCCCCTCCGATGATGAGAAGAAAGAAGGAGAAGCAGCGAAGGCCAAGGCCCTCCCCTCCGCCAAGCTCCCGCCGAAGAAGCGCTCCCGCATGTGGGCGGACAGCGAGGATGAAGATGACGACGAAGAAGAAGAAGAGGAGGAAGAAGATGAATCTTCCTCTTCCGCCGGGTACCCGCCAACCAAGCGCTTCCGCTCCTGGGCGGACGAGGACGATGATGATGACGAGAGGAAGAGGCTCCGGCCACAGGCTGGGGTAGCAGCGACGAGGAGCTCCCCGGGAGCAGCGCCGACGACATCGACGGCGGTGACGACGAGGACAGCGACGATTAGTAGAAATAGGACTAGTAGTAGCAGTGCGCTAGGCACTAGATCCCTCTTTTGAGAGCTATCGGCTCTTTCTTGTAAAGCCGCTCCTCTGACTTAATGAAATTGTTCTTTTGATTCATCTTTTCAATTGCCCCAATTTCATTCCTTCCGCCTGCCATGTCAAGACCGATAGCAATGTATCGATTTTTTCCTTCTTTTGGCCGCCCATGAAGCTGGATTCTTATGTCGATTAGCTCGTAGGCCAAGAACTTCTCAATTTCAGGCTGCGATTTGGTATCTGACCATATTTTTTCGCAATCCCTTAGCCGATGACTATTCATCGGCTATTTTGAGAATCCAATCCCTGTGCCGACAGGCCAGTCCAAAATCTGTAAAAGCCGACGGCCTCCTTCCGATTCCTCTCCATAGCTTCAGCAATCTTCTTTCGCGAACAGAACTGCTTCCAGAGAGGATCACAACGCAGGATCAATCGATGCAATCTCGATGTAGTCCGTTGCCCCCCGAGTCTTCATCAAGGCGAGGACAGTCGTGAGCTAACCACATGTGTCACCACCAGCCTCCGAATCGTAATGCCAGCCGATTCCATCAAAATCGGCTCTCTAAAGAACTTCTAGGGCGAGCTGCCCCCCGAGCCTTCATCAAGGCAAGAATACCGGCGAGGATGCATAAGTCGTTGATCAGCTTTCTTCTACTGAACATCGACGTCGATGTAAACCCTTGAACACATAGCCAGTAGGTCTTGGTCCCGTGCAACTGTACTAAAGTCGATGACTGCGCGTCGGCTTCGCTTCTTGCGAAATTTTTTTTTGTTTGGCCGATTTTTCTTAATCGGCCCCCAATGTTCCACCGCACGCATGTCTGCACATGTTTATCCGCACATGTTCATCTGACTATATGCCCCCGAGCCGAATCTGCCAAATGATTGCAGATATCGGCTTTCTTGGGGCACTGCACTTGCACGTCGACTTCGCAAAGATTCATGCTGACTTTCATCTGCCGACGTGGCCGCTGCCGGTAGATCGTTGCTGACCATAAACAGAATATGTGCAGAAGATAATTTTGGCCGATTGCTGGAATCGGCCTCCACATTGCTTGCTCGATGAAGGTTTTGTAATGTTCCTCCATAAAATTTTTGGGGCCGATCACAAGGATCAGCCTCGCACGGTTTGCTCATTGGTTTAATCTTGCTACTCGGTTAGGCTGGATAAAACCAACCCAACCTCTGACTTGATGCGCCTGCTGTCATCCACCTTGAGTGCATCGTATAATCGTGGAGCACTAAGCTCTGTCGGCAAGACGAGCACCATGTTTGTGCCAGCCGATGTTTCATCATCGGCTTTCTTTTGCTTGGGACGCCACTCCATTCTCCGTGGACGACCCTCTTCATCCAGGGCTCGCTGAATCTTCGCAGCCAGATCAGGCCGTGCCTTCCTTAGCGTATGCAAGTATAACCTTTCGGCTTCCTCCAGGCCGCGCAACCGCTGAACCCTGCGTTTCTGTGAACGGCTGAGTCCGTCAGGGCACCACCTTGGACGGTGGTACTGTCTTCTTCTTCTTCTAGTCCCTCGTCTTCTGAATCCTCAAGATCTGCCCAACGAGGTGACTCAGCGCGTTTGCTTGGTGGTGGGAGAGGCCCTAAGCGCTCAAACACAGACACGTTGGCTGCCTCCTTCTTCTTCTTGTTGCATTCTGGGCAATTGCCGATTGTGGGCAATCGGCTCATTCCTGAATCCCAGCAGTGTCTGAAGAAAGGGCAGTCCCAGTGTCTGGCGTTGTCATCTTGCTCCCTTGGCCTGTCCGTGGCACGGCGCTCGTGCTCCTCCTCATCGCGATCCTGCCGACGATGTCTTCTGGCTTCTCTAGCCAGACGATCTCCTTCATCATCATAGTTGGACCGTCGGCGTTGGTCATACTGACTCACATATTTGTTGAGGAGGTGATCAGAGAGAGGTCGCTGATATCTTATGTTCTTCACTTCTCCCTCTGTGACGTAGCGCTTGCCATCATGATGGAGCCGGTCGCGTGGAGCGGCCTCTTCTGTGTCCTTGCTATGAGAGCAGCTGCCCTCATCTCCATCTTTGCCAGAGTGGTTCCCAGGTCCTACCATGTTGATGCTGAACGTGGGACCTGGCTGGCAGCCCTCGGGGTAGATGACTTCTACCATGTTAACGGCGGGGAAGGGCTGGGTGTCTACCTTCATGGCGTACTGGTTGAAAATTAAACGCCCCTTCTCTATCGCCGCTTGGATGTGCTGACGCCACACCCTGCAGTCGTTGGTGGCATGGGAAAGCGAGTTGTGGAATTTGCAGTACGGCTTTCCGTTTAGCTCTTGCGCCGTAGGGAACTTGAGACCTTCAGGAATTGTCAACTGTTTCTCCTTAGCAGGAGGTCGAAGATTTGTTCAGTCTTGGTCACGTCAAAATCCCTGGGCGGCCCTGGTGGCTTTACCCATTTGCAGGATACGGGGGTTCCTCCCCGAGTCCACTCAGCCACTGCTACTTCTTGGTCTCCCGCAGGCACTTCACCTTCCTGTATCGACCATGACTACTGCACGCTTGAACTTGTCTTGGTATAGGTCTGGGTGGCGCCGTTCATATGCTGATAATTTCTGAACCATGTGCGCCAGCGAGGGATAATCTGCTTGGGAGGCCATGTCCTTGAGCTGTGTTGCAAGGCCAGCTACTGCCAACTCGACTGCTTCCTTTTCAGTTATACGAACCGAATAACATCGGTTCCTAAGATTCCTGAAGCGCTGGATGTACTCTGTCACCGTTTCTCCGCGCTTCGACGTAGTTGTGCTAGATCGGCAATGCTAGACTCGGAAGCTTCTGAATGGTATTGCGTATGGAACTGTTCTTCCAATTGCTTCCAAGACTGGATGGAGTTTGCTGGCAAAGAGGTATACCATCCAAAAGCCGATCCTGAGGGGACGTGAAAAGAGCCTCACGCGTAGCTGATCCGACACTGAAGCCGGTCCTAGTTGCGCCAAATATCGGCCGATGTGCTCGATGGAGCTGGAGCCATCCGATCCACTGAATTTGGAGAAGTCGGGGAGCCGATATTTAGGTGGCAGCGGGATCATCTCGTACTCGTCGGGTACGGCTTGGAATAGCCGATTGCCCTTCTTTTCGGCACCATGCCGAACTGGTCTCTCAGTATGGTACTGATCTGATCCGCCGTGCTGGCTGCAGGAGATGCATTCTGAAGATTCGCCGGGGTGGCGTACTTAGCCAGCCATGTTTGCTTTTCCAGCTCTGAGCCAACTGCAGGAGCTCTGGAGTTTCGTCGGGGTGGCGTACTTAGTTAGCCACGTCGCTTCTCAAGCTCGTTGCGACGTTCCTCCTGCTTGCCGGAGTCTCCGACGTTGTGGCCTGGTTTGAGAGTGGCCAGTTGCCACAATCTGGCACATACATGCACGCGTATCCTTGAGGGATCTCCTTGGGCGCCTCAGCCAAGAACTGGTAGTCACTGGAGTCACCACCGATCTTGTAGACGACGAATGCCGGTGTAGCCGGCACTTCAGCTGTGCTGCCAACGCATATGGCAGCGGTGGACGGACCGGAGTGGCAACTCTCCTTGGTGCGTCCCGAGAGCTGGTCCGGACGGCGAGTACCGGTGGCTCATGATCTCTGGATCACGCGCAGAGCGAGACGCTCCAACACGTTGACCAAGTTTTCAGAGTGGCGGTGTAGCGAGTGAGCCACCAAGTAATTGATCTCCTGCCGTAGGGCCCTGGTGCGTTCCTCGGACGGGGTGGACAGGTCCACTCCATCAAGTGCGCCTTCAGGTGTGAACCCCTTCCATCTGATGCCATGGGAGCGGGTCCTGTGGAAAGAGCCGATTAGGTCGGCTTCGAGGGCAGACTTGATCTCGTCGTACTTCTTCTTGAGCTCGCCATGGAGATCCCCGTACGTGACCGGAGTTTCTTCTGCCACTTCTGATGAAGACGGTAAGGCGTCTTTCGCCATCTCTGCTGTAGATAGCGAGGTGGTTGTCGCTGAAGATGAGTCGTTGAAGATTGTCCCACCGGGCGTGCCAGAATGTGTTGGCGTCAGAAACCCACCGGCGGGCAGCGACTGGCCAACACGGTAGAGCCGGGAATGACTAGGGCTGCGGCTGGCCCCGGTCCCTCAGAGCGACGGCCCGCAAAGCCTCCTGGTCGCGCGCCGATGCTGGGTCGCAGGCGTGCCACCTGACCTGGTCGGGAAGGTGTGGATGATGCCTCGCTTAGTTTCCTGCAGGGCACCCACGTACACGTTGAATACGAGCCTCGATCGGCTCTCAAGTTGTCCTGTGAATCGGCTCAAAGAGCCGATCCACCCACGGTTCGTCCAAGGTGGCCGAATATGTGGTGGTCCTGCTTGATCATGGTAGAGCTAATGAGATCCACGACGATGTGGGGTTTTCACCGCATAATCGGATCATCCTACTCTAGGTTGGGCCTCGCGCTCACGCACGGTGATCGTAAGCTTGCCCTAGACGAGGCCTAAAAACCAACACAAGGTTGATCCTCGGAACATCCCGTCTAGGGCTCGCAAACGACACCCTACGTGCCGCTGGATCCTCCACCCCTTTGTAAGGCCTAACTATTGCAGATATTAAACTAATCCTTGTAGAACAAGGAGCGATCGTAACGGATCAGATCTACTAAACTATGATCAAGCGGGGTGCCGCCCCTGCACCCATGATGAGGCACAAGGACGGCTAGATGCGCAAGGGTTGCACTACGAAAGCATGCAGCATGAAGAACAATGCTAACCCTAACACATCTATGATAACTACGTTGCTCGCCATCAAAAGCGCTTCAGTACGAGCAACGCATGAACAACGTAGGCAGGCTGTGCTGCCTAGATCGCAAGATGCGATCTAGGCACATGACGCTTATAGAAACCCTCGAGACGAAGGAGTTGGCGATGCGCCGAGATTTGTTTGTGGTTGAACGTTGGTTGTTGTTTATTCCATAAACCCTAGATACATATTTATAGTCCAGCGGACTTTCTAATGTGGGAATATCCCACCGTGCACGATACAAACTCTAACCTTTGATCTAAGATATAATCTACTTATACTTAAAGATACACGGGCCATCTAGCCCAAATTCTCCGTGCAAGGCCGCTTCAGAGATCTTCCACGTGTAGTCCTCTAAGCCCATCTCTCTTACGGCCCACCTCTGGATTTGTCCAAAATATGGTGATAACAGCTACTTTATTGATGATATCTACATGTTTTATGCATACTTTATGTCATATTTGTGCGTTTTCCGGAACTAACCTATTGACGAGATGCCACAGTGTCAGTTTCTGTTTATTATGTCTGTTTATTGCAGAAAAGGCCCAAAAACCAAAGTGCTCGGAAAAATCCAGAAAAATTACAGAAATTCTATTTCATCGGAAGACTCACGGAGCAGAAGGGCAAGCCGGGGAGGCCCAGGGCCTCCTCCCAAGGCCGGCGCGGCCGGAGGGTGGTCACCCCACCCTGTGGGGTGGGCCCTCGGGACTCTTCCGACTCCGACTCTTCGCCTATTTAAGACGTCGTGACCTAAAACTTCGACACGGATTGACGAAACTCCAGAAAGACTCCAGGGGCGCCGCCACATCGCGAAACTCCAATTCGGAGGACAAGTCTCTTCCGGCACCTGCCGGGACGGGGAATGCCCCGGAGCCATCTCCATCAACACCACCGCCATCTTCATCGCCATCGCTGTTTCCTATGATGAGGAGGGAGTAGTTCTCCCCTGGGGATGAGGGCTCTACCGTAGCTATGTGGTTAATCTCTCTCTCTGTACTTCAATACAATGATCTCATGAGCTGCTTTACATGATTGAGATCCATATGATGAGCTTTGTATCGCTACTAGTTATGTGCTACTCATGTGATGTTATTAAAGTAGTCTATTCCTCCTGCATGGTGTAAAGGTGACTAGTGTGTGCACCGTGTGGTTCTTGTCGTAGATTATGATCATGATCTCTCGTAGATTGTGGAGTTAATTATCATTATGATAGTATTGATGTGATCTATTCCTCCTTTCATAGTGTAATGTGGACAGTGTGTGCGCTATGTTAGTTCTCGGTTTATTTTGCAATGATCTATTATGCTCTAAGGTTACGAATGTTGTGGAGCTTGTTAACTCCGGCATTGAGGGTTCGTGTAATCCTACACAACGATTGATGTTCATTATCAAACAAGAGTGTATGTAGCACATATGAGAAGAAGTATTTATTATGCGATCAATGTTGAGAGTGTCCACTAGTGAAAGTATGATCCCTAGGCCTTGTTTCCAATACTGCAAACACCGTTTATTTACTGTTCTACTGCATGTTTACTTGCTGCCATATTTTATTCAGATTGCTATTACCACTCATATACATCCATACTACTTGTATTTCACTATCTCTTCGCCGAACTAGTGCACCTATACATCGACAAGTGTATTAGGTGTGTTGGGGACACAAGAGACTTCTTGCTTTGTGGTTGCAGGGTTGCTTGAGAGGGATATCTTTGACCTCTTCCTCCCTGAGTTCGATAAACCTTGGGTGATCCACTTAAGGGAAAACTTGCTGCTGTTCTACAAACCTCTGCTCTTGGAGGCCCAACACTTTGCTAGTAAAGCACCCGTAGATGCTGCTCAAAGAAATTATGCTACAACTGAGAAAGAGTTATTAGCCGTAGTTTTTGCATGTGACAAGTTTAGACCCTATATTGTTGATTCAAAAGTCACAATTCATGCTGATCATGCTACGATTAGGTACCTTATGGAAAAGAAAGATGCTAAGCCAAGGCTTATTAGATGGGTTCTTTTGCAAGAATTTGATTTACATATTGTAGATAGGAAAGGTGCTGATAATCCTGTTGCTGATAATTTGTCTAGATTGGAAAATATTACTTATGATCATGTTCCTGTTAATGATAGTTTTCCAAATGAACAATTGGCTGCAATAAAGGTGAGCTCGCGAGAGAGCCCTTGGTATGCTGATTATGCTAACTTTATTGTTTCGAAGTACTTGCCTCCAACCTTTTCAGCTCAGCAAAGGAGGAAATTCTTTCATGATTTGAGGCATTATTTTTGGGATGACCAACACTTATATAAAGAAGGAGTGGATGGTATTATGCGAAGATGTGTCCCAGAATATGAACAACAAGAGATATTGAGTAAATGCCATGGTAGTGTTTATGGAGGACATCACGCCGGAGATAGAACCGCACAAAAGGTTCTACAATCAGCTTTTTATTGGCCAACACTTTTCAAGGATGCAAGCAAGTTTATCTTATCTTGTGATGAATGTCAAAGAGTTGGTAATATCTCTAGACGCAATGAAATGCCTATGAATTATACTCTTGTTATTGAACCATTTGATTGTTGGGGATTCGACTTCATGGGTCCTTTCCCTTCTTCAGAAGGTAACACTCATATACTTGTCGCTGTTGATTATGTTACTAAATGGGTAGAAGCTATACCTACAAAAAGTGCTGATGGTGAGACCTCTATAAAAATGCTTGTAGATATTATATTTCCTAGATTTGGAGTACCTAGATATATTATGACTGATGGAGGTTCTCATTTTATTCATGGTGGTTTTAGAAAAACTCTTGCCAAATATGGTATTAATCATAGAATTGCTTCAGCTTATCATCCTCAAACTAGTGGGCAAGTAGAATTATCAAATAGAGAAATTAAAGCTATTTTGGGAAAGACTGTTAATAAATCTAGAAAGAATTGGGCTAGTAAGTTAAAGGAAGCATTGTGGGCTTATAGAACTGCTTATAAAAATCCTATGGAAATGTCTCCTTATAAAATGGTTTATGGAAAAGCTTGTCATTTAGCTTTAGAACTAGAGCACAAAGCTTATTGGGCTGTAAGAGAACTTAATAAAGATTTTAAACTTGCCGGTAAGAAGAGGTTGCTACAATTGAGTTCTTTAGATGAATGGAGAAGTGAAGCTTATGAAAATGCTAAACTTTTAAGGAGAAAGTTAAGAAGTGGCATGATAGAAGAATTATTAAAAGAGAATTCAATGTTGGAGATAAAGTCCTATTGTATCGGTCTCGTCTCAGATTTTTTGCAGGGAAATTACTCTCAAAATGGGAAGGACCATATGTTATTGAGGAGGTCTATCGTTCAGGAGCAATAAAAATTAGCTCTTTGGAAGGTAACGCCACACAAGTAGTGAATGGACAAAGACTCAAGCATTATATTTTTGGAGATTCTTATAATGAAGACATTGATATTATTCAAGTGATAACTCCGGAAGCTTTCATCAAAGATCAAATTGACAGTGCTGCAGAGTCCGACTTTGAATAGGTAACAGTTTAGTAATAAAAAGTCCGCGTTTAGCCTTCCGAACAATATTTCTGCTGTTTATGGAAAATATGAAAAATTACGGGATCGAAACGGAGTGGAGGAGACGCGGGCCTCACCATAGGCGGCACGGGCCCCTCCCGCCGCGCCGCCCTATGGGGACAGCCTCGGCATCCCGTTTCCACTCGTTTCGGCCTGGAACCTTCCTTTTGGTGTAAAAATATTTGCTATATAATCCCGGACCCTGGAGGTCCGTATATCGTTTTCTTGTCGTGTTTTGTTTCGAGCTGTTTTCCAGGATCTATTTTTGATCTAGAAGCACTATGGTCTCCAACAACAAAGACAAGGAGCCTTGGGAGGAAGAGATGGATGAAAGGATCAATAAGGGGGAGAAGAAGATAGCATCAGCAAAAGGAAAGCGGGAAACTATGGAGAATAAGCCAATCTTGGTGGGATCGGTTAATACTGGGCGTTCTTTTTCTCATAACTTGCAGGGACTTCTTCCGCCTTCTCTTAGCCTCGACTCTTTCCCTTGTGTGGAGGAAGCAATACGGGTTACCGATGAGTTTTGTGATCAATATCGTGCTCTAAGAAGGGAAGTGGAGATACTTCAGGAGAACCAGCGACTTCGCAGAATGCTGGAATATTACTCGATTCCCATCACAAGGCCGCCACCGCCACATTCGGATAACAATGAATCTCTTCGAGTTTTAGTGCAGAACTGCCAAACTGAGAAGCTGAAGCTGAAGGAGATCCTTAAGAAGCGTGAGAAGAATCCATCACCATCACCACAGAAGGAGTAATTCATCATCGGTATTGGCATCCCCTTGGTTTGTTCCAAGCTTGGGGAGTGCCGCGGTATCACATCATCACTATCTTTATCTTTTACTATCAAGTAGAGTCATATCATGAGTATGGAAGTTATCATATGGAATAGTTTGCAGTGTGGAAGTATCTCTCTTAGTTGGTTATCTATGTATCCGTTGGTGTGAGTTATCGTTATGGAATATTAATGAGAAGTCTTATCATTTACTTTTTGCACACCTTATTTTAGTTTGCAATTTCTTTTATATGATTACTCTTGACATTAGTATTGATATCACTTTGGGAGCATCAAGTAAATCTATTTGGTTTTGGCAAACTTAGCATTGGTCAATAGCAACAACACCATGATGTTTAAGTAGAAAAGGGAAATACATGTAGATATATTACTCTATTATCTTTATGCTAATGAGTTAGTATTCTGAAGTTAAAATTGCTTGTGCTTATGAGAAAGATGCATGATTGTTTCTATCACATGTATATTTGTTTGTTTCCCTCAACCTTTATGCTTGCTATCAAACCTTGCTAGCCAAAACCTGTATTGAGAGGGAATGCTTCTCATACATCCATAACCTTAGACCAAACCCATGCCATTTGTGTCCACCATAACTACCTATTATGTGGTATTTTGCGCCACTCCAAGTAAATACTTCATGTGCTACCTTTAAATAATTCAAACTATATTACTCCTTATTTGTGTCAATGTTTTATAGCTCATGAGGAAGTATGTGGTGTTTTATCTTTCAATCTTGTTGGGCGGACTTTCACCAATGGACTAGTGGCACATCCGCTTATCCAATAATTTTACAATAAGAGCTGGCAACGGGGTTCCCAGCCTCAATTAATAACTTTCATTCATAATTCTCTTCACATGTTTTGCCCTGATTTATCAGTAAGCAACTTAATTTTGCAATAGACACTCCTCCATGGTATGTGAATGTTGGAAGGCACCCGAGGATTCGGTTAGCCATGGCTTGTGAAAGCAAAGGTTGGGGAGTGTCATCCATAATAAAACTAAAATACATGTGTAAACAAAAGAGAAGGGGGATGATCTACCTTGCTGGTAGAGATGACGTCCTTCATGGGAGCCGCTCTTGGAAGGTCTGTTTGGCAAGGGGTTAGAGTGCCCGCTACCATTCGTTGACAACAACAAACACCACTCAAAATCTTACTTTTATGCTCTTTATATGATTTCAAAACTTGAAAAGCTCTAGCACATGATTTAATCTTTGCTTCCCTCTGCGAAGGGCCTATCTTTTACTTTTATGTTGAGTCAGTAAACCTATGTCCCTCTATCTTAAGCAAGCAATTGAGTTGTTGTGAACCAACCATTTATGCTATGATCTAGTTAATCATGTCTTTTATGCTTTCTTGTTTAGTACAAATTTTATCTGATTGAATATGACTTTGAAAGTTATTAATGACTATGAGGAGATTGTTATGATTGAGGATGAAAGCCCTGATATATAAATTCTAATATGAAAGCTTTGCTTAGAAGATAAGTGCAATCCTTTAGTAGTTCTCTGACCAAGAACAAAGTTTGCCATAACCGTTTATGATTTCCTATGCACCTTTACTTGTGATTTCTCTTTACTTATTTCGAGTTGAGTTATATGAAGAGAATGTTTACTAGAATATCTTGTGTGAATCAATATGATGCTTCTTGTCTGTATTTTATTTATCGACTCTTCACTCCATAAACATGTGGTCTTGTTTATCGAGCTCAGTTTCGCTTGGGGACAAGCGAGGTCTAAGCTTGGGGGGGTTGATACGTCCATTTTGCATCACTATTTTATATCATAATTTGCTGTTGTTCATTGATATATTTCATATTTAGAGATGATACTTATGTTATTTCATCTATTTTGCATGTTTCGTGATCATTGGAGAATTATTCACCGGAGTCAGGATTCTGCTGGAAAAAGCACCGTCAGGACACCATATTTCGGAAGATCAACAATTGACGGAAATTATACGGAAAATCCTATTTTTCCAGATGATGAAGGAGCCAAAAGGAGGAGCCGAGAGGGGCCACCATGGGCCCCATAGGTCGGCGCGGGCCCAGGCCGCCGCGCCGCCTTGTGGGGAGGGGCCCACAGCCCCTCTGGCCGCCTCTCCTTCGCGTATTTCTTCGTCCCGAAAACCTAAGCCCCAGGAGTTACGGAGAATTGTGAGCCGCCTCGCGGGGCGGAGAAACACTAGAGAGAAAGAGCTCTCCGGGGCAGGAATCCGCCGGGGAAATTCCCTCCCCGAGGGGGAAATCGACGCCATCGCCATCGTCATCGAGCTGGACATCATCTCCATCATCATCATCATCATCTCCACCATCTACACTGCCGTCTCCACCGCTGCATCTCGTCACCGCTGTAACGATTTGGGTTGGATCTTGATTGTTTGATAGGGGAAACTCTCCCAGTGTTGATTACTACTTGTTATTGATGCTATTGAGTGAAACCATTGAACCAAGGTTTATGTTCAGATTGTTATTCATCATCATATCACCTCTGATCATGTTCCATATGATGTCTCGTGAGTAGTTCGTTTAGTTCTTGAGGACATGGGTGAAGTCTAAATGTTAGTAGTGAATTATTGTTGAGTAGTATTCAATGTTATGATATTTAAGTTGTGGTGTTACTCTTCTAGTGGTGTCATGTGAACGTCGACTACATGATACTTCACCTTTATGGGCCTAGGGGAGTGCATCTTGTATTCGTTTGCTAATTATGGGGTTGCCGGAGCAACCTAAACCCCGTTAGTATATCGGTGCAGGAGGGATAGCAGGATCTCAGAGTTTAAGGATGTGGTTAGATTTATCTTAATTACTTTCTTGTATTTGCGGATGCTTGCAAGGGGTATAATCACAAGTATGTATTAGTCCTAGGAAGGGCGGTGCATTAGCATAGGTTCACCCACACAACACTTATCAAAACAATGAAGATTAATCAGCCGTATGAAGCGAAAGCACTAGACTAAAATCCCCGTGTGTCCTCAAGAACGTTTGGTCATTATAAGTAAACAAACCGGCTTGTCATTTGTGCTAAAAAGGATTGGGCCACTCGCTGCAATTATTTCTCTCGCAATTTACTTACTTGTACTTTATTTATCTGCTATATCAAAACCCCCAATACTTGTCTGTGAGCATTTGTGAATCCTTCATCGAAACTGCTTGTCAACACCTTCTGCTCCTCGTTGGGTTCGACACTCTTATTTATCGAAAGTACTACGATACACCCCCTATACTTGTGGGTCATCAGTTTCCAAATGAATGGCATGTTTAAGAATAGCAGAGGTCTGCGAGACTTGGCTAAATAGTTACACATTGCGGAATGTATTCGTGATCATAGACTAGATTTTGTTGCTATTTCTGAGACTTGTAAACATAATTACTCGACTAGTTTTCTAAATCGCCTTTCAGGCGGAGAAGACCTTGCTTGGGTATCCCGTCCGCCGCGGGGACGTTCTGGTGGACTTTTAATCGGTATCCAAACTTCGACAATGGAAATTCTAGATACTTTACGAGGTGATTTTCATATAAAACTTCACATCCTAAAATAAGTCTGATAATTTTATTTGGAGTTTCATTTCCGTCTATGGGGCTGCTCCGGACGTTCATAAGCATGCCTTGCTTCGGGAGATGGTTAATCTAGCAAAGGATAATCAGCACCCTATTATTATAGGAGGCGATTTTAACTTCCTTAGATATCCTCATGAGAAGAGTAAAGGCATATTCGACAACCATTGTCCCTTTTTATTCAATGATGTTATCGACACTTTGGATTTAAGGGAGATTTCAATGGTTGGGAGAATGTTTACCTAGGGAAACAATCTCCCTGAGTCAACTTATGAAAAGTTAGATCAAGTATTGAGACTCAGATTGAGAACTAAAATTCCCTCTGGTCTCGGTACACATTCTACCTTGACTGACGCTTTGTTGGATCATGCTCCTATTATTTTAACCACTAGAACACCAACGCTGCAGCGTATACGTCCATTCAAATTAGAACTTAGATGGCTATATCGGGATGGTTTCTCATATTTGGTTAAGAATGTATGGGAGAAGCCCGTCGCTGGGTCGACCCCTATCCAAAGGTGGAACAATAAACTACGCTCCATGCGTAGATACCTTGGGGGGGGGGGGGTTGCTCGGCATATGACTGGGCAGTTTAAACAAAAGAAACTCAGCCTATAATCTTATAATTATGATTTAGATGAAATCATTGAAGTAAGACTGATGACGATGCAGGAAATTGACCTTAAAAGCCATTACAGGGCAAAGTTAGCTGGTTTACTGCGCAAGGAGGAACTCAAATGGTACCAATTGTCTAAGGCTTAGTTCTTGCTAGAAGGATATTCGAATACGAGATACTTCCATAGTGTTTCCAATGGCAGACACGGGAAAGAACTCATTTATTCTGTGGTTCAGGACGAGTGCACTGATGAGTCTATTTTTTAGCACGTTTTTCATCGTTATTTCACATGGATACCTCATAGTAGTGATAGGATTTTTGGATTTTACCGCGCTACCGCGCCCTTTTTATGCTTGTTTATGCAGGATCCTAAAATATTAAGGCAATGACGCTATCATTTTATGGTATTTTCACGTGATAAAAGTCATTTAAGCACTTAACCATGCACTTGGGTGAAAGAGAATCGCGAGAACGAGTTCCAGGGAGTTTAGAGGATGTTGGTATGGGGGGACCCCGCCCTTACCGTCTGCACGTACCTCGTACCAGGAGCACCGCCTCGCCAAATACTTTCATCTCCCGAAGATGGATCTGAGATCCAAGCCCCCGTGCGACCAGTAACACCAGAATACCGTCCCAGAAGAGATCTCAAGGCAGATGAAGAGGGGGCATTATCCAAGTTGCTACCAGGATCATTGGAGGACAAGGCATCATCCCCTTCATCATCAACCACAACACCATCATCAACTCCATCTCGTTCATCCCATTAGATTGTAATCTCTATTATCATTGTGGGTTTGTACTTGAATTCACATCGGTACCTTTGTTCCTTTCGCAAGATTATGATGCTATTCTTGATTGTTTCCATGTGTGAGTAGTTCACCTCGTTCTTTGGAAGATGGAGAAACCCTAGTAATATTATAATATGAATGAAGATGATTTATAGCTTTGCACTATGATTGTATGTTATTTTTCTCTTATGAGGTTACATGAAGTCGACCATGTAATATTTGCCTTAGGTCATGAGAGGAAATTACCTTCAGAAGTATGATAGTGTGTACGGCGGGAAGTGACATACCGTGTGCGGTGCACTATTGTATCGAAGGAGGGGATAAGAAAGGACTCACTATGCTTTCACAAATAACCATGGTTAAATCCATTAATTGTGATGCATCAATAGGTGGCTTGCCAAAGGTCATTGCGGTGATTTTTCAGGGATGTGTTATAAAATGCACATCCCATCGAGCCTTTCCCACATACAAAGAGAACTAATACATAGGTTATCTAGTTTGTGTTCTTAATCAATGCTAGTGGTGGAACCAACGAACTCCGAGAACATTTTAGCCTTATTGACGTTCAAACTTAATTCTTAGTAATCACTCTTTTCTATTTTAGTTATTTGTTTCGTGAAATAAGCCACCAAACTCTTTCAAAACAACACCTCGTCTGAGATTTACGACAACTTTTAAGTAATCCTAGATAAATAGCAACAAGGGGCATTAATCCCTTCACTAGTAGCTCATCGTGGTTCGATACTCTTATTTCGAAACTAGCTACAATTTATTTGTGTACTTGCAGTCATCAAGAAACTTTTGGCGCCTTTGCCGGGGAGCTCAGCGCTTTTGGTCTTTGTTTTTAGTTGCTACTTTATAATCTGTTCTACTTTGTTTGTTTACGAGTTTCAGGTGAAACACCATGGGGGATTACCAACATGAGATACAACTTCAAGCTGTGAAGAGCTTCAGCCCTCCCATGGACGCTTTTATTAAATCAAACATACTCAACAATCCAAAAGGGTATGATATAAACCCAATGCTATTAGATTACTGAAATCTAAGACGTTTGTAGGAGATGATACTGAAGATCCAAATGGGTATGTCGAATATTTCGAAGATGTTTGTACAAGTTTCAGTTTAAACATCTTTACTGAAGATGAGGTTAACTTTAAACTCTTTGGTCAAATAAAGCCCGAGCTTGGTATAATGATTACCCCATATTAAATTCTTCTGATTAGAGGGCATTGTCTACTAAATTTTTTCAGATTTTTTTTCCAGAAACCAGGTTCCTTGGAGCTAGGAGGATGATCACAAACTTTAAAAGTCTATCGCAAAAGAGCTTATATGCGAGCAACTCTCCGGGAATCTGTGGACATGATTGAGACACCTCTCCAATCAATAATCAATAGCGGGACCTGGATGTCCATAATGATTCCCATACATTAAACGAAGATCTTTATCGGTTGAACCACGATGTCGAGGATTCAAACAATCCCATATTCCATTCATCTTGACTTGCGATATTTTATTGCCCGAGATTCGATCATCGGTATCATCATACCTAGTTCAATCTCGTTACTAGCAAATACTCTTTACTCCTACCGTAACACATCATTCACTTGTGGCTAACTCATTAGACACGTGCTTGCAAGCGACATAGAATATGTGTTACTTGAGCGGGCCCTGAGTATATCTACCCGTTACCGGATGGATAAATCTCACTCTTGATACATACCACCCAACAAGTACTTTCTAAGATACTCAAAGACACCTTTATGATCACCAAGTTACGAAGTAACATTTGATGCCCTCAAAGGATTCTTCCAGTACAAGTGAGTAGCATAATCTCATGGTCTAATGATTGGTATATTTAACATTGGAAAGCTACAACAATTAAACATTGACACGATCGTATATATTTGGTTAGTTAGGTCTTGTCCATCATATCATTCACCTAACTAGCACAGTGGCCCTTGCATATGCGAGGGCATCATCTAAATGTGGAATTTGTATGAAAACAACATTAGTATCTCGGAGCATCATATTTAGCATGTATAATTGTATGAGAAAAAAAATATGATTTTCTGAAAAAAAAACAAAAAATGTTTTTTTATGACAAAAATAGAAAATATTTTACTTTCTTGATCTTGGACGGGCTAAGCAATGAGAATTTTTGTATAACTTTGTCTAGAATTTCTTCCTTTTATTTTCTTGGTCGGTTAAAAATGCATGGTCTTGTTCTATAACATATTTTATTCATAATATGGACACGTACTTCAACCAAAAATTGGTGCATTTTTATATGAATATTTTTCTTAAAATAAAAACAAAATTATGAATTGAGAACTAAAAAATAATTTGAATTCAATTATTGCATTTCTTCTAGCCATTGTTACATGCTAGAAAATTTGGACCGGAAGCTTTCAATGGCATATTGTATTCGGGATTGAAGGTTGCAATAATTTTGCTATTTGTTCCCTCACTCTTGTGTTTAGATGCCCTATACTCTCACTCACCATGGATTCTTACGAATTGAATCAGATCAGCTCATACAAAAGATACATCAACCAATGTATAAATTCTAATTCCTCATACACATACCTACGTTTTATTCCCAATTACAACTTAATTTGCTCTACTTTAAAAGGTTCTTACACTTGATATTAATATGATTGTCCGCCCCATGAAAAATTAAATTTTCTTGTTGCTTGAAACTGTGAAGTCATCGGCTAACTCCATATGAAAAACAATCAGCATGTAGCCAGGACCACTATAAAAGTTCCCCCATCACGGTTATCTAGATAGCACCTTGTGAAATAATCATAGCCTAGGTCTGCTGCCATGTTCAAATACTATTAGACCATGATTGCTTGGTCGTGCGTCTAAGTAGTGCTTTGATCTCGGACGTAAATTTGGTGCACCTCACACTAGTGTGTAATTTTTATAAATTTAAAATTTGTACTTTTAAGTTAAATTTTTTATTTTGAAAATACATATAGATGGTCCGTGTATCCCTGTAAAATTTTGGTAGAAAACTCCTAATGTTTTGTCTATGAAAAAGAACAATTTTCTGACAGTACATAGAGATTATATATACTAATATTTCTGTCAAAAATTCCTATTTTTTGTAATTCCAAATATACAACGTATTTTTAAACAAAATTTCTGGCATACAATCTCTGTGTACATATGTAGCTACGTATTTTTTTCGCAGATTTTTTAGAGACCGCAAAGTGTGATTTTCAAAATTTCAAAAACAGTGCTCAAGAGCAATGATGAGTTTTCGTACGTTCTAGAACTACAACTGGCCGCGCCACCTGGCCTCTTTGGCCCTCGGACATCTCCAGATCTCCAGATGAGCTTCCAGGGCCCATGCTTCTTCTCCCGATGAAAAAGTGACGCTCCAAAAATCTCTGGTAAATTTGACTCTGTATAGGTCTCTGAAACTGAAAAAATACACAAAACAGGTTTTCCTGTTCTGCAGCGTTATAACCCAAATATAGAGGATCATTGGTAAATCCCCATAAATCAATGTAAAACATGGTGTTATCGTCATATATGTTGCATATATGTGTGAATTCAATATGATAAAATAAGAAGATTTAATAGAGGCACCACGTTAATCCACATCATTTAAATTAATTATGTTAGTTAGATCTAAAATATAGGGCTGAGATTTTACGAAAGATTAGTAGTTACGTGACATGTTTAGCACACTTTATGTTGCGATTGTCACGTCTGGAGAAGGTGTACTCTTTTAATAAGGCGATATATATTATTTGTGTCAGTTGTATAGACCAAGTCGTACACGGGACTAGCCCTTAGCTGAAACGCATACGCTGGACTACCCCTTGGCTAAAACACGTACACGGGAATAGCCATTGCTGAAACGTGATAGCTCCATGGAAAAAATGGTTGCACTGCACGTGGTGGCAGAGGGATGGATGTTCTAGGATATAAAAATTCAAGGACATGCAAATTTTAGAAAAAAATTACAGTTTAAACTGATCAGTAAAAAGTTTGTCTTATTTCTCCCGCATAGGTTAGTTAAAGTCAAATTCTGTAAAATCCGATAGAGATGTACCAATATTTTCAACATCTATAATACCGGATTTATAAATATTAAATACGTTTAAAAATGATTATTATAAAAATTATTTATTATTTTAGATATCTATATTTTTCCTGATATGTTTGGTCATACTTTGTAAAGTTTGATTTTCACTACCAAAACGAAGAGTAATTATTTTTTTTTCAAAATTTCAGAAAACATGAAAATATTATCCGAAGGCCACCGGACTAGAGCACACACAAAACGCAAGCGGACGAAGTTATTGAGTTTTAAAATTAATAAAGTCATGACGTTAGCCACACTACAATACATACTTTCTTCATTTCTATTTCGTCAAACTTTATAAAGTTTAATGTTGACTAAACCTAGAACGCATGGTAATTATAAAAAAACAATAATTTAGTGCACATAAAATTTATCCGATTGCCATTGGACCAAAAAAAAAACTCACAAAATGCCTCTGGAAGTTTGAAGTCGTGGAACTGTAAATATAATGAAGTCATAATATCAGCGGCATCTACTAGGTAAATTATTCGTACTGAATACATATACACGCTTAAGAAAGTTTGGGGCGTTGACTCGTGGATTTTTAAGATCAGTAGTCACAACATTAGTTCGCACTATCGATGAACCATTCGTCACACTAAAAGAAAAGTTACCGGCTCAATAATATACAAAGGGCCATGTCAACAAAAAATTTCACGGATAAGAATGTCCCTCCACTCAAGGGGTATTTCGACTTAACAAGACAGAAAACGTCGAACGTTCAAAATATTTTGGCTTAATGATGCTCATATGGTTAAGTCACACAAATTCAGATTGATATGTTTCATATTTAGTATACACAGTGTGTCAAAAAGCGTACAGTTAATTCTTATCATTTTTTTGGCCATATTGCTTCGTTTATACTGTAGACATATTTTAACTATTATTTGTCTCTCTATCTCATGTGACAAAATCAACATAAGAGCATGTGTCATTCGTATTCCGCACAAAATTGATGAGCAATTAATATACCTTTTGCATAACACCGAAAATACAATGACCATGTGCGTAAAACCGTTAACCGGCCTCAAGTAGCGATCTGCCATCATGTAAGAACTATACTTCGGTTGACATATCCGAGATCTCACATATGTGTTTCAACTTACCTCATGCCAATCAATTGTCGACAAATTTCAGGTGCCCAAAGTTGCTACTCGCATACCTGATATTTTGTTTACCAAAACATTTACAATATTTGTAGAACAATTTTGTTTACTTTCATTTTATGGGAAGCAATGCTATATAAATGAAACATACTTTTATTTCCTTAATAATTTCAACAAACTACAGATGATGCCCTCGCATTTGCGAGGGCCACCATTCTGGTTTTAACAATATCACATAATATTAGAACATAGGTTGGTTAAATTATTTGCAATTCCGAACTGTAATGAATTGATCTGAACAATTCACAACCACGAAATATCTGACAGGGCAGCGGAGAATGAGAATAAGTGCCACCGCCCCCAATTTTTCCCAAGAAATTTCAGATTCTTGCCGCCAATTATTCCTCTTAGGCGGTTATAAATCAGAACCGTCTCCAAACCCAAATATTTCAAAACTTCCACCAATTTTACCTCTCATACGGTCGAAATATTTAACCATCTTCACATGATTATTTAAACTTAAACTATGAATGATCAATACATTTTTTGGTGGAAATTATGTTTGAACATAGAAACATGAGTTCATTTTAAAAATTTAAATTCTACATAAATATAGTCTTCGATCCGATCACATTAGCAAGTGACAAAGTACGCACAATAAACAGACTAATACATTATGGTCCATTAACTAGCTAGCAACAAGTACGATATACCAAGTCACTCCCTACTCGATCCTCCGAGTATCAATACTCCTCCGTGTCCGAGTCAGAGCCCTACTCCAAATCATTAATGATGTCGATGACGAAGATAATCTCCACCCTTGTGTGCATGGTCCTCCTAGTGATGAGTATGGCTTGTCCAATATCTATATGCTCGGTTTGGAGGAAGTGTTGCCACCCGTCACCAGTGAAGGAGATGCGGTGATACCAATCCGTCTTGCATTGGACGATGGTAGAAGGGCGACCACGTGCTCCAACGTGTAGTTCAGCAAAGCCATGAGGAGGGATATTAAGATGAAAACCATGTTCTTAGGTAATTTCTACAATGCAAACGTGAGATAATTAATTTGATGTTACACGACCACTACCATAAAATATATAGTTAGGATCAGTTGAAATAATATATATATATATATATATATATACCAGCACTATTCTGCAACCGGTTGCAGAATAATATTCTGAGCACCGACTTGAACTTCCCTGGACACAAGGTTGAACTTCCCGTATAACATGGTTGACCTTTCTGTCGAACATACCTGAACTTCCCATTTTCTTCAAAGCTACTGATTCTACTTCGTGTTTCCAAACCATTTGTCGGAACTGTGCAAATGATATGCCGTTGGATAGATAATGAAAAATCGCAACTTTTTCATGTTTACAATTTTCGCAGATTATGCACGGTTTAAATTTAATTTTGAAAATACGAAAACGCTTCTATATGGCCAGAAAACGAACTTTTAGGTTGATTTTCGAATCACTTATCGAAACTGCTCAAATGATATACCGTTGGATAGATAATGAAATTTCGCAACTTTTTCATGTTTTACGTTTTTTTAAAATCCTCACAGTTTTTGAATAATTTTGAAAATACCGAAATTCGGACGTACTTAAAAACAAAGGACAGTAATTTGGAAGATTTGTTTCAACCGTTTGTCCGAATGACGCAAATGATATGGCGTTGGAAAGCTATGGACTAGGCGCAACTTTCTTATTCCAATTGTTTTCTCTAATTTCTTACAGTTTAAGAGAATAATTCGAATTACTGTCCGCCTTTTTATGTGACGGCACCGAATGATTTTCCCCGCGATTTCCATGCAGTATATTTAAACAATGAAATGATATATGGTTGGAAAGGTCTAAAGATGGCGCATCTTTTTCATATCTACCATTTTTGCCAAATCCGAACGGTTTAAAACTAATTTTATAAGTTTTGAAATCATGTTTTCGGTATATTTTGTGGGATAACGGTTTGAATTTGATAGATTAGATCCATTTATTTGCTGTAAAATGTTATAGGTAATGAAATTAGACATATACTCTACCATATAAAGCTTTTGGTGACAATGATTGAAGTGGTTGGTGATCAAATCGATGAGATTTGAACAATAGATTTCCGCCCCGTAAAAACAGAGCATTGAACTTCCCTCGACACGAACTTGCACTTCTAGGCGCTGTTTCACGAAAGTGTTCAGTAAAATGACTATAAGTTTCTCATACGGTGTCCGTTTGAGGTCCATGGCCACACAAAATGCTCAGCACAACCACGCGCATCTGAACTTCCCGCGACATGTCGTTGTACTTCCTGGCCTTCGTGGTTCTACTTCCTGGAAATTTTTTGATACTAGTGTGTTTTACAAAAACTAGCATGTGTGCTTCGAAACGATAATTTTAGATTGTCCCTATATTCTATTTAAGAGATTATGTACTTCCTGGGTCTTAATATTTGAACTTCACAATGTTGCTATGTGAACTTATGTGGGGGTATTTTCTTCATGTAATTACCGCTTGTACTTACTGTTGTCTCCGCCTGTACTTCTCAGAATCACTGCTCGTACTTCCTTGCAGATGACGGGATTATTTTTTTTTCTACATTTGGACTTTGTCGGGTTTCTTATACTTCCTATATTAAGTGGGTGTATTGCTCGTGTTGAATGGTTGTACTTCTCATTGTCAAGTATATGAACTTCTTTACGGGTGATGGGATTATTATTGTTTTTTGCTATGTGAACTTATGTCGGAGCATTTGCTTTGAACACTTTTAATTCATGTAATTACCGCTTGTACTTCCTGTTGTCTCCGCATGTACTTCTCGGAATCACTGCTCGTACTTCCTTGCAGATGACGGGATTATTTTGTTTTTTTACATTTGGATGTCGGTTTTCTTGTACTTTCTATATTAAGTGGAGTATTGTTCGTGTCGAATGGTTGTACTTCTCATCGTCAAATATTTGAACCTTTTTCACTCATTTTCCAACTTATTTTCCTCCAATCTGCCCCCCTGACTTGAGTGATTATTGTTGTGTTGGAACGATACTCACATGAAATTGCACTTCTCGGGAAATGCGGTTGTACTTCTAGGCAATGGTTCACGAAAGTATTCAGAAAAGCGACAATAATTTTCTCGTACGGTGTCCGTTTGAGGTCAACGGCCACACAAAATGCTCACCACAACCACGCGCACGTGAACTTCCCGCGGCATGTCCTTGTACTTCATGACCTTCATGATTGTACTTACTGGAAATGTTTTGATACTAGTGTGTTTTACTAAAACTAAACATTTGTGTTTCGGAATGATAATTTTAGATTGTTCCTATACTCTATTTAAGAGTTTATGCACTTCCCAGTTTTTAATCTTTGAACTTCCCAACCTTGCTATGTGAACTTATGTGGGAGTATTTTATTTGGACACTTTGTAGTTCCTGTAATTACCGCTTGTACTTTATGTAGTCTCCGCATGTACTTCTCAAAATCACTGCGTTTACTTCCTATATTAAGTGTGTACTGCTTATGTCGAATTGTTGTACTTCTCGTCGTCAAGTATTTGAACTTCCTCATGGGTGGAGGTATTATTTGAACCTTTTCCATGCATTTTCTAATTTATTTGACGATTAGGCAAGAAATTTTCACCAAGGGATTACTTAAAAGAAATTGCCTGGAATTTTCTACTAGCACATGGAAGTTAAGATCTTTTCACAAAGTCACAAGTAGACGCAGCGACATAATATAGCTAATAACTTTTATCATAGGGAAATACATAGCGATGCTTTTGAGAAGTTCAGCCCGATGCCAAAACAAAATTTCGACTAAAAAATAAAAATAGAAAGGAAAATTATAGAGGTGAATGGCTAGTTTTATGCTATCAAAAGACAAAATAATTTTGCCTCACAGATACTGATACCTTGTTTAGTTGCAACTTGCGAGGATAAACTGCTGCTACGTGTACTGCTAGTGAGGACATGCTTATACTGCTGAAGAGGAGGTGCCTATAATGTTGTTGCTTTATGCTACCGAGAACAGGCATTAGAGGGCGACCACACAGCGACCATCGGGAGAGGCTGAAGCTCCAAGGGAATTCTCTGCCTGCAGGGGCATCTCGTGGACGGCGGCTGGGCTACTCGAGGAGGCCCTCGGCGCGGTATTGTAAAGACAGAGAGGATGTGCCGGCGGCGGGGGGAATCGAGGTAGGCCGACAGAGAGAGGACTCGGCTGAGGCCGGGGGGGAATCGAGGTAGGCCGACAGAGAGAGGACTCGGCTGAGGCCGGCGGCGGGGGAATTGGATGTGCTCGGCCGCGCGGTCGCTGGAGGAGCTTGCGGGTGAGGCGCTGGTCGTCGGTGTGTACAAGAAGGGGGGCGCCAGTCGCTGGAGTGAAGGGGTCGGGGGTGCGCTAGGTGAGCGCTGGTTATATTTTTACACATGATTTTCTCATTACGTTTCACGGGGTACTTGTGTACTTAAGAGAATTGAATATGTGTACCTCCTAAAATTACTTAGTATACTTCTCAATAGATGATTTTAAATCTTTATGGATATTTTTTTTAACGAGAGATGTGTACTTCTTAGAACCGAATCCATGTACTTCCTAAAATTGCTTATTTGAAATTCTTGGGATCAAAATTTTGTATTTCTCGAAACAATTTTATTTACTTCTTGGAATGACTGTAGTAATTTATTATCTAAAAATAAACGTGTACTGCCCGATGGTACAAAAGCTATACTTCCTTTTTACAAATTAATGGTAATTGACTGCTGGACATTTCTTACTGATTTTGTGGCCGTCGTTTTTTTTTTTGTGTATTACTTCTACCATCATCTTTGTTGATCGATATTTTAGTAGACCGACAAAAAATCATGGTTGAACTGCCTTGGCTCAAAAATTCTACTTCCCATTAATATATGTCTGCGCTGCCCATAGTTGACACATAATTATAAATTTGTTTACTTCCCAGGCTAAACCTTGTGTTCTGCCTTTTAAAGAATGATGGTACTCCATATAACTGAATTAGTGTACTGCCAGGAAAGATAACAGAGGTAAGGCAAGAGAACGAGAAAGAGGAGACGGATAGAGAAAACAACAACGTCAGCCAGCGTCAACCGTTTCTGTTACGGCCCTTGCGGTGAATGAATGGGAGGAAGGCCATCGAGCTTTGTCGGAAGTCAGTTTTTCCCGAACCAAAAGCGAGAATTGTTGTAGCTGTGTGTAAACTCAGTCTGCACACGATCACGGTGACACGCAGAGACCGTGCCAACTGAATGTACTGCCTGACTGATGGCGGTGACGGAGAACGGGAGAGGCGACGGCCACCAACAGCTCGGGCATCTGGACAAGAAACTCGAGCAGCACACCCAGCGGTAGAAGCAACGATTGTCACAAGGTTACCTCAAAGCATCATTATCTAGATAATCAACGATTGCTGCAAGGCTACCACAGATCAATTTTAATTCTGGGACACTGCGAAATTTTGTGAGCCGCCAGGATATGTACTCCGTGTACTCGCATCTCTGCTAGCACAAATAGAAAACAACAGATACTGAAAATAGCTGAAAGAAGCTGTGCTGTATGACCTGTACTGCCCCAGGAAATAGTTGTGTGCTTCTCGCCAATGCGAACATGTGCTTCTCCGAATACCAATATGGACGGATTGCTGATGGGGAAATTTAGGCCTGCACACTCGCGCGGTGACTAGAGAAAGGAACCTCAAGGAGAAGATCTGCGGCAACTGACACCAACCGGGCAGCACCCGCGCGGCAGGTCAACGCCGCACATGACGAACAGCTCTGCGCGTATCACAAAGAAATTGACTGCTGATTGTGGTTCCCTTTCTCCAGCCCGGCCATGTTGGTGCTAGAGAGGACGAACGGCAGCGCGCCGATGCAGGGGAAGACGGCGTAGACATGCAGCAGGACGGTGCGGCGGAGGAAGCCGTGGCTGCGCCGGCAGATGGGGAAGAAGGAGCGGCGGCCTGTGGGCATGGTCGGGGGCGCGAGCCCAAGGGGGCGGCAGCGTGTGGGTAGGGGCGGCGAAGAAGGAGCGGCGGCCTGTGGGCATGGTCGGGGCGCGAGCCCAAGGGGCGGCGACCCGCGGGTCGAGGGATAGCAGCGCGCGGCTCGCCGGCAGGATGAGGTTGGCCGGCAAGGAAGACAATTAGGCGGCGGTCGTGGGGATGATGGGCGCATCGGCGGCGCTGATTTCCTAGTGAGGAGGCGACAACTACCAGGGAGGCGGCGGCAGTGATTCCCGAAGGAGGCTCCACAGGTGGAAGGAGGCGCGTGGTGTTTGTGTGGAAACGGGGGAGGTGGGAGGATGGAGATGAATGACCGCGTAGGTGCGGGGGCGGCATCTTTTTCCCCGCATCGCGCCTCTGTTTAGGCCGGACGGTGCTCAGAATATTATTCTGAGCACTGGTTTCAGAATAGTGCGACCCTATATATATATATATATATATATATATATATATAGGTAAATTAACTGGTGCTCCTAGGTGCCAGTTAGATTCCTCTTAACATTAGATTCCTCTTAGCATTCGTCCTCGTTAAGCGGGTGACAAATGGCACACCGGTGAAGGAATTCCTTGAAGGCATGATTTGTTGGAGGTGTTCATTCTCACCATCGGTAAGTTTGCATCTCCGGGAGATAAGTGGAGATATAGGAGGTTTGTCCTCCTCTTTGTCCTCTTCCTCTTCTTCTTCGCCACCACTGTCGTTCAGATAGATGATAGTGATCGCCGTGACTTTGTCTTCCATCAAACAAAAGCAAACGAACTCACTATCATCTCCGGTTACACGGTGATGGGCAATGAATTGACGCCACCCTTCACCTCCCAATAGAGTCCTAGTTGGCTCTTTTTGCACTTCAATCTCGTAGTGCCGGCCACACGTCCCCGGAATTGCACACTATCTCCTGTGAGGTCATTGAATTCGTCCCTTACATTCCACGGGACAACCTATGCACCAAAAGCACAAAATATATTAATACATTTATGCTAACTCCCATGCAATGCAAAGTACGGAAGCTAGGTACAATATTTGTGTAACTAGTAAACTATAGTACCACTAAATTCCTGAAAGAACCCGGTAAGAGATGAACATCGAAAAGTTTCCCCGTTTGGAGCCGTCTTGCTTTGCTGTGGGTCATGCAAACATGGCACGGTTCCATATCCTATAGAAGAAGTAACAATGTTTTTTTCCATGAGGGTTGGACTTCATGCTTTGTTTTCACCAAAATTACACTATAAACATGCTACAAGATAAGTTCCTGAGGGAATCCAATGAATCAAAAGAGGTCTACCAAAGGAGGCCTAAATGGGAAGGGAGTCGGGTGGTGGGGTAGCACTCACCGGTGCAGGAGGCAGTGGCATCGATGCAGGGCGACGTCGATGCAGACGGGGCGCGGTAGTTGGACCGGCGGTGGGTCGGACGACCAGCTGCAGAGTCGTCGATGCGGACTGGGCGCGACAGTCGGACCGGCGGTGGGTCGGACGACCAGCTGCAGAGTCGTCGATGCTGACGGGAAGCGGTTGTCGGACCTGCGGTGGGTCGGACGGCGAGCAGAGGCGGGGTTTTTTTGACGGTTGGCTCGGGAGAATGGGGAAAAGTCCCCCATCCCCGTATTTAGTAGAAAGATATATAGTCGGAGACGGCTGAAAATAAAAGACCGTCTCTAAAATCATACAATTCGGACCCTCCGTCCATAAATCCGAGCAGCCCGGATTATTCAATACAGAAAAACTCGGCCACTACGGATTTATTTCGTAACTCCGAAATAGGAAGAACTCTAAAAATTGCAAATTTTTGAAATAAAAAAATTAAATGAAGTGCATATATGATTGGTACTGCACAATGAAGCTCTACGCACAAAAAAGTACAAACTTTGGATTTCACCCCGATATGTATGGTCTTCCATCATCGACACACCTGTTTCAGAACAAATTAGTGCAAGTGTTTGGGAATTGACTAATATTTTTACCACACCATATAAATATTATAAAATGAACATGTGGCATGATTCATAATTATCTGCAATTTTTAGATATTATAAACAATTAAAATCACTATAGCTTGTGTAGGTCCAAACTTCATTCAAGCAGATTATTCTAAATTTAATGTGAATTTATGATATGAGATACTGGTCTTACCTAAGTACTTATACTTTAATTTTTCAACCAGAATTTTTTTTTCATGAAGGCTTAGTATACATTTTTTTTCAAGAAGTGGACTACTCCCTGTTGGTCATGGTGATGATGATGAAGACGTTGGAGAAGGTGGAGATCCCTCCGGCGATGATTCCGGCGGAGTTTCCCCCTCCAATCTTCTCTGCAGCAGCCTCCATTTTCGTGTTTCTGTGTTTGTGTGGCTCTCTCCTCACAAGAACTCTTTCGGGTCATATATATAGTCGTTTTTAGGGAAAAATACGTTGGTTCACGAAAGAATCAGGGCAAACGGGTGATCGACGGCTGAAAGAGGGAGGGGGTGGCGCGACCTCTCTTCCTGGCCGCGCAACCTGGCCTCTTTTGGCCCTCAGACATCTCCAGATGAGCTTCCAGGGCCCAGGCTTCTTCTCCCGATGAAAAAGTGACGCTCCAAAAATCCCTGGTAAATTTGACTCCGTATAGGTCTCTGAAACTGAAAAAATACACAAAACAGGTTTTCCTGTTCTGCAGCGTTATAACCCAAATATAGGGGATCATTGGTAAATCCCCATAAATCAATGTAAAACATGGTGTTATCGTCATATATGTTGCATATATGTGTGAATTTAATATGATAAAGGAAAAGTTCATGTATGCATTTTACATGCATCAACGTCCCCAAGCTTAACCTATGCTCGTCCCGAGCATGAAGGTGATAAAACTAACATGAACTTTGGATTTTATAATATATAGCTTCTAAATAATCATGCAGAGTATCACAAGGTTCAGTCAATAATGTATGATAATAAATAACATGAACTAATCAAGTGATAACTCTTACATTCTACAAAGTATGCATAATAGTAAGTAGCATGTAAGAAACATGAATGATAAGTAATATGAATCATAAAGAATGCTTGGAAGAATCCTATGGAATTGTTGGAAGATTCTTTGTATTATCTTTTCAGGAATATTTCTTTTGACTCTTAAACACAAGAAAGTAAGCAGGGAATGTATGAGCTAAACCTCCAACAAAATAAAAAGTAAAGAGCATAAAACATGGTTTTGAGCTATGAAATTCATGTCAACAATAATAATAAGGATGTGGTACCAAGTATCTCATGTACAAAGATATCTATGTGTCATGAGTTTGACATCTTATGAGTAAGTGTTGCCTCACTTTCTTGAATGCGAAGGACTACACCTCTTGTTACTCAACTCCAGGTTATCAAGATTTTTCGACATACATGTTTTAACCAAGTATCGCAATGGGGTACACCTGTACAAAGGACCAAAGGAGATGTGCATCTCAACTATAGGCCATCCATACCGGGACAACATGAACAACAGACGTTGAGCATCCTCTCTTACTCTCTCTCACTTTTTTCATACTCTATTTGTTTCTTTTCTCACACTCTTTTTTTTAAAACTCTTTTTTCACACAACCTTTTTTTTAACACAACTCTTTTTTCACTCTTCCTATTGAGGATGCTCGTTGCTGAAACTTCCACCATGATTAAGCATGGCTTCGGTTAGCGGCCCATTGCTCTTCTCTAACAATGCAAGCTTACTTGCTTGAATAACCTCTACTTATTTCATAAGAGATAGCCATCAACAAAACAAAATAAATGATAATCAACACAGGGTGCTATACCCCAAAAGTGCAATGTTGAAAGACTTCCCCAGTAAACATGGTTACGGTCTAGCTCATTACTCATAATCAGTCAAATCAACAACATGAATAGTGGTATTTCCTACCAAACCTTACTTTCTTATGATCTTTAAATTACACAAAAAGGAAATTTTGAAAAGGTTGGAGGCAAAACACACACATTATACTTGGAATAGAAAGTGCTATGTAGGTAGGTATGATAGACATTGGATTTGAGTTGAGCCTGGAAACAAGTCTATGATTGTGTAAGAGTTCAAATCTTTTGGCTGGCAAGATGTCTAAAAGCATGCAATAGTATCCATAGGCTATTCATTCATCATGAAACAATGATACTTAAAATTAAACATCTATGTATACTAGAAATAAGTAGCACTGAATAAGGCACATAACAAATCATCACTCAATAGAGCATGTGAAACTAGAAATACAATACATAAAATAAATTTCAGCTTTTAG
Source organism: Lolium multiflorum (assembly GCA_030979885.1). Taxonomy (NCBI): domain Eukaryota; kingdom Viridiplantae; phylum Streptophyta; class Magnoliopsida; order Poales; family Poaceae; genus Lolium; species Lolium multiflorum. The sequence continues at coordinate 212,026,052 of CM061749.1, forward strand.
GCATTCCTCCTTTTCTTTTAAAAAGCATGCAACTTATTTTACTTTGAACATTCATAGATAAAGAGTTCAGTTCAGTAGCTCATGCATATGCATCATAAACACTCAATATGATGGTCCACTCGTAAAACAAAACAAAACAATACACAAATAAAACAAGGACGCTTCAAGTTTTTGCGAAAATTCTATGTTGCACAAAAAACCGAGTTTGGAGGTGCTTAAACCAGGAGTTTTTAAATAATTCTAGTGGGGTTGCATGGGCATACACAATCTTATGATCTTCATCATACTTGAATCATCTTAGTGTGATATTCCTCCATTCCATGTGAAAAAACTTCAACACAAACTTTTGTGCCCATTCTTTTCTATGGGTAACATTAGAGGTACAAAGAAATCATGCTTGCTGCTATGTTACTCAAGAATAAAATTATATCTTCATTAACCTGAGATCACATAATCTTCTACTCATTCTAGCATATGAAATTATCCAAATAAAAATCATTTTGACACTCAAAAGAATGGATCTAACAAAGCAAGACAGAATCTATCCAGAATTTTTGCTGCAGCAAAACTGAATTTTTGTCACGACTTAGACAGCTCAGAAAAGTATGCCAATTTGCTTGCATATAGAGGATAAAAATTTACAGCTACTATAATTTTATCAAGTTTTAGGATTTACCAAAAAATCACAAAAATTGTGCACTAAAAAGTGCAACGCAGAAATCAGCAACTCCATATTATGTTTGCAACTTTAAACATCCAAACGGGTAAAAAATTGATAATTTATTTAAAAACCAGAGATTAAACTAAATAAAACTAATATTCTACAAAAAGCATGAAAAAATAAAAATCACAAATAAAAACTTATCGGGTTGCCTCCGTAAAGCGCTTTGTTTATAGCCATATAGCTAGGCTTACTTATTTGATTCAAGTGTCATGGAAATTATGTGGTAGCATAGATGCCACCTCCTGCTTCATTGGAAAGTGTTCCATACACTTCTTTTGAAGGAACTGAAACTTAACATTTCCTTATTCCAATCAATGATAGCTCTTGACCTCTTGTTGTTCTCAGAAAAGGTCTTCCAAGGATTATAGGACTCGAGGTATTTCTCTCCATGTCCATAACAATGAAATCAATAGGTTCATATGTCATATGAAATTAAACCATTACATATATTACTTTTCCTATATCCTTTTTGGTTGAATCATCATCAATTAATAAATCAATAGAGCATTTTTCCATATTTTAAAGATTGATAATTCATATAGCTCTTTTTATATGACAGAAACACTAGATCCTAAATCCAGAATGGCATGATGTATTTCTTTGCCAATAGGTATTAAAATCTTGGGGATCCATACATCCCCAAGCTTAGGTGGTATCATGGCCTCATTATTATATCTCTGAATCTTTTCTTTAATAACATAGTAAGCAATGTAGGAACCAAAACCAGCTAGATTAATATTAATAGTAGGATCTGTAGCAAAATTCTAAAGTATAGCAATCAATTCATTCAAGCTACATTTATCAAGATCCAAGAGTGGTTCCATAGCTTCACTAAGCATCTTAACTTCTTCAATATGTTTATCATTACCAAGCATAAGAGGTTCCTTTTCATAAATAGCATTCAAAGGTGCAGGTTCCTCAACTTCATAATTTTCTTGGACACACATATCTCTAATTCCGGCGTATTTTATGCTCTTATAAATATAATAGTCTACCAACATTCCATCTAGTATCTTAATAGCATCACAAGTCTTATGGAAGACGAAACGTGTGTCACATTCTTTGTTTAAAAGACGCCTACTATGTTGAGTTAGACCAAGATAAAGTTATTCAAATGCATATAATCTCTCAAACCATGTTCTAAATTGCAAGTTAATTTCTTAAACCTTCTCCAAACTTGGACTATAGTTTATTTTTTCCATTTGTTTGAAATAAAGCATAAGTTTTTGATGCTCATTGCTGCAATCCCCATATGCTTCTAAGAATGCGGCCCTCATGTTAAACCAATTAATGTTTATCTTGTTTAGGCAAACTTTCATACCATGAAGTAGCCTCTCCAACCAAGGAGTGTGGAAATAGCTTAGCTCTTAAAACATCGGGGTCTATGTTCGAAGTAACAATTTTAGCACAAAGTTCATCAAAAAAATTAGTATGATGCTCAACTTCCAAGGCATTTCCATGATCAAAACTTAATTTGTAGATATCAATTATTATTTTAGGATTAATGTGGTAGCTAATGCCATTTATGTATATAATATGGCTACAACCCCATGCCGCTCCTTTTAACTTTTTATTTTGCTTAAGTTTTTATGATTTTTTCAATTTTTAAGGAAAAAAACTAACAAACAAAAACTAAAAACAAGCAAACAAAGACTAAAAACAAGACAAATAAAATATGATGCAAAATCTAAAAGAGATAAGAGAGCTCACAGTGATGTTACCTCCCCAAGTCTTTGGTGAGGCACATTGCAAGAAATGTCTTGAGGCGCTAGAAGATACTATATGGTGTAACTCTTTTCAGTTCCCTGGCAACGACGCAAGAAAATGTCTGGCAGTTGCCGTGGGAATTGCTTGGAGCTTCTCACATAGTAACCACTGTAATGTAACTCTTTTCAGCTCTCCGGCAACGGCGTTAGAAAATACTTTTGATGGCGCTTGATGGGGCTTGATGGACGGCGTCACAAAATACTTTTGATGGCGCTTGAAGGGGCTTGATGGAGTATCTTGATTACTCCCCGGCAACGGCGCCAGAAAATGCCTTGATGATGTTGGGACTCCAAGTGCAAAGTGTTGCATCAGCGAAGTATTTTCCCCACAAGGGTGATTCGAGGGTTTATATCAAACTTCCGGGGAACTGGATGGAAGAATATCCTCCTCTCTCTTCTTCTAACAATCCTGTAGGTAAAATAAATGCCTTGTGTCCCCAACTCCACCGTGTGGTTGTCAAGCACAAGGCTTCGTGTAAGTAAATAACACAAGTAGAAATAAAACAGGTAAAAACTAAACTAGATAAAATAACTATGTAAAAACTGTAAAGATGTTGATTGTTTTTAGTGTTTTGGATGAAAATAAAAAAAATTAAATATTTTTGTATTTTCGGAATCAAATAGTACAACAAATAGAAAACAAGGTAGAAGCAATATAAAGGAGTTTCTTATGATAAAAGGTGGACCGAGGTTCATGGGTTCACTTGACTGTTCTCTCTTAAAGTTGTGGTGGATAACAATTCATCAATGAGATATGAAGGTGTAGATAATATTATATGTAAGATCAAAATTAATATGGGCATCATGTCCTATCATAAAGATGATACAACACACCTCTCTTATACTCCACAAGAAAGAGAAAACTCCATGCAATCTTGTATTTAGAATTAACAGAGCATAGCCATAAGTACTTTGACATGAAGTTTGAATATCAAATATGCTACCTTGAACAAACAAGATCATCACCGTGTCCAGAGGTGGACTACTCCCTCTTGGTCATGGTGATGATGATGAAGACGTTGGAGAAGGTGGAGATCCCTCCGGTGGTGATCCCGGTGGAGTTTCCCCCCTATAATCTTCTCTGCAGCAGCCTCCGTTTTCGTGTTTCTGTGTTTGTGCAGCACTCTCCTCCCGAGAACTCTCCGAGGTCATATATATAGTTGTTTTAGGGAAAAATACGCCAGTTAGTGAAAGAATCAGGGAAAACGGGCGATCGATGGCTGAAAGAGGGGGATGGCGCGACTTCTCTTCCTGGCCGCGCCACTTGGCCCCTTTTGGACCTCATGCCTCTCCAGGTGAGCTTCCAAGGCCCATGCCGCTTCTCCCGATGAAAAAGTGATGCTCCAAAAATCCCAGGTCAATTTTACTCCGTATAGGTCTCTGAAAGGGAAAAATACACAAAATAGGGTTTTCCTGTTCTTCGGTGTTATAACCCAAATAAAGGAGATCATTGGTAAATCCCCATAAATCAATGTAAAACATGTTATTATCATCATATATGTTGCAAATATGTGTGAATTCAATATGATAAAGGAAAAAGTTCATGTATGACATTTACATGCATCACATGTCAAAGTACTTATGGCTATGCTCTATTAATTCTTAATACAAGATTGCATGGATTTTTCCCTTTCTTGTGGAGTATAAGACATATGTGTTGCATTATATCTATGTTAGGATAGCGATGCCCATATGAATGCGTATCTTTTACAGTTATTATTTTGCATCTTCATATCTCATTGATGAATTGTTATTATCCACTACAATTTAAAAGAGAGATTAGTCAAGTGAACCCATGAACCCCGGTCCACTTTTTATCATAAGAAAAAACTTTATATTGCTTTTTTCTATTTGTTGCACTATTTTAATCTGAAAATACAAAAATATTTACTTTTCTTATTTGCATCCAAAACACCAAAAAAAATCAACCCTTTTACTGTATTTACATACTTACTTTATTTATCTAGTTTACTTGTTTTATTACTACTTGTGTTTTATTTACTTACGTGAAACCTTGTGCTTGACAACCGTATGGTGGAGTTGGGGACACAAGTCTTTTATTTTACTTTGCATGGCTGCTAGAAGAAGAGAGGGAAAGAATGCTCTTTGCTTAGTTCCCTGAGAGTTCGACATTAACCCTCGAGTCACCCTTGTGGGGAAAATTGCTTCCTGAACTACACACTATGCACTTTGAGTCCCAATGTTTCAAGAGTTTTTGTTAGTGTTGTTTAGTTCCTTCAAGACGTACTTAATTTATTGCGCTGTTGCCAGAGAGATAATCAAGATACTTCGTCAAGGCCATCCCCCGGCAAGCGCCATCAAGATTTTTCTAGCGCCGTTGCCGGGGAACTAGCTCGAAGAGTTATATCATAGTGGTTGCTGCGTAAGAAGCATTTTCTGGCGTTGCCGTGAAGAATCATCTTACAACTGCATCTCACCTAAGCTTGGGGAGGTTACACTGATGTGAGCTCTCTTATCTCTTTTAGATTTTGCATTTTATTTTACTTGTCTTATTTTTAGTCTTTGATTTTTTACTTCTTTTTCATAAAATACAAAGGCCCATAAAAATTAAAAATGGAAAATATAAATAATACTCATGGTATGGCTACTAGTCAAGATAAAAATGTCGCATTGAAAGAGGAATATAAAAATGCTATGATATTTATGAAATATAGAGAATCATGTGAAGGAAAATGACTAAAAAGTTACTTAAGACTTCTAAGTAAAGCCGCTACTGAGTTGCTTGAACATTATGTAAGGTCTTGTAACTTTTTTGTGGTGAAAACTTTGACTTCTAATGTAGATCCCATGAACAATTTGTGGGATGGAAGAAGTAGAACAATTTGTGAGCTTTATGGCAGTCATTGAATTAAACACTTTCCTTGAATGTGAATTTATAAAGCCACTGGTGAGACTCATGAATGTGAATTTGAAGTCTCTATTATCATAAATCACATAAACGATTTTTCTGATAATATCTATATTCTTGAATATAATAAGAGAAACCACATAACTCAAGAAGAAACTAGCTTATTACATGAAGAAGAAAATGAAGAATCCATAGTTCTATCTAAGTTTGGGGAAGAGTGGGATCTTACACCTTCTCACCATCAATATGTGATAATAACTCTATAACTGAATATGCTCTATATGATGGCCTATTTTTACTTAATAATCCTCCATTCTTAGTTATGTGAGGATGAAAATGATAAACTTGATATTTATGATAATGCTCTCATACATGAGAATCCCATGTTATTATTAAAATCCCCTATTTACACAATAAAGGAGAAATATGCTCATGTTGAGAAATACTTGTATGATTTGCAACTATCTTATGCATATGAGAAATCTTCTTGCAGCCATGGTTTCATGATTAAGAGTGTTAATAATAATTATTTTTGAAGAGGAAAGCATGATTTTGAATCCCTTAATAAATTTAGTGATCCTCTTTATATGCCCCAATTCTCTAAGATTCATGATTCAAATGGTTACACTATTAACTTTCCTTCAAGTAAGTGCAATCATTATGAAAGAGGAGGATATTGGCCCCTCTATGCTAATGATAATTATAAGTTGCATTTACCTACCATAGATATGCTTTGGTTTACTCATATTCGTTGTGATTCATTCATATATAAAATCTCAATGCATAGTAAGAAACTTAGACTTCGTTACTAGTTGTTTCATATTTCATGTTGTGTGCTAATGTGCTTTAAAATGTTAAATCTACTTATTGGTATGATCACACCATGGGACCCTTGTGTCTTGTTGTCATATATTATTTCTAAATATGAGAAGGATATAAACAAGAAGCATCACTCCTACAAGATCATTGCTCCTACATTCAAGTAAGTAAGCCTAGCTATATGGCTATATGGAAAACACTTTATGGGAGGCAACCCGAGATGTTTTTATATTAGGTTTTTGTTCTACATGCTTGCTGTATAATGTTGGTTTTATTTTAGTTTACTCTCTGGTTTCTAAATAAAGAATCGAATTTTACCCATTTGAATGTTTAAAGTTGCAAACATAATATGGAGTTACTATTTTCTGCGCTGCACTTTTTAGTGCATGAATTTTATGATTTATTGGTAACTCCTAAAAAAATTCTAAATTCACAGATCCTTTAATTTTCCATCCTCTATATGCATATAAATTGGGTAAAATTCCTGACATGTCTAAGTCGTGCTAAAAAATCAGTTTTGCTGCAGCAAAAGTTCTGAACAGATTCCGTCTTGCAATGTTAGATCCATTCTTTTGAGTATCAAAATGATTTTTGCTTGAAACTTTTGATATGCTATAATGAGTATAATATTATATGCTCTCTGGTTCATGAATATATAATTTTATTTATGATAAAAACAGCAGGAAACATGATTTCTTTGTACCTCTAATGTCACCCCATAGAAAAGAATGGAAAGAAAAGTTTGTGTTGAAGTTTTTCACAGGGAACGGAGGTATACCACACTAAGATCAATTCAAGTATGGTGAATATCATAAGATTGGGATTCTGATGACACCCCACTGGAATCATTCTAAAACTCCTGGTTTGAGCACCTCTAAACTCTGTTTTTTTAGCAACATAGAATTTTAGCAAAAACTTGAAGCGTCCTTATTTTATTTGTGTCTAGTTTTGTTTTTCAAATGAAAAGACCGTCATATTGAGTTTTCATAATGCATATGAATGAGCTACTGGACCAAAGTCTCTTATCTCTGAATGATCAAATAAAGTTAAGTTGCATGATTATAAAAGAAAAGGAGGAATGCCTAAAGCTGAAATTATTTTGTGTATGGTGTTTCTAGTTTCACATGCTCTATTGAGAGTGATGATTTGCTATGTGGATTATTCAATGCTATTTCTTACTAGTATAAATATATGTTTAATTTTAAGTATCATTGTTTGATGATGAATGAATAACTCTATGGATACTATTGCATGCTTTTAGACCTCTTGCTACCCAAAAAAATTGAATTCTTACACAAGCATAGACTTGTTTCCAAGCTCAACTCAAATCCATTGTCTATCATACCTACGTATATCGCACTTTCTGTTCCAAGTATAATGTATGTGTTATGTCTCCAACCTTTTCAAAATATCCTTTTTTGTGTAATTTAAAGCTCATAAGAAAGTAAGGTTTGGAAGGAAAATACCACTATGCATCTTGTGGGTTTGACTGATTATGAATAATGAGCTAGACCATAACCACGCTTACTGGAGACGTCTTTCAACATTGCACCATCGCGGTATTGCACTCGGCGTTGATCATCATTTATTTTGTGTTGTTGATGGTAATCTCTTGCGGAATAAGTGGAGGTTATCAAGAGTAAGTATGCATGCATGCTAGAGAAGAGCAATGGGCCGCTAACGGAAGCCATTCCTAATCATGGTGAAAGTTTAAGCAAAGAGCATCCTGTAACATCCCAAGTTTTCAAGCAAATAAATAAATAAAGAAGAAATTCAAATACTCAAAATTTGCAATTAACAAAAACTTTATTTATGCATATAGTGCCACATATAGTTTCATGCATAGTGTGTATATTTCTTGTATGCAATTGCCATGATGAGTGTTTATGGTTGATCACTTGCTCTTAAACCCTAATGCATGATTATAAAACCCCATGTGAAGAAAAATAAAAAGAAATGAAAAATGGCACAACTCACTCACATACACATTAGGCCAAATATGCAAATCATCAACAAAGGCCACCATTGCTTGATCTATTGCTTGTAAAACCCTTATATATCAAAAATAAACACAAATGCATCAAAGAAACCAGAATCAAATCAAAGAAAAATGCAAAAGCAACATACATATGATAATGGTCACTTTGCCCATTTATAAAATGTTGCCCTCTTTGCACCCCTGGTTTGGAAGATTCATAAACTAAACACCTTTCCTTCTTTCCACCTCACCCAAGATCATGTCAAGATGAGCAACTTTGATGTTGACCACAAGTTGACTCTGCCTAGGTTGACCATGGTAAATAAGACAAGATGCTATATGAGAGTAAAGTGAAGATGACCACATTTTTGAAACTTTGCAAATCAACATCAAAATGAAGACCACCACCACCATTCTATCACATTAATTATATAAATGAGTTGCACCAAAAAGAATTTCAAAATTTGAATAAAAGTTTCATGCGGCCATTTCGTCGAACAGTTGGCAGGCAACAAACTGGTTTGATCACACACTCTTTTACACAAAAGTTTTTAGACTAAACTCCTTTTGATTCTTGTTGATCATTGCTCCCCTACCACTCCTGCATCAAGCCAAGTACATGCCAGTGGTGATTAAAGTGTGGAGATGGCAAAAATATGGCCATGCCGTGCACATGCCACACACACAAGCACCGATCCTCTCTGGCCCTACCCTCTCGTGATCATCATGTCCAGTACCTGCTCCTGACCTTGGTGATCACCATGGTGCATGGCCCGAGCGCGAGCGAGCACGGCATTGGCCAGGCGACGCACGCCCAGTACCATGCCAGGGCATGCCAGGCACGCGGTGAGCGCGCACTGGACGCGCCAGAGCGTGGCATGGTCCAGTCGCCTCCGTCCTCCCCCTGCATCCCTACCACTGCGACGAGCACCACCACCCTCTCCTCTACCGCGTAGACATGCTCGAGCGCCTGCAGCCGCCTGGTCGCCGTCGTCCTCGTCGGAAAAGCACCGCCAATACCGAGACATGATGAGCACGCGCCCGAGCCGTCCCTTCACCGTTTCTCTGCGCCAGCAGCAGGTTGAGCATCGCCATGCCGCCGCCCATCGAGTGGTGTACTCGCCTTGCCCTTTCGCACGCCGGAGACGCCGCACCGTCGACGCCCTCTCACAGCACCCACGGCACCCCCATGGCACTATAAATAGAGCACCCCCTCCACTCAACCCTGCACACCATCTCACTCCCCTCCCTTCACCGCTTCTCCCCACACCAGTAGCTCGTCCAATCGTCGCCGGAGTCGCCGGAATTGCAAGCTCGAAGCCGCCAGTACCCGGAGCTTGCCGCCATCGATTGACGCCTCCCCTAGCCTCGCCACTGCTACCAGGAGCTTCCTCACCCTCGCCAACATCGCCGCGAACCTCGCCGCCGACCGCGGGAACACCGGTATGCCCTCCGACCCCCTAGGCTCGCCGCCAGACCCTCGGCATCTCGCTGGAGAAGACGACGATCGTGCACCGCAGGATCGTGTTCTAATCCAACGACCCTTATCACGCGTACCGTTTCGGCGTTTGAAACGTCGCTGACAGGTGGAGCCCACCATGTCAGGCGGCCCGTGCGTGTGAGTCACACTGCTGGGCCGGCCCAGTTCATTTTCACCTGTTTAGCCCACTTAGTCTTCCCGCCAAGCCCACAAATTCAAACTCGATTTTTCTGTTTAATTCGAATTCCTTTGCAGATGCTTTTTCAAATATAAATAGAATAAAATACACTGAACCAAATTTAGTAAATTTTATATATTTGGAAAGCTTGTGAAAATATCTACACAACCCCACTGGTCTCACCTGCAGACTATTTGTAGAATTAAAATAGCAAAAATAACAAGCCAGGGCCTTTTCAGAATTCAAATAATTATTTAAAATTATATATAAATGATTTTGAGTTGATTCCAACTCTCATAAATCACATTTGACATACTTTAATTGTTTATGTAAAAAGATAGCATAGTTGTTTGTATGATCATGGACTAGAGCAACATAATGGCTATGTGGCCATTTCTAGTGCATTTAAATCATCCTAAATTAATTGTTTAAATAGTATGAGAGCTACTCTCTCATTTAAATTGTGATCCTAAGTAATTCAAAGAGAGGTAATGACCTTGGTCTAATAAGCCTCATACTTGGTTACTTAGTGATATTAAATCATTACCATGCAATAAATAAAATGCATGAGGTGTAGCACCTCATTTAAATTATACTCCCAAATAATAAATATGAAGTGTTGACCTTGGTAAACCTATATTCATACTTGTTATTATTTGAGGAGATTAAATCTTAATAAGATTCAATGAGAGGAAATTATTTATCCAAAGAAATAAATAGAAATAATAATCAATATTTATAATGAGAGGAAATTATTTTTCTTTAACATAAAATTAAGTCAATCACCATGTTGATAAAGATGTGAGGCTAGTTTAGGCTTGTGTGAACCTTTGGTGTGTTTAGTTAGCATGTTAAGTTTGTGTGGTGATTGTATACCTTGTATTCGTGTATAGACGCTAGTCTCGAGGAATACCAAGAGGAGGAAGGCTACTCTCAAGAGGAGGAGGAAAACTTTGATTCCTATCCCAACCAAGGCAAGCTAATATTCTTGCAAGCCACCCTAATGCAAAGCTCTTCATGAGCAAGGCACCATTACATGTTATTTTATGCTTAAGAATCCTATCCTATGTTTTGCCTTACTATTATTTTACTTATCATATTTCAAAGTTTACTTTTTGATTCATGATTCACTTGGTCCAGAATAGCACAAGAGCATCAAAGTTAGCCTAAGCAAACAAAGCTAGATAGCACCCCCTCATGAATAGTGCTATTGCTAAATAAATAAAATTGACTACTCTAGATGGGAACAATGTGAAATGAAATGACTTTGAAAGATTTTGAAGGTGAATGTGATTTGAATGACTTGTTGAAAGTTTGTGAAAACTGATGATTGGTTTGGATGCGATACCCTTCCAATTATACAAGTACCCCCACAATACCTGATTATGGGTAGGGCTTAACTAGAAACTTATGTAGTTTAGTATGGGTTCCCTCTAAACAAGCATCATAGGGGTTATGCCGAGGCTGCCTCCGTTGAAAGTGAAATGATGTGAATGTGAGGTGAATGTACGACCCAAACCCTGTGCAGTTCTCGGGTTGACGGTTTGTTTTCACTGGGAGGCCAAGCTCATGGGGAGAGGTGCCTATACTAGGTTATTTAAGTGAAAGGTTAGGGTTGATGATCCGCATACTGAGTTACGATGATTCAGGGTTACCCCTGACGGATGTAATCAAAAGTTGTGGCACAAGAGTACAACCTCTGCAGAGTGTTAAACCTATTCGAATAGCCGTGTCCACGGTTACGGACGATTGGAAAGGCCATACTGTTCCGTTGTCAGAACTCTTCTTTAAAAAGAAATGGTGAATTGAATGGGACTTGAATTTTGAATACACAACTGATGTTGTGGGAATGACACTAATGTTCCCACTTGAGTTTGTCTAGCGATTCAAGCATCTTTACTAAATGTTTATGAACTAAACTTGGCTTTATGAAAATAAACCTAGAGCTTAGCAACCCTTAAAATTGATAAGTACTTACATTAGTATTAGTTTGCGAGTACTTAAAGTACTCATGGCTGTGTCCTGGCTATTCCAATGCCAGACTATGAAGAGGAGCAACAGTACGAGGATGACGGTCGACAGGACGTCTACCAGAACTAGGATGCTTTTAACGTCAAGCGTTGGCCTGTGAATTAAATAGTTCCACCTACTACTTCGCTTCCGCTACTTATGTTCGTTGATCAGTAGATCAACTATTTGTGTAATATTGGATCAGAGAGTGGATTTGGTGACCGCGTGTATACGTGAGCACGTATCTATTACCGTTAGATTCGCTTTGAGATTCTATACTCACAAACGAACACCAAACGGCGTTAGCCTGCCTTTTCAACTTGACCGGATTCTGTCCAGGAGCGTGCACAAAGATTCGGACATCACATGCATGGGTGTTGACCAGATTCTCGTGACCAACCTGATAACCTTTGTCCGTGTGGGTCCTAGTGAGATAAATCATTGGCAGGTGTAGTTTGTTATTTGGCGCGTGAGATTAATTGTTTGGCGCGTGGCCGGTGGAAGACGGAATATTTGGCGCGTCGCCTCCCAAAAGTAAAACGTCGATCGTCCGGGTCGCCGCCCAACGCCCACGTATGGGCCCCACATCCACCGCTTTTCTTCCTTATCTCGTATCAGCGCTGTTCTCCTCCATTCCTTTTCCTTCGCAATCCACAGACTAACATCTCCACGGCGACGCGCCTCCACAGAACCCGCTCATGGATGTCCTCAACGCTAGCATCCCGCCGCCGTTCTGCAGTTCTGCTACCACCGACGGCAGGCGCTGCCGCTGCTGTTGCTCTCGGGTGGCGCAATGGACGCGTGCGAATACCAGTTAGTGGCGTCGGCGCCGGCGCCGGAGGTGCCCGTGGCCGCTGGTAGCAGCGACGGCAGCAATTCGGAGCAGCGTCGGGCGACGTTGGTAGCAGCGGAAGCGGCCGGTCGGAGCAGCACTGGCGATCGCTGGTAGTAGCGGCGGCGGCCGTTCGGAGCAGAACTGGAGACCGCTCGTAGCAGGGCCGGAGGTCGTTGGTAGCAGCGGCGGCGGCGGTTCGGAGCAGCACCGGCGACCGCTGGACAGCGACGCCGTACCGTCGGCCTCAACAGCCATGGGAGAGGGAGGCGTTGGATCGAGCAGGGGCATAAGCGTGGGGGCATGGCCTCGTCGGAGGAGAAAGCTCCTTTTTTATGTCAACAACAAAGTCGCCAGCAGCTCACTATGTGAGAGAAATCGCTAGCTCACTACTTTACTTGGGACACGGCTCGTTTCCACCTCAAACGGCAGAAACACACAGACGTTAGACACGTGTCGAGTAATGAATGCGTGCTCACGTATACACCCGGTCACCAGGTTTCATCCGTATTGGATCATGTGATCTATTGATGTAAGAAATTTATGCGTTGTAATAAATGATGACTCTATGGTATTCAACTGTTATGTCTCGCAACAACAATCTTCCTGGGATTGCGATGTACGGCATAATAGGCATCTGGACTTAAAAATCCGGGTGTTGACACATCCTCAATAGGAAGAGTGAAGAAATAAAAGAAAAACAGTTAGTGGAAAGAGAGAGAAGTGTAAAAAGAAAAGAAAAGAAAAGAAAGAAAAAAGAGTTAGAGAAAAAATGATAGAGAGTTAGAGATGATGCTATGTTGTTCATGTTGTCCCGGTATGGATGCTGTAGTTGAGATATCCATCTTCTTTGGTCCATTGTACAGGTGGCATGAAGGTACCCCATTGAGATACTTGGTTGAAACATGTGTGTTGAAAAGTTTTGGTAAACCGGAGGTGAGTAACAAAAGGTGTAATCCTTAGCAGCCAGGAAAATGAGGCAACATTTACTCATAATAGGTCAAACATATAGATATCTCCACACAAGATATCCATGGTACCCCATCTTTATTATTATTGTTGACATGAATTGCATATCTAAAAACCTTGTTTTATTCTCTCTACTTTTCATTTTGTTGGAGGTTTAGCACATATATTCCCTGCTTATTGTGTTCAGGAGTCAAAAATATCCAAAGAAAAGAGAGGACAAAGAGTCTCCCAACAATTATATAGAATTCTCCTAAGCATGCTTTATGATTCATACTACTTATGATTCATGTTACTTACAATGCTATTTCATATTATGAATTCTTTGTACAATGTAAGAGTTATCACTTTACAAGTTCATATAATTTATCGTCATTCTTTGTTGACTGAACCTTGTGATACTTTGAATGATTATTTAGAAGCTGAAAGCTTAGAGATGGTAAACCCAGAGGGGGGTGAATAGGTTTCTACAAATTTTAATTCTTTCTTTACAGTATTAGGCTTTGCGGAATAAAAATGTGAGCCTAATACAAACTAGGTGAGGCAACCTAGATGATAATGCAAGCATCTCAACCACGAAGGCTCTCACGGGATATATAACACAAGTAAACAGATTGGTTAGGGATGACTGAAAGCACGCGGAGACGAATATATATTCCCGTGTTCCCTTCCTTTGCAAGAAAGCACGTCACGTTTGGAGAGGTGGGGATCCCACGAAGGATTTCCCAACGCCACAAAGGCTCACCTTATTCTCTGAGCCTATCCCACGAAGGAATAGCTCTTTCACTTGTGATATACTTTGAGGCAGCCTCCAAACCTTCACAATCCTTGTCGGAGCAAATCCACAACCCGGATGCTTCCAGACGATTCTGACCACCTAGGGTTTCCAAGAAACCCTAGAGCAGGTATCTTAAAGAATACAAGGGGGAGCAAGATTTGGCTCGATAAGACTATAGATCAAGACCTCCTCTAGCTATTCCCCGGAGGGATTTGAGTTTGAGTGGAGGAGGAGGGAGATCTCAAGCTTCTGGTGCTTGCAACAATAGAGTATGAGAGAGAGAGCTGAAGAACAGAGTATATTGTAGTGCCTAACTGTTCTGAGGTAGGTGAAGGGGTATTTATAGCCTAAGTTGAAATCCAGCCGTTGGAGAAGGTCCAGCTCAGCTTTTTGGTCGAGGTGGCCGGTCTGCCGGATGTGCCGCCGGACCAGCCAGTGAGGCGCCCTGTTCGGCCGGGCCAGATGCCGGGCCAGCCGGCAGTTGCCGGACGAGGTGTCGGGCCAGCGTCGGGCAAGCGCACTCAGCCACTAGATCGCGTTCGGTGTGCATCGGCACCACAGTCGGCCTATGTCGGACCAGCCGGTGCCACAGCTGGCGCCGCTGGGCCATCCGGCAGGAACCATGCGAGGCGCCGGGCAGACACCGGACGAGCTTCGAGTACTCCCTAGAATGTGTCCGGCGTGCACCGGCGCCACAGCCGGCATACGCGGGTCCAGAGGTAGACTTCTGGTCAACCTTATCACCAGCCCAATCGGAATCCGAATAGCCTATGAGTTCAAAGGTTGACCCCTTTGGGTACCATAGCCCGAGAGTAGGAGTAAGAACAAGGTTTCTTAAGATCCGTTTGACCGCCACCAAGTGGCTCTCTTTAGGAGCAGATATCTTTACGAAGCAAGCATGGTATAGACAAGTATATAATAAGTATTAATATCAAGCATAATCATCCTACATACAGATTAAGCATACAATAACTTGTCCATACACAAATTATTAAAGTAGCAGATAGTTCCGGAAATGAAAGCAAGCAAATAGCACAAGCCAAATAAGAAGCAAATAGCGTAATCCTAGACTCTACTCTCTTCTCCCCCTTTGGCTTCGGAACACCAAAAAGGCAGAAAAGAGCAGGGATGCTAGCATTCCTGATCAATAGAACTCCTCATTCTCAGCTGGGGAGTCCTCGTCGTCTTCCTCTCCATTGTCTTCATCATCACCAGACCCAGTCGAACCAGACCCAGAAGCATCAGGAGCAGGAGCAGTCCTAAAGCGAGTCCTAGGTGGAGGAGCAGCCCGAGAAGAATAACTGGGAGCAAACAGGGAGAGGTCAAAGTTCTGGAACATTGCATCTTCAATGGGAGGCATTCCCAGTTTGGAGCAGTGACTGGTTCCATCTCAAGGCCAGCAGGAGGAATAGGTTGGTTTCTTTCAGCCATGAATGCATTATGGCGCCTCCTAGTCTCTTGATTCAGAGCGATACTTTGATGAGCCACATCATTGGTATTCTTGCACATATGCCAAAGATTTGCAAATAAGCGAGCTGCACCCCGCTTGGGGCGCATAGAAGAGCTGGAACTAGCAGTCGGATCATGCCTTTCCTTGGTCCTACGCTCCGTAGGCATCAACTCAGGAATCTCGGGTTTGTGTCCACGGAGTGTAAACTTGAAAGTCTCCATCTTTACCACTTGGTCTTTCCTATTAAAATGAGCGGGCACAACAGTATCAATAAACTGTTGAATGTACTGAGCATAGTTCGGAGTCATACGATTGCGAACAGAATGTCTCAGCTCATTATAGAGAAAATCACAGTCATCAATCCTCTTAATGTTTTGAGGGCGGCAGTAGAACATGAGGTTGAGATGATAAGCACGGCAGTCACTAGCATCTCCAGATTTGCTGATCGGAATCTCATGGAACATCTTGGCTAGGACTTGATAAGAATAGTACATCCATGAGATCAGAGGAGGAGCATGTGCAGGCTCTGGAGGATAGCAAAATGCAATATCACTGTGACTGAATGGATCCTCTGTATGAATCTGAAAGCCTCGAGCACGGCCAGCACCAAAACCCATTGCTTCACAGAAGTCATTGTAGTTGCAAGAATACTTCTCCATCCCGGACATCCATGTCATAGTGAAAGCAAGATCATCATTGAAGAAGACTTTGCAGTGGAACTGACGAACAAGGGCCGGGCAATACTCCCCGGTAATAGCAGATTTGCCAGGCTTCAGGCACACAAGGTCAAGCAGACCCATCTTCTGCAAGGCATCAACCACAAAGCGATACTCAGTGACACTGTACATTAGGAGCTCTTCCTTGTTGATACCCCTGGGCTACACAAAAGTGCAATTCCTCATATGTTCTGGAGAGCTGTAGAAATCATCCCAGAAACAAGCCTGAGTCTTAGTCTAGAATTCCGTGTCACCACCGGTGTAGGTTCTTTCCTTGAAACGATAGGGATTGGCCTCTCTAAGTCTCCTCTAGCCAGCAATTTGAACTTTAGTATTGTGTCCTGGCGGTTGCTCCACAAGATCATCATCTTGAGCTGCATCTTTGCCTTTCTTCCTTTTCCCTGTTGTCTTGACCCCCATTGGTAGAGTTAGGATGATCACTGGTCTGTCCGTGCTTGCTAGGCATGCGGGTACTAGTACGGCACCCCGGAGGCCTCTCAGTCTTGCCCCTCTTGGCAGCAACACGGTTGCCATCACTAGAACCACCTGTGAATAAGCAAATAAAGGGGGAATAGCAGTGGGGTAAGTGTACATGTCATCACGAACAAGGAGGGCAAAAATTATCACATGTGAACAAGTGTTTTGATGAAGTTGACAAAATCTGGTTGGGTTGACTAATTGGCCGGCAGAACCGGGCTATAGACCGGACCACCCGGTCAGGCAGCCGGCCTGCCGGGTGACACGCCGACCCATCTGGCGTATGAGCCGGCACACCAGGCCGGAGGCCGGGGCATGTATATGACCACTAAAATCCAGATTTTGTGCAACAATCTCATGCAAAAGCTCATGTACTTGTACACATATGATAACTAAGATATGGTGAACATCATGAGTTGAGATGCATGGCATTCCAATGGCACAAGGTACTAAACCTAACCCTAACCCTAACCATAGATACTCAAATCCCACAAATATGGAGCAATAGACAAGGGGATCCAAGAGATAGGGAGGAGAGGGGATGAATTACCCGAAGACATTGATCTCCTTGCTCAATGGAGCAAGAAAAACATCAAGGGAGGGATTGGAGAGCAAAATCCCAAGAACTCCAAAAATAGCTTGAGTGCAACCAATTCCTTTGGTGGAGAACCTCCAAAGAGCCCGGTCTATGGTGGAGTGGTGTATGGGGAGTTTCTAGTGGTGGGAAGGCACTAGGGAGTGAGGGGGAGGCAGGGGGAGGTGTCAATGGCGGCTGGCAGGTCGAGGAGAAGTGTGGCGAAGAAACCCCAAGGGGTATCTTTAACCACGACTTAAACCTCGTCGGCCGGCAGACGGGCCGGCAGACCGGGCTATGCACCGGGTGGGCCGGCAGCGCCAGACAACTCCCTCCAACTCTCCCTTTGAACTTTATTTTAAAAAGAAATGTTCTGTGGATTCAAATGATGACATGCTGTTGCCTGCCAAAACCCACCGGCGAGCAGTGGTTAAGCAACACGAAGAGCCAGGAGGCTTCCAAGACTGCAGGGGGCCCTGGTCCCTCGACGTCGTCCCGCAAATGTTCCGGCACACGTCCCGGCGGTTGCAAGGGCGTGCCACCTGACCTATACCTGGTCAGGAAGGTGTTGGATTGCTTCGATTAGTTTCCTGCATGGCAGACACGTAAACATTAAATACGAGCCCGATCGGCTCTCAGGTTGCCCTGTGGATCGGCTCAAGGAGCCGATCGCCCCATGGTTCACGTCGGGTTGACGATGATACGGGGCTCCTGCTTGATCAAAATAAAGCTAAACCAATCTACGACAGTTTAGGGTTTTCACCGTATGATCGGAACATCCTACGCGTAGTTGAGCCTAATAGACACGAAAGATAATAGAAAACTAACCCTAAAAGAGGCCTAAAAACCAACATTGAGTTAATTCCCGGAACATCCCTCTTAGGACTAACAAACCATACCTTACGTACTACCGGATCGTCCAACCCGTTTGCAAGGCCTAACCATACAGATATTAAACCAATCCTTGAAGAATCAAGGAGCAACTATAATAGATTGGATCTACTAAACAATGAACAAGCAAGGTGCTGCCCTTACACCTGGATAGGTATAAGGGCAGCTAGATATCGAGGACGGCATAGCTAAGCAAATATGCATAAGAAAAGCATCCATGCAAGCCCCAAAACATCTATGATAAATAGTGCTACTCGCCATCAACAACGCTTCAGCACGAGCAACACAAGGTAACGAAGCGCCCTAGATCGCAAGATGCGATCTAGGCAGCACGATCTTCCGGGAGAAACCCTCGAAAGAAGGGGTGGCGATGCGCCTGATTTGTGTTTGTTGTGAACGTGATTGTCCTCCTTTTCCGATAACCCTAGATACATATTTATAGTCCAAGGGACTTTCTAATTCGGGCGTGCACCTAACCGTGCACGGGTTAAACTCTATCTTTTAATTCTAAACTAAGATGCAATCTACTATATTTACAGATACACGGGCAATCTAGCCAAAACTCTTCGCGTAAGGCCGCTTCAGAGATGCTCCACGCGTATATCCTTCAAGCCCATCTCAACTTACGGCCCATCTCCTGATTTGGCCAAAATCCGGTGATAACACATGCCCCCTGGTTTTGGCAATGATAATTTCAAAACCACTCTGTTTTCCTTCGAGGGGTCATGTCGTGGCAGAGCAGAACCGTCGTAGTATTTTTCATCATGATGCCTTGCCTTCTCAACTTCTCTGCACGATTTGATAGTTTTGGCACCATATCCTCGAAAACTGCTTGAGCATTAAATCTCCACTATATCGCCTCTATTTTAACCGCATCCTGCAGTTCCCTTCTTCATCCCCTTCGCATTAGCACTCCAAAAGCCCTCCTCTGCCACCATGTCTTCTTCTTCTTCTTCCTCCTCTTCGTCGGGTCTTTCCTACGTGTCCTCTCCCCTTCGAGTCGACACCGGAGTGGGGTACGCAGGCGGCGTACGACATCCTCGCCCCAACGGCGTGGGACAATGAAGACCACGACTCCTCCGTCTGGTCCGAGGATGAAAAATCCTTGAACGACGGGGAGAGTGACCTCCGCTTCCTCGCTGACGGGGAAACGGAGGAGGAGAGCGATGACGATCGCTTCTCCTGGGACGACTTCACCTCCTCCAAGGAGGATGAGGAGGACGACACCTCCTCCGACGAGCCGCCGGCCAAGCGCCGCCCGGCCGGGAAACCTCAGCGACGACAGCGGCGACGGCGGCGAGGAGGACGAGGACAACGAGGGTCCTGCCGGCGGCGCGGCGGCGGCGACGAGCGGGGGAGTAGTGCGGCGGCGACGACGGCGACGAGGGCAACGGCCCCATAGATAGGATCCTTAGCATAGGATCAGTAGTAGATGGGGCAATGTATCCCCTAGTTCTTCCTTTTGAGGGCAATCAGCTCTTTTATGTAAGAAATCCCATTATCAATGAAGAACTTCCTTTAATTTGATTTTGCCGATTTCCTTTACGCTGATTTAGCCGATTTCCCCTCATACTGACTTTGCCGATTGTCAACTTGGTCACTGCTCAATGAGCCGATGGCAGCGCATCAGTCCTCCACGATAAATTGCAAGACATGTCAATTCAGTTATCCCCTCAAACGGTAACTTGCAACCCTTGCTCAAATTCAGATCCCAAATTTCCAATTGAACAGGCCCAGCCCGCAGCTGTGCGAATTCCAGATTTTGGACTCCAAAACACCTGAGCATAATGTTCGATTTAACGGCAAAACTCCTGAATTAATGCCTTCAGGAGAGCTCTAGGACCGTTGCTGAAACAACTTGATGCTGAAGCTGATACTTCTGCAGAACAAGATGGCCCAGAGCCTATCAATGATGATGGCTCCCTCTTCAAATTCCTCCCACCAGCTCCGGTGGTTTTCTTCCGCAAGAACCCACCACCTTTCAAAAAGATTGTGATGCAGAGCCAGCCGATTTCAACAAAATCGGCTCCCAAGGGCAAAGGATCTTCAGGGCCAGCTGCCCCCGAGCCTCAGTCAGGGCGAGAACAGCAGCGAGAAAGGTGGCTGCCAGGAAAACTCTGAAGAGCAACATCCTTCTAGGATTTAATAGCATGTTAATCGTGCCCTTGTAGACCTCTACTGAAGATAATACTAGCGAGGAGACGCAGTCCAGCTGACGAGGCTCAAGCTCGGGCACCTCTGAGGACACCACCACGCAAAACCTGCCAGATGTGCCACCATCGGCTTTCAATAAAAGATCAGCCCCTGAACCTGCTACCCCTCCATCTCACATCAAAACAGGGCAGGGAAGCTTACGCACAAAAAGTCGATGCACCAAGAGGGCTCGGAAGGATCAGCAAACCCCTTCATCGAACCAAGAAGCTTCAAATGTAATGGCTCTCCAACTCCTCCTAGCTCAGTTCTTGTGTTTTGCTGCTCAGATGGGCTCACCATCTTCTTTGCAGACTGATGAAACTTCCAGTGGGAATGTTGATGAAGTTCTGATGCCCTCCACAACTCTGGACGTAACAACCTCTAAAGGTGACATCGACCAAGTCGCCACCTTGGCCAAACCCCAGGCAGAAACGCCACAGCCGATTACATCGTCATCGGCTGTTCCCATGGTCCTAGGAGAGGTATGCTCCCCTTGTTGGGCTCGCCCTTACCCTGATCTGCATGCTTATGCTGCTCTTGTTGTTTGTCAGGGTTGTGATCTCTCAGGCTTGCTGTCGTTCGACCCTGAATCTATCGCCTCTCCCACAGCACGTGATGAACCAAGTCCCAGCGTTATCGCTGCCCAACTCCAACGCCTCAAAGCTCTGCTTTCTTCACCCATTAAGACCTTGGTCGAAAACTCTGAGGAGGTGACACGTCCCAGTGATGCTGCAGTTGAAGCTCTGGCCAGTCGTGACGTTGTCTGCCTTCAGGTCAAGGGTGCAGTTGGCTCGTCAAAGAATCGACTTATGCCACACCCAGCTCCCTAGATCAATACCTTGGACGCCAAGACTGACACCTCGTCAGCACTGCTGGGCTTGAGATCTTCCGAAAGGAGCTGAAGGACCTCGAAGAAAAGGCGCAGGTCACCAAAGAGCTCATCTGTAACAAGGAAGCTTCCATTGCTTGCTCCCAAAAGGAAGCAGAATACCTCAAAGCTAAGCTTCCTTCAGTGAGGCCTGCTCAAGTGGCAGTTTAAACTCTGTAATTCTAAAGTCGATGGCTGTGCATCGGCTGTTTATTCTTGAGTCGATGTCCGAGCATCGGCTGTACTTAAAATTTTTCTATTTTTGATTTTTTATTAGCCGATCGATTTCATGAATCGGCTCCTCCTGGGTACATACTTTGTGGCCTTGTACCTTCTCTGTGTGTATGCCCCCCGAGCCGAATCCTTCAAGTGATTGAAGATATCGGCTTTCCAGCCAACTATAAGCCTGCCACACAACTCACCATGCTAAACAGCACAGCGGCTAACAAGGGTGGTGAGAATGATTTTAGCCGATTGCTGGAATCGGCCTCCCTCGCAGTTGTATCGCGTAGTAAAAGTCAACTTAGCTGTGGATCCAACTTTTTGCTGATAAATGTTGGCCGTGGCTTATACCCAGGACCAATGTCAATCTCTTCTAGTTCGTCAGCTGATGTAAACCCGTACCCCAGCTTTCCATCGCCTGCTAAATCAATGTTGAACACAGGCAGAAGGCATTTTGAGGCTAATTTTGGCCGATTGCTAGAATCGGCCTCCTTTTTCATTGGAATGCTTAATGAGGGTTCACAACTTCTTGGTTCTCCGCTATAGCTACGTGACATGCTTGAGGTGAGATCCTTGCTTTTTATTTTTTGGGGCGATCGCAGGGATCGGCCTTGCCACGTACGTCCATAGACTTGGATCTTGCTACTCTATCAGGCCAGTGGATAAGACCAGCCTCATCCCGTTTTTTGAAGCTTCGATGCGCTCACAACCATCCAGATTGATTCCAGAGAGCGGCTCTTGGTCGTCATCCCAAATGTTCATGCCAGCCAAAGAGATCTCGATCGAGTCGTCATGAACAACCTCCACTTCATCTCCATCCCATTGTATGATGCACTGATGCATTGTGGATGGAATGCAACGATTAGCGTGGATCCAATCTCTTCCTAGCGGGACAGCGTAAGTGGTTTTGCTCGACGATGAAGAACGACGTAGGGATGGTTTTTCGGCCGACGTTAAGTCCACGTTCAGAACACCCTTGGCTTCACGCTTGGCCGTTGAAATCGCTTAGCGTGACGTTGGTCTTGATCAGATCTTCATTGGAACGTCCCAAACATCGTAACATGGAGTACGGCATTATGTTGAATGCTGCTCCCGTGTCAACCAGCATCTTGCTGATAAGCTGCCCATTGATATAACCTTTCAAGTATAGGGCTTTTAGATGCCTGTAGCTCCTCTCTCGTGGCTTCTCAAAGATAACTGGTCATGGACCGCAGTCAAATTGTGCCACTGACACTTCCTCGTCTTTTGGAGCACAAATTCTGACGGGAGTATAAACACCATGTTGGTATCAGCCGATGCCTCTGCATCGGCTTTTGTCTGCTTGGGTCGCCACACTTTCTTTGGTGGGCGAGTCTCCATTTCCAATGTTTGCTGAATTTTCACGGCCAGGTCGGGCCGTGCTTTCCTCAACGTGTACAGGTACGCGCTTGGCTTCCTCCAAGTTACGTAGCCGTTGCACTCGCGCTTTTGGGAGTGGCTGAGTCCATCGGGGCACCACCTTGGTCGGTGATATCTATCTTCTTCCTCGACTCCTCGAAGTCTTCATCTTGAGATGACTCAGCTCGTTTTCCGAGGTGGGAGAGGTCCTAGACGCTTGAACACTGAAACTTCATTTGTTCCCTTCCTCTTCTGTCTACATTCTGGGCAGTTCTCGATTGTAGGCAATCGGCTCATTCCTGAGTCCCAGCAGTGTTTGAAGAAAGGACAGTTCCAATGCCTATCCATGTCCTCTTGCTTTCTTGACCTCCCTCTAGCGTGACGCTCATACCCTTCATTGTTTCTATCATATCGACGGTATTTCTTGTCATCTGCATCAGACCGACGATATCTCTCATCACACTAGTAGGAAAACCCTTATAGGCAGAGCTTAGTTCTGTGGCGCACCACAGAAAATGCGCCACGGAATATTATTTTGTGGCGCACCCAGCATGCTGCGCCACAGAAATAGCTTACTTTTGTGGCGCACCGAGGAACCGTGCGCCACAAAAACATGGTGGGCCCCACCAGCTGACACCCCCAATCATTGGTTTTACTATTTCTATGGCGCATGTACAAGGGTGCGCCACAAAAATAAGCTTTTCTGTGGCGCACGACCACAGTGCGCCACAAAAATAAGCTATTCTGTGGCGCAGCTTGGCTCGTGCGCCACAGAAATAAGGTATTCTGTGGTGCATATGTTCAGGTGCGCCACAGAATTAGCGAACTAGATATACAAAAGTGAGCCAACCTCCCACCTACCACACTACACAAGCCATTCTTCTTCCTCCATCTAGCTCGTCCCCCCTTCTCTCTCATACCATTTTGACTCTACTTTTCACTTGCTTTGGTATTTATTGCACTTAGTTTGGTTGATACTTAATTGGAGTTGAGGAGAAGGCTCTCCATACTCTCTCCTCCTCTCGAACTCATCGATCGCGGTCTCGTCTCGGTATCGAATCTAGAAGGTGAGTAGTTGGAGGAGACATACATATGCTTGGAGGAGACATGCATATGCTTGTAGATCTTGTGTGGCCGTCGTGTGTATGGATGGTTGTTGCAGGTGAAGCGCTTGTGTGTGTGTGCCGGTGTGGTGCATGGATGTTTGCCGAAATGTTGATTCATTTCCGTTTCGGCAAGTTTTGCACTACCCATATGTCCTACTTTGAGGAGAGGTCATGCCGAATTTTTCCGCTCCATGTAATACCTTGAGGAGAGGTACGGCCCATGCATGTGTGTGCATTTGGTGCGGTTCTAATTTCCTGTTCTATGTATACCATTTGCAGGCAAGCATGGTCCTCTCGATGAGTTCCGCTCGAATCTCTAGATACAAGATAGACGCGAAGGAGGACATGATTCGGAACAATAGGCGCCAGATAAGATGTCCGTGTCGATCATGCAAACTCGAGCGCTGGATCAACCCTGATTCCGGACAACTGGAGGAGCACCTGCTGAGGCGCGGTTTCATGCAAGACAACCAGGCGCGGCCGGCCCCATCAAATGGTGCGCATGAAGACCATGTAGAGCGAGATGACTATCATCATGAAGAAGACTATCATCATGCCGACGGGGACTATCATCATGAAGAAGAAGTCGGCGGAGAAGATCATCATGAAGAAGAAGATGCCGGCGGAGAACATCATCATGATGAAGAAGAAGATTCCGGCGCGACCCCGCTAATTTCGGCCTTGCGGGACTCTCATGTTCAAGATCTTCTCCTCCAGGAGACGAGCAACGATAGAGTTGCAGCTAGAGAGAGAGCCAAGCTGTCGCAAATGGAGAAAGACGGGATGACTCCGATCTTTCCTGGGTGTCGTCCGCAGGATACACGCTTGCATGTAACGCTTGATTACCTGCAGATGAAGACGCAGAACAAGTGGACCGATTCCAGCTTCAGCAAGAACTTAAAATTCTGGCACGATCGTCTCCCGGAGGGGAACACATTGCCAAGTAGTACCGAGGAGGCCAAGAAAGTCGTGTGTCCCCTTGACCTACCGCACGAAAAATACCACGCCTGCATTAATGATTGTGTGATTTATAGGTGCGAGTACAAGGACAGAACCACATGTCCGGTGTGTGGCCACGGACGGTACAAGGTTGGGAACAAGAAGGTACCTCGAAAGGTGGTATGGTACTTTCCTATCACTCCCCGTCTGCAGCGGTATTTCGTGGACCCTAAGGAAGCAAAGCTCATGCAATGGCACGCGGAAAGGCAGAAGCCCGAAGAAGATCCGGAGATGGGCTATATGCTGACACACCCTTCAGACGCTGGACAGTGGCAAGCATTGGACATCGCCTTCCCTAGGTTCGGGGGCGACGCAAGGAACATCAGGCTGGGTATGAGCACCGATGGACTCAATCCGTTCGGCAACCAGAGTAGCACGCATAGCACCTGGCCTGTGTTTGTATGGCCTTACAACCTACCCCCGTGGCTGTGCACCAAGCAAAGGTACATACACCTGAGTATTCTCATTCAGGGGCCGAAACAACCAGGTGTCGACATGCATTTGTATCTCGGGCTGCTGAAAGAGGAGTTAGACACGTTGTGGAAGACGCCACCCCGTACGTGGGACGCCTACACTAGAACTTATTTCGATATGAGAGCCGCGTTGATCACGACGGTCACGGACTATCCTGGTTACGCATATGTATCTGCCCAGGTGGGCCACGGATTCAACGGCTGTGTGAAGTGCATGGACGATACCCCGCATCTACAACTACCAAGGGATCCCGGGTCCTCGAAAACCGTCTACCCAGGTGCTCGAAGGTGGCTTCGCTTGGATCACCCGTGGAGAAAACGCGGTGATCTATTCAATGGTAAAGATGAGCCCGATGGACCCCCACGCCCGAGGAGCGGCGCAGAAATCGATGATCTTCTGAAAAATTGGAAGGAGTGCCCAGCGCCGGGAAAGAAGCGACCGAAGCCAGAGCCGCTGCTCGGTGTATGGAAAGCGAGGTCTGTTTTCCACGACTTGGAGTACTGGAAGGTCCTCCACACGCCCCACAGCCTCGATGTCATGCACATTACGAAGAACGTTACCGAGAGTCTGCTTGGCACTCTTTGCAACTCAGAAAAGTCCAAGGATGGACCGAAAGCAAGATATGATCTTAAACATTTTGGCATCAGGAAAGATCTTCAAGCCCCCGATACTGACGACGACGATGATGATGATGAACAGACGGAAGGGACTCAACGTCTCCGTAAAAGGGCCAAGAAGAACGCGGTGCAGCTTCCCGCTGCCTGCTTCACAACGAGTCCGGAGGAGCTCGAGCAGTTTTTCAGGTGCCTCCTAGGAGTGAAAGTTCCTCACGGTTACTCGGGGAATATAAGCAGATATCTGGACGTAGCGAAGAAGAGGTTCACCGGGATGAAGTCTCACGATTGCCACGTGCTAATGACGCAGATACTTCCCGTTGCGATCCGAGGCATAATGGACGAGCACGTCCGTGATACGCTGTTTGGCCTATGCAACTTTTTTGACGTTATCACCAGGAAGTCGATCGGCGTGAGGCAGCTCAAGATGCTACAGGATGAGATCGTGGTGATACTATGTGAGCTCGAGATTTACTTCCCGCCTGCATTCTGTGATATATGCGTCCATCTCCTTCTCCATGTCGTTGAAGACATCAAGCAGCTCGGCCCAACGTTCCTCCACAACATGATGCCTTTCGAAAGGCAGAACGGTGTCATGAAAGGATACGTTCGCAATAGGGCCCGTCCAGACGCAAGCATGGCCAAGGGGTTTCTAACCTACGAGTGCATCTCCTTCTGCCAGAATTATCTAAGCACCGAGGACGACGAGGATCATGTTGGTCTACCCCCCAGGACGCACCTCGGGAGGCTCGCTGGAGTCGGTCACCGCGAGGGCTACCGCTCAGTCCATGTCGGCATTGAAAATCGACGCGACGACTTTGACAGGGCTCACCGGGTCGCGCTACAACACTTAAAACTGACCGAACCTTTCGTGCAAGAGCACAAAAGCATGGTCGAGCAGAATTACATCGATATGGGCCGGCCGAGGAAGATGGGAGACGTAACCAAAAAGCACAACTCCAGCTTCACGCGTTGGTTCAAGCAAACTCAACTGGTTGAAGCACAGAGAAATACGCCTTCTACCGAAGATGAAAAACTCATATACACCTTATCACAGGGACCCGCGCAGAACGTAAGGACCTATCAGGGGTACGACATCAACGGTTACAGATTCTACACCGAGGAAAAGGACAGAAATAGTGAAAATCAAAACTCAGGAGTAACTATGCTGTCATACGCCGATGACGAGACTAATGTCAAGGAAAGATTTTTTGGAAGGATCGAGGAGATATGGGAGCTCAATTACTGTGGAGAGACGGTGCCAATGTTTCGTGTGA
Source organism: Lolium multiflorum (assembly GCA_030979885.1). NCBI lineage: Eukaryota > Viridiplantae > Streptophyta > Magnoliopsida > Poales > Poaceae > Lolium > Lolium multiflorum. The sequence goes on from CM061749.1 coordinate 212,053,690, forward strand.
GATGGGCCAAGAAGGTCGAAAAAGAAGGCCGATATTTCACAACCATGGTTATACCCGATGCAAAATCGAAGAACGCATCCGCGAAAAATGAGCCATGGGTACTCGGTAGCCAAGTTGACCAATGCTTCTTCATCACCGATCCGTCGAGGCCTAGCCGTGTTGTCGTGAGGAGGGGCAAGAGGAGCATCATAGGAATGCAAGGAGACGCCAACGAGGAAGACTTGGACAAGAACGGTGACCCGAAGATGGAGGAGGAATTCGACAGGCACTTCGACATGCCTACTACTAGTAAAGTAAGAAGGAAGACCTCCCTACCCTCTAAAGGTTGTCCGTTCACGCGAAGAAATCTCAAGGTGGCCGGCATAAAGTATTCAACTGCCAACAACCGAAAGGGCAAGAAGATTGCGAAGAGACGCTAGAGCTCGGAGCCGGGACGAAGAAGATCTTTTTTTGGTCTATCACATGTGTGTGAGTGTGTGTGTTAGACAAGTACATGCATGTGTGTGTGAGAGAAACAAGAACATGTTTGTATGAGACAAGTAATTTATAATTCTCTCTACTAATTACTAAATAATATTGTGTTATTTATTGAAATGTAACTAAAATATGAAAAAAAGGAAGAAAAATTGTGTGGCAGCCAGGGTTCGAACCTGGCTACTAATGGCCTAACATTGGCCTTAACCACTAGACTAGTACTATGTATCTGTCAGGACACAGCAGTAACCCGTTTTGTTTGGCTAAGTGTCTAAATTCTGTGGCGCATGCCCCTTTAGGTGCGCCACGAATTAAGGAATTCTGTGGCGCATGGAAGAGCGATGCGCCACAGAATTCTTAATTCTGTGGCGCACTTAGAGGGGTGCGCCACAGAATTAAGACACTTGGTGAAATAACTGAACCTTTCTTCTCCACTCCCCACACTAACAGTTTCTTCCCCGACAACCCTAGCGCAACCACCGCCACCGCCAAGCGCCGCCACCAAGCGCCGCTGCCGCCGAGGAGGAGGAGGAAGGGGACCGCCACGCCGCCGCCGAGCAGGACGCCCAACCCCGAGCCGCCGCCGCAGATCAAGGAGGAGGAGGACCGCCACGCCACCGCCGAGGACGTACCCGAGAAGGAGGCCGCCGCACATCGAGGAGGAGGAGGCCGCTGCACCTCGAGGAGGAAGAGGAGAGGCCACCGTCGTCGCTACCGTCACCATCGGTGAGCTTCCCTCTCTCCTTCCCTCCACCTTCCCCCTCCCCTCTTCCCTCCCCTCTCCCCTTCCCTCCACCTTCCCCCCTCCCGGCTAGGGTTCCTGCTAGTTAGGGTTCATTGGAGTTCATAGTCTCTGTTTGCAAATTGAAATGCTTTAGGGTTCCTGCTAGTTAGGGCGAATTCTCATGCTCATGCTCATGCTCACTAGAGATTTTGAAATGCTACTGGTTGCAAATAAAGATTTTGAAATAAAGATTATGCAATATTGTGGTCAAATGGAACGAAACAAGGGACAAAGCAACATGATTGATCCATCTATCAAATGCCTAATGCAAATGCAAATGAAAATGCCTAATGCTACTTGCAAATGAAGTAGGTACTGGTTGATATAGCAATAAGTAGTATTTTTTAAATGAACAACCATATTGCAATTATCAAGTGCATGATTATGCCAATACTATTTAGTGTGTTACAGTAATTAAACCAGTGCATGCTTGCCATAAACTGCTACTGCTTATTGGTGCTGCTGTGGGCATGCTGATGCTCATAACAATAATGAAATGAAAAAATGCTTGCTCATGCTCATGCTTGCCATAAATTGCTACTGGTTCAAATTGCTTGTGATAGCAGCTTTTGTTTTCTTTATTCATTGCTTGCTGTTTGATTTTTGGGTGAGCTGGATGCTGTTTGATTTAGGTTCTCTTGTTCATGCAAATGATGCTACTGGTTTAAATGTAAATGCAAATGATGCAGTCAAATGCTATTTAATTTATTGCTTGCTATTTTTTTTAATTCATTGGTTGCTGTTTTTTTAATTCATTGCTTGCACTAGAGCTAATAAAGTTCTTGCTATTTTGTTGGCAGTAGAAAATTTAGGTTTAGAAAAAGAAAATGCTTGGGTTAATAAAATGAAATGCTACTGCCTAGGATTTGTTAATAAAATGAAATGCTACTGCCTAGGTTTAGAAAATGAAATTGCTTGGGTTAATTCACCTCTGGCCACCTCTGCCCTAGCAAGAATATTCCTCTGAACCAAAAATGCCTCTGCCTAGCAAGAATGGACAGGCTCTCCTGACCCATTTTGGGGAATATTCCCAATGGCTTGTCTCTGACCCATTTTGGAGAATATTCTCCCTCTTGTGGATTGACATCACAATTCAAAAAAAGAAACTGATGGCATTGTCCTATGTAACACAACTATTCAGCTTGTGTTCTCATACCCTTTGTGCATGCCCTCCATCCTATATAAATGCCTAGTGTAGTGAACCTGAAAACCACACCAAACATGGACAACCTGTCCTGGAGTGCAAAGAGGAGGAGCACTGGCTCCCTTGGTGCCTCTGGCTCTAGGGATGCCACTCTTTCCAAGACTTTTTCTATGGGTAGGGCAGACAAGGAGTTGCTAGTGTATCGTAGGAGAAGTGTGCAAGAGAGGGAAGCTTCTGCTGCCAGGTTCAGGGAAGAAGAAGCAGCAGATGGCTTGAACCAGCTAGGTGTGTTCACATACACTACAGAAGTTCTCCCAGTTCCAAAATCCAGACCTAAGGGCAAGATCAAACTGAAAAAGTATAAGCATCAGTTGAGGGAAGGAGGACCCACAGAGGTGTTGCCCTACTATGTAGAACCAAATCTTGAAGAAAAGGTTAAAGCTGGAGTTATCTTGTGCTGGCTGAGGAAGGGCATTAAAAAAATCAAAGATTTGGTATCCTAGTTTGTTGTAGTTAGTTGTAGTTTCAGCCATCTAGTTTTAGTGTGTCCTAGGTTGTCTGAATAATTATGTAATGTAAGGGTTGATGTAATGCTTCCATGCAATGATGAATAAAAGGGTTTATGTAATGCTTCTATGCAGATGGTAGGAAATAATGTATGTAATGTAAGGTTAAATGATGCTCATGCTCAAATGTTGGCAGTAGCTACTGGTTGGCTTGCTCTATACTGCCTTTTTAAATTTAAGTAATTATCTACTAAAATTTGATTAGCTATTGGTATAATTCTCTTTGAATTTATAAAAAAATTAAGTCACTAGCTACTGCCTTTTGTAATGTATATTTATGAGTAATAGCATTTTCATTTGAAGTCACTAGCATTTCCATATGATGCTCAAGCTTCTGCTATTTAATTATATCTGGAATAATAGCATTTTCATTTGAAGTCACATGTTGGCAGTAGCTACTGGTTGGCTTGCTCTATAATCTTGTATGCTTGTTTATGCTCTATAATGCTACTAGTACATGAAATGCTACTATTTGAATTCATTTATGAAATGATCATGCTCATGCTCATGCTCATTATCTTGTATATGCTTTTGTGCAGTGTTCTCTATATGTTGTACCAATGGTACTGCCCATATATAATGAATTAATGTTAGCTAAAAACTTGAAGTGCAGTTCTCTGGTTTGAAGTGCTAGCTTTAATGTACTCTGGTTTTTGTAGTGCTCCAGGTTGTGTAGTGCTCCAGATTGTGTACTGCTCCAGGTGGTAGTGCTCCAGGTGGTAGATGCTCCAGGTTAAGAAAGTCATTGTTGTTGTACTGCTTCAGGTTAAAAAATATGCTGAAATAGATGCTCCAGGTTTATGTTGGCTTTTGTTTGATGTATTGTAGATGGGCAAGTTTGTATGGTCGATATATGGTGGATATTTTTGCAGGGATTTCATTGAGTTGCCCATTTCTCCCGAAGCGTTGATTAACTTCCGTTTCGGTTGAGAAATGGGCACTCCTACGTAGAAAAATTAGCAAAAGTCATGCCGAATTTTCTGGTTGACTTTTGTACTAACTTGTTGCCTCTTTTTAATGAAGTGCAAATAAACATGTCGGGCAACACTTCTAAGCCCAGGAGCCAGAACGAAGAAGCGAGAGAGGCCAACAAGGACTTCTGGGAGGGCTACGAGCAGCCCCGGAAGGCCGCCGCCGAGTCGCCCGATGATGAGGAAGAGGGCCGGGACGCCGCCTCCGAGGAAGAGGTCCGGGACACTGCCGCCGACACCGGCGACGATGACGATACCTGGGACGACGCCGCCCAGACCGGTGAAGAGACGACCGGTGAAGAGAACGCGGCCAACCGCACGGAAGGTGATAGCGGCGGCAACCCTCAGGAGGGTAAGAAGAAGAGGACGGCGAGGAGGCCAAGGAGGGATCGGAGGCCGCAAGTGCTCGCCAACGTCACCGATGCTGTCACGGTAGTCTCCGAAAGTGGCCTACCGATGGAGCCTTCGTGGGTTGCCAAAGGGTACGGCATGCAACTAGGGTGCATCGTCCGTGAAACCGTGCCGATCCTAACTCAAGACCTCAGAAGCAAGGAGAACGAGGCTATCGCCCAATCCCTCCTCCAGAAGCTTCACCAACGATACACGTTCCCGGAGCCGTTCAATAAGAAGGTGGACTCTTTAGCTCTCACGAAGATGAGCACCGCCTTGAGCAGCTGGAAGAACCGGCTGAAGAGAAAGATCGAGGCCGGTGAAAGCTGGGAGAGGATAAGTAGCAAAGACCCGTCGCTCTCCTTAGAAGACTTTAATGCATTCAAGTCTTACTTAGAGAGTGACGCTGTTAAAAAATGGACCGCCTGGGGGAAGAAAATGCGGGATTTGAACTTAGGGACCCACCATTGCGGAAGCGGCGGTTACCGAGGAAAACAGCCCACTTGGGACAAGGAGGATGCCGAGATGGTACGTCTGGGGAAAGAAAACCCCTGGCACAAAATCCAGGATGAACAGGCTAGGAACTTTGTCCGGTCCCGCTACTACTTAGACTGGAAGACGGGGGAATTTATTACGGATCACGAAGACGTGAGGGATTTCGAGAAGTACCTGGTAAGGATAGTTCTATATTATTTCGCTCATCTTATTAGGCAATGAAGCCAAATGAGCTAACCTTAAGTTCCTTTGTCTGAAGGATGAAGAGTTGACGAAGGCTGGCCCGTCGTCCCAGGGGTCGACGGAACCGTGGGACACGCCTTTCAACAGGGCGATGAACAAATACAAGGAGAGGGAGCTAGACAAGCCACCGACGTCGGGTGGCCGTGTGTCCGGCTTTGGCACAAGTATGAAGCTATCCGAGTACTACGGATCGGATGCCAAGACGAGAAAGCTGGAGAGGAGGTCATCGGCTAAGGATAAATCCGAGGTTCAGGAGCTGAAGAAGAAGGTGGAGACACTAGAGAAGCTGGTGGCCGAAAAGCCTGTGGAGAACACGGAGATGATGAAGAAGTTATTGGACGAGAAGATCCGGCAGATCATCCCCCCTGGGTTGATGGAGGGGTTAGCTGCTTGGAATGCGGGAGGTCAAGTGGGGCCGATACATGTGCCCAGCATCAGCGGCAGCAACTCAAGCTTCCACGTGTCGCCGACGGTGCCGCTCCACCCGACGCCGGCGTCGGGGCTCCACCAGACCCGCCGCAGCTCCAACTGGTCGCATCGACGCCCCCAACCGCCGCCCTTGTATCGACAGTAGCCGAGATCGACGCCATCAAGGAGGTAAACTCATTAGTTACTCCTTCGCGTCATCTTCTTTAACTATATATGCCTTTCGTGACTGCCATCTCACGATGCCCAACATGGCGCCCCTGACTCAGGATGAACCATGCATACTTCTGCAAACGGTGGAGCCCGGCGGCAAGTTGGTGGAAGTTGCTAGCGGCCTTGTCATGGCTTCCCGCGTTATGCACGGCGCTAGATTGGCGGAAGACGTGGCGAAGGTCAAGTTGGTAGTGGTAGTGCCGGAGTACCGCTACGCCATCCCCCTTTCAACCTCCGGGCACAGACGAAGGCGACGTTTTGCCCCTTGGGGATTGCACCTCATGGCTTATGACATGGCCGAAGAACCAGATTCGTCTGGGGGGGTCTTCCGAGTGGTAAGAAAAGCACCGGCGCCACCTCCCCTATCATCCGGCCCAAGATCGCCAGCGCCGACGACACCCTTAAGGAAACGGCGGTCGCCGCCCCCACTACCCTGAAGGAACCGGCGGTCGCCGCCGCCACCCGGAAGGAACCGACGATCGCCGTCACCACCAGACGCCACAAACAGTTGTTGGGAGCGCTACCGCAGCGACCGTCTACTAGACGCACGGTACGCCAAGCGACGGCATCGCAACCGCCACCACCTAAGGTCCAGGACATGGCGCCACTTGATGGCAACGATGTAGAGGATGATGATGACATCGATGCCTACATCAACACTGGCGCCTGCAGCCAAGATATGTACATGCCTCCTATGGATGAACAAGCCTTCCGCACACACAGCGATCAACTTAGTCGTCCCCCTACAGTCACGAAGCAGCGCCTGGTCTTCACGGGTCTTTCTCAAGACACTCCTCCGGAGGCTGGCAATCCAGCTCAAGTCAAGCCTGCTACCGTTTTCAGCCCTAACACGCTGCGTAAGACGATCATCGGGGAGCCACCCAAATCAACCCCAGCAACCTCAGAAGCACCACCAGCACCGAAGCACCACCATCAGCACCACAAGCACCCCCAGTAGGTCAGGTGAAGAAGGGAAGGAAGAGAGGAGCCAAGAAGGGCGCATCTTCGAGCCAGCCTGCTCCTAAGAGGATCCGGGCCGACGACATGGTACCACCTACACCGGATGGCTTGCCCCGGTGTCATGAAGCTGGTAAACCTATACTGCCTCCGGACATGGAACACCTCGCAAGTGGACCAATGCTCCCTTTGCAGTACTCTATTCAATATCAAGAGAGCGTCCTTCTTAAAGAAAAGGATCCAAATTACCCGGTGTTCTCGGTCAAGGTGCCGTCCGACCAGCACTTCGTCAATGAAGACCCCGCGGATATCTTCTTCATAGCGTTCGAGGACGTCTTCAATCTATTTCACTCGAAACGGCTCGACTATAACTTGGTCCGCCTATACGCGATCAATCTTCAGATGAAGATCAACAGAGAGAGACCCCCCCACATTGCGGTAGCGGATCCCTACTACATGCGCGATAGCCAGCTCCAGGATGGCTCAAGCACACGGACCAAGGCGGTGCGGTACCTCGAGAGCTTCATGCTCATGAACAAAGAGAAGAACACCATTCTTCTGCCTGTCTTTCCCGAGTAAGTACACATCCGCTCACGGCCGTCGTAACTTATGCTTTCTTATATATTTCTTCCATTGGCGATCCTTTTCCAACATTCCATTTCAAATGCATGTGTTGAGCAGGGACAAATACTGCACACTCATCATCCTTTGCCCGAAGTGGTCACTAGCCCAGTATTTCGACTCGTCGAATACGACGACGAAGAAAGACTACAGGAGAATAAGGGGTGTTCTCGATGAGGCTATCCTTGGCTACTCCAAAAATGGAGGCACCTTCGACAAGAAAGGGGAATTTGTCAGGCCGGACACTAAAAAGCTCGGGTTCAAGCACGTGATCGACTTCCCTTGCATCAAGCAGCCAGCTGGCAGCATTAAGGAGGCCTTCTATGTCCTCCATCACCTTAAAGGGTTTGTCGAGGATGCAGAGATGATGTCTCTGCCACCTAGCAAGCGAGACCCCATTAAAATGTCGGGGGAGATCAACGATGATGATCTTAGAGAAGACTTCCATCGCCTCCAAGTAAAGCTCTCTGAAATTATAGTACACGATGTATCCAACGCATCGGGGCTCTTATACCAACTCAGAGGGTTGTGTAAGAGGGATATCGAAGAACGCCTACATAGGCAGGGTGATGGAAGGACATGGACGACGAAGGCCTTGTACAAGCCGTTCCCGGAGCCGCTCAAGAAGAAGTCTCGTTGACCGAGACCGGTGTGCTTAGCATTACTTTGAATCGATGGACAATTTGTACTGTGTTGTAAACTAAACTTGCTTAATTTGCTCGAAACGGTGGTCGTTGTTGTTGGACTTCAATTACTATTGTAGTCGTTGTCGTTGAACTTGATTACTTATGTGATACCGATGCTATATGTCTTTTAGGTTTATTATTATTTCCTTGCTTTAATTCTTGTGAATATGTATGCATGTGAACTCTCTAACTCTTTCCATTGCGTTATATACTAATATGCCTTGTGTCCATGCATAGAGATGACGTACTACGTCGTGTTCGAGGGGCGGGTTCCAGGAGTGTACGAGGAGTGTACGAGGAGTGGGAGGAGTGCAAGAAACAGGTGCACAAGTTCAGCGGCAACTGCTACAAAGGGTACCCGACTAGGCACGAGGCGGTTGCCAAGTGGAGGGCGCACCAAGCAAAGAAGAGCAAGATGAAGACCTTCCTTGTGCTCTCGCTCTTGCTCACCATCGTCGCGGCGGTACTCTATTTCATCCTAGTGTAGGCGGCGGCCGGTGTCACTTCGTTTGTATCTAGAGATGATGAGAACTTTCTTAATTTGCATGCATTATGAGTGTATGGAGCTATATGTATAACTCGATCGGGCTCTAAGTAATGTGATGATGATGTGATGATTATATATGTCCATATTATATCCGTCTATATTATATCAGTATATAACCTGCATGTAGTGTATAAAATCAGTATAAAACCTGTATAGTACACCAGGGAGCACAAAATCGAGTATACCTGTAGATAGTTCTGTGGCGCACCAAAAAATAATTCTGTGGCGCACCTATTTCTGTGGCGCAGCTACATCACATGCGCCACAGAACTACTTATTTCGTGGCACACTACCTGGTGCGCCACAGAAACCTTATTTCTGTGGCGCACGGCCTGGTGCGCCACGACTTATTTTTGTGGCGAGAATTCTGTGGCGCACCTCCCATGCGCCACAGAATCGTTTTTTCGTGCGCCACTGATGAGGCTTTTCCTACTAGTGTCATCTACGTCGTAGCGTCGACGTCGGTCATACTGCTGCTCATATTTGTTAAGGAGGTGCGCAGAGAGTGATCGTTGGTACCGCACGCTTCTCACCTCTTCCTCGATCAAATACCGTCTGTCATCTTGCTGGGGCCGGTCGCGTGGATCGGCCTCCTCTTTATCTTTGCCACGGGCGTGACTGCTCTCTGGCTTATCCTTGCTATGGTGATCTGCAAGCCCTGCCATGTTGATATCAAAAGAGAAACTTGGCTCGCGTCTTATGCAGTGACTGAGATCCACCATGTTGACGTCAGGAAACGGATTCGTGTCAACTCTCATGGCAAACTGACCGAAGAGTAATCGGCTTTGTTCTATCGCCATTTGAATCTGTCCGCGCAAGACTTTGCAGTCATTAGTGGCATGAGTGAACGTGTGATGCCATTTGCAGTATGGCCTGCCGTTCATCTCTTGTAACGTGGGGATTTTGTGGCCTTCGGGTAACTTCAGCTGTTTTTCCTTTAGCAGCAAATCCAAAATCTGCTCCGTTTTGCTTAAATCGAAGTCAAGCCCTTTTGCAGGACCTGGTTGTTTCACCCACTTGCAGGACACGGGTTTTGCCCCCCCCGAGTCCATTCAGCTACAGCGACTTCCTGATCTCCTGCAGAATCTTCATCTTGTTCCGTCTCGATCAGGGCGACGCGCTTGAACTTGTCCTGGTACAATCTGGGTGGCGCTGTTCATACGATGTCAATTTCTGAACCATATGCGCCAGTGAATTGTAGTCTGCTTGGAAGGTCACATCCTTGAGCGGAGCTGACAGGCCTGCTATCGCCAGCTCGACTGCTTCCTTCTCAGATAAACGAACCGAATAACATCGGTTTCGACGGTCCTGAAGCGCTGAATGTATTCGGACACCGTCTCTCCTCGCCTCTGAACCTGGTCGGATCGGCAATGCCGCCCGGTAGCTTCTGAATGATACGCGTATGTGAAACTGCTCTTCCAGCCTCTTCCACGTTCGAACCGAATCGGGGCAACGAGGTGTACCACCCAAAGGCCGGACCCGTGAGAGATTGTGAAAAGAACCTCACACGTAGCTCGTCTGAAGCTGAGACCATGCCCAAATGTGCCAAATATCGGCTCACATGTTCAATTGAGCTGGTTCCTTCTGATCCACTGAATTTTGCGAAGTCAGGGAGCCGATACTGGCGGTAGTGGGATTAGGTCATACTCGTTGGGATACGGCTTGGAATAGCCGATCATTCTCTTCTTCGGCGGGATGCCGAACTGATCTCTCAAGATTGCGATGATCCACCGTAGGAGCTGCGAGGTTGAGCGTTCATGACTTGTTCCGGTGGCATATTTAGTTAGCCACTGCTTCTCGGCATCTGCTCCAGGCCTCCTGCCCAGCAACTACGCCGGTTCCAGCGACCCCTCCTGCCGTAATCTGATTCGCCCAGTTGTTGCAGTCCGGCACGTACGTGCACACGTATCCATGCGGAATCTCCTTGGGCGGCTCATACAGGAATTGGTAATCGCCAGGATCGCCTCCAACCTTGTAGACGACGTACGCCGGTGAACCTTGTTGCTGTGGAGTTGCAAACGTGTATTGCAGTGGTGGCCTAGTATAGAGCGGTATCTCCCCTGGTGAGTTCCTAGAGCAGGTCCTGACGGAGAATACTGATGCTTCATGATTTCTTGCACCACATGAAGCGCAACACGCTCCAAAGTATTCACCAGGCTCTCAGAATGCCGATGTAGAGAATGAGCAACGGCATAGTTAATTTCTGTCGCAGGGCTCTGGTACGTTCCTCCGAAGGGAGAGATAGATCTAGTCCCTCTAACGCGCCTTCGGGTTGGAACCCTTTGAACTTAATGCCGTGCGAACGGGTCTTCTCAAAAGCCGATGAGATCGGCTTCGAAGATGGCCTTGAGATCATCATATTTCTTCTTGTGCTCAGCAGGCAGATCTTCGTACTTGACCGGTTCTTCCGCCATCTCGGATGTTGACGTGGTTGTTGCGAGAAGATTGTCCCACCGGGCGTGCGAGAATGTGTTGCCTGCCAAAACCCACCGGCGGTGGTTAAGCAACACGAAGAGCCGGGAGGCTTCCAAGACTGCAGGGGGCCATGGTCCCTCGACGTCGTCCCGCAAATGTTCCGGCACACGTCTGGCGGTTGCAGGGCGTGCCACCTGACCTATACCTGGTCGGGAAGGTGTTGGATTGCTTCGATTAGTTTCCTGCATGGCAGACACGTAAACATTAAATACGAGCCCGATCGGCTCTCAGGTTGCCCTGTGGATCGGCTCAAGGAGCCGATCGCCCCATGGTTCACGTCGGGTTGACGAGGATACGGGGCTCCTGCTTGATCAAAATAAAGCTAAACCAATCTACGACAGTTTAGGGTTTTCACCGTATGATCGGAACATCCTACGCGTAGTTGAGCCTAATAGACACGAAAGATAATAGAAAACTAACCCTAAAAGAGGCCTAAAAACCAACATTGAGTTAATTCCCGGAACATCCCTCTTAGGACTAACAAACCATACCTTACGTACTACCGGATCGTCCAACCCGTTTGCAAGGCCTAACCATACAGATATTAAACCAATCCTTGAAGAATCAAGGAGCAACTATAACAGATTGGATCTACTAAACAATGAACAAGCAAGGTGCTGCCCTTACACCTGGATAGGTATAAGGGCAGCTAGATATCGAGGACGGCATAGCTAAGCAAATATGCATAAGAAAAGCATCCATGCAAGCCCCAAAACATCTATGATAAATAGTGCTACTCGCCATCAACAACGCTTCAGCACGAGCAACACAAGGTAACGAATAAACGCGTCTGCCTAGATCGCAAGATGGGATCTAGGCAGCATGATGCTTACCCGGAGAAACCCTCGAAAGAAGGGGTGGCGATGCGCCTGATTTGTGTTTGTTGTGAACGTGATTGTCCTCCTTTTCCGATAACCCTAGATACATATTTATAGTCCAAGGGACTTTCTAATTCAAGCGTGCACCTAACCGTGCACGGGTTAAACTCTATATTTTAATTCTAAACTAAGATGCAATCTACTATATTTACAGATACACGGGCAATCTAGCGCAAACTCTTCGCGTAAGGCCGCTTCAGAGATGCTCCACGCGTATATCCTTCAAGCCCATCTCAACTTACGGCCCATCTCCTGATTTGGCCAAAATTCGGTGATAACACATGCACAATACAGATGGATAGATATGGAACGAGGAGCATAGAACTGGGGTAGGAACACATGTTTTCTAGGCATACCCATTGGAGTGAAATCCAAACAAGGTGTAAATAGCAACAATGGGCATGATTCGAAATATATGAAGAACCACAAACTTTTTGAAACAAAAAGATTTTACAATAAGATCAGTTAGCTTCATAGAATAAAAGCACTTAGTGAAATTGAGGCTAATGAGTGGCGGGGGATTACTCCCCCTATTTTAAAGCAAAAATTTCATGAACTGCGAAGATACATGCTTGAGTCCATATTTTGACATTGGGTCTATTTATGTTGCACATATAGGTATGCACCATACCAAGAGATGGTAAGATGACTATCCCCATATATGCTGCATAACCAAGCTAGATAGCAAGTTAAAATCAAGAATGTAGTGCAAGAAGTTGTCCAATCTAAGTTTTTAGGATGAAGAATACCAAGTTGTCCTCTCAAGTTCACAAACCGGGCTTCATCCAAAGGCTTAGTCAAAATGTCCGCCAATTGGTACGTTGTTCCCACATGAGTGAGCTCAATGTCCCGGTTGGCAACATGGTCACATAGGAAGTGATGGCGAATGTCAATATGTTTTGTGCGGCAATGTTGAACTGAGTTGTTGGCGATCTTTATTGCACTTTTCTTGTCACATAGAAGAGGCACCGTACCAAGAGACACACCATAGTCTTTCAAGGTTTGCTTCATCCATAACAACTGAGTGCAACAAGATGCCGCTGATATGTATTCGGCTTCGGTAGTGGATAGGGCAGTGGAGTTTGTTTCTTAGATGACCAACTCACCAATAACCGGCCAATAAATTGGCAAGACCCGGAGGTAGACTTCTGGTCAACCTTATCACCAGCCCAATCGGAATCCGAATAGCCTATGAGTTCAAAGGTTGACCCCTTTGGGTACCATAGCCCGAGAGTAGGAGTAAGAACAAGGTTTCTTAAGATCCGTTTGACCACCACCAAGTGGCTCTCTTTAGGAGCAGATATCTTTACGAAGCAAGCATGGTATAGACAAGTATATAATAAGTATTAATATCAAGCATAATCATCCTACATACAGATTAAGCATACAATAACTTGTCCATACACAAATTATTAAAGTAGCAGATAGTTCCGGAAATGAAAGCAAGCAAATAGCACAAGCCAAATAAGAAGCAAATAGCGTAATCCTAGACTCTACTCTCTTCTCCCCCTTTGGCTTCGGAACACCAAAAAGGTAGAAAAGAGCAGGGATGCTAGCATTCCTGATCAATAGAACTCCTCATTCTCAGCTGGGGAGTCCTCGTCGTCTTCCTCTCCATTGTCTTCATCATCACCAGACCCAGTCGAACCAGACCCAGAAGCATCAGGAGCAGGAGCAGTCCTAAAGAGAGTCCTAGGTGGAGGAGTAGCCCGAGAAGAATAACTGGGAGCAAACAGGGAGAGGTCAAAGTTCTGGAACATTGCATCTTCAATGGGAGGCATTCCCAGTTTGGAGCAGTGACTGGTTCCATCTCAAGGCCAGCAGGACGAATAGGTTGGTTTCTTTCAGCCATGAATGCATTATGGCGCCTCCTAGTCTCTTGATTCAGAGCGATACTTTGATGAGCCACATCATTGGTATTCTTGCACATATGCCAAAGATTTGCAAATAAGCGAGCTGCACCCCGCTTGGGGCGCATAGAAGAGCTGGAACTAGCAGTCGGATCGTGCCTTTCCTTGGTCCTACGCTCCGTAGGCATCAACTCAGGAATCTCAGGTTTGTGTCCACGGAGTGTAAACTTGAAGGTCTCCATCTTTACCACTTGGTCTTTCCTATTAAAATGAGCAGGCACAACAGTATCAATAAACTGTTGAATGTACTGAGCATAGTTCGGAGTCATACGATTGCGAACAGAATGTCTCAGCTCATTATAGAGAAAATCACAGTCATCAATCCTCTTAATGTTTTGAGGGCGGCAGTAGAACATGAGGTTGAGATGATAAGCACGGCAGTCACTAGCATCTCCAGATTTGCTGATCGGAATCTCATGGAACATCTTGGCTAGGACTTGATAAGAATAGTACATCCCTGAGATCAGAGGAGGAGCATGTGCAGGCTCTGGAGGATAGCAAAATGCAATATCACTGTGACTGAATGGATCCTCTGTATGAATCTGAAAGCCTCGAGCACGGCCAGCACCAAAACCCATTGCTTCACAGAAGTCATTGTAGTTGCAAGAATACTTCTCCATCCCGGACATCCATGTCATAGTGAAAGCAAGATCATCATTGAAGAAGACTTTGCAGTGGAACTGACGAACAAGGGCCGGGCAATACTCCCCGGTAATAGCAGATCCGCCAGGCTTCAGGCACACAAGGTCAAGCAGACCCATCTTCTGCAAGGCATCAACCACAAAGCGATACTCAGTGACACTGTACATTAGGAGCTCTTCCTTGTTGATACCCATGGGCTACACAAAAGTGCCATTCCTCATATGTTCTGGAGAGCTGTAGAAATCATCCCAGAAACAAGCCTGAGTCTTAGTCTAGAATTCCGTGTCACCGCCGGTGTAGGTTCTTTCCTTGAAACGATAGGGATTGGCCTCTCTAAGTCTCCTCTAGCCAGCAATTTGAACTGTAGTATTGTGTCTTGGCGGTTGCTCCACAAGATCATCATCTTGAGCTGCATCTTTGCCTTTCTTCCTTTTCCCTGTTGTCTTGACCCCCATTGGTAGAGTTAGGATGATCACTGGTCTGTCCGTGCTTGCTAGGCATGCGGGTACTAGTACGGCACCCCGGAGGCCTCTCAGTCTTGCCCCTCTTGGTAGCAACACGGTTGCCATCACTAGAACCACCTGTGAATAAGCAAATAAAGGGGGAATATCAGTGGGGTAAGTGTACATGTCATCACGAACAAGGAGGGCAAAAATTATCACATGTGAACAAGTGTTTTGATGAAGTTGAGAAAATCTGGTTGGGTTGACAAATTGGCCGGTAGAACCGGGCTATAGACCGGACCACCCGGTCAGGCAGCCGGCCTGCCGGGTGACACGCCGACCCATCTGGCGTATGAGCCGGCACACCAGGCCGGAGGCCGGGGCATGTATATGACCACTAAAATCCAGATTTTGTGCAACAATCTCATGCAAAAGCTCATGTACTTGTACACATATGATAACTAAGATATGGTGAACATCATGAGTTGAGATGCATGGCATTCCAATGGCACAAGGTACTAAACCTAATCCTAACCCTAACCATAGATACTCAAATCCCACAAATATGGAGCAATAGACAAGGGGATCCAAGAGATAGGGAGGAGAGGGGATGAATTACCCGAAGACATTGATCTCCTTGCTCAATGGAGCAAGAAAAACATCAAAGGAGGGATTGGAGAGCAAAATCCCAAGAACTCCAAAAATAGCTTGAGTGCGACCAATTCCTTTGGTGGAGAACCTCCAAAGGGCCCGATCTATGGTGGAGTGGTGTATGGGGAGTTTCTAGTGGTGGGAAGGCACTAGGGAGTGAGGGGGAGGCAGGGGGAGGTGTCAATGGCGGCTGGCAGGTCGAGGAGAAGTGTGGCGAAGAAACCCCAAGGGGTATCTTTAACCACGACTTAAACCTCGTCGGCCGGCAGACGGGCCGGCAGACCGGGCTATGCACCGGGTGGGCCGGCAGCACAGCCGGCAGCGCCAGACAACTCCCTGCAACTCTCCCTTTGAACTTTATTTTAAAAACAAATGTTCTGTGGATTCAAATGATGACATGCACAATACAGATGGATAGATATGGAACGAGGAGCATAGACCTGGGGTAGGAACACATGTTTTCTAGGCATACCCATTGGAGTGAAATCCAAACAAGGTGTAAATAGCAACAATGGGCATGATTCGAAATATATGAAGAACCACAAACTTTTTGAAACAAAAAGATTTTACAATAAGATCAGTTAGCTTCATAGAATAAAAGCACTTAGTGAAATTGAGGCTAATGAGTGGCGGGGGATTACTCCCTATTTTAAAGCAAAAATTTCATGAACCGCGAAGATACATGCTTGAGTCCATATTTTGACATTGGGTCTATTTATGTTGCACATATAGGTATGCACCATACCAAGAGATGGTAAGATGACTATCCCCATATATGTTGCATAACCAAGCTAGATAGCAAGTTAAAATCAAGAATGTAGTGCAAGAAGTTGTTCAATCTAAGTTTTTAGGATCAAGAATACCAAGTTGTCCTCTCAAGTTCACAAACCGGGCTTCATCCAAAGGCTTAGTCAAAATGTCCGCCAATTGGTACGTTGTTCCCACATGAGTGAGCTCAATGTCCCGGTTGGCAACATGGTCACATAGGAAGTGATGGCGAATGTCAATATGTTTTGTGCGGCAATGTTGAACTGAGTTGTTGGCGATCTTTATTGCACTTTTCTTGTCACATAGAAGAGGCACCGTACCAAGAGACACACCATAGTCTTTCAAGGTTTGCTTCATCCATAACAACTGAGTGCAACAAGATGCCGCTGATATGTATTCGGCTTCGGTAGTGGATAGGGCAGTGGATTTTTTTTCTTAGATGACCAACTCACCAATGACCGGCCAAGAAATTGGCAAGCCCCAGAGGTAGACTTATGGTCAACCTTATCACCAGCCCAATCGGAATCCGAATAGCCTATGAGTTCAAAGGTTGACCCCTTTGGGTACCATAGCCCGAGAGTAGGAGTAAGAACAAGGTTTCTTAAGATCCGTTTGACCGCCACCAAGTGGCTCTCTTTAGGAGCAGATTGAAAACGAGCACACATCCCGACACTTAACATGATATCCACCCTAGAAGCACAAAGGTAGAGCAAGGATCCAATCATGGACCGGTATACCTTTATATCCACATCCTTCTCATCATCACATGAGCCAAGCTGCCCCTTTATGGGCATGTGTGTCTTCATTGGACTTGCCTTGGTCATGTTAAACTTCTCCAGCATGTCCTTCACATACTTTTCTTGGGAAACTAGCACAGTGGTCCTCGCAAATGCGAGGGCATCATCTTTAGTGTGTCGATGGTATAAGTGTTAAGATACAATAATACAGTTTTACAACTATAATAATGGCATCATGGTAAACAAAGTATCACATATGCGAGTATCATCTCAGACTATCTTACATTTGTAGGCAAATAATGAAATCTGTGAAGACAAAACCATGTATATCATTTCAAAGTGATATTACAGAAGTAGACAAAACTGTAAGTTTACGTGATGTTATCTTTCAGTTGAACGGCATTTAATTTCCATACCTTGCGAGAAGCCAGTGGTGAATTAGATCTATGTGTCCATTAAGCAAAAATGGTATTTTTGTGTGATGTGATGTTCTCATCGATAGCACAACATCTGTGCTATTTCGTCGGAGGTGATGTTCTCATCGATAAAGTGACATATGTAGTGACTTCGATAATTTTGAAATTGACTCTGGTTTTGTATATTCACCTGGTGTGTCAACTAATGCTTATGTTTCATAAATACTGAACGATGCATGTAGATACTTGCACATATTGATCGATTTACACTTTGTTTTTTGACAAAACTCTTCATATCATAACACATATATATGTGAATTGCCACCACATTCTAGCTTGTAGCTAGTGTACATACATACATTTTATTACAGAGCGTATCTCTCGCATTTCTCTTTTGACTTGACTCATCTCAAGCTAGGCAGGTTTGACATGTTTTTTGCGAAAGCAGGTTTGGCATATATATGCTCCTATTTTCTCTACTCAATCTACTATTGTCTTACCCACTCTTTAGTGGTGTATCTATTTTTACCATGTGTTTAATATGGAAACGTGCAGCTCAAATGGTTGTACCGAGCTGCCTAGATAAAGGGCAATATATTTGCTTGCTTTCTCGTGTCATAAATAGATACGTTTCAGGATTGTTAATTCACAATTAGGCAAAGAAAAATTAATCCTAGTCAACTTTTTAAGACACTCATTAACCTCCAACCTTTTCCATAACTAAAAAAGCATTTATTAATTTCAAGTTATGTTTTTCTCAAATTCTCACTTTGTACATTGCATTTTGATTATCCTTTTTTTTGCCAATCGCATCTTTATTATCTAATTTTTATACAACTTTCATGTATAGGTTTTTTTCGAATGGTACCTCCCTGTACCAGTTATATGCTCCAAACTGTATATCAGTTAAAATTATATATACTCCCCTATCTATAAAAGTGTCTTAACTTTGCCTAAATTTAGATGTATCTAAACATGCATTAACTTTATCTAAATTTTGATGTACCTGAATATGTCTTAACTTTGTCTAAATTTAGATTTATCGGAATAATATTTAGTATCCACAAATGTAGATACATCTAAATATAGACAAACCTAATATATTCTAAATTCAATCGAGGGAGTAGTTAAAAATAATTTAAACATGCATATCAGACACTCGCGCTATTTTTTTGATTTTTAATGAGGCCGACCCGAGTAGAAAATTGTACATGCTATTGATCGTCCGAGCATGTAAAAAATCGTGCATGCCATTGATGGTCCGAGCATGTTTGAGGCTAGCAAAAGTGAGAACCAACCTGTGGTTGGACGGTTAGGAGGGCACTAGCACCTCCAGTCCACCAGAGTTTCAAATTCCAGATTTGACACTTTTTTGTCTCATAAAGGCGGAATATTCTTCAGCGGGAGGCGACGTTCCCGTCGATAGCGAGACGCCTGTGGTGACTTTGTCAATCTCAAGACCCGCCGGATCAGTTCTTCAACGCAGTCTCTTGGAGGTGCTCATAGGGATAGGTGTGCGTGCGTTATAGAGGTGAGTGTGTGCGCGTATGTATGAGCGTCTTTAATTTTCGCAAAAAAAAGCTAGCAAAAGTGCCCAAACAGGAAAAATAATATCCACCGAAATGGCAATGCACATTAATCGTATGAAATCTTCGTTAGCTACTGTGATTAGCACCGTTGCCGTACTATTTTATTATTTCCTTGTATACCCAATAGCATTTGTACCTGATACTGATATGTTTAGAATCTGATATTATGTACGATGCAACCTCTCACATGGTATATTCCTTCAGAGTTCTAATCTTATACGTTAAATGCAGCTTGCCAAATCTAGCTTGCCATATAGACGTTAAGGACGTGGCCTTCTCTACCTATCAGATTTTTAAAACAAAATCTATCTGTTGATTAGTTTTTTTGTGCACGGCAGTTTTTTTTAACAATCTTTGAGATTTGAGATATGTTTTAAGTGTATTCATATGGCTGTCACGTGCCATGAATTTAGTTTTGGACACGCATACTGTTGTACGTAACACTACCTAACTTTTAACCACGTACGTTAAGATTAAAATCATTGGTTCATATTTTTTAGGCATATGTGGATTAACCAGGTGCTTCAAAAAACACCCTTATTTTGCTTTTAGTATATAATAGATAGATGAAGGTGCCATTTGCAAGCTGCCTTACTTGAAAGCCTAAAAAGAACTTCAATTCCCCCATCATGGACATCTGAAATTTCCTGGTCATCAACAGCTCAAAAGCCTTGTTATGTTCAGGGTTAGTTCCACCAAATATAATATCATCAACATAAATTGGACATAAGAATAGGCCACCCCCTTTAACCCGCTTGGTAAAAAGGGTGGAATCGACGATACCCATGCTGAACCCATCCTTGAGTAGGAAATCCCTAAGGTACTCATACCAAGCACGTGGAGTTTTCTTGAGACCATAGAGTGCCTTATGGAGTAAATACACATGGTTGGGACGGAAGGGGTCTTCGAAACCTGGGGGTTGAGCCACATATGCAGTTTCTTTTAGGGGACCATTCAAAAAATGCACTTTTCACATCCATTTGATATAGCTTGAAATTGTGAAAAGATGCAAATGCAAGCAAAAGGTGAATAGCTTCAAGACGGGCAACCGATGCAAAGGTGTCCACATAATCCATACCTTCTATTTGGGCAAACCCTTGCGCCACTAACCTTGCTTTATTTCTTATAACAATTCCATTCTCATCTTGCTTGTTCTTGAACACCCATTTGGTCCCAATGACATTGATGTAATGATCTTTGGGTTTCTCAACTAGAGACCATACTTTATTGCGGGTGAAACATTCCAATTCTTCTTGCATGGCAAATACCCAATCTTGATCAACCAAGGCTCTGTGTACCTTGAGTGGCTCAAAACTAGACAGAAAATCATGATGTTGACAATAAGTGATAAGTAATGCATGGTGTCTACGAGTTACCACTCCTCTTGAGATGCTACCAAGGACTTGATCTACTTTCATGTCACTTGCCCTTGAAGCAGCCTTGATCTTCCGAATGGTTCCTTCATGATCAATAAAAATTCATCTCTTGCTAGTTCTTGATCATGAGGGGCAACTTGAGCTTGACCATGGGATGAGGATGATTCTTGATCATCATCTTGGCCTTGCTCAGGAGGATGAAGGTTTTCTTCTTGTTCTTCGGAATGCGGCTCATCTTGAGTAGAGGATGAATCTTGGGCTGTACTTGATGGTTCATCTCCATCAGCTTGATCATTAGTATGGATCTCCTAGGGCCGAATGTGCCCAATGCCCATAAGCTTGATGGCATTAGAATGATCAACATCACCTGCAGCACATGGAACAACTTGCTCCACTTGGGAGCCATTATCCTCCAAGAACACCACATCACAAGATGCTTCAATAGTCCCACTGGACTTGTTGTAGTATCTATAGGCGTGGGAGTTCTCCGCATATCCAACAAATATACCCTCTATAGTTCTAGTTTCAAATTTACCAAGCTTCTCTTTATTGTTTTTAACAATACATTTGCATCTAAAGACACGAATGTACAAGACATTAGGCTTGTTACCTGTGACAAGCTAATATGCACTACAAGAAAAGTTTCCATGGCCGACGAAGTTGAAGTCGCGCCGTGGTTGCTAATGCACCATGGCCGATGATTTTTGCTCTCTCCATGGTGCATGTCAAAACTTTTTTTTTCTCGTTTTTGAGGCCACCTAGCCCGACGAAAGCATCCAAAACGTCGCGTATGGTGGCCCGGGACATGGTGCATCATGAATTCTCGGGTGCGCCGGCCGAGTCAACACAAATCCGCACAGCCCAGGGATGTAGGGCCCAGATGGCATCCTCTCTAGCATTGTTTTTTTCTCGATCGCGCCATCTCGTTCAACGCTCTCTGACCGAGCCGTTTACGATGCAGGATCATGGGTCCCGCATGTCATCCTCTATGAACCCAAATTCTTTCTTTTCTTGGATTTTTTGACCCCATGATTTCTGGCTACTTCCTTTTTCTTCTGATCCCGTGCCGTCTTGGAAATGTTGAGACCGCTGCAGCAAAATGGGACCCGCATGTCATCCTCTATGTGCAATGAAGTTTCTTTCTTGGAGTTATTTTTGGCACCTGATATTTGGTCACTTGCCTTTTTCTTTCGATCTCATGCCGCCTCTCAAACGTTGATACCGCTGCTGCTAAATGGGACCTGCATGTCATCCTCTATGTGAAATCAAGTTTCTTTTCTTGGAGTTATTTTTGGCACCTGATATTTGGTCACTTGCCTTTTTCTTTTGATCTCATGCCGCCTCTCAAACGTTGATACATCTGCTGCTAAATGGGACCCGCATGTCATCCTCTACGTGCTATCAAGTTTCTTTTCTTGGAGTTATTTTTGGCACCTGATATTTGGTCACTTGCCTTTTTCTTTCGATCCCGTGCCGCCTCTCAAACGTTGATACCGCTGCTGCAAAATGGGACCCGCATGTCATCCTCTATGTACAATCAACCTTCTTTTCTTAGAGTTATTTTTGGCACCTCATATTTGGTCACTTGCCTTTTTCTTTCGTTCCCATGCCACATTTGAAACTTTGAGACCACTGCTGCAAAATGGAACCCGCATGTCATCCTCCATGTACAATAAAAGTTTCTTTTCTTGGAGTTATTTTTGGCACCTGATATTTTGTCACTTGCCTTTTTCTTTCGATCCTGTGCCGCCTCTGAAACGTTGAGACCGCTGCTGGCTCATGGGACCCGCATGTCATCCTCTATGTACAATCAAGTTTCTTTTCTTGGATTATTTTTGGCTCCTGATATTTGGTCACTTGCCTTTTTCTTTTGATCTCATGCCGCCTTTGAAACGTTGAGACCGCTGCTGCAAAATGGGACCCGCATATCATCCTCTATGTACAATAAAAGTTTCTTTTCTTGGATTATTTTTCACTCTCTGATTTTTGGCTATTTCCTTTTTTTCGATGCCCCGCTGCCTTGGAAACGTTGAGGATGCTGCTGCCTCATGGGTCCCGCATGTCATCCTCTATGAACAATAAAAGTTTCTTTTCTTGGATTATTTTTGGCTCCTGATATTTGGTCACTTGCCTTTTTCTTTCGATCTCATGCCGCCTTTGAAACATTGAGACCGCTGCTGCAAAATAGGACCCGCATGTCATCCTCTATGTACTATAAAAGTTTCTTTTCTTGGATTATTTTTCACCCTCTTATTTATGGCTATTTCCTTTTTCTTTCGATCCCCTGCTGCCTTGGAAACGTTGAGGATGCTGCTGCCTCATGGGCCCCGCATGTCATCCTATATGAACAATAAAAGTTTCTTTTCTTGGATTATTTTTGGCTCCTGATATTTGGTCACTTGACTTTTTCTTTCGAGATCATGCCGCCTTTGAAACATTGAGGAAGCTGCTGGCTCATGGGTCTCGCATGTCATCCTCTATGAACAATGAAAGTTTCCTTTGTTGGATTTATTTTTACCCCTAATTTCTGGCTATTTGCCTATTTATTTTGATCCCCTTCCCCCTTTGAAACGATGAGGACGCTGCTGGCAGGTCGGTCCCACATGTCATCCTCTATGAACAATAAAAGTTTCCTTTGATGGATTTATTTTTGACCCCTAATTAATTTCTGGCTATTTCCTTTTTTCTTTTGATCCCCTGCCGCCTTGGAATCGTTGAGAATGCCGCTGCCTCATGCGTCCCGCATGTCATCCTCTCAGAACGGTAATGTTTATTTTCTTGGATTTTGTTTACCAACTAATTTTTGGCTTATTTTTTCTTTTGATCTCCTGCCGCCTTCAAAACATTGAGGATGCTGTTGGCTCACGGGTCCCACATGTCAGCCTCTATGAACAATAAACGTTGAGATGCTGCTGCCTCATGGGTCCCGCATGTCATCCTCTATGTACTATAAAGTTTCTTTTCTTGGATTTTTTCGCCTCTGATTTTTGGCTATTTCCTTTTTCTTTTGATCCCCTGCCGCCTTGGAAATGTTGAGTAAGCTGCTGACTCATGGGACCCACATGTCATCCTCTATGTACAATAAAAGTTTCTTTTCTTGGATTATTTTTCACCATATGATTTATGGTTATTTCCTCTTTCTTTCGATCCCCTCCTGCCTTGGAAACGTTGAGGATGCTGCTGCCTCATGGGTCCCGCATGTCATCCTCTATGAACAATAAAAGTTTCTTTTCTTGGATTATTTTTGGCTCCTGATATTTGGTCACTCCCTTTTTTTGGCGGCAATAGTTTTGCCAATCCTCTTTGGAATCAGAGAAGGGCATGATACTTCAAATCAAGAAGGTTGCAATCCTCTTTCTGCAAAGGTTGTATTTCTAGATAGCTAAGGTGGATTCGAATCTGCCGTGGTTCAGGCAGCTCAGGTAAGCCTTCTTGCACTGATTAGTGGAAGTTGTGTATAGCAAGGTCAAGACATGTGGCTCAGTGTAATGTATTTGAATCATGTTGTGGGTTCAATCTGATAGTTCTCTAACACATCAGCCAAAATACAAATTAAGTTTTTTTCTAAAACGGAAATGCAAATTAAGATGAACACAAACATTAGTTATCATAAAGCTGATTATACATACATACTTTCTAAGAGCAAAAGCTTGCCACCCATACAATTAATTAGCAGTTCAGATAAGATAACCTTATATAAGTATAACTACACATGCATTTGCGAAGGGCTCATGGGACAACAGAACTAGACAACCACGAACTTCATGACCAACATGTCACAGCGGCATCGAAAGATCTTGACCTTCAACTTTGATACAATGCGAAATTTGGCACCGTCAATGAACTTTTTCCACCTGGAAGTAACAGCCAAGCGGCCATCTGTGGGACTGACGGAGTACCGTCCCTCCACGGTGAGACCTTGACTCTTCATGACGAGGGATATTTTGCCCCTTCGGCCGGCATTGAGATCCTTGGAGATACTTTTAGGCAATTTCTGATTCAAAGCAAGAGATACCACCAAAAATTAGTCAATGGCACTAATGCACTGAACCATATGATACTTTGAGCAGAAGACATCAAGATAAGAACAGTTCTGCTGACATATACTCACAAACATAGCCTTCAGATGCGTCCTGGTCACCACACGGGTGGCCACAACAATGAGCTGAGACCTCGGTGATCTGGCTGGGGCAGGGGGTGGTACACGAGCTGGTGATGAGGAGACTGCTAGGCAGGTGAAGTAAACGGTGCCTCTAGAGGAACCGGTGCTTATGCAGGAGACTGTTGGGCAGATGCAGTAAATGGTGCCTCTAGAGGAACCAGTGCTGATGGAGGAGCCTCTTGGGCAGGTGTAGTATACGGGGCCTCTACAGGAACCGATGCTGATGTAGGGGCCTGCTGGGTAGATGCAGTAAACAGTGCTGGTACAGGAACCGGTGCTGATACAGGAGAGTGGGAAGCCGGTGCCGGTGCTGGTGTGGGTGCCCTTAGTGACATCCGTTCCTGTTCCATCAGGGGATCTGCAACTTTGATCATGTTAAACCCAGCAAGCTAGAACAGAGAGAATGGTTTAGAACAACTGCTTGGAATGCAGTAATCAAAGGATATGAGTACAAGAAAAGTTACATATTATATATTTGAAAGTGTCTCCAACTCTGTAAGCAGTTACATATATCTGCCCTTTTGAGTTTCTGATCCTGAGCTCATCGCCCTTCTTCAGACCGTAGTCAAAAGCAAACTTTTTCCAGTCATGTCCATACAAATATGTGATGGCCTGCGTCTTGTAGACATACACCTCATAGACCATGTAGGTGTTCATCAATTTTCCATTTCCATGCATAGTGAAAGACCCTTCATGCGGACACATCTGGTTAATCATTGGACGAAGTTCACAAGGTACAGTCTGCATGTGAAAATTGATACTAATGTAAGAAGGAAGACTGAAAATAAGACTTTACTATATGCCAATTCATGCTAAACCACTGAGAATACATACCTGTAACTCTGTGAAGGAGTTATTACAAAGGTAGATAGAGCCATATGAGGTGTTATATACAGGGTCTGTACATGGGCCCGCCATATTCCCGCAAGCTCAGCATCGAGATGGTGAAGGAAACATGAGAGGTACTACTGGTGCATAGCGCAGAATGTAAGTGGAAGAATTAGGTTGTGTAAAGTGCATAGTTCAGAGCAATGCGAATGTTGACAAGCGAGTGCATAACACTATGTTAAAACTGAAGAGTGAAAATTTAGTGTATGTTGAATATAAGCATGCTAATTTCGTATTTCTGAATTCCAAAAAATCATTAGACAGAGCCGGTGATAATATCAGACATAAATCATGGCATGTATATGTGGCTTAAGAAAATATACCCGAACCCTTGGATGGTTACGGCTCGGCTGGTCCTTGGACTTGAGCTTATATACGCATCCAGAAAGTGGGGATGACAGTAACTTGGTGGCAGCCTCTGCAGATGCCTCATTACCAGCAGTTACAATCCTTTTGACCAATGAAGGCTTAGCAGTTTCAGTCTGCATATGAAAAAATTGAAACAGGACATCAGCAGTGATATTAAATGAATCTATGAGACACTGATGCATATAGTGCTGGATGTAAGTGGAAGAATAGGGTTGTGTGTAAGCATTAGACAAAGCCGGCAATAAACAGACAAAAATCAAATCATGTATGGGGATTAAGAAAATATACCTGCTTCCTGAAAAGGATACCACCCAGTTGGCCCGTGACCTTGTGCTTGTAGAGGTTTTCAGAAGATGGTGGCAGCACCATCGTCTTCACAGCAGCCTCATCAGGATCATTTTTTATCCATTTGAGTAGAGGCACATAAGTTTCATCCTGCATATGAATAGCAACAGAACTCGGCATTGATATTTAATAAATCTATGAGACAGACTGATGCATATAGTGTGGGATGTAAGTGGAAGAATAGGGTTGTGCATAGACAACAATTCACAACAATGCAAATGACTACAAAAAAAAGCCAATGGAACTCAACAGTTTATATACTGGATGAGACAGACTGAAAATTAAAAAATTAGTGTATGATGATTGTAAGCAAACGTGGTGTTTCTGAACTTTTGGTAAGCATTAGACAAAGCCAACAATAATTAAACAGATAATAATAAAACCATGTATGTGGATTAAGAAAATATACCAGATTCATTAAAAGGTCACCACCCAGCTGGCCCATGGCCTCGTGCTTGTTGAGGTTTTCGGAAGATGGTGCTGGCACCATCGTCCTCACAGCAGCCTCATCAGCCACATTTTGTATCCACTTGAGTAAAGGCACATCAGTTTCAGCCTGCATAAGAATGGGAACAGATCTCAAAAGTGATATTGAATGACTCTGAGACAGACTGATGCATATAGTGCTGGATGTGTATGGACAACAGTTCACAACAATGCAAGGGTGTGTTCGGTTCTGAAACGGCGTGGAATGGAATGGAATGGATCCATTTCAGAGGAATGGAATGGTTACTTTTTTGTTCGATTGGGAAAATTTGAGAGCAGAACAGATCGAGGTTAAACTAATCTTTTGTCTCAAAATTGTAATTAACAATGGCAAATGACATTTCAATCTCGAAGTCGTAATTAACAGCGCCTCATGGTGCTCTTTTAATCTAAAAACGTAATTAAACATCACTTATTGTTGGGTTAGGGGAACTGGAGAGTAGATGAACATTAGTGTATGATGATTGTAAGCAAACGAATTTGGTGTTTCTAAACTTTTGGCAAGCATTAGAAAAAACCGACAGTAAACAGATAAAAATCAAGACATGTATGTGGATTAAGAAAATATACCATATTCATTAAAAGGTCACCACCCAGCTGGCACGTGGCCTTGTGCTTGTAGAGGAATTTAGAAAATAGGGGCGGCATCAACATACTGGCAGCCTCATCAGCCGCAGTTTTGATCTTCCTTTTGAGTAAAGTCCCTCAGTAGTGATATTGAATTACTGTATGAGATAGACTGATGCATATAGTGGATGCAGTTAGCCTTTTGCACCATGAACACTAGCTGTGGACAGACAAAAAGACTAGTTGACTCAGCTTTGTCTAGATATGCATGTGCTACCTCCATCCCAAAGCTTAAGGCTTATTTCTTTTTAAGAAGTCAAACCAAGTATAGTTTGACCGAACTTTTAGAATATTCTATCAACAAATATAATATTTTGTAGATACCGTAGGAAAATATATTTCATCATATATTTAATGATATTAATTTTGTATTTTGCATGTTAATGATTTTTGATAAAAGCTTAGTCAAACATGGCATAGTTTGACTTTCTAAAAATAATATAAGCCCTAAGCTTTGGGATGGAGGTAGTAGTATCTAGAGCTAAAACACATCTAGATACATCCGTATCTATAGATAGTTGAGTCAATTAATTTGGATCTGAGGGAGTATCAGATTCAGACTACATCATGGTAAGTTGGTTAAAAAAAATTTACCCCTGGGCGGTCCCTGCCCAGCTCGGCAGTGGCATTTCGCTTCTTGTGCTGCAGATCGGGCCATGCTCCTGCAGCAGGTGGGGCGCTATTCTCGTTCCCCATAGCCTCAGCATAGAACCTGGAGGTACCAACCTGATACAGAGAATATAGAGCATGGTGTCACAGAGGCTTTACGCACAAACAACTGAAGACATGTGCTACTTTAAGCATCTTCCAGCACAGGAACAGATTGAGGATGCAGACAGACACATAAAGGAAAAGAGTGGGTAAGCAAACGGAGTACATGCTTTGCGTGGATGGGGACGCAGCTCAGGCTCAGCCAAGTGCCCACATGCGTGGTGGCCTTATGCTCCATTGTCTCCCTGAGGTCTTTCCTATCATGTAGAAGCTAACAAAAGATACAATGAGGATCAACAGAAATTACAAAGGTTGCAAATGTCAACAAATAAAGGAAGAACACCCCAATACAAGCAAAGATAGCCCCCGCCTACCCCCCATCAATCACTCCCAGCGCGACGGTGACCAGAAAGACACCCCTTTGCCCAGAATAGGAAAGAGATGCTCCTAGCTAGGTAGCAAGATCTCGAGGTGAGCAAAAAGAACCGATCTTGAGAAAGGAAAGAACATTACTAGTACTACCTAATCCACTTGGTCTAGATGCAGCTTACCACTCCAAGATGGATGCCTGGACGGTGGAGGCGAAAGGAGTGGATTGAGCTAGCGGCTTGCATCGATCGGCACTCGATCGGGAGAGAAGGGGGAGCTACATAAAGGGGAGGGGTAACATATTTTATTACACAGTGAACTTACTGATGTGACTAGTCATTACATGTCTCGCTGAAACTGGGGCCCATAGTGTGGCACCCCAAATTCACTTGAAGCTGCCCGGCGGGACGCATTGGCGCGTCAAGAAAACCCCCGAATTGTAGTGGGGAACTTAAACATTTCACAAAAAATCGAAATTCAAGCACACCGCCCCACGTGCCAAGCACGCGGGCTGTTCCTTCCTCTTCCTCCTCCCCTATCCGAAATACCCCCAAATCCCAAGCTCAGAAAAAAGCCCCCAAATCCCCTGGCCGCCATGCATGTCCTCGTTGACCCGCTGGAGATCGTTCCCGGACGAGGCGGACCCCCCGCCCTGAGATCCCGAGTTCCGTCCATCCTCGAGGCACTATGTGCTATCTCGCAGCCGCGGCTTGAGGGCGATGCAGAGGAAGTTCCGCCGTAGTGTGCTGGAAACCATGCAAGATCACCGGCGTGATGTATCCCGATAGGAACTGGTCAAGGCTTTGCTATTCGCAAAAAAAATTGTGGGCCAAGAACTGGTCAAAGCTTCGTCGATGCCTTGCCGCGAGAGGCTTGGAGTCCATAGTCAATAAACTAGCTGCTCGAGGACTTGGGCGGTTTACACCGATTCATATTAACTGACTCAAGTTTGTCAAGATGCAGATGTATCTAGTCTAGTTAACAAATACATCTAGATACATCCATATCTAGACAAAATTGAGTCAATTAATATGAATCAGAGGGGAGTACCTGAAAGTGGTTCATGCTACCGATTAATGCGCTGGCAGGACTCGCTGTAGGAGTAATTGTGCTACTACGCGTACGATGAACTGATTATGTGTGTGTCAAATTTTGCAACGCGATCATCCACTGAATGCTGAATTATAGTTCTAGCGCCAAAGGCATACAAATAATAACATAGATAGTACATACAACAGCACCAGAACATAAAGGTACGAATCATAAAGTAGCTAAACATTTTGCATCAGGGTTGGGTGGTCCTGAGACTACCCGGACGCCCCTGATGATCCAGGTGTGCATCCACTTCAACGCAAAGCTGTGTACTCGGTCCAAGACCTACTTCTATAGGCTGGATAATCTCAGGTGCATGACCTTCGTCTATGAAAGGCTCGTCATCAGTACCATCCACAGGTGCATCAGGCTGGGTGGTCTTGAGACTACCCGGGCGCCCCTGATGATCTCCCGGCGTGCATCCACTTCAACTCAAAGTTGTGTACTCGGTCCACGGCCTCCTTCTGTAGGCTGGATAATCTCTGGTGCAGGAACTTCGTCTATGAAAGGCTCATCATCAGTACCATCCACAGGTGCATCAAACTGAGAGTCATCTTCAACTCTCCGATCAAATTGAGAGACCTCTTCAACTCTATGTTTTTGCAATTAGAACATCAACCGATTAGACAAACATCTAAGGGATGCAACCTAAACAAATGTCGTTTTACAGATTTACCTTCTCATCTGGCATAGCACAGGTCCCAGAGCTAAAACCCGTTTCATGAAGCAAGCGTTTTTTCTCTCCTTCCCGTTCATCCATCTGCAACAAGTTAAATTTGAGTACAGAACCTTGCACAGCAATGCAAACTATTGATCGAAGCAGTGACATCATCAATATAAATAATTAACTACATATACCAGCACACATACAGTGTGAGCAAGATCTGCTTCTCCCGCTAAAGGATCATTATATGGTTCACCATGATAAACCCACCTAATATATGTGCGGTCCATCCCAAAAATGTGTAAATGATCTTCCACTACATGGTGAGGCCTCTTCTCACCATTCATACATGTGCAGCGCGGGCAATACACGTCCAGGTTGTGACCTTCATGAGCTCTAACAAACCCCATAAAGTGTTGAATACCATTTATATATGAAGGGGAAGATAAGTGTCCATGCAGTATCCAAGTTCTATCCATCTGTTTAATTATGAGATACAGTGGTTGGTGATTAATTTAAGGCGAAGTAGGAAATGTATATCCATCGAGTACAAAACTATACTATATGATTATGCATTTCAGCAATCATGTCGAGTACAAAACTAAAAATGCCCATCGACATTTTAGCAAACAGACCGAGTACAAAACTCTGCCATGGCATTTCAGCAAATTAACGGATCGAGTGCAGAACTGACTATATATGCCCACGCAAATGAGCAAATTGATCAAGGACAAATCGAGCGGAAAACTATAAAGTGCCAATTAGTTCGAGCATACTGACGAATTTTTTAGCAGCATCAAGAAAATACAAATCTTTAGGCCGTCTTGCCCGATGCATGATTGAGCTAGAGATAGCAGCCCTACTGTGGATCAACTTGGCCGCCGGTGCATCTCGAGAAGAACGACGGGGAGGGGAAGCTTCTTCTCACGGACGAGACAGGGAGGGGAAGCTCTTCGCACGGACGGGGATGAGTTGAGTAGGGGTGGGTGGTGAGTTGATGTCTACGTTCCCCCTCCTTTCCTGTAGACAGTGTTGGGCCTCCAAGTGCAGAGGTTTGTAGAACAGCAGCAAGTTTTCCCTTAAGTGGATCACCCAAGGTTTATCGAACTCGGGAGAGTCAAAGATATCCCTCTCATGCAACCCCGCAACCACAAAGCAAGAAGTCTCTTGTGTCCCCAAACACCTAATAGGTGCACTAGTTCGGAAGAGATAGTGAAATACAGGTGGTATGAATATATATGAGCAGTAGCAACGGTGCCAGAAAATAGCTTGCTGGCGTGTAGTTGATGGTGGTAGTATTACATTGCAGATGTAACACAATATGAAACAAGCAGTGAGTAACTCAGCAAATTTAGGAAACCTAGGGATTACACTTTCACTAGTGGACACTCTCAACATTGATCACATAAAGAATAGATAAATGCATACTCTACACTCTTGTTGGATGATGAACACATTGCGTAGGATTACACGAACCCTCAATGCCGGAGTTAACAAGCTCCACAATAATGCTCATGTTTAAGTAACCTTAAGTGTAAGATAGATCAAAACGACTAAACCAAGTACTAGCATAGCATGCACTGTCACCTTCATGCATATGTAGGAGGAATAGATCACATCAATATTATCATAGCAATAGTTAACTTCGCAATCTACAAGAGATCATGATCATAGCATAAACCAAGTACTAACACGGTGCACGCACTGTCACCTTTGCACACATGCAGGAGGAATAAAACTACTTTAATAACACATCACTAGAGTAGCACATAGATAAATTGTGATACGATGCACATTGCAATCATAAAGAGATATAAATAAGCACTTCACTACGCTCTTCAACGGTGAATAAGTACTTCGTGAAATATAGCCTAAGAGACCCACACGGTGCACACACTGTCACCTTTACACACGTGGGACAAGGAGTCTCCGGAGATCACATAAGTAAAACCCACTTGACTAGCATAATGACATCTAGATTACAAGCATCATCATATGAATCTCAATCATGTAAGGCAGCTCATGAGATTATTGTATTGAAGTACATAGGAGAGAGATGAACCACATAGCTACCGGTACAGCCGAGCCTCGATGGAGAACTACTCCCTCCTCATGGGAGCAGCAGCGGTGATGAAGATGGCGTGGAGATGGCAGCGGTGTCGATGGAGAAGCCTTCGGGGCACTTCCCCGCTCCGGGTGCCGGAACAGAGACTCCTGTCCCCGATCTTGGCTTCGCGACGGCGGCGGCTGCGGAACTTTTCTCGTATCGTGGCTTCCTCCTAAGGGTTTTCGTGGGGCTTTATAGGCGAAGAGGCGGCGCGGGGGGTCAAAGGGGCGACCACACCATAGGGTGGCGCGGCCCAGCCCTGGCCGCGCCACCATGTCATCTGGGGCCCACAGGGCCCCCCTGGCGGCTCTCGGGTGTTGGATGCTTCCGGGCAAAATAGGAACCAGGCGTTGATTTCGTCCAATTCCGAGAATATTTCGTTACTAGGATTTCTGAAACCAAAAACAGCAGAAAACAGGAACGGCATTCGGCATCTTGTTAATAGGTTAGTTCCGAAAATGCACGAATATGACATAAAGTGTGCATAAAACATGTAGGTATCATCAATAAAGTAGCATGGAACATAAGAAATTATCGATACGTGGGAGACGTATCAGCATCCCCAAGCTTAGTTCTGCTTCCCGGCAGGTAAAACGATAACAAAGATAATTTCTGAAGTGACATGCCATCATAATCTTGATCATACTATTTGTAAACATATGTAATGAATGCAGCGATCAAAACAATGGTAATGACATAAGTAAACAACTGAATCATAAAGCAAAGACTTTTCATGAATAGTACTTCAAGACAAGCATCAATAAGTCTTGCATAAAAGTTAGCTCGTAAAGCAATAATTCAAAGTAGAGGTATTGAAGCAACACAATGGAAGATTAAGTTTCAGCGGTTGCTTTCAACTTATAACATGTATATCTCATGGATAGTTGTCAATGCAAAGTAATATAATAAGTGCAATATGCAAGTATGTAGGAATCAATGCACAGTTCACACAAGTGTTTGCTTCTTGAGGTGGAGAGAAATAGGTGAACTGACTCAACATAAAAGTAAAAGAAAGGTCCTTCAAAGAGGAAAGCATCGATTGCTATATTTGTGCTAGAGCTTTTATTTTGAAAACATCAAGAGAGCATAAAAGTAAAGTTTTGAGAGGTGTTTGTTGTTGTCAACGAATGGTAGCAGGTACTCTAACCCCCTTGCCGGACAAACCTTCAAAGAGCGGCTCCCATTTTATTTTATTTTTGGGTGGCACTCCTTCCAACCTTTGCTTTCACAAACCATGGCTAACCGAATCCTCGGGTGCCTGCCAACAATCTCATACCATGAAGGAGTGCCTTTTTATTTTAGTTTTATTATGATGACACTCCTCCCCACCTTTGCTTTCTCAAGCCATGGCTAACCGAATCCTTCGGGTGCCGTCCAACAATCACATACCATGGAGGAGTGTCTATTTTTGATAATTAATTTGGGACTGGGAATCCCATTGCCAGCTCTTTTGCAAAATTATTGGATAAGCGGATGAAGCCACTAGTCCATTGGAAAGTTGCCCAACAAGATTGAAACATAAACACCACATACTTCCTCATGAGCTATAAAACATTGACACAAATAAGAGGTAATAACGTTTGAATTGTTTAAAGGTAGCACTCAAGCAATTTACTTTGGAATGGCGGAGAGATACCATGTAGTAGGTAGGTATGGTGGACACAAATGGCATAGTGGTTGGCTCAAGGATTTGGATGCATGAGAAGTATTCCCTCTCGATACAAGGTTTAGGCTAGCAAGGTTATTTGAAACAAACACAAGGATGAACCGGTGCAGCAAAACTCACATAAAAGACATATTGTAAACATTATAAGACTCTACACCGTCTTCCTTGTTGTTCAAAACTCAATACTAGAAATTATCTAGACCTTAGAAAGACCAATTATGCAAACCAAATTTTAGCATGCTCTATGTATTTCTTCACTAATAGGTGCAAAGTATATGATGCAAGAGCTTAAACATGAGCACAACAATTGCCAAGTATCACATTATCCAAGACATTTTACCAATTACTACATGTAGCATTTTTCAATTCCAACCATATAACAATTTAACGAAGAGGAAACTTCGCCATGAATATTATGAGCTAAGAACACATGTGTTCATACGAACCAGCGGAGCGTGTCTCTCTCCCACACAAGGATGAACTTATTCAGAGAATGAAGATAACAAAACAAAAACAAAAATAAAAGCACACGACGTCCAAGTAAAGTACATAAGATGTGACCGAATAAAAATATAGTTTCACTAGAAGAAACCTGATAAGTTGTCGAGAAGGGGATGCCTTGGGCATCCCCAAGCTTAGATGCTTGAGTCTTCTTAAAATATGCAGGGGTGAACCACCGGGCATCCCCAAGCTTAGACCTTTCACTCTTCTCGATCACATTATATCACCCTCTTCTATTGACCCTTGAAAACTTCTTCACACCAAACTTCAAGCAAACTCATGAGAGGGTTAGTGCATAATCAAAAATTCACATGTTCAGAGGTGACACAATCATTCTTAACACTTCTGGACATTGCACAAAACTTCTGAAAGTTAATGGAACAAAGAAACTCATTCAACTTAACAAAAGCGGCAATGCGAAATAAAAGGCAGAATCTGTCAAAAACGGAACAGTCCGTAAAGACGAATTTAAAGATGGCACCAGACTTGCTCAAATGGAAAGACTCAAAACTAATGAAAGTTGCGTACATATCTGAGGATCACGCTCGTAAATTGGCAGATTTTTTCAATTTTCTACAGAGGACTGTGCCCAGATTCGTGACAGACAGCAATGCTGTTTCTGCAGCGATCCCAAATATAACATCAACTTTAACATAGAAACTTTACTTGGCACAAAAACATGATAAGGAGAGGTTGCTACAGTAGTAAAGAACTTCCAAGACTCAAATATAAAACAAAGTACTGTAGCAAAATAACACATGGGTTATCTCCCAAGAAGTTCTTTCTTTATAACCAGTAAGATGGGCTCAGCAGTTTTAATGATAATGCTCTCATAAGAAATAGTATTTGAAGCAAAAGAGAGCATCAAGAGGCAAATTCAAAACACATTTAAGTCTAACATGCTTCCTATGCATAGGAATTTTGTAAATAAACAAGTTCATGAAGAGCAAAGTAACAAGCATAGGAAGATAAAACAAGTGTAGCTTCAAAAAATTTAGCACATAGAGAGGCATTTTAGTAACATGAAAATTTTTACAACCATATTTTCCTCTCTCATAATAACTTTCAATAGCATCATGAGCAAACTCAACAATATAACTATCACTTAAAGCATTCTTATCATGAGTCTCATGCATAAAATAATTACTATTCCCAACATAAGCATAGTCATTCTTATTAATTATAGTGGGAGCAAATTCAACAAAGTAGCTATCAAATATAGGAGGTATATTGTAATCATAATCAAATTTATCCTCCATAACAGGTGGTAACAAAAGACTACTATCATTATAATCATCATAAATGGGAGGCAAAGTATCATCAAAGTAAATTTTCTCCTCAATGCTTGGGGACTAAAAATATCATGCTCATCAAAGCCAGCTTCCCCAAGCTTAGAATTTTCCATAGCATTAGCAACAATGGTGTTCAAAGCATTCATAGTAATAACATTCCCATTAGCATGCATATAAAGTTCCATGGGTTTCTTAATTCTTTCTTCAAACACATCATGTCCTAATTCAAGATAAAGTTCATAAAGATCTCTCATATTTTTGTTGTTTTCCATTATGCCTAACTAGTGTAAACAAGAAACCAAATGTCGCAATTGCAGAGTCTAAAGGAAATAGCTTCGAGTACTTACAACGGCGCCGAAAATAGCTTAGTAGCCGAGGTCCGGAGTGTGAGTACCTTTTACCTTTCCTCCCCGGCAACGGCGCCGAAAATAGCTTGATGTCTACGTTCCCCCTCCTTTCCTGTGGACAGTGTTGGGCCTCAAGTGCAGAGGAGGTTTGTAGAACAGCAGCAAGTTTTCCCTTAAGTGGATCACCCAAGGTTTATCGAACTCAGGAGGAAGAGGTCAAAGATATCCCTCTCATGCAACCCCAAACCACAAAGCAAGAAGTCTCTTGTGTCCCCAACACACCTAATAGGTGCACTAGTTCGGCGAGATAGTGAAATACAGGTGGTATGAATATATATGAGCAGTAGTGCCAGAAAATAGCTTGTTGGCGTGTAGTTGATGGTGGTAGTATTGCAGCAGTAGTAACACAAGAAAGTAAACAAGCGTAGTAACTCAGCATTTAGGAACAAGGCCTAGGGATTACACTTTCACTAGTGGACACTCTCAACATTGATCACATAATGAATAGATAAATGCATACTCTACACTCTTGTTGGATGATGAACACATTGCGTAGGATTACACGAACCCTCAATGCCGGAGTTAACAAGCTCCACAATAATGCTCATGTTTAAGTAACCTTAAGTGTAAGATAGATCAAAACGACTAAACCAAGTACTAGCATAGCATGCACACCGTCACCTTCATGCATATGTAGGAGGAATAGATCACATCAATATTATCATAGCAATAGTTAACTTCGCAATCTACAAGAGATCATGATCATAGCATAAACCAAGTACTAACACGGTGCACACACTGTCACCTTTGCACACATGCAGGAGGAATAAAACTACTTTAATAACACATCACTAGAGTAGCACATAGATAAATTGTGATACGATGCACATTGCAATCATAAAGAGATATAAATAAGCACTTCACTAGCTCTTCAACAGTGAATAAGTACTTCGTGAAATATAGCCTAAGAGACCCACAGGTGCACACACTGTCACCTTTACACACGTGGGACAAGGAGTCTCCGGAGATCACATAAGTAAAACCCACTTGACTAGCATAATGACATCTAGATTACAAGCATCATCATATGAATCTCAATCATGTAAGGCAGCTCATGAGATTATTGTATTGAAGTACATAGGAGAGAGATGAACCACATAGCTACCGGTACAGCCCCAGCCTCGATGGAGAACTACTCCCTCCTCATGGGAGCAGCAGCGGTGATGAAGATGGCGGTGGAGATGGCAGCGGTGTCGATGGAGAAGCCTTCGGGCACTTCCCGCTCCCACAGGGTCGGAACAGAGACTCCTGTCCCCAGATCTTGGCTTCGCGCGGCGGCGGCTCTGGAACTTTCTCGTATCGTGGCTTCCTCCCTAAGGGTTTTTGATGCAGGGGCTTTATATAGGCGAAGAGGCGGCGGGGTCAAAGGGCGACCACACCATAGGGTGGCGCGGGCCCAGCCCTGGCCGCGCCACCATGTCATCTGGGGCCCACGGCCCCCTCTGCCGGCTCTCGGGTGTTGGATGCTTAGGGCAAAATGAACCGGGCGTTGATTTCGTCCAATTGAGAATATTTCGTTACTAGGATTTCGAAACCAAAAACAGCAAACTGGCACCATGACATCTTGTTAATAGGTTAGTTCCAGAAAATGCACGAATATGACATAAAGTGTGCATAAAACATGTAGGTATCATCAATAAAGTAGCATGGACCATAAGAAATTATCGATACGTCGGAGATGTATCAGGAGTCATGCGGTCGGGCCGCCGGGGTGATAATTAAGGTCGGTAGGTGGTGTTTAATGGAGTTGTGTGTGTAATTTGCCGTGCACAAGGCTGAGGAATAGTCGGTTCCCTTGTGCTGCGTTCAAACTATCCCACCCATGTAGTTTAAATTCACCATATTTTCGTTAAATCGGCATAAAGTTATGTGAGTGGGGGGGGGGGGGGGGAATTACCAAGGTTGCTTGAAAATTAGTAAAACTCGGGAATTATACTTTAAATATGCTCTACTTCGTGTAAAAATCGGGGTGTTGAGGCATGTTGAGCTGTTTTATTTGTACTTTATTCATTAAAACTCCCATTTTATGCACTTTGGATGGAAAGAAATCATCTGTACATAAATTTTGGCAATGCCATTTGCAAACATTAATTGTTTTACATGCCAAGATGCACCCATCCACCAAATATGGGGCAAAAGTTTATCACAATCTAGATATGTATAATTAGTGAGGGACCCCTTTAATTTTGTGCAAGTTTTCCACTAATTAGCTAGAGAGAAGGGGTTAATTAATTAGGCCATGTTAGGGGTTATGTGTTTTAGATTAGGGTTGTGAATTAAAATACAACTTCTTTATTTGTGTGCTATGATTAATCAAAACTAGATCGATCGAGTGTTATTAGAGGCACCTGCCTTTGCGCACAAAGTGCATGAGTGTTGTTGGCCACCAACGCGCGCGAGAGAGAGAGATTGAAATCCCCAAACACATATATATATGTGCATGCATGGTTAGGCCATGCATGCATATTAATTATATATATTGTGAGGCAAATTAATTAAAGTGTGTTTTCATTCGAGACCTTGTCAAAATTCAAGTTAATTAATTTTACTATCAGTGCTAATTATATAATTAATGAATCTCAGTAATGTCCATATATACATGATCAATATAGGCCATATATATTAATTGGGGTTAATCTAGGGTTTACTAGCTATATATATAGAGCAGGGTTTTATTAGATCTGGTTATTAGCTTGGGGTTATGTGTTTTAACTAGGGTTTGATTAGCTAGGGTTAGTTTTATATATATATCGTTTAGGGTTAATGGCACATTTAGAGGACTGCGAGGTCCCCTGGCCTGCTTGATGCACAATTAAGGGGTCGTTGGCCTATAGCTAGCTATATAGGGTTTATGGTTTATGTAGTTAGGGTTTATGTGTTAGGGTTTAATTATAACTTGTTGTGAATTAAATACAACTTTTTATTAGTGTGCTACACAATTAATCAAAACTAGATTGATCGAGTGTGCACAGACATTATTAGAGGCACCCGCCTTTGCGCATAAAGTGCAAGCATAATGTGTGTCGTTGCTGGCCACCAACGATAAAGAGAGAGAGTGAGAGATTATTGAAATCCGCAAGAATGTTCAAATAAATAAATAAATAAATAAAAAAATATATATATACCACACTATTCTCGCGCGGTGTGAGAATAATATTCTGAGCACCGACTTGTACTTCCCTGGACACAAGGTTGTACTTCCCGGATAACAGGGTTCAACTTTCTGTCGAACTTACCTGAACTTCCCATTTTCTTCAAAGCTACTGATTATACCTTGAGTTTCTCAACCATTTGCCGGAACTATGCAAGTGATATACCGTTGGATAGATAATGAAAAACCGCAACTTTTTCATGTTCACACTTTTCTCAAATTTTACACGGTTTAAATTTAATTTTGAAAATACCAAAACGCCTCTATATGGCCAGAAAACGAACTTTTAGTTCGATTTTCGAATCTCTTATCGAAACTGTGCAAATGATATACCGTTGGATAGCTAATGAAATTGCGCAACTTTTTCATGTTTTAAGTTTTTTCAAAATCCTCACAGTTTTTGAACAATTTTGAAAATACCGAAATTCGGACGTACTCAAAAACGAGCGGACAGTAATTTGGATGAATTTTTTCAACCGTTT
The DNA here is from genome assembly GCA_030979885.1 of Lolium multiflorum. Taxonomy (NCBI): domain Eukaryota; kingdom Viridiplantae; phylum Streptophyta; class Magnoliopsida; order Poales; family Poaceae; genus Lolium; species Lolium multiflorum. The sequence goes on from CM061749.1 coordinate 212,093,411, forward strand.
GTCGGAATGATGCAAATGATATGGCGTTGGAAAGCTATGGACTAGGCGCAACTTTATTATTCGAATTATTTTCTCTAATTCCTTACAGTTTAAGAGAATAACTCGAATTACTGTTCGCCCGTTTTATGTGATGGGCACCGAATAATTTTCCCAGATTTCCATTCGGAATATTTAAACAATGGAAATGATATACGGTTGGAAAGCTGTCAAAATGGCGCATCTTTTTTGTATTTACCTTTTTCCAAACGGTTTAAAACTAATTTTAGAAGTTTTGAAATCATGTTTCCGGTATATTTTGTGGGATAACGGTTTGAATTTGATGGCTTAGATCCATTTATTTGTTGTAAATGTTGTAGGTAATGAAATTAGACATATACTCTACCATATAAAGCTTTTGGTGACAATGATTGAAGTGGTTGGTGATCAAATCGATGAGATTTGAACAATAGATTTCCGCCCCGTAAAAACAGAGCATTGAACTTCCCCCGACACGAACTTGCACTTCTAGGGAAATGCGGTTGTACTTCTCGGCGCTTCATGAAAGTGTTCAGTAAAATGACTATAAGTTTCTCATACGGTGTTCGTTTGAGGTCCATGGCCACACAAAATGCTCAGCACAACCACGCGCATCTGAACTTCCCACGACATGTCCTTGTACTGCTTGGCCTTCGTGGTTGTACTTCCTGGAAATGTTTTGATACTAGTGTGTTTTACAAAAACTAGCATGTGTGCTTCAAAATGATAATGTTAGATTGTCCCTATATTCTATTTTAAGAGATTCTGCACTTCCCGGATCTTAATATTTGAACTTCACAATGTTGCTATGTGAACTTATGTGGGGGTATTTTCTTCATGTAATTACCGCTTGTACTTCATGTTGTCTCCGCCTGTACTTCTCGGAATCACTGTCGTACTTCTTGCAGATGACGGGATTATTTTGTTTTTTCTACATTTGGACTTTGTACTTATACTTCCTATATTAAGTGGGTGTATTGCTCGTGTTGAATGGTTGTACTTCTCATTGTCAAGTATATGAACTTCTTTACGGGTGATGGGATTGTTATTGTTTTTTCCTATGTGAACTTAGGTGGGAGTATTTTTCTTTGAACACTTTTAATTCATGTAATTACCGCTTGTACTTCCTGTTGTCTCCGCCTGTACTTCTCGGAATCACTGCACGTACTTCCTCGCAGATGACGGGATTATTTTGTTTTTTCTACATTTGGACTTTGTCGGGTTTCTTGTACTTTTCTATATTAAGTGGGTGTACTGCTCGTGCCGAATGGTTGTGCTTCTCGTTTTCAAGTATATGAACTTCCTCGCGGGTGACGGTATTATTTTGGTTTTTTGTACATTTGGATTTTGTCGGTTTTCTTGTACTTCCTATATTAAGCGGGTGTACTGCTCATGTCGAATGGTTGTACTTCTCAGCGTCAAATAAAATCGAGGCATCCGAGCCTACACAAATCAGGGTAGCGGTGGAGGAGCTTCAGCAGCAGCGAGACGACATCGTCGAGGGCGCCAACGGTTCAGGGTGGAGCTTGCTCGAGCTAGTCTAAGACAGTGACCAGGCAATAGATAAGTTAATTGTCGAGATGTAAAATAGTGGTTGCTATCCTTTATAAAACAATGTACTGCTCCACAATGGAATGTGGATGCTATCTTTTTACAAAATATCTGACGTGGGCTCTGTATATTGTTGTACATGCCGTTAGGTAAGGCGGTATTTTAGCTAAAGGTTCGCTGCAAGCCTGCAACTATAGCTAGCACACATCTATGCTGGAAATTGATTATAACCTGGTCAGCGTAAGATTATGGAGCAGGGACAGCTTGTGGAAAACACATCTGTATCAGTAGCAAGAGAAGCAGCGGCAGCACGCGACCAAATGCTTTAATTAGTTTACTCCATCTATTCACGATTGTACTTTCACGACGATAATACATGTACTGCCCAAACAAAACAAGCTCAAGTAATATGTATGCACATTTTTTACATACATGGTGGTGTGTATGCACTTCGTATGCTTGTACTTATTTACTGGGTATATCTGCACTTTTTTTCTCACCGTATCTGTACTGCCAAACGATGAGACACAGTGCTGCGAGCCAGCTCGGTATGCCGCCGCCGGCCGCCGCAACGCGACCAACACCGTCAGAGTACCTGTGACAATTATCTCTCCGCTGCTAGAACTAATTTTTCTGCCAAAAATTGAACCAGCGGACGAATCAATTAACCTGCACTCGCATGTTTCTTGTACTTACTACTCTGGTATATCTGCACCTTTTTTCTCACCATTCATCGCCAAACGATGAGACACAGTGCTGCGAGCCAGAGCCAGGCGTCGCTCGCCGGCCGTCGTAACGCGACCAATCGCTTAGTACTCTGTGACAATTATCTCTCCGCTAACAGAACTAATTTTTCTGCCAAAAATTGGAACCAGTTAATAACCACCAACCACGTCTAAGGTCGCACTGATTCATACATCAATTGAGAGTTTCTCAAATTGTGCTTGCCGTGGACGACCAACGCACCTGCGGAAAGAAATTCGCGAGCAGCCTAGCAGAACACGGTCTCGTCCAGGTCCTGCGGGGAGGATGGTCATGGTGACGACAGGAGCTGCTGCACTAATGGGAATCGGAGAGGCCTAGCCTGGGGAGTCACGCAGGCGTAAGTCGCTTATGGGCAGTGGAATCACGCGATGCAGCGGACTCGCAAGAGGCGGCCGCGGACTCGTAGGACTAGTTGGGAGGTCGTGGGGATGGAGGTGGAAGGAGCGCGCGAGGACCAACGTCGTCGCAGGGCAGCGACCGCCGGCGATGCGACCAGCGCGGGCGAGGGGCCGGCGAGGGGAGGCGGCCTCGACCATCTCTGTCGACGGCGCAGCCAGGTGAACGGGAGGTTGGCCGCGGCGGGGCCAAAGCCGGCGGGCGGCGAATCGGGAGGCGCGCCGTGGGATGCAGATCCGCTCGCCGGGCGGGGCATGGCCGACGGCGGCGCGATACCGGCAAAGTGCTGGGATGCCGGACGGTCGCGCGATCCTCGGGCTTGCACCCGGAGCAAGGCCGGCGTGGAAGAGGGAGCTCGCCGACGGCAAGGTGCTGGGCCGGTCAGGGAACGGGAAGGTGGGTTCGTGCGTGGGTGGGGATTAGGATACGTTCGGGATGTTTTTCCCAACGATTCGCTGTTCTCCTCCTATGAGCTACAGGCTCGACAATATTCTCTCGAGTAATCGTTGCAAAACATGCAACCATATATATATATATATATATATATATATATATATATATATATATATATATATATATATATATATATATATATATAGGAAGCTCAGATGGGGCACCTAGGAGCATGGGCACCCAACGTGTATTTCGTACATACCTGGAGTGTACGTGTCTAAATTACACATACCTAAGGTTTACATACCTAACATATACACATACAAGTTACACATACCTAACATTTACATACTTAACATACACACATGCAAGTTACACATACCTAACATATATATACACGTATCAGTGTACGTACACCTTAGGTATGCAATATCTTAGGTATGTATCACTTGAGTATGCATATCTTAGGTATGTATACCTTAGGTATGTGTAACTTAGGTATGTATACCCTCAGGTATGTGTACTACAAAGCAAAAATACGCGTATCTACGTATGGTGCCCGGGCACCTAGGAGCACCAGTTAATTTACCTATATATATATATGTATATATATATATATGTATATATATATATATATATATGCATGCATGGTAGGCCATGCATGCACACTCTATATATATATATATATATATATATATATATATATATATTGTGAGGCACCTGATCAAAGTGTGTGTTTACCCGAGAACTTGTCAAAATTCTGTTAATTTAACTTAATTGTAGGACCGCTATGTCCCCCGGCCCCCGTTGATGCGCAATTTCATGTCCTTGGCCTATATAGGGTTTAGGGTTTGGGGTTAGGGTTGTGTGGTTTAGGGTTAGGGTTAGGCTTAGGTTTTTTAGTGTTTAGGGATTAGATTAGGATAGGATTAGGATTAGGTTTAGGGTTTAGGGTTTTAGGTTAGGTCGTGGTTTGGGTTAGGGTTACTTGTTGGTGGTTTGTGGTTCCAAGTTATTAGGCTTTGGTTATATTTGGGTTTAATTTAACTTGTTGTGAATTAAAATACAACTTTTTTATTTGTGTGCTATGATTAATCAAAACTAATGACGAGGCTACTATACATAGAGGCACCCGCTTCTTCGCGCATAAAGTGCATGCATATGTGTGTTGTTCTAGCCACCAACGATAGATCGAGAGAGAGGGATTGAAATCCCCAAGAATATGTTCAAATATATAGAACTTGTCAAAATTCAAGTTAATTAATTTATCAGCGAATTATATAATTAATTAATGAATCTCGTCAGATACCACATGATCGATATAGGCCATATATATATTAATTGGGGTTAATCTAGGGTTTGCTAGCTATATATATAGAGCAGGTTCTATTAGATCAGGTTATTAGCTAGTTTGGGGTTATGTGTTTTAAGTAGGGTTTCATTAGCTAGGGTTAGTTACATATATATATATGGTTTAGGGTTAATGGCACATTCAATTTAATTAGAGGACCGCGAGGCCTGCTTGATGCGCAATTAAGTGTCGTTGGCCTACATAGGGTTTAGGGTTTAGGGTTAATTTAGCGCTTAGGGATTAGGGTTTAGGGTTTGGGTTTAGGGTTAGGGTTTGGGGTTTAGGGTTTTTAGGTTTTAGGGTTTAGAGTTTAGGGATTAGGGATTAGGGTCAGGGTTTAGGGTTTAGGGTTAGGGTTAGGGTTAGGGTTAGGGTTAGGGTTAGGGTTTACGGTTTAGGGTTTAGGGTTTAGGGGTTAGGGTTAGGGTTATTAGGGTTTAATTTTAACTTGTTGTGAATTAAAATACAACTTTTTTTATTTGTGTGCTACAATTAATCAAAACTATCATCGCTCGAGTGCGCACACACATTATTAGAGGCACCTCGCCTTTGCGCATAAAGTGGATGCGTATATGTGTGTTAAAATCCCCTAACGATAGATCGAGAGAGAGAGATTGAAATCCCCAAGAATATGCTCAAATATATAGAACTTGTCAAAATTCAAGTTAAATAATTTATTAGCGCTAATTATATAATTAATTAATGAATCTCAGGGATGTTCATACATGATCAATATAGGCCATATCTTATATTTACTAATTGGAGGCACCGTAAAAGCCTCCACGTTAATCCACATCATCTAAATAATTAAGACTATTAGATCTAAAATTTATGGTTAGGATTAGTCAAGAAACTTTTGATTTATAATGTACCATAATAAGTTACGTTGACACGTTACGGCACACTAATCTCGGAAAATAAAAGTTTCCGTTTATACGCTGATAACGCGTGAAGCACACGTCCGTTGGGAACCCCAAGAGGAAGGTGTGATGTGTACAACAGCAAGTTTTCCTCGCAAGAAAACCAAGGTTATCAACCAGTAGGAGATGAAGGCCACGTGAAGGTTGCTGGTGGAGGAGTGTAGTGTGGCGCAACACCAAAGGAATCCGGCGCCAACGTTGGAACTCCGCACAACACAATCACAAAAAGATTTTTGTTCCCAACTTAACACTGAGGTTGTCAATCTCACCGGTTTGCCGAACACAAAGGATATATGGTGTGGAAAATGATGTTTGCTTGTGAAGAACAATAGAGAACAGAGATTGCAAGAGATTGTATTTCGTGTGTAAAAGAAATGGACCGGGGTCCACAGTGCTCACTGGTGGTGTCTCTCCAATAAGATAAATAACATGCTGGGTGAATAAATCATGTGGGCAATTGACAAATAAAAACATATACATATCATGATGAGATCACTATGAGATTTAATCAGGGCATTACGACAAAGAACATAGACCGTCATCCAACATGCATCTATGCCTAAAAGTCCACCTTCAGCATCCGCACCCTTCTAGTATTAAGTTGCAAACAACATACAATTGCATTAAGTATGGTGCGTAATGTAATCAACACAAATATCCTTAGACAAAGCATTGATGTTTTATCCCTAGTGGCAACATCACATCCACAACCTTAGAACTTTCTCTCACTGTCCCACATTCAATGGAGGCATGAACCCACTATCGAGCATAAATACTCCTCTGGAGTTACAAGTATCAACTTGGCCAGAGCCTCTACTAGCAAAGCTGAGAGCATGCAAGAACATAAACAACACATATATGATAGATCAATAATCAACTTGGACATAGTATTCATATTCATCGGATCCCACCAAACACAACATGTAGCATTACAAATAGACGATCTTGATCATGTTAGGCAACACAAGATCTAAACATGATAGCACAAGAGGAGAAGACAACCATCTAGCTACCGCTTAAGGACCCATAGTCCAAGGATGAACTAGTCACGCATCAGTCCTGAGGCGGGCATGGTGATGTAGAGCCCTCCGTTGATGATTCCCCTCTCGCGGAGGCGATCTCCTGAATCCCCCCGAGATGGGATTACAAGTGCGGGCGCCTCCGGGAAGTATCGCATCGTGGCTCTCTGCATTAGGTTTTAGCGACGAAGAGTCATGGCGGAAGGGGCAGGGCTTTCTGTGGAGGCACGAGGGGCTCTACACCATAGGGCGGCGCGGCCCCACCCCGGCCGCGCGGCCTCGTGGTGGGCGCTCGTCGCCCACCCTCGTGTGCCTTCGGCCCTCTCCGGAAGCTCCGTGGAAAAATAAGACCCTGGACGTTGATTTCGTCCAATTCCGAGAATATTTCCTTTGTAGGATTTCTGAAACCAAAACAGCAGAAAACATCAACTGGCGCTTCGGCATCTTGTTAATAGGTTAGTGCCGAAAAATGCATAATAATGATGTAAAGTATGTATAAAACATGTGAGTATTGTCATAAAAGTAGCATGGAACATAAGAAATTATGCATACGTTGAGACGTATCGCACCTCTGTTATTCCTACTCGCCCCTATAGGTAAACGATAACAAATAATAATTTCTCAAGTGACATGCTACCAAATATAATCTTGATCAACATTATTATAAAGCACATGAGATGAATGGAGTGATTTGAACAATAGATTGTTAACAAAGAGATAATGACTAAACCATTGAATCATATAGCAAAACTTTTCATGAATAGTACTTAGACAAGTATCAAAAAGACTTGCATAAGTAGCTAACTCATAAAGCAATAGATTCAAAGTGAAAGGCATTGAAGCAACACAAAGGATGATTAAGTTTCAGCAATTGCTTTCTGTAACATGTATATCTCATGGATAATTGTCAACATAGAGTAATATAACAAGTGCAATAGGTAAACATGTAAGAATCAATGCACACAGTTGACATAAGTGAGTGTTTGCTTCTAAGATAGAAGAAGTAGGTAAACTGACTCAACATAAAGTAAAAGAATGGCCTTCGCAGAAGGGAAGCATCGATTACTATTTTTGTGGCTTGAGCTTTTGTTTTGAAAACATAGAAACAATTTTGTCAAAGGTAGTAATAAAGCATGTACTTCCTACAAGTTGCATGCCTCATGCATAGAATACCAATAGTGCCCACATCTTGTCCTAATTAGCTTGGATTTACATGGATTATCATTGCATAACATATGTTTCACCCAAGTGTCACAAAGGGCACTCTATGTCGCTCAGACAAAGGTCCAAGGAGATGAATCGCATTTGATTTCTCGTTTTTAATAGATCTCAACTTAGACATCCATAACGGGACAACATAGAAAACAGATAATGACTCCTCTTTAATGCATAAGCATTCAACAATAGATAATATTCTCATTAGAGATTGAGGATTAATGTCCAACTGAAACTCCACCATGATACATGGATTTGGTTAGCGGCTCAATGTTATTCTCTAACATATGCATACTCAAACCATTTGATCATGATAAATCACCCTTACTTCGGATAAGACGAACATGCATAGCAACTCAAATGATATTCAACAAAAGGTAAAAAGTTGATGGCGTCCCCAGAAACATGGTTACCGCTCAACAAGCAACTTATAAAAACTAAAACACATAGCTACATATTCATCACCACAATAGTTTTTAAGCTATTTTCCCATGAGCTATATAATAAAGACAAAGGAATGAAATTTTAAAGGTAGCACTCAAGTAATTTACTTTGGAATGGCAGAAAAATACCACATAGTAGGTAGATATGGTGGACACAAATGGCATGGTTTTTGGCTCAAGGTGTCTGGATGCACGAGAAGCATTTCTCTCAGTACAAGGCTTTGGTTAGCAAGGTTGTTTCTGAAGCAAACACAATTATGAACAGCACAACAAAACTTACACAAGAACATAATGCAAGCATTATAAGACCTCTACACCGTCTTCCTTGTTGTTCAAACACTTTACTCGTAAAATATCTAGACCTTAGAGAGACCAATCATGCAAAACCAAATTTCAACAAGGTCTACAATAGTCTTCCACTAATAGATTAAACTACAGGATGCAAGAGCTTAAACATGATCTATGAGAGTTAAAAAAACAATTGCCAAGTATCAAGTTATTTAAAACCATATGAAGCATTTTCCGATTCCAACCAAATAGCAATCAATGAAGCGGCTGCCTTCGTCATGAACATTAAAGCATAACTAAGAACACAAGTGTTCAAATGAAAAAGCGGAGCGTAATATCTCCAATACAAGGATTGTGGGATCCAACATTATTCAAAACAAAAATAAAAACAAAAACAAACAGACGCTCCAAGTAAGGAACATAAGATGTGATGGAATAAAAATATAGTTTCACTAGAAGTGACCTGATAAGTTGTCGATGAAGAAGGGGATGCCTGGGGCATCCCCAAGATGTTGAGTCTCTTGAAATATGCAGGGATGAACCACGGGGGCATCCCCAAGCTTAGACTTTTCACTCTTCTTGATCATATTGTATCATCCTCTTTTCTTTGAAAACTCCCTCCACACCAAACTTAAAGAAACATTAGAGGGTTAGGGCATAATCAAAATTCACATATTCCGAGGTGACATAATCATTCTTAACACTTCTAGACATTGCACAAAGCTACCGGACATTAATGGATCAATAGCTTGATACCCGTAGATGCACACGTCCGTTGGGAACCCCAAGGGAAGGTATGATGAGAGCAAGTTTCTCTCAGTATGAAACCAAGGTTTAATCGAACCAAGAGGGAGCCAAGAAGCACGTTGAAGGTTGATGGTCGCGGAATGTGATGCGGCGGCGCAACACCATGGATTCCGGCGCCAACGCGGAACCGGCACAACACAATCCAAGTACTTTGTCCCAACGAAAAAGCGTGAGGCTGTCAATCTCACCGGCTTGCTGTAACAAAGGATTAAACGTATCGAGTGGAAGATGTTTGCAAAGAAAACAATAAAACACAATTGCAGTAGATTGTATGCTATGTAAAGAATAGGACCGGGGTCCACAGTTACAGGTGTCTCTCCCATAAGATAAAAGCATGTTGGGTGAACAAATTACAGTCGGGCAATTGACCAATAGAGAAAGGCATAACAATGCATATACATGATATGATAAATATAGTGAGATTTAATTGGGCATTACGACAGAGTGTACATAGACCGCCATCCAACCGCATCTATGCCTAAAAGTCCACCTTCTGTTCATCCGAACCTCCTCCAGTATTAAGTTGCTGACAACAGACAATTGCATTAAGTATGGTGCTTAATGTAATCGATAACCACATCCTTAGACATAGAATCAATGTTTTATCCCTAGTGGTAACACAAGACATCCACAACCTTAGAACCTTCTGTCCCTCCCACATTTAATGGAGGCATGAACCCACTATCAAGTACTCCCCCTTGGAGTTAAGAGTAAAATCTTGGCTGGCCAAAGCCTCTACTAATAACGGAGAGCATGCAAGATCATAAATAACACATAAACAATAGATTGATAATCACCATAATCATAGTACTCTCTATCCATCGGATCCCGATAAACACAACATATAGAATTACATATAGATGATCTTGATCATGTTTAGGCAGCTCACAAGATCCAACAATGAAGCACAACAAGGAGAAGACGACTATCTAGCTACTGCTATGGACCCATGGTCCAGGGGTGAACTACTCACTCATCACTCCGGAGGCGACCATGGCGGTGTAGAGTCCTCCCGGAGATGAATCCCCTCTCCGGCAGGGTGCCGGAGGCGATCTCCCGAATCCCCCGAGATGGGATTCGCGGGCGGCGGCGTCTCTCGGGGAAGGTTTTCCGGGGATCGTGCTCGGTACCGGGGCCTCGCGATCGAGTGGCTTTGGCAGGCGAAAGGGCAACGCGGGGGCCAAGTACGAGGTGCCTGTGGGGCAGCCGGCGCGTGGCCCGGGCCGCCGCCCAGCCCCGGCTGCCTCGGTGGCCCCACTTCATTACTATCTCTTCGGTCTTCCTCGAGCTTGCACAAAAATAGGACCGCTAAAAGTTTTCGTCCAATTCCGAGAATATTTCCTTACTAGGATTTCTGAAACCAAAAATGGCAGAAAACAGCAACTGGCTCTTCGGCATCTCGTTAATAGGTTAGTTCCAGAAAATGCATAAATATGACATATAATGTGCATAAAACATGTAGGTATCATCACTAAAGTAGCATGGAACATAAGAAATTATCGATACGTTGGAGACGTATCAGCATCCCCAAGGCATTGAATTTCATCTTAATGATGGGCTCCCAACTATCTTCCAACTTCCTAGGAATAGAAGCTTCAAGTTTTAATTTCTCTTCCCTAGCTTTAATGAGAGCATTTGTAATATGTTTTGTAAAGGATAAATTTGTAGCACTAGTATTAGGACTTCTAGCAAGTTTTTGTAAGAACTTTGTAACTTCAGTAATATGACAATCATCAAAATCTAAACCATTATGATCTACAGCAATGGGATCATTGTCCCCAACATTATCACAAACAGTTTCAGCAGTTTCAGGCAATTTTGCACGCTTTGTACTAGGAGTAGAAACATTGCCAACACCAATTATTTTACCATTGATAGTAGGAGGTTTAGCAACATGTGAAGAATCAACATTACTAGTGGTAATAGTCCAAACTTTAGCTACATTATTCTCTTTAACAAGTTTTTCTTTTTCTTCTCTATCCCACCTAGCATGCAATTCAGCCAACATTCTTATATTATCATTAATTCTACTTGGATGGCGTTTGTTTTAGCAAACTTAGCATCTTTACTTCCTCAGGAATAACTTTCAGTTTTAAAATATCAACATCAAGAAGACTATCAACCTTAGAAGCAAGAACATCAATTTTACCAAGCTTTTCCTCATTTGTGCTTTATTAAAAGCATTGTGTAATTAACAATTCCTTAAGCATGACTTCAAGATCAGAGGGTGCACTTTTATTATTGTTGTAGGAATTGCCATAAGAATTACCATAACCACTACCATTATTAGAAGGATATGGCCTATAGTTGTTGTTACCATAATTATTCCTATAAGAATTGTTGTTGAAATTATTATTCTTAATGAAATTCACATCAACATGCTCTTCTTGAGCAACCAATGAAGCTAAAGGAACATTATTAGGATCAATATGATATCTACCATTTGCAAGTATAGACATAATAGCATCAATCTTATCACTTAAGGAAGAGGGTTTCTTCATCAGAATTTACCTTCTTACCTTGAGGAGTTCTTTCAATGTGCCACTCAGAGTAATTAATCATCATATCATCAAGAAGCTTTGTTGCGGCGCCTAAGGTGATGGACATAAAGGTACCTCCAGCAGCTGAATCCAATAGGTTCCTCGAGGAAAAATTCAATCCTGCATAAAAGGTTTGGATGATCATCCAAGTAGTCAGTCCATGGGTTAGGCAATTCTTTACCAAAGATTTCATTCTCTCCCATGCTTGAACAACATGTTCATTATCAAATTGCTTAAAATTCATAATGCTACTTCTCAAAGATATAATCTTAGCAAGGGGATAATATTTACCAATAAAAGCATCTTTACATTTAGTCCATGAATCAATACTATTCTTAGGCAAAGAAAGCAACCAATCTTTAGCTCTTCCTTTTAAGGAGAAAGGAAACAATTTCAGTTTTATAATATCACTATCTATATCCTTATACTTTTGCATTTCACAAAGTTCAACAAAATTATTAAGATGGGCAGCAGCATCATCAGTACTAACACCAGGAAATTGCTCTCTCATAACAAGATTTAGTAAAGCAGGTTTAATTCATAGAATTCTGATGTAGTAGCAGGTGGAGCAATAGGAGTACATATAAAATCATTATTATTTGTGCTAGTGAAATCACACAACTTAGTACTTTCAGGAGTACCCATTGTAGCAGTAATAACAGTAAACTAAGCAAACAGAATAGAATAAAGTAAAAACAAGTAACTAATTTTTTGTGTGTTTTGATATAGAGCTAGTAAACAAGACAGAAAAAGCAACTAATTTTTTTGTGTTTTTGATATAAAGCAAACAAGACAAAAAATAAAGTAAAAAAGCAAGACAAAAAACAAAGTAAAGAGATTGGATGGGGAGACTCCCCTTGCAGCGTTGATCTCCCCCGTAATCTATGTCAGAAAAATAGCTTGATAACGCGTGAAAGCACACGCCCGTTGGGAACCCTGGGCAGAAAAGTGTGATACAGATAACAAAGAAGTTTTCCTCGCAAGAAACCGCAGGAGTCAAGGGGCCACGTGGAAGGTTGCTGGTGAGGAGGTGGAGGCGGCGCAACACCAGTTGAACTGGGCGCCACGTAAACCCGGTGACAACATTGGGTCACAGAGCTTTGCCCTGTCTTATCAGCTGAGGCTAGTCATCCCACCGCTTGTTGAAAACAAAGGATTAAACGATGGTGGAAAATGACGCTGCTTGTGAAGAAGAACAGATGTAGATTGCAAGAGATTGTATTTCGTATGTAAAAGAATGGACCGGGTCCACAGATCACTAGTGGTGTCTCTCCAATAAGATAAATAAATATGCTGGGTGAACAAATTATAGGTGGGCAATTGACAAATAAAGACATATACATATCATGATGATCACTATGAGATTTAATCAGTACATCTAGCATGAGTTTAGTATAGATCTATGTTTCCAAAGTCCACCTTCAAAGTTAGCACCGCATTCCTCCAGGGTATTGTTGTAAATACCAGACAATTGCATTTAAAAGGATGCTTAATGTAATCAACACAAATATCCTTAGACAAAAGCATTGATGTTTTGTTTTGTGGCAACAAAGACACTCAATAACCTAGAACTTTCACGCCCCTGGGAGTCTAATGTGGAGGCATGAACCATGACTATCTAGCATAAATATCCTATTGGAGTTACAAGTATCAACTTGGCCAGAGCCTCTACTAGCAACGGAGAGCATGCAAGAACATAAACAACACATATATGATAGATCAATAATCAACTTGACATAGTATTCCATATTCATCGGTCCCACCAAACACAACATGTAGCATTACAAATAGAGGACATCTTGATCATGTTAGGCAGCTCACAAGATCTAAACATGATAGCACAAGAGGAGAAGCCAACCATCTAGCTACTGCTATGGACCCATAGTCCAAGGATGAACTACTCATGCATCAGTCCAGAGGCGGCATGGTGATGTAGAGCCCTCCGGTGATGATTCCCCTCTCCGGTGCGGAGGCGATCTCCTGAATCCCCGAGATGGGATTGGCGGCGGCGGCGTCATACGTCTCCGACGTATCGATAATTTCTTATGTTCCATGCCACTTTATTGATGATACCTACATGTTTTATGCACATTATATGTCATATTTATGCATTTTCTGGAACTAACCTATTAACAAGATGCCAAGAGCCATTGTCTGCTGTTTTTGGTTTCAGAAATCCTAGTAAAGAAATATTCTCGGAATTGGACGAAACTGGCCCATGGTCCTATTTTTGCACGAAGCTTCCAGAAGACCGAAGACCTAACGAAGTGGGGCCACGAGGCAGCCAGGCGCCGGGCGGCCCGGGCCGCGCCGACTCATCCCCCGGGGCCCCTCGTGTGGCCCCCCGCGTTGACCTCCGCCTACTTAAAGCTTCGCGAAACCCCAGTACCGAGAGCCACGATACGGAAACCTTCCTGAGACGCGCCGCCAATCCCATCTCGGGGATTCTGGAGATCGCCCGGCACCCCGCCGGAGAGGGGATTCATCTCCCTGGAGGACTCTACACCGCCATGGTCGCTCCGGAGTGATGAGTGAGTAGTTCACCCCTGGACCATGGGTCCATAGCAGTAGCTAGATGGTCGTCTTCTCCTTGTTGTGCTTCATTGTTGGATCTTGTGAGCTGCCTAACATGATCAAGATCATCTATCTGTAATTCTATATGTTGTGTTTGTCGGATCCGATGGATAGAGAGTACTATGATTATGGTGATTATCAATCTATTGTTCATGTGTTGTTTATGATCTTGCATGCTCTCCGTTATTAGTAGAGGCTCGGGCCAAGTTTTTACTCTTAACTCCAAGAGGGAGTATTTATGCTCGATAGTGGGTTCATGCCTCCATTGAATCTGGGACAGTGACAGAAAGTTCTAAGGTTGTGGATGTGCTGTTGCCACTAGGGATAAAACATTGATGCTATGTCTAAGGATGTAGTTGTTGATTACATTACGCACCATACTTAATGTAATTGTCGTTGCTTTGCAACTTAATACCTGAGGGGGTTCGGACGATAACCTGAAGGTGGACTTTTTAGCATGCAGTTGGATGGCGGTCTATGTTCTTTGTCGTAATGCCCAATAAATCTCACTATATTTACCATGTCATGTATATGCATTGTTATGCCTTTCTCTATTTGTCAATTGCCCGACGTAATTTGTTCACCCAACATGCTTTATCTTATGGGAGAGACACTTCTAGTGAACTGTGGACCCCGGTCCTATTCTTTACATAGCATACAATCTACTTGTTTTACCGTTTTCTTTGCAAACATCTTCCACTCGATACGTTTAATCCTTTGTTACAGCAAGCCGGTGAGATTGACAACCTCACTGTTTCGTTGGGACAAAGTACTTGGGTTGTGTTGTGCAGGTTTGGCGCCGGAATCCCTGGTGTTGCGCCGCATCACATTTCGCGACCATCAACCTTCAACGTGCTTCTTGGCTCCTACTGGTTCGATTAAACCTTGGTTTTTTTCTGAGGGAAAACTTGCTACTGTGCGCATCATACCTTCCTCTTGGGGTTCCCAACGAACGTGTGAGTTACACGCCATCAAGCTCTTTTTCTGGCGCCGTTGCCGGGGAGATCAAGACACGCTGCAAGGGGAGTCTCCACTTCTCAATCTCTTTACTTTGTTTTTGTCTTGCTTTATTTTATTTACTACTTTGTTTGCCGCACTAAATTAAAATACAAAAAATTAGCTGCTAGTTTTACTTTATTTACCGTCTTGTTTCTATATCGAAAACACAAAAATTAGTTACTTATCTTTACTTTATTTGCCTAGTTTACTTTTTGCTTATTTCATCATGCTTAATCCTAAGTTTACTTTGGAAGAGATACCGGTAGGACGAGGGTGTATCATTGGAAGAGATAATATAGAAGAATTTTTCACCCATGTTAGTATTACTGAAAATTTTGAAGATAGACACTTGGTAGAACTTGCACCTACCTATGAAATTGCTGCTGCTGCTTTAGTTCGCATGTTGGAAACTAAATTTGTTAATCTCAATCCTATAATCCAACACATGTTTCTTACACTTGGTGATATGGAAGAAGGGGAAAAGAAAGATTTTGTTTTAGAAACCCTTCTTAGAGAATTTGTGGTCTAGCAAGAGAGGCTAGAAAGGTTTTTGCTAAATTTAATATGCTAGGTTCTCATACCAATTTTATTGGTCTACTTGAAAAAATGGACATGGATAGAATAATGTATACTAATAATGTTAATGATGGTAGGGAAATTAAAGCGCCAATACCTAGTAAACTACTAGGGATGCATGAAGCTTTGGAAAATAACTATGCTTGGCTTGTTCCTGAAAATTTGTTTGATGAGAATAGTAAGCCTAGGAGCAATGAGAGAGGAGTTACTTATATAGACCAGATACAATGCATTGTTGAGAAAACTCCCAAACCCCCGGTAATGATGTTGATGCTTCTCTCGATGTTACTTGATTTGCACTTTCTGCGCCTAGCTGAAAGGCGTTAAAGAAAAGCGCTTATGGGAGACAACCCATGTTTTTACCTACAGCAATTTTTTTTTGTTTTGTTGAGTCTTGAAGTTGTTTACTACTGTAGCAACCTCTCCTTATCATGTTTTTGTGCCAAGTAAAGTTTCTATGTCAAAGTTGATGTTATATTTGGGATCGCTGCGCAGAAACAGCATTGCTGTCTGTCACGAATCTGGGCACAATTCTCTGTAGAAAATTCAAAAATCTGCCAATTTACGAGCGTGATCCTCAGATATGTACGCAACTTTCACTAGTTTTGAGTTTTTCCATTTGAGCAAGTCTGATGCCACTTCTAAATTGCCTTTACGGACTGTTCTGTTTTTGACAGATTCTGCCTTTTATTTCGCATTGCCTCTTTTGCTATGTTGGATTTATTTCTTTGATCCATTAATGTCCAGTAGCATTATGCAATGTCCAGAAGTGAAAATAATGATTGTGTCACCTCTGAATGAGTGAATTATTAATTGTGCACTAACCCTCTAATGAGTTTGCTTGAAGTTTGTGTGAAGGAAGTTTTCAAGGGTCAAGAGAGGAGAATGATATACTATGATCAAGAGGAGTGAAAGCTCTAAGCTTGGGGATGCCCCCGTGGTTCACCCCTGCATATTTTAAGAAGACTGTTGCTTAAGCTTGGGGATGCCTCCAAGGCATCCCCTTCTTCATCGACAACATCATCAGGTTCCTCCCCGGAAACTATATTTTTATTCAATCACATCTTGTATTCTTTGCTTGGAGCGTCGGTTTGTTTTCGTTTTGTTTTTGTTTGAATAAGATGGATCCTAACATTCACTTTGTGGGAGAGACACGCTCCGTTGTTGCATATGGACACATGTGTCCTTAGGCTTTACTCATAATGTTCAAGGCGAAGTTTCTTCTTCGTTAAATTGTTATATGGTTGGAATTGGAAAATGCTACATGTAGTAATTCTAAAATGTCTTGGATAATGTGATACTTGGCAATTGTTGTGCTCATGTTTAAGCTCTTGAATCATATACTTTGCACCCATTAATGAAGAAATACATAGAGCTTGCTAAAATTTGATTTGCATATTTGGTTTCTCTAAGGTCTAGATAATATCTAGTATTGAGTTTTGAACAACAAGGAAGACAGTGTAGAGTCTTATAATGTTTACAATATGTCTTTTATGTGAGTTTTGCTGCACTTGTTCATCCTTGAGTTTGCTTCAAATAACCTTGCTAGCCTAAACCTTGTATCGAGAGGGAATACTTCTCATGCATCCAAAATCCTTGAGCTAACTACTATGCCATTTGTGTCCACCATACCTACCTACTACATGGTATTTATCCGCCATTCCAAAGTAAATTGCTTGAGTGCTACCTTTAAAATTCCATCATTCACCTTTGCAATATATAGCTCATGGGACAAAATAGCCTTAAAAACTATCGTAGTATTGAATATGTACTTATGCACTTTATGTTTTATTAAGTTGCTTGTTGTGCGATAACCATGCTTCTGGGGAACGCCATCAACTATTGTTGAATATCATGTGAGTTGCTATGCATGTCCGTCTTGTCTGAAGGTCTATCATTTTAGTGGTTGGAGCATGCAAAATTGTTAGAGAAGAACATTGGGCCGCTAACTAAAGCCATGAATCATGGTGGAAGTTTCAGTTTTGGACATATATCCTCAATCTCATATGAGAATAATAACTTTGCTACATGCTTATGCATTTAAGAGGAGTCCATTATCTGTTGTCCATGTTGTCCCGGTATGGATGTCTAAGTTGAGAATAATCAAAAGCGAGAAATCCGAAATGCGAGCATTCTCCTTAGACCTTTGTACAGCGGCATGGAGGTACCCCTTTGTGACACTTGGTTGAAACATGGCATGCGAAGACCCGGTAGTCCAAGTTAAGTAGGACGAGGTGTGGGCACTATATACTATGCGTGAGGCTTGCAACTTGTAAGATATAATTTACATAACTCATATGCTTTATTACTACCGTTGACAAAATTGTTTCATGTTTTCAAAATAAAAGCTCTAGCACAAATACAACAATCGATGCTTTCCTCTGCGAAGGACCATTCTTTTACTTTTATTGTTGAGTCAGTTTACCTATCTCCTTCCACCTTAAGAAGCAAACACTTGTGTGAACCGTGCATTGATTCCTACATACTTGCATATTGCACTTGTTATATTACTTTATGTTGACAATATCCATGAGATATACATGTTATAAGTTGAAAGCAACCGCTGAAACTTAATCTTCCTATGTGTTGCTTCAACACCTTTACTTTGATTTATTGCTTTATGAGTTAACTCTTATGCAAGACTTATCGATGCTTGTCTTGAAGTACTATTCATGAAAAGTCTTTGCTTTATGATTCAGTTGTTTACTCATGTCATTACCTTTGCTTTGATCGCTGCATTTATTACATATGTTTACAAATAGTATGATCAAGATTTTGATGGCATGTCACTTCAGAAATTATCTTTGTTATCGTTTACTTGCTCGGGACGAGCAGTAACTAAGCTTGGGGATGCTGATACGTCTCCGACGTATCGATAATTTCTTATGTTCCATGCCACTTTATTGATGATACCTACATGTTTTATGCACATTATATGTCATATTTATGCATTTTCTCGGAACTAACCTATTAACAAGATGCCGAAGAGCCGGTTGTTTTCAGTTGTTTTTGGTTTCAGAAATCCTAGTAAAGAAATATTCTCGGAATTGGACGAAACTTTCGCCCAGGGTCCTATTTTTGCACGAGCTCTAAGACCGAAGACCTAACGAAGTGGGGCCACGAGGCAGCCAGGGGTGGCCGGCGCGGCCCAGGCCCCGGCCGCGCCGACCTATCCCCCGGGCCCCTCGTGTGGCCCCCGCGTTGACCCTCCGCCTACTTAAAGCTTCCGTCGCGAAACCCCCGCATCGAGAGCCACGAGCACGGAAAACCCACAGAGACGCGCCGCCGCGAATCCCATCTCGGGATTCTCGAGATCGCTCTCCGCACTTCGCCGGAGAGGGGGATTCATCTCCCGAGGACTCTACACCGCCATGGTCGCCTCCGAGTGATGAGTGAGTAGTTCACCCTCGGACCATGGGTCCATAGCAGGACGCCTTCTCCTTGTTGTGCTTCATTGTTGGATCTTGTGAGCTGCCTAACATGATCAAGATCATCTATCTGTAATTCTATATGTTGTGTTGTCGGGATCCGATGGATAGAGAGTACTATGATTATGGTGATTATCAATCTATTGTTCATGTGTTGTTTATGATCTTGCATGCTCTCCGTTATTAGTAGAGGCTCTAGCCAAGTTTTTACTCTTAACTCCAAGAGGGAGTATTTATGCTCGATAGTGGGTTCATGCCTCCATTGAATCTGGGACAATGATAGAAAGTTCTAAGGTTGTGGATGTGCTGTTGCCACTAGGGATAAAACATTGATGCTATGTCTAAGGATGTAGTTGTTGATTACATTACGCACCATACTTAATGCAATTGTCTGTTGCTTTGCAACTTAATACCGGAGGGGGTTCGGACGATAACCTGAAGGTGGACTTTTTAGGCATAGATGCAGTTGGATGGCGGTCTATGTTCTTTGTCGTAATGCCCAATTAAATCTCACTATATTTACCATGTCATGTATATGCATTGTTATGCCTTTCTATTTTGTCAATTGCCTGACTGTAATTTGTTCACCCAACATGCTTTATCTTATGGAGAGACACCTCTAGTGAACTGTGGACCCCGGTCCTATTCTTTACATAGCATACAATCTACTGCAATTGTGTTTTACTGTTTTCTTTGCAAACATCTTCCACTCGATACGTTTAATCCTTTGTTACAGCAAGTCGGTGAGATTGACAACCTCACTGCTTCGCTGGGGGACAAAGTACTTGTGTTAAGCAGGTTCCGCGTTGGCGCCGAATCCCCGGTGTTGCGCCGCATCACATTTCGCGACCATCAACCTTCAACGTGCTTCTTGGCTCCTACTGGTTCGATTAAACCTTGGTTTCTTTCCCGAGGGAAAACTTGCTACTGTGCGCATCATACCTTCCTCTGGGGTTCCCAACGAACGTGTGAGTTACACGCCATCAAGGCGTCACCGGGAAGTATTTCCGTATCGTGGCTCTCGGCACAGCGCGACGGAGATTTTATAGGCGGAAGGGCAGGGTCGGTGGAGGCACGAGGGCCCCACACCATAGGCTGGGCGCGGCCCCACCGGCCGCGCGCCAGGTGTGGGCGCCGGTCGCCCCACCCTCGTATGCTCTTCGTTCTTCCGGAAGCTCCGTGGAAAAATAAGACCCTGGGAGTTGATTTCGTCCAATTCAGAATATTTCCTTTGTAGGATTTCTGAAACCAAAAACAGCAGAAAACAACAACTGGCGCTTCGGCATCTTGTTAATAGGTTAGTGCCGGAAAATGCATAATAATGATGTAAAGTATGTATAAAACATGTGAGTATTGTCATAAAAGTCGATGTATCATACGCTTAATATATAATGCTTATCTACAACCGCCAGATGAATCCATGTGTTGCCCACGAAAATGAGTCGTTATATCTTTGGTCTCTTACTAACAGTAAAGATAAAGATCTCTACGTTAATTTTCCCAAAAACAGATCCTATATATATGGTGAGAGATCAATCAGATCTAGGTCACAAGAAAAATCTATTACGGCTGGTGGCTCTCACATCCCATAGGCTTTGCAATATAGATGTCATATGCTACTCAAGTGTTTTATTATGTGAACTTCGGAGTTACTGTGACCTCGGTGTAAAGGTACAGTGTGCGCCGTGTGTAACTCCCTTATGAATTGTGGTGTGTTAGTACCTCCTATGAATGCTCACGGTGACAATGTGGGGTGTTTATTAGTACTTGGGAATACGCCTTTGAGGTGTGCTTTTGCACACTTGCCCAATGAATTTGAGTTCTTTATCCAACAAGAGAGTGTTTTTAGAGTAGTATGATGACGTGCTTATATTAATATTCAATTATGATTGCATTGTTGAGAGTGGCCACTAGTGAAAGTATGATCCTAGGCTTTGTTTCCGAATACTGCAAACACCGCGTATTTCATGTTTTACTGCATGTTTATTTCCTGCAATATTTATTTCAGATCGCAATTACAGTTTACCACCATCTATACCACCTGCATTTTAATATCTCTTCGCCGAACTAGTGCGCCTATACATCTGACAAGTGTGTTAGGTGTGTTGGGGACAAAAGAGACTTCTTGCATCTTAATTGCAGGATTGTTTGAGAGGGATATCTTTGACCTCTACCTCCCTGAGTTCGATAAACCTTGGGTGATTCACTTAAGGGAAACTTGCTGTTCTACAAACCTCTGCTCTGAGGCCCAACACCGTCTACAGGAATAGGAGTGTGCGAGACATCAAGCTATTTTCCGCCGTTGCCGGGGAGGTAAGGTAAAAGGTACTCACATCCTAGCTACTGTTGCCGGTGGGTGAGTGCTCGAAGGTATCTCCTTTAGATTCTGCAATTTTATCTTTTTGTTTCTTGTTTTTATTTTCACTAGTTCGGCTTAATGGAAAACATAAACATAATTATGGAACTTTTCTATCATGATGATAACAATGATATTAGTATGAATTCTTTGAACACCATTATTGCTAATGATATGGAAAAGTCTAAGCTTGGGGATGTTGGTATTGATGAGCATGATATTTTTAGTCCCCCAAGCACGGAGGAGAAAATTTTATTTGATGATACTATGCCTCCTATATATGATGATTGCAATGATGAATATGATATTTTCAGTACACCTACTATTGAGGAGGAAATTAATTATGATTTCAATATGCCTCCTATATTTGATGATTATGGTGATGAGAATAATAATGATAGCTATTTTGTTAAATTTGCTCCCACTACTATTAATAATGACTATGCTTATGTGGGGAGTAATAATTATATTATGCAAGTGAATCATGATAAGAATGTTTTATGTGATAGTTATATTGTGGATTTCATCAAGGATGCTACTGAAAGTTATTATGAGAAAGGGAAACATGGTTATATGCATCTCAATAATATTAAGTTTCCCCTCTTTATGTTGAAATTTTTGAAGCTCCACTTATTTTGTCTTGCTATGCTAGCCGCTTTGTGCTTCATTGACTTGTTTTTCTACAAGATTCCTCTGCATAGGAAGTGGGTTAGACTTAAATTTGTTTTATAGTTGCTTCTAGATCCTCTCTTTTACCTCAATTCATATTACATATGGGAGCATCATCAAATTACTGAGCCCATCTTAATGGCTATAAAGAAAGAACTCTTGGGTGATAAAACAATGTTTTATTTCTGTTATTTTAATATTTTGTTGAGTCTTGGAAGTCATTGCTACTGTAATGACCTCTCCTTATCATTTTTATTCTGTTTTTGTGCCAAGAGTAGCCTCTAATTTTAAGAAAGTGGTATTTGGGGATATTGCTATCCTGTTTCTGTTTCTGGACTGTTGCGAGAAAAATTCGCATAAATCACCAGAACGTGACCATGAGCTGAAAATTTACGAGCATATTCCACAGGTTATTATATAACTTTCATTAGTTCTGAGTTTTTCAATATTCGCAGCGTAACCCCCTCGTTAAAATTCATCTTTACGATCTGTTCTATTTTGACAGATTCTTGCACTGTTTTGCATTTGCACCTTTTTGCCCATCTTATTGAAGTTGTGCTACAGTAGCTGATGCATATTACATGCCTTTCATATGTCATATTGATGTATGTGGACTTGAATATATTTCTATAATTGCACTAACGCTGTTAATGAGATTTGTGATGAGTTTTGTGTGAAGGAAGTTTACAAGTGTAGGGAGAGAAGAATTAGATGAACGATGGATAAAAGCTTAAGCTTTGGGATGCCCCCGTGGTCACCCCAAGAAATATTCAAGAGGTACAAGCGTCAAAGCTTGGGGATGCCCAAGGCATCCCCTCTTCATCAACAAAAAGCACCAGGTCATTTTTCAATGCGCTATATTTTTATTGCTTCATGCATTATGTGTTATTCTTGGAGCGTCTTTATTTTCTGTTGTGTGTGTTTGGTTTTCAATAAAGAAGGACCCCATCATCCTTTTATTTGTCTTGGAGAGAGACACGCTCCACCTGATTAGCTCTCTGGTTTTATTGCTTATTATTCATGAGAGTGGTTTCAAATAAGTTGATTGGTGTTGGAAGAGTAGAGAAAAAAAATTCTTCGTGCGTTATTAGATGCAAATGGAAGCTTTATAGACCGTGGCATTTATTTTAGCATGACGTGTTAGATGTTTTTGCGAGCTTACCAATTATGTGAGTATCGTGAATCGTTTCAAATAGCTGAGAGTGTTTATTGTGCCATTAAAAGTTTCATGCATTGTTTTTAGTATAGAAAGCATTTTATAGTGGTGAAAATATTCCCCTGCAAATGTTTCAATTGGGTCGACTTGGCGCATACTTGCACCATGTTGTGACTATCAAATAGTCAATTTTGCCTCTTTGATCATTTAGTTTTGACTTGTTATATCACTTTATGCTTTGATCAATTCGTCTTGTAGCTATGCATGATTATGGCCATTATTGCTCTCTTAGACGGTCTCATCCAATCTTTTGCTAGCCTCCATTTGTACTGAGTATGTGCTCTACTCATGCATCCAACCACCATAAACCAAGATGTTCCAGGCGTGTCTACCATATCTACCTATTTTGTGGTATTTCATTGCCACTCCGCAAGTGTTTACTTATGTGCTACCTTTAAAATTTCAAATCACTATCCGTTTTGTGTAACTTTTTGCTCATGGTAAATTGTGATTTTAATTCTTATAACGCTTGTTGTGCGGTAACCATGCTGACATGGGGACGCCTTCATCATATCCTTTTGTTGATTATCATGTGAGTTGCTATGCATACTCATCTTGGCTGAAGTAAATGTGGTAAATTTTCCATGAGTTGCTTTATGCATAATTGTTAGAGAAGAACATTGGGCCGCTAACGAAAGCCATGCTTACATGGTGGAAGTTTCAGCTGGACTAAAACGCCTCAATCTCATGCGAGATAATATTGTTGTTGAATGCTTAAAGCATTAAAAAAGAGGTAGTCCATGTCTGTTGTCTTTGTTTTCCCGGTATGGATGTTCTGGTTGAGATATTCCCAAGCTGAGATATCATAAGTGGAATTGTCTCCTAGAGCCTTTGTACAGGAAGCAAGGAGGTACCCCTTTGTGACACTTGGTAGAAACATATGCATACGGTGATAATCTTTGGGAACACGAACTAAATAGGCCGAGGTGTGAGTACTATTAGTATATTGTGCATGAGACAAGCAGTTTTATAAGAATTCCAATTGCATGAAATATTTTTCACTACCGTTGACTTGAGTGCACTTCTCAAATTACATTTTCAATATCTCTATGATTTCAAAATGAAAAGCTCTAGCACATGAGTAATTCCACCTGCCTCTCAAAGAGAGACTTTCTTTTACTTCCATGTTGAGTCTCCACTTTCTTGCTATATGCACCTTCTTATGAGAGCATAGTTGTCATTCTTAGTTTAATGTGCATGGTCCCAAGATTTTATTGATTGATTCATGATTATGGTATGACTTGTCTCAAATTACTTGTATCTAGTCACCCTTGAACTTTAAAGGTGTCCAAGCATTTATGTTTTGCTTTCAATATGGACAAGCTGAATACCACTCTTCTATGCCCTAGACAATCACTTTACTTTTCATGCACTTTATAAATTGTCTTTTGTTTGATTCTTTTCATGATTCCAGCATGGTTTCTAAGTTCATTGCAATATTATATCTACCATGTTGATGTTATTATGATCCCAGCTCTATGTGCTTTTACAATTGCATGATCATGGTTGTGTGATAGCATGTCACCTCAAAAATTATTTTTGTTATCACTTACCTACTCGGGACGAGCAGGAGTTAAGCTTGGGGATGTTGATACGTTGCAAACGTATCTATAATTTTTGATGGTCCATGCTTGTTTTGCACCAATTCCAACATGTTTTATAAACACTTTGTATAATATTATGTCATTATTTAGACTAACCTATTAACAGGTGCCACAGTGCCAGTTTCTTTTTATTATGTCTGTTTATTGCAGAAATAGTCCAAAAATGAAAGTGTTCAGAAAAATCTGGAAAACTCACCAAAATTCTTATTCACTAGAAGACTCCGGGAGCCAGAAGGGGAGTGCTGGGAGAGCCACAGGGTGGCTATACAGGGGCCGGACGCGACCTGGGCCCTGGCCGCCCCTGGCCCATGTACTGGCGCCTCGTGCACCTCCTTGCGTCGCCTCTTCGCCTATAAGAAGCTACTAACCCTAAAAGTTACAAGGCATAACTTTTCCGTGGAAGAAGAGCTCCGTAGCCGCTGTCATCGCCGAAACCAAGTTTCGGGGGACAGAAGTCTTTGTTCCGGCACCCTGCCGGGACGGGGAATTGCCCCCGGTACCTTCTCCATCGACTCCACCGCCATCTTCATCGCCATCGCTTCCTCCCTTGATGAGGAGGGAGTAGTTCACCCTCGGGGCTGAGGGATCTACCGTAGCTATGTGGTTCAATCTCTCTCTCTCTCTCTCTCTCTCTCTCTCTTATGATGTGATCTTTATGTGATCATAGGCTTTGAAATCTAGATGTCATATGCTACTCAAGTGTTTTATTATGTGAACTTCGGAGTTACTGTGACCTCGGTGTAAAGGTACAGTGTGTGCGCCGTGTGTAACTCCCTTATGAATTGTGGTGTGTTAGTACCTCCTATGAATGCTCACTGTGACAGTGTGGGGTGTTTATTAGTACTTGGGAATACGCCTTTGAGGTGTGCTTTTGCACACTTGCCCAATGAATTTGAGTTCTTTATCCAACAGGAGAGTGTTTTCGAGTAGTAGATGAAGTGCTTATATTTATATTCAAGTATGATTGCAATGTTGAGAGTGGCCACTAGTGAAAGTATGATCCCTAGGCCTTGTTTCCGAATACTGCAAACACCACTTATTTACTATTTTACTGCATGTTTATTTCCTGCAATATTTATTTCAGATCGCAATTACCGTTTACCACCATCTATACCACCTGCGTTTTAATATCTCTTCACCGAACTAGTGCGCCTATACATCTGACAAGTGTATTTGGTGTGTTGGGACACAAGAGACCTCTTGCATCTTAATTGCAGGATTGTTTGAGAGGGATATCTTTGACCTCTACCTCCCTGAGTTTGATAAACCTTGGGTGATTCACTTAAGGGAAACTTGCTGCTGTTCTACAAACCTCTAACCTTGGAGGCCCAACATTGTCTACAGGAATAGGAGTGTGCGTAGACATCAGTAATTTTGGCAGTTTACTTCTGTTACCTATATGCATTGTTCCTTATGCAAGAGATTAACACTTAGAACCCTGCCATAGCAATGCCATTCACTTTTTACTATGTTTCTGCCTATTTGATATGCTTGTCTTGGAGCAACCAAAGGGGATTTGAACCTGACTCTGGGCATTTTTAATGCCAGTTTACTTTATGTGGAAAACATTGGCGTTACAGTTATATTCATTCCCTACTTTAAATCTGACTCTGAAATTCTTATCTCATGCAAAGCAACATCTAGTTGGTTTTAATCTGATATCTGGTAAATATTAGCTTATTCATTTGGCAGCTCAAGTTTTTTGTTATTTGAAACCAGCCGACTTGGTCTTAAATGTGATATCTAAACACAGATAAGGACAATGGAGCAGAGGATTAGCATTTCACTTGATGGCTTAACCTAAAATGACAGGCATGTTGACCACGACTAGTGCACGCAAGAGAAGGACCTGCGAGCCAGTATGTGCTTAGTACATGTATCATATCTTATCTTGTTTATTTCTGCTACATGCTGTTATATGATCTCTACATTGCATAATACATGTTTGAATAGTTCATTGTTGTAACTATGTTTGCAATATTACCAGAATGCAGTTGTAATGAAGCAGTCATCATTAGAAGATAGTCGCCAAAAAGGATCTGTAGCGACCC
This sequence comes from Lolium multiflorum, assembly GCA_030979885.1. NCBI lineage: Eukaryota > Viridiplantae > Streptophyta > Magnoliopsida > Poales > Poaceae > Lolium > Lolium multiflorum. The sequence goes on from CM061749.1 coordinate 212,120,587, forward strand.
TGTGCAACATTATGATGTAAGTCTGTGCTTAGTACAAGTTCCATACATTGTCTTGTGCTTATTTATGCAACTTGATATTATCTTATATCTACATTGCATAATACATGTTTGAATAGTTCACTGTTGTAACTATGTTTGCAATATTACTAGAATACAGTTGTAATGAAGAAGTCCTTAGTAGAAGATAGAGGGCAAAAAAGGTTCCGTAGTGAGCCTATGCAACGATATAATGTAAGTCTGTGCTTAGTACTTGTGACTATCTCATATCGACAATGCTTAATACATGTTTGCATAGTTCATCGTTTAACTCTTTTGCATTATTATCAGAATGCAGTTGTAATGAAGCAATCTTCATCAAAAGAGAGGCCCACAAAAAGTTCTGACCTTTCTTCTGATGCATCCTCCCATAGCCGTCAACCTAGACCATTCCTTTCACCAAACAGTAAATATCTCAAGGCTCTACCGTATGAAAGACATGGTGTTGTCGCTTAAGATCTATAGCTGATATGTTGAAAAAGAGTACACAAGATTCAATCAAGGCGATTGCCAACATCGCGTGTTATTGATGATGCTAATAGAAACCCTCCATGATTATATGTATTTTTTTATTTGGGCACATTAATTGCCTTGTAATTTTCCTAATTATTTTATTTGTGTATGTAATTGTGTATATCATTGATATCAGATTTTAGGCCCATGAAATTTAATGGGCCTTCTCATAAGCCTAACTTGGTCGGCCCAGAATGCAAGTTGACTAGTCAAACGAGCAGGGCCCTACTACTTACTTGGCCGACCCACCTACTGTAGTGTGGGACCCACTTTTATTTTGGGCCGGCCCACTTACTTATTAGGCCAGCCCAATTGCTTTAAGGTGTGATGCGCGTAGATGTACACGTCCGTTGGGAACCCCAAGAGGAAGGTATGATGCGCACAGCGGCAAGTTTTCCCTCAGAAAGAAACCAAGGTTATCGAACCAGTAGGGAGCCAAGAAGCACGTGAAGGTTGTTGGTGGAGGAGTGTAGTGCGGCGCAACACCAGGGAAACCGGCGCCAACGTGGAACCTGCACAACACAATCAAGATACTTTGCCCCAACGTAACAGGAGGTTGTCAATCTCACCGGCTTGATGAAAACAAAGGATTAAGCGTATCGAGTGGAAGATGGTGTTTGTTTGCAAAGAAAAGTAAAGAACAATAATTGCAGTAGAATGTATCCAGATGTAAAAGAATGGACCGGGGTCCACAGTTCACTAGTGGTGTCTCTCCAATAAGATAACTAGCATGCTGGGTGAACAAATTACAGATGTGCAATTGACAAATAAAGATTCAATACATATCAACGATGATTACTATGAGATTTAATCAGGGCATTACGACAAAGTACATAGACCGCTATCCAAACATGCATCTATGCCTAAATAATCCACTCTTCGAAGTTAGCATCCGCACTTCTCCAAGATTAAGTTGTAAACAACAGATAATTGCATTAAGTATGGTGCGTAATGTAATCAACACAAATATCCTAAGACAAAGCATTGATGTTTTATCCCTAGTAGCAACAACACATCCACAACCTTAGAACCTTCTGTCACGATCTCAGATTAAATGGAGGCATGAACCCACTATCGAGCATAAATACTCCCTCTTGGAGTTATAAGTATCAACTTGGCCAGAGCCTCTACTAGCAACGGAGAGCATGCAAGAACATAAACAACACATATATGATAGATTGATAATCAACTTGACATAGTATTCTAGATTCATCGGATCCCATCAAACACAACATGTAGCATTACAAATAGATGATCTTGATCATGTTAGGCAGCTCACAAGATCTAAACAATGATAGCACATGCGGAGAAGACAACCAACTAGCTACTGCTATGGACCCATAGTCCAAGGATGAACTACTCACGCATCAATCCGGAGGCGGGCATGATGATGTAGAGCCCCTCCGGTGATGATTCCCCTCTCCGGCAGGGTGCCGGAGGCGATCTCGTGAATCCCCCGAGATGGGATTGGCGGCGGCGGCGTCTCTGGAAGGTTTTCCGTATCGTGGCTCTCGTACAGGGTATTCGCGACGAAGGCTTTAAGTAGGCGAAAGGGTAGGTCAGGAGGCGCGAGGGGTCCACACCAAAGGGCGGCGCTGGCCCCACCCAGGCCGCGCCCCGTGGTGTCGGCGCCTGCCGCCCACTTCGTTATCCCTTCGGTTCACCGAAGCTTCGTGGAAAAATAGGACCCTGGGCGTTGATTTCGTCCAATTCCGAGAATATTTCCTTTGTAGGATTTCTGAAACCAAAACAGCAGAAAACAACAACTGGCTTTCGGCATCTTGTTAATAGGTTAGTGCCGGAAAATGTATAATAATGCTATAAAGTATGTATAAAACATTCAAGTATTGTCATAAAAGTAGCATGGAACATAAGAAATTATAGATACGTTGGAGACGTATCAAGCATCCCCAAGCTTAGTTCCTACTCGCCTCGAGTAGGTAAAAGATAACACAAATAATTTCTGAAGTGACATGCTACCAACATAACCTTGATCAACATTATTGTAAAGCATATGAGATGAATGGAGTGATCTGAAGCAAAAGATTGCTAACAAAGATAATGACTAAACAAATAAATCATATAGCAAAACTTTTCATGAATAGTACTTTCAAACAAGTATCAACAAGACTTGCATAAGAGCTAACTCATAAGCAATAAATTCTTAGTAGAATGAATTGAAGCAACACGAAGGATGATTAAGTTTCAACAATTGCTTTCAACTTGTAACATGTATATCTCAATGATATTTGTCAACATAGAGTGATATAACAAGTGCAATAAGTAAACATGTAAGAATCAATGCACACAGTTAACACAAGTGTTTGCTTCTAAGATAGAAAGAAGTAGGTAAACTGACTCAACATAAAGTAAAAGAATGGCCCTTCGCAGAGGGAAGCATGGATTACTTTTTGTGCTAGAGCTTTGTTTTGAAAAGATAGAAACAATTTTGTCAACGGTAGTAATAATTCATATGTGCTATGCATAATACTTCCTACAAGTTGCAAGTCTCATGCATAGAGTACTAATAGTGCTCGCACCTTGTCCTAATCAGCTCATGGATTATCATTGCATAACATATGTTTCAACCAAGTGTCACAAAGGGGTACCTCTATGCCGCCTGTACAAAGGTCTAAGGAGAAAGCACGCATTGGATTTCTCGCTTTTGATTATTCTCAACTTAGACATCCATACCGGACAACATAGACAACAGATAATGGACTCCTTTTTAATGCTTAAGCATTCAACAACAAATAATATTCCCATAAGAGATTGAGGTTGTATGTCCAAACTGAAACTTCCACCATGGTACATGGCTTTAGTTAGCTGCCCAATGTTCTTCTCTAACATATGCATACTCAAACCATTCGATTGAAATTGCACTTACTTCAGACAAGACGAACATGCATAGCATCTCACATGATATCCAACAAAGGTAAAAAGTTGATGGCGTCCAGAAACATGGTTACCGCTCAACAAGCAACTTATAAGAACTAAGACACATAACTACATATTCATCACCACAATAGTTTTTAAGCTATTTGTCCCATGAGCTATATATTGCAAAGATAAAGGAATGAAATTTTAAAGGTAGCACTCAAGTAATTTACTTTGGAATGGCAGAAAATACCACATAGTAGGTAGATATGGTGGACACAAATGGCATGGGTTTTGGCTCAAGGTGTTTGGATGCACGAGAAGCATTTCCTCTCAGTACAAGGTTTGGGCTAGCAAGGTTGTTTGAAGCAAACACAAGTATGAACAGGTAAAACAAAACTTACACAAGAACATATTGCAAGCATTATAAGACTCTACACTGTCTTCCTTGTTGTTCAAACACTATACCAGAAAATATCTAGACTTAGAGAGACCAATCATGCAAACCAAATTTAACAAGCTCTACGGTAGTTCTCCATTAATAGATTAAACTACATGATGCAAGAGCTTAAACATGATCTATGAGAGCTCAAAACAATTGTCAAGTTATTCCAAACCATATGCAGCATTTTCTGATTCCAACCAAATAGCAATCAACGAAGCAATTTCAGCCTTCGCCATGAACATTAAAGCACAATTAAGAACACAAGTGTTCCATATGAAAAGCGGAGCGTAATATCTCCAATATAAGGATGATGGGATCCAACTTTATTCAAACCAAAACGAAAATAAAAGCAAACCGACGCTCCAAGTAAAGAACATAAGATGTGATGGAATCAAAATATAGTTTCACTAGAAGTGACCTGATAAGTTATCGATGAAGAAGGGGATGCCTTGGGCATCCCCAAGCTTAGATGCTTGAGTCTTCTTAAAATATGCAGGGATGAACCACCGGGCATCCCCAAGCTTAGACCTTTCACTCTTCTTGATCATAGTATATCATCCTCTTCTCTTGACCCTTGAAAACTTCCTCCACACCAAACTTCAAACTCATTAGAGGGTTAGTGCATAATTAAAAATTCACACATTCAGAGGTGACACAATCATTCTTAACACTTCCGGACATTGCACAAAGCTTCTCAAAGTTAATGGAACAAAGAAACTCATTCAACATAGCAAAAGCGGCAATGCGAAATAAAAGGCAGAATCTGTCAAAAACAGAACAGTCCGTAAAGACGAATTTTTCAGGGGCACTTAACTTGCTCAAACGGAAAAACTCAAAACTAATGAAAGTTACGTACATATCTGAGGATCACGCACGTAAATTTGTAGATTTGTTTAATTTTTTTACAGAGAGATCTGCGCGAATTCGTGACAGAAAAGAATTGCTTTCTGCGCAGAATCCAAATCTAGCATCAACTTTAACATAGAAACTTTACTTGGCACAAAAACATGATAAGGAGAGGTTGCTGCAGTAGTAAACAACTTCCAAGACTCAACAAACAAAATAAAATGAAACATGGGTTATCTTCCAAGAAGTGCTTTTCTTTAACGCCTTTCCCAGAAAGTGCAAATCAAGTAACATCAAGAGATGAAACATCAACATTATTACCTCGGGAGTTGGGAGTTTTCTCAACAATGCATTGTATCTGGTCTATATAAGTAAATCCTCTTTTATTTCTCCTAGGCTTACTATTCTCATCAAACAAATTTTCCGGGACAATTCAATCAAAATTCTTTTCTAATGCCTCGTGCATTCCTATGAGTTTATGAGGTATTGGTATTTTAATCTCCCTCTCACAATTGACTTTGTTAGTGTATCTTAGCCTATCTTTTCCCTTTTTTCAAGGATATTTGCAAAATTGGTACACAAGCCTAGCATCTTATATCGAATAAAAACTTTCCTAGCTTCTCTAGCTACATCACCAAATTCTCTAAGAAGGGTTTCTAGAATAAAATCTTTCTTTTCCCCTTCTTCCATATCACCGAGTGTAAGAAACATATGTTGCATCATGGGATTAAGATTAACAAATCTAGCTTCCAACATGTGCACTAAAGAGGAGTACTTTCATAATCGGAGCAAGTTCTACCAAGGATCTATCTTAAATATCTTCAGTCTTACTAACATGAGTGAAAAATTCTTCTATATTATCTTTTCCAATGATAGACCCACTACCTATTGGTATATCTTTCAAATTAAACTTAGGATAAAGCATGATGAAATAAGCAAAAAGTAAACTAAACAAGTAAAGTAAAGACAAATAACTAATTTTTTGTGTGTTTTTGATATAGAGCAAATAAGTAAGACAGGAAGTAAAGTAACTAATTTTTTTCTGTTTTTGATATGAAGTAAACAAGACAGTAAATAAAATAAAGTAAAGCAAGACAAAACAAAGTAAAGAGATCGGATGTGGAGACTCCCCTTGCAGCGTGTCTTGATCTCCCCGGCAACGGCGCCAGAAAAAGTTGTTTGATGCGCGTAGATGTACACGTCCGTTGGGAACCCCAAGAGGAAGGTATGATGCGCACAACGGCAAGTTTTCCTCAGAAAGAAACCAAGGTTATCGAACTAGTAGGAGCCAAGAAGCACGTGAAGGTTGTTGGTGGAGGACTGTAGTGCGGCGCAACACTAGTGAAACCGGCGCCAACGTGGAACCTGCACAACACAATCAAGATACTTTTCCCAAACGTAACAGTGAGGTTGTCAATCTCACCGGCTTGCTGAAAACAAAGGATTAAGCGTATCGAGTGGAAGATGGTGTTTGTTTGCAAAGAACAATAAGAACAATGATTGCAGTAGAATGTATTCAGATGTAAAAGAATGGACCGGGTCCACAATTCACTAGTGGTGTCTCTCCAATAAGATAACTAGCATGTTGGGTGAACAAATTACAGATGGTCAATTGACAAATAAAGATCCAATACATATCAACGATGATTACTATGAGATTTAATCAGGCATTACGACAAAGTACATAGACCGCTATCCAGCATGCATCTATGCCTAAATAATCCACCTTCGGGTTAGCATCCGCACCCCCTCCAGTATTAAGTTGTAAACAACAGATAATTGCATTAAGTATGGTGCGTAATGTAATCAACACAAATATCCTTAGACAAAGCATTGATTGTTTATCCCTAGTAGCAACAGCACATCCACAACCTTAGAACCTTCTGTCACCCCATTAAATGGAGGCATGAACCCACTATCGAGCATAAATTCCTCTTGGAGTTACAAGTATCAACTTGGCCAGAGCATCTACTAGCAACGGAGAGCATGCGAACATAAACAACATATATGATAGATTGATAATCAACTTGACATAGTATTCTAGATTCATCGGATCCCATCAAACACAACATGTAGCATTACAAATAGATGATCTTGATCATGTTAGGCAGCTCACAAGATCTAAACAATGATAGCACATGCGGAGAAGACAACCAACTAGCTACTGCTATGGACCCATAGTCCAAAGATGAACTACTCACGCATCAATCCGAGAGGCGGGCATGATGATGTAGAGCCCTCCGTGATGATTCCCCTCCGGCGGGTGCCGGAGGCGATCCCTGAATCCCCAGAAGGATTGGCGGCGGCGTATCTCCGGAAGGTTTTCGTATCGTGGCTCTCTGTACAGGGTATTCGCGACGAAGGCTTTAAGGTAGGCGAAAGGGTAGGTCAGGAGGCGCGCGAGGGCCCACACCATAGGGCGGCATGGGCCCCACCCGTGCCGCGCGGCTTCGTGGTGTCGGCGCTCGTCGCCCCCACTTCGTTATCCTCTGGTCTTCCTGGAAGCTTCATGGAAAAATAGGACCCCGGGCGTTGATTTTTCCTCAATTCCGAGAATATTTCCTTTGTGGGATTTCTGAAACCAAAAACACAGAAACAAGAACTGGCACTTGGCATCTTGTTAATAGGTTAGTGCCGGAAAATGTATAATAATGCTATAAAGTATGTATAAAACATTCAAGTATTGTCATAAAAGTAGCATGGAACATAAGAAATTATAGATACGTTTGAGACGTATCAAGGTGGACCCCACCCACTAATTGGGTCAGCCCGGTAACAGGAAAGTGGGACCCACGTGCTTATTGGGCCAGCCCAATAACAGGAAAACGGGACCCACATGCTTATTGGGCCAGCCCACTAACTTAGTGGGCCAACCCACTTGCTTTATGGTGGACCCCACGTACTAACTGGGCCGGCCCAATAATTGGGAAGTGGGACTCACATGCTTATTGGGCCGGCCCACTAACTTACTGGGCGAACCCACTTGCTCTATGGTGGACCCCACTTACTAACTGGGCGGCCCGATAGCAGAAAAGTGGGACCCACATGCTTATTGGGCCGGCCCACTAACTTATTGGGCTAGCCCACTTGCTTTATGGTATACCCCACTTACTAACCGGGCCGATAACAGAAAAGTGGACCCACATGCTTATTGAGCCGGCCCACTAACTTATTGGTCCAGCCCACTCGCTTTATGGTGGACCCCGCACATCCGGGCTCTTTTCCGATGTGGCCCCACATGCTTAGTGTGATCGTCTACCTTGTTGACCGGTCAAACAAAGGCATTCGGCCCGGCCCATTTAAGTTTTGACCAGTCAACCTTAGAGGTCAGGCCCGACCAACGTACCTAATAGACCAGCCCAGTTATATAGTTTACCGGTCAAACTAAGTCAGCTGGCCCGCCCCGCAAACTAAATGGGCCGCCCGCTTTAAGGCGGGCAGTCTTGTGTGGGCCTACCATCTACCACGGGATTTCAGCCGGTTAACGGCGTTAACTGACAGTTAACGGCGTCTGCCACGTGTTAGTTTGCATGACGTCAGCAGTCAATGGCCTCCCGAAAACACTTTTGCAACGGTCCGATTTTCCGTGGCGGAAGGGCGCCCAAACGCGACGAACCAAAAAAAACGTGGTAGGAATTTGCCTGACGCACTTTGGACCACAGAACCCACGAAAAAGGGGCCATAGTTGATGAAAATTGGACGTTGAGTATCAGAACTTTTCTTGTAGTGATGGTGTTTTATTGTGCTGTGGATGGAGGAAGAGCTGGTTGGAATAGTGAAGAGCAGTAGAGATGCCCTCTCCCCGAAAGTTATGGGGTGACTTGAATTCACTCAACATAGTTCTTGCCATCTCAATGATAGTCTGGTTCTTCCTTTCAACAACACCATTTTTCTGAGGGGTATATGAAGCTGAAAAATCATGCTTGATGCCCTCATCATCAACAAACTCTTGCATGGTGTAGTTCTTGAACTCGGTGCCATTGTCGGCCCTTATCGCCTTGATCTCAGCTTCATACATTCGTTGAGATTTCTTGGCAAAGGTGATGAACTACCTATACGTATGATCCTTAGATTTAAGGAGAAAGACCCAAGATTATCTTGAGTAATCATAAAAAATGACCAGTCCATATTTTCTCCCACCAAGAGTACCATAATGAGATGACCCAAAGAGATCCAAGTGAAGGAGCTCCAAAGGCCTAGAGGTGGTGATGATACTCTTGATAGGATGTCTCTTCTTGAGTTGCTTCCCAGCTACACATGCACTGCATACATGATCTTTCTCAAAAGAAATGTCGGTTAGTCCAACAATGTGCTCACCCTTTAGGAGTTGTTTAAGATTTCTCATGTTGACATGACCAAGGCGGCGATGCCAAACCCAGCCCTCGTCACGTTTGGCCATTAGACATGTGGAGAGAGAGAGCTCTCTTTTGAGAGGTCAACCACGTAAAGGTTGTTCTCCACATATCCAACAAGGACCAATTTGAGATTTTCACTCCTGAAGACTTTCACACAATAATTAGTAAAATAGGAATTATAACCAGTATATGCAAGATGATAAATAGAAAGTAAGTTGTAACCAAGGGATTCAACAAGCATGACCATCTCAAGGCACAAGTCCTTAGAGATTGCCACCTTGCCATACCCAAGTACCTTTCCCTTTGAGTTGTCACCAAAGGTGATGCTTGACTTTTTGTTAACATCCTCTATGAATTGGTCAAGCACACCTCTTCCTCCGGTCATATGATTGGTGCATCCACTATCAAACACCCATTTTGGACCACCGGAGGAATACCCCTACAAAATTAATTAGAGGATTTAGGAACCCATCGATTAATGGGTTCCTTTGCAATGGCAACAAGATCTTTTGGTACCCAAATTGAGTACCCTCTATAAGCATAGCCATTGCGAGGGCCAACATATTCAGCATAAACATCACCATAATAATCTACAAATAAAGCATAGTGATTGTTAGGTCCCGTGCAGTCACCACTAGTGGATTTGCCCTTTGGGGGTTTGCCATCATTAGTGACCTTCTTGTTCTTTTATTGAGCGGGCATCTCCTTCTTGTAGGTCTTCTTCTTCTTGGGATTGGGAGCATACCCAAGTCCATACTTCTTATTGTTTGACCTTGGCTTACTCAAAAAGTCACCCAATCCCATCTTATTCTTGGAGGCGGTGAACTTGGTCAGTTCCTTTGTCAACCTAACATTTTGTTCAAGAATAGTTGCTTGTTCACAAGCAGAGTCATTGGGATAATAGATGAGACCATATGGTTACCAAATATTCAAGATGTTTATTGGTCTGAATATACAAAGATATTTCTTCTTTTAGTTGAACATGTTCCTCAATAAGCTTGGCATGATCACAAGTAGAGGAGGTAGAGGAACAAGAAACACTTTCAACATTAATGGGATCACTCAATGATCCAAGAGCCTTCTAATAGGTATCTTGGAGTAGGTCATGGTTCTCTCCAAGTTTCTTGAGATCATCCTTAACAAGCTTGTGAGCCTTTTCAAGATGGTCAAGATCCTTGGTGAGAGAAGCATGAGCAACTTCAAGCTCCTTGTTTGAAGCATCCAGCTCTTGGGCCATTAATTGAGCCCTTTCAACAGTTTCTAGGTTCTTAACTTTATCGAGTTTAAATGTTTCAACTAGGTGATTAAGGCCTTGAGATATACACCTTTCGTTTTTCAGCTCTTGTCTTAGGAGATTGAATCTCTGTTTCTCATCTTACATATGAGATTCTAATTCCTCAATGAACTCATCCTTTTCTTTGAGGGAGTCCATCAAGAAATCGAACTTGACAAGAGCATCACCACGAAGGGTGCATCTAACATTGAAAAGACCCTTAAGAACAATTCTTCTCTTGATTATCAGTTTCATCATCAAGAATGCTAGATAAAGAAGGTGGGGATTCCATTACCTTTGATTCCCTTGCCATAAGACAAGAGCCAACAATTGTAGAGGAGGAAGAGTCATCGGAGTCATCATCATGAGTCATTTTTGCCATGAAGGACGAACCAATGACATTGGGAGTAGAAGACTCCGTGGAATAATCCTTGGAGTAGTCATATGTGAAGAGTGACCCGGTTTGGAGAAAGCCAACTGATGTCTACGGGTGCTTCCCCTCTGTAGAGCTGTTGGGCCTCCAAGAGCAGAGGTTTGTAGAACGCAGCAAGTTTCCTTTAAGTGGATTACCCAAGGTTTATCGAACTCGGGAGGAAGAGGTCAAAGATATCCTCTCATGCAACCCCGCAACCACAAAGCAAGAAGTCTCTTGTGTCAACACACCTAATAGGCACTAGTTCGAAGAGATAGTGAAATACAGGGGTATGAATAAGTATGAGCGTAGTACGGCGCCAGAAAATAGCTTGCTGGCGTGCAGTTGATGGTAGTAATATTGTAGGAAGTAAACAAGCAGTAGTAACGCACAGTAGTAACGCAAAGAAACAGAAACAAGCAGCGATAGCAGTATTTAGGAACAAGGCCTAGGATTAGACTTTCACTAGTGGACACTCTCAACATTGATCACATAATGAATAGATAAATGCATACTCTACACTCTATTGTTGGATGATGAACACATTACGTAGGATTACACGAACCCTCAATGCCGGAGTTAACAAGCTCCACAATTCAATGTTCATATTTAAATAACCTTAGAGTGCATGAAAGATCGACACGCTAAACCAAGTACTAACATAGCATGTCACTTTGTCACCTTCACGTGTAGGAAATAGATCACATCAATACCATCATAGCAATAGTTAACTTCATAATCTACAAGAGATCATAATCATAGCCTACGCCAAGTACTAACACGAGTGCACACACTGTCACCATTACACCGTAGGAGGAATAAAACTACTTTAATAACATCACTAGAGTAGCACATAGATAAATTGTGATACAAAACACATTGCAATCATAAAGAGATATAAATAAGCACTTCACTACGCCATTCATAACAGTGAATAAGTATTCTGTGAAATATAGCCTAAGAGACCCACACGGTGCACACACTGTCACCTTTACACACGTGGGACAAGGAGTCTGGAGATCACATAAGTAAAACTCACTTGACTAGCACAATGACATCTAGATTACAAGCATCATCATATGAATCTCAATCATGTAAGGCAGCTCATGAGATTATTGTATTGAAGTACATAGAGAGAGATGAACCACATAGCTACCGGTACAACCCGAGCCTCATGAAAACTACTCCCTCCTCATGGGAGCAAAGGCGTTGATGAAGATGGCGGTGGAGATGGCAGCGTGTCGATGGAGAAGCCTTCCGGGCACTTCATCCGGAGGGTGCCGAACAGAGACTCGTCCCCGCATCTTGGCTTAACGCGGGGACTGGAAGGTTTGTGGGGTTTCGTCCTCCGTAATAGGGTTTTCGCGACGGAGGCTTTAAATAGGCAGAAGGGCAGCCCGGAGGGGGCCCGGGGCCACCATACCATAGGGCGGCGCTCTAGTCAAGGCCAGTATGTGGTGGGGCCCCAGGCTTCCCTCTGGCGGCTCTCGGTGTTCTGGATGGTTCCGGGAAAATAGGAACCTGGGATTTCGTCCGATTCCGAGAATATTTCGTTACTAGGATTTCTGAAACCAAAACAACAGAAAACAGGAACCGGCACTTCGCATCTTGTTAATAGGTTAGTTCCAAAAATGCACAATATGACATAAAGTGTGCATAAAACATGTAGATATCATCAATAATGTGGCATGGAACATAAGAAATTATCGATACGCGGAGACGTATCACATCCCCAAAGTTGCTCTGTCCCGAGCAGAAAACGATAACAAAGATAATTCTGAAGTGACATGCCGTCATAAACTTGATCAAACATATGTAATGAATGCAGCGATCAAAACAATGGTAATGACATGAGTAAACAAATGAATCATAAAGCAATGACTTTTCATGAATAGCACTTTCAAGACAGCATCAATAAGTCTTGCATAAAAGTTAACTCATAAAGCAATAATTCAAAGTAGAGGTATTGAAGCAACACAAAGGAAGATTAAGTTTCAGCGGTTGCTTTCAACTTATAACATGTATATCTCATGGATAGTGTCAATGTAAAGTAATATAACAAATGCAATAAGCAAGTATGTAAGAATCAATGCACAGTTCACACAAGTGTTTGCTTTGGAGAGAGATAGGTGAACTGACTCAACATAAAAGTAAAAGAAAGGCCCTTCAAAGAGGAAAGCATCGATTGCTATATTTGTGCTAGAGCTTTTATTTTGAAAACATAAAGAGAGCATAAAAATAAAGTTTTGAGAGGTGTTTGTTGTTGTCAACGAATGGTAGCGGGTACTCTAACCCCCTTGCCAGACAAACCTTCAAAGAGCGGCTCCCATTTTATTTTATTTTTGGGTGGCACTCCTTCCAACCTTTCTTTCACAAACCATGGCTAACCGAATCCTGTGCCTGCCAACAATCTCATACCATGAAGGAGTGCCTTTTTTTATTTTAGTTTTATTATGATGACACTCCTCCCCATCTTTGCTTTCTCAAGCCATGGCTAACCGAATCCTTCGGGTGCCGTCCAACAATCACATACCATGGAGGAGTGTCTATTTGTTAATTAATTTGGGACTGGGAATCCCATTGCCAGCTTTTTTGCAAAGTTATTGGATAAGCGGATGAAGCCACTAGTCCATTGGTGAAAGTTGCCCAACAAGATTGAAAGATAAACACCACATACTTCCTCATGAGCTATAAAACGTTGACACAAATAAGAGGTAATAACTTTTGAATTGTTTAAAGGTAGCACTCAAGCAATTTACTTTGGAATGGCGGAGAAATACCATGTAGTAGGTAGGTATGGTGGACACAAATGGCATAGTGGTTGGCTCAAGGATTTTGGATGCATGAGAAGTATTCCCTCTCGATACAAGGTTTAGGCTAGCAAGGTTATTTGAAGCAAACTCAAGGATGAACCGGTGCAGCAAAACTTACATAAAAGACATATTGTAACATTATAAGACTCTACACCGTCTTCCTTGTTGTTCAAAACTCAATACTAGAAATTATCTAGACCTTAGAGAGACCAAATATGCAAACCAAATTTTAGCAAGCTCTATGTATTTCTTCATTAATGGGTGCAAAGTATATGATGCAAGAGCTTAAACATGAGCACAACAATTGCCAAGTATCACATTATTCAAGACATTCTACCAATTACTACATGTAGCATTTTCTGCCAACCATATAACAATTAACAAGCAGTTTCAACCTTCGCCATGAACATTAAAAGCTAAGAACACATGTGTTCATATGAACCAGCGGAGCATGTCTCTCTCCCACACAAGGATGAACTTATTCAGAGAACTAAGATAACAAAACAAAAATAAAAGCACACACAGACGCTCCAAGTAAAGTACATAAGATGTGACCGAATAAAAATATAGTTTCAAGAGAAGGAACGATACTTTGTCGATGAAGAAGGGGATGCCTTGGGCATCCCCAAGCTTAGACGCTTGAGTCTTCTTAAAATATGCAGGGATGAACCACGGGGGCATCCCCAAACTTAGAGCTTTCACTCCTCTTGATCATAGTATATCATACTCCTCTCTTGACCCTTGGAAAACTTCCTTCACACCAAACTTCAAGCAAACTCATTAGAGGGTTAGTGCACAATAAAAATTTACATGTTCAGAGGTGACACAATCATTCTTTACACTTCTGGACATTGCATAAAGCTACTGGACATTAATGGATCAAAGAAATTCATCCAACATAGCAAAAGAGGCAATGCGAAATAAAAGGCAGAATCTGTCAAACAGAACAGTTCGTAAAGACGAATTTTAAAATGGCACCAGACTTGCTCAAATGGAAAAACTCAAAACTAATGAAAGTTGCGTACATATCCGAGGATCACGCTAAATTGGCAGATTTTTTCGAATTTTCTACAGAGACTTGTGCTAGAATTCGTGACAGACAGCAATGCTGTTTCTGCGCAGTGATCCCAAATATAACATCAACTTTAGCATAGAAACTTTACTTGGAACAAAAACATGATAAGGAGAGGTTGCTACAGTAGTAAACAACTTCCAAGACTCAACAAAACAAAAAATTTCTGTAGTAAATAAAACACATGGGTTATCTCCCAAGAAGTTCTTTCTTTATAGCCATTAAGGTGGGCTCAGCAGCTTTAATGATGCACTCGCAAGAAATAGTAGTTGAAGCAAAAGAGAGCATCAAGAGGCAAATTCAAAACACATTTAAGTCTAACATGCTTCCTATGCATAGGAATCTTGTAAATAAACAAGTTCATGAAGAGCAAAGTAAAAAGCATAGGAAGATAAAACAAGTGTAGCTTCAAAAATTTCAGCACATAGAGAGGTGTTTTAGTAACGTGAAAATTTCTACAACCATAATTTCTCTCTCATAATAACTTTCAGTAGCATCATGAGCAAACTCAACAATATAACTATCACATAAAGCATTCTTATCATGAGTCTCATGCATAAAATAATTACTACTCCCAACATAAGCATAATCAATTTTATTAGTTGTAGTGGGAGCAAATTCAACAAAGTAGCTATCATTATTATTCTCATCATCAAATATAGGAGGCAAAGTATCATCAAAGTAAATTTTCCCCTCAATGCTGGACTAAAAATATCATGCTCATCAAAGCCAGCTTCCCCAAGCTTAGAATTTTCCATAGCATTAGCAACAATAGTGTTCAAAGCATTCATATTAATATGTTCCATGGGTTTTTTAATTTTCGCATCAAACCATCCATGTCTTAAATCGGGAAATAGAATAAGAAGCTCATTGTTGTCCATTATGCCTAACTAGTGTAAACAAGAAACCAAATGTCGCAATTGCCGAGTCTAAAGGAAATAGCTTCGAGTACTTACAACGGCGCCGGAAAATAGCTTAGTAGCCGAGATCCGGAGTGTGAGTACCTTTTACCTTTCCTCCCTGCAAGGCGCCGAAAAAGTGCTTGATGTCTACGGGTGCTTCTATTCTTGTAGACCGTGTTGGCCTCCAAGAGCAGAGGTTTGTAGAACAGCAAGTTTCCTTAAGTGGATTACCCAAGGTTTATCGAACTCGGGAGGAAGAGGTCAAAGATATCCTCTCATGCAACCCCGCAACCACAAAGCAAGAAGTCTCTTGTGTCCCCAACACACCTAATAGGTGCACTAGTTCGCGAAGAGATAGTGAAATACAGGTGGTATGAATAAGTATGAGCAGTAGTACGGCGCCAAATAGCTTGCTGGCGTGCAGCTGATGGTAGTAATATTGTAGGAAGTAAACAAGCGGTAAAATTCAAAGAAACAAAGAAACAAGCAGCGATAGCGTATTTAGAACAAGGCCTAGATTAGACTTTCACTAGTGGACACTCTCAACATTGATCACATAAAGAATAGATAAATGCATACTCTACACTCTATTGTTGGATGATGAACACATTGCGTAGGATTACACGAACCCTCAATGCCGGAGTTAACAAGCTCCACAATTCAATGTTCATATTTAAATAACCTTAGAGTGCATGAAAGATCGACACGACTAAACCAAGTACTAACATAGCATGCACACTGTCACCTTCACGCCATAGGAGGAATAGATCACATCAATACCATCATAGCAATAGTTAACTTCATAATCTACAAGAGATCATAATCATAGCCTACGCCAAGTACTAACACGAGTGCACACATTGTCACCATTACACCGTGTAGGAGGAATAAAACTACTTTAATAACATCACTAGAGTAGCACATAGATACTAACATACCACAATTTCATAGAGACATAAAAATCAAATTCATAATGTGTGAATAAGTATTCATGAAATATAGCCTAAGAGACCCACACGGTGCACACACGTCACCTTTACACACGTGGGACAAGGAGTCTCCGGAGATCAAATAAGTAAAACTCACTTGACTAGCACAATGACATCTAGATTACAAGCATCATCATATGAATCTCAATCATGTAAGGCAGCTCATGAGATTATTGTATTGAAGTACATAGAGAGAGATGAACCACATAGCTACCGGTACAGCCCCGAGCCTCAATGGAAAACTACTCCCTCCTCATGGAGCAGCAGCGTGATGAAGATGGGTGGAGATGGCAGCGGTGTCGATGGAGAAGCCTTCCGGGGCACTTCGCCCGGCAGGGTGCCGAACAGAGACTCCTGTCCCCCGCATCTTGGCTTCGCGATGGCGCGGCTCGAAGGTTTCTCAGGGTTTCGTCTCCGTAGGGTTTTCGCCTGAGTTTTAAAGAAGCAGCAGCCCCAGGGGGTTCGGGCCACCACACCATAGGGCGGCGCGGCCCCTCTCCGCCGCGCCTGTAGGTGGGGCCCCTGTGGTCATCCCGGCTCTCTGTGTTCTGGATGGTTCCGGGAAAATAGGAACCCGGGGCGTTGATTTCGTCCGATTCGAGAATATTTCGTTACTAGGATTTCTGAAACCAAAAACAGAGAAACAGGAACTGCACTTCGGCATCTTGTTAATAGGTTAGTTCCAGAAAATGCACGAATATGACATAAAGTGTGCATAAAACATGTAGATATCATCAATAATGTGGCTTGGAACATAAGAAATTATCGATACGTCGGAGACGTATCACCAACCCAGCCACTCCTGCCTCCTTCTCCTCATCTTCTCTTTCTTCATCGGAAATGTACTCAACACCAACAAAAGCTCTTCCCTTGTTCTTCTTGTATCTCTCATTTATTGGGTTTGGCTTTAGCTTTGGCTGACACCTTTGACGTACCTTGGCTTGTCGACCATTTTGTCATAAGGGAACTCATTTGCAAAATGACTCTCTTCATCATAGTTGTAGCACGTTCTCTTCTTCTCACTAAAGGAGATTGGGAACTTTTTCTTGTACTTCTTGGCAAAGAAAGAAAAATTTGTGCCAATGTCACTAGTTGAAGTCATCTCTTCTTCTTCCGCAATATCATAGTCTTCTTCCTTTCCTTGGACTGCCATGGCCTTCAAGGCAAGATTGTGGGAGGAACCATTAGCACGGTTCTTCACCATGAGTCTTTCTCCTTCCTTGGCCATGTTTGTCATTGGCAGCAACATAAGAGACAAGATCATCTGCGGATAGATCCGCTTGGTTGGTGAGGATTCACAAATTGAGGGATAGGTTGGTGTCCTTCTCTTTGGCAGCAGTAATGGCAATGACCTTGGACTTTATGAACTCTTCATTCATTTCAAAACCATCATTGTATTTCTCACATCCAAGGCCCTTGACCTTCACTCGAAGAGCTCCAAGTCTTCCATAGGCCTCAGCAATAGTTTCTCCTTCCTTTATCATGAACAAGGTAGCCTCAGTCTTGGCTGACTCATAAAGAGACTTTTGAATAAGATTGGTTCCCTCTTGGAGTACTACAATCCTATCCCAAAGCTCTTTAGCTGAATCAATGTCATTGACTTGGTCAAGCAGCTTGCGGTTGATGCCACTTCTAATTTTGTCACATGCAGAAGCATTGAGTTGACGGTTGTAGAATTCGGTGGAGGTCAACCTAATGGGATCTTGTGGCTTCCGGTATCCATCAACAATGATCTCCCACATCTCCACACTACAGCTACGAATATGAGACTCCATAGAAGATTTCCAAAAAGAAAAGTGAGTTCCATCAAAATGGGGAACATTCCTACTATGGTTTATATATATGAGGTATGGGTGAAGTGTTTTTAGGATAGTCATGATTAACTTGGTTGTAGGACTCTACAGGGATAGCAACCCCACTAGTAGTCCACCACTTAGGTTCTTAAGCATGGCACTCATTTCTGCCATTTGGTTCTGAAGATCATCATCCTTTTTTTTCTCAGCTTCATATGCTAAAAATCTGGATTTCATCCCCTTAACCGAAAGGTTAGAATCTTCATCCAAACCCTTCTTAGTTTATCCATCTCACTCTTAAGGCTATAAAGCCCTTAAAAAGAGCCCAGGCTCTGATACCAATTGAAAGTTCAGAGATGGTAAACCTAGAGGGGGTGAACAGGTTTCTACAAATTTTAATTCTTTCTTTACAGTATTAGGCTTTGCGGAATATAAATGTGAGCCTAATACAAACTAGGTGAGGCAACCTAGATGATAATGCAAGTATCTCAAGCACGAAGGCTCTCACGGGATATATAACACAAGTAAACAGATTGGTTAGGGATGACTGAAAGACACAGACGAAGATATATTCCCGTGTTCCCTCTTTGCAAGAAAGCACGTCACGTTTGGAGAGGTGGGATCCCACGAAGGATTTCCCAACGCCACGAAGGCTCACCTTATTCTTTGAGCCTATCCCACGAAGGAATAGCTCTTTCACTTGTGATAGACTTTTAGGCAGCCTCCAAATCTTCACAATCCTTGTAGGAGCAAATCGACAGCCCGGATGCTTCCAGACGATTCTGCCCACCTAGGGTTTCCAAGAAACCCTAGAGCAGGTATCTTGAAGAATACAAGGGGGGAGAAAGATTTGGCTCGGTGAGACTATAGATCAAGACCTCCTCTAGCTATTCCCCGGAGGGATTTGAGTTTGATTGGAGGAGGAGGGAGATCTGAAGCTTTTGGTGCTTGCAACAATGGAGTCTGAGAGAGAGAGTTGAAGAACAGAGTATAGTGTAGTGCCTAATTGTTCTGAGGTAGGTGAAGGGGTATTTATAGCCCGAGTTGAAATCCAGCTGTTGGAGAAGGTCCAGCTCAGGTTTTTGGTCGAGGTGGCCGGTCTGCCGGATGTGCCGCCGGACCAGCCGGTGAGGCGCCCTGTTCGGCGGGCCAGATGCCGAGCCAGCCGGCAGTTGCCGGACGAGGTGTCGGGCTAGCGTCGGGCAAGCGCACCCAGCCACTGGATCGCACTCGGTGTACGTCGGCACCACAACCGGCCTACGTCGGACCAGCCGGTACCACAGCTGGTGCCGCCGGGCCATCTGGCAGGAACCATGCGAGGCGCCGGGCAGACACCAGACGAGCTTCAAGTACTCCCTAGAATGTGTCCCGTGTGCACCGGCGCCACAGCAGGCATACGCCGGGCCAGCCGGTGCCACGGCCGGTTCCGCCGGGTCAGCCGGAGCCACAACCAGTGCTGTCGGACCAGGCACCGGGCAGATGGAAATCAAAGACTCCCCACTTTTTCATCGAAGTTGGGGGGTCTCCCTTCACCTTCTTGTTCCATTGATACACCAATATGCTTGATGGACTAAAACCCGAGAATAATCTTGCAGGCAAGCATTATTCCAATACTCTAGCTATGGTGTCATTGTTACCAAAATAATGGATAAGGGTAAAACACCCTTGCAGAAGTTGTAAATAATAAAGTTCAAAGTTCATGTTAGTCTTATCACCTTTATGCTCGAGACGAGCATAGATCAAGCTTGGGGATGTTGATGCATGTAAAATGCAAACATGAACTTTGTCCTTTATCATTTTGAATTCCCACATATTTGCAACATATATGATGATAATATCATGTTTTACATTGATTTATGGGGATTTAGCAATGAGACCCTTTATTTGGTTTATAATTCTACATAACATGAATTCCTTGTTTCGCGTATTTTTCACTTTCAGAGACCTATACCGAGTCAAATTGGCCTGGGATTTTTGGAGCGTCATTTTTTCATCAGGAGAAGCACCCTAGAACCTAGAAGCACACCTAGATGGGCTTGAGGCCCAAAAGACACCAGGTGGCACACCCAGACTTGTAGGGCGCGCCACCCGAGGTTTTCCGACTGTCGATCGTCCAATTCACTTGATTCTTTCGCCCACAAACATATTTTGACCTCAAAATCACTATATATATGCGGAGATTTCTCGGGAGGAGAACACCGCAGAAGATAGAAGCACGAAAATAGAGGCTGCAACAGCGAAGATTGGAGGGGGAAACTCCACCGGGATTACCACCGGAGGGATCTCCACCTTCTCCAACGTCTTCATCATCATCACCATGATCAGGCGGGAGTAGTCCACCTCTGGACTACAGGTTTGTGCCAATAGCTTGATCTATTTCTCTCATGTTCTTCATAGTTCTTAGTGCCATATGAGCTACCCTACATGATTATGGTCATATTTGTAATACCTATGGGGTGGATCCTTATTCTATGATATTTTGCTATGAGCTCTGATCATATTATGTGCAAGATCTATTGATAGATGCATATTATGTACCTCGTGATCCAAAATATGCAAGAGCATGTGTGGGGTGATGTGTGTATTAGATGGAGTAGCATGGTTTTAGTGATTGAATAATGGCAACAAATTCGTGATCTATTATGGTTTTGCCTTTTATTTTGCTACCTCACTAGGGATAAAGTGAATGCATGTGCTATGTTTGTCACGTGAAAAAGTGTGATCTTGTTTGTTCAAGGTAGCATATTTGATATTCAAACATCATGTCAAAGTACTTATGGCTACGCTCTGTTAATTCTTAATACAAGATTGCATGGAGTTTTCCCTTTCTTGTGGAGTATGAGAGAGATGTGTTGCATCATCTCTATGTTAGGAGGTGATGCCCATATGAATGCGTATGTTTCACATGTTATTATTTTGCATCTTCATATCTCATTGATAAATTTTTATTGTCCACTACAACTTAAAATATAGAATAGTCAAGTGAATTCATGAACCTCAGTCCACTTTTTATCGTAAGAGTCACATTTATATTAATTTTCTCTTGTTTTCTATTTGCTGCACTATTTTAATCCGAAAATACAAAAATATTTACTTTTCTTATTTGCATCCAAAACAACAACAAAATCAACCCTTTTAATGTTTTTACTTAGTTAATTTATTTTATCTAGTTTAATTGTTTTATTACTACTTGTGTTTTATTTACTTACACAAAATCTTGTGCTTGACAACCACACGGTGGAGTTGGAGACACAGGGCTTTTATGTTACTTTGCATGATTGCTAGAAGAAGAGAGGGAGAGAAAGCTCTTTGCTAAGTTTCTTGAGAGTTCGATATTAACCCTCGAGTCACCCTTGTTGGGAAAATTACTGACTACACACTCTACACTTGGAGTCTCAACGTTTTAAGAGTGGTGTTTCTTAGCTCCATCGAGACATACTTTCTGGCGCTGTTTCCGGGGAGATAATCGAGACACTTCGTCAAGGCCATCCCTCATCAAGCGCCATCACCAATACATATACATATACATATACATATACATTTTGATGGGAAAGCATACATACCGCCAGGAATATAAGTGAATTCTTTGATGTCACCATTAGGGGCACGTGCTGTCATTTTAAACACATGCTCAGCTCTGTTCAAAATCTCATCTTGCAGCACATCTTCCTCATCAGATCCTTCCACATCTTCATCTTCCTATTCATCTTCCTCAACTCCTGCCCTGGCTTCTTGTTTTATTTATGCGGAGGTCACAACATCATGGAGAGCATTGTTGTGTGACCTACAAGAAATCCAGAATGTTCCTCTTATGTATGTAGCCTCTTCTTTTTTCACCATGAAAAACTCAAACCTATGTCCTAAGGACACAACAGGTAGCCACTTATCGGAAAAGTAGTTGACTCTTGCCTTGAAGTGACAAGGAATAGCCCGAGAACAAAAACATTGGATGAACTAGGTTATCTTACAAACACTGGGTTAATTCTCCTAGTTCAGCAAATGTGATATTGGAAAGCCTTGGCTTATTTTGCACTAACACATATAATAAATTTGGTATAAAAATATGCCTTGGCTTTCCAGAAACTCTTGCTATATTCTTTTCTAAAATATTGAAACTACTTATGGGTTATTTCTTAACAAAATTCTGTTACTTATGCTATTTCTTAGCAAATTTTATTTTACCATTTCTTGATGAATAGGGATGATGACAAGGGTGATTGGATGGTACAAATCGAAACTAACTTATATTTGAAATGCTTTTACAGTGCTAGTAATATACTTCTAAAATCTTAAAAAATTCCTTAACAGAGATACACATATGCGAAACTAACTTAACAGATTATAAGAAATTTCTTAAAAGAGATACACATATGCGAAACTAACTTATATTAACTGAGATGTAGGCTGTCAATAGTACTCTCATGATCTAGAATAAACCATTATTTTGCTGATTGAGGCTAAAAGTAACTCACTACAACATTGTCAAACTGTGCGCAGTTCATGACGATGCTGAACGATTCTGCATTCATCTTTGAACGGAAGTAGTTCTCATGTGCATTCATCTTTGAACGGAAGTAGTTCTCATGTGGCTGGTTGCAGAAACGACAGACCTCCATCGCAGAAATACAAGAAGAAGTCAAATCAGAAGAAGATTGAGAAGAAAATCTTTTTTTTAACAGGGATGGGGTCTAGAAAGACCCCGATGTTGCTGCATTAGATCAGAAGCGGTGGGTACATATTACAAGCAGGACCCTCGTACATTAAAAATAAAAAAACAGTCCTGCAATTTTACATAAAGGACCCTGGAAACAGAAGCAGAAAAGCAATCCAATCCTTGGTCCTCTCCACCGACGTCGGGACTCGAATGCCGGTCATCTTCCCACTGCCGGGGACGCACCACTTGGCAGCGAGTAGATGTGAAGCTCCAGCACGAACCACCTTGGAAGGCCTCCAGCATGGAGGTTGGAAGAACGCTGCTGGCGCAGCGCTTGGAGTGGCCTCCTCTATGGCCAGAGATCATGGAGACAGACT
The DNA here is from genome assembly GCA_030979885.1 of Lolium multiflorum. Lineage (NCBI taxonomy): Eukaryota > Viridiplantae > Streptophyta > Magnoliopsida > Poales > Poaceae > Lolium > Lolium multiflorum. The sequence continues at coordinate 212,143,944 of CM061749.1, forward strand.
TGGCCACCATGTGATGAACTCCATATTGCAGCAGATAAACTCCCCACCATCTTGATGACGCGCTGAAATTCCTGCCGAAGCATCTCTTCCCCTCACCACCACGGCCGGCCGGAAGAGATTTGAGGACAGAAAGCAAGAAGACCTCAAGATGGCCATCGAATCTGACCTTATTCAAGGAGACGGAGGCCTTCTTCCCCACCCCTTTCTCCATCCACTGGAGCCGTAGGAGTAGAAAGAAAAACCTCAGCTTGCTCCAGATCTGGTCAACGAGATCCAGAGCACCGCCCCACACTACCGGCATAAAGCCAAGACGCCACAGGGGCAATAGCAAACCTACACTACTCTGTACATGCCAGTCTCCACCCTCTCTACCACGCCGAGCGGCAGCGCCGCCGGTGAGGAGAGCCGGGCGAGCCGGGGAACTCCACGCGACTCTCAAAGGAAGGTGGAAGCAGAGAGAAAGAAAGAGAGAAAAAGAGCCGTTGATCGAGAAGAAAATCAGAAAAACATGAACTGAAAAAACCCTATCCGAAATGGGGAAAAATTCTGAGGAAAAAATATCTCAAATCAATGTGAGGAATAAACTAGATTGAACAAAATGTAGAAGAACATTGTACTTAATCGTACAAGTAAGCGAAAAATGATTGGAGAAATCCGGAGAAAACTAAGAGGATGAACTGGCAGAGGTTACCGTAGTGCCGCCGTCGTTGGAACTGGCGGGCGTACATTTTTCAGATTTATCCACCAGGCGGTTGTTAGTGAAGGTCGTATGTGCGATACTCTTTGAGGTGGTTTACTTTAACAACGCCTAAGGAAGATAAGTTAGATGGTCTCTTATATTGTCCGTCTATGTTTCCCAGATTTTTTTAGGCGCTTCATTTTAATAACCGCCTAAGATATATATGCTAGAAGGTCTCATGTATTGTCCATCTTCGTTGCCCCGCTTCTTTCACGTGGGAATAGTTCATCAGGGTCTCTAAAAGTTGTAGAGTCGTACCAATCTGAACGACCGTCTGAGGGTTGACTACAGAGTCGGGTTTTAATAACTTGGGACAAAATCGACTCAGCTGGCAGTCTCTAAATAGCGAATTTGTACCAGTGCTTACCTCGGATCCAGATTTTCCATACCATATGTACATGCCGAAGAGAAAAAACAAAACCGTCCGGTTGTTTGGCTTTTGAAAGTGGAAAAAATGGAACACCGCCACCGCCGACGGCTCTACTTTATGGTCGTCGCAGTCTTGGGGAACGAGGAATCGGTAGAGCTGCAGCGGGGATCCACGACTCATAATACTTGCCAGTTCCAAAAATGACTGTCCCAAATGACCGGGTTGTGCTCTTAGACTAGTCATAGTGGGGAGTAATATTAGGTACTCCCTCCATACCGGTTTACAGGGCAATTACACATTTCGAGAAATAAGTTTGACTGCAAATTTAGTCAACAAAATATGAGATATATGCCACAAAAATTATACCGTTGGATTCATATTTAAAAAATGATTCCAATAATATAAATTTTGGGATATATATCTTATAGAAAAGCTTGTTATACACATGTTACTACCTCCATAGTTGTTAGGGTGTAGTAACATCAAATGCTACATTTATTAAGCTGCAGACTCATCTTGCCTTGGAACGTGTAATGTGATGTTAATATAGCTAGTTACCACAATCCTCTCTTTCCTTAATTAACAATAATGCTAAAACTACGGGCAAATTTGTTACAGGAAGAGGCTACGGGATGAAGTGGAAGTATGCGGTTGGTTCACACTTTTTGGGTGCTGTGATTTTAGGGACGTGATCCCTCACCCTCTCACCACGTAATTCCGTAGCATTATTTTCGTAACTGGAGTGCGTAGATGTAGCATTGTTGCTCAATTAATAACATGTTATATCATTAAAATGCTTAGTTGTCACTGCATGTTCAGACTACTCATAGTGGGACTAACATAGGTAGTAACATCACACACCCTAAAGCATTTTGATGACATGGCATGTCAATAAATGAAGAAAGAGAGTGAGGTAGTAACTAGCTATGTTACCATCACATCACACTTCCCAAAACAAGATGAGTCTACAATCTAATAAATATAATATGCATGATACCACATACTACATGTAACTACGAGAGTGAATTTTTGTAGCCCGAGGTACATGTAGCTCCTTATTTTGCAAAATTTGAAAATAGGATTTTAAAGTTTCAAACAAATCTGATAAAAAATCTAGATGTAGACAATGATATGATCTACCAATCTGTAAAATTTGAACTCAAGATACCTCATATTCTGGGCTGCGGAATAATGACAAAATCTGACAGATTTTGAGATTTTGAGATCTCACACTGTTCACTAATATTGATATCAGGATTTGTCATTTTTGCACAGCTCCGAATATAAGGTATTTCCAGTCGAAATTTTCCACGTTTGTAGATCACAGTATTATCTACATGTAGATTTAATTTCAGAATTTTTTAAAACTTTAAAATGTTGCTTTCAATTTTTTCAAAAAATGAGCTATGTGTAGCTCGAGCTACACTTGTGGTTTCCAATGTAACTACCCACTATAAAAGGTTGTAACATAGAGTACTAACATGCATCATGTTACTACTCTATGTTAATTCCCACTATGACTAGTCTTAATATGAGTACAGTCTTAGAGCATCTCCAGTCGCATCCCCCAAAGCGTCCTGCAACCCGATTTGGGGCGCGCCGGACAAAAAAACGGTTCCAGCCGCGTCCCCCAAAGCCGATTTTTGTTCGGCGCGACCCGATACGATGTCCGGCACCCCAAGCCCGTCCCCGTCCCACAGGGGACGCACCGGGCACGCCGAACACAACGAAAAGCGAGACGAAGCGACGCGGGCCCGACGCGTCAGCGGCTCGGAAGGCTAAAACCCGTCGCCTACCTTTGGTCAAGCGACGTTAATGGCGTCCCTGTTTTCCCAGGCGACGCAGGGACGCGTCTCGTCGTGCATGGCCGCGTGGCCGTCCGCGCCAGCGTTATTGCGTGCAACCACCCGCTGCCGCCGCTGTACATTAAGAGGCCCTGCGGTTTGTCCCAATCTCTCACCGCTCCCAAACCTTCTCGTCGCCGCCCCCCAGATCTTCTCCTCGCCGCTCCAAGCAATGTCGACCTCGTCCTCCCGCAAGATCGCCGCGGCGAACGGCTTCGGTCGCGGCAGCCTAACCGTGAAAGAGGCGTGGGCGCTGTACCACGCGGGATATCCTGTCCCGCCGGACATGCGCATGCCAAGCAGCGGCGGCTGGAAGATGGTCGTGAACGGCATTGGCGTCCCACCACCGCCGAAGCCGGGCACGGAGCAATGGAGGGACGACATCAAGGCCCGGCGGGCTCAACTCAGCGCCGAGGAGCGGGCGGATCCGACCTGGGAGGCCAAGGACAATGACGACTGGTGGGCCACGTACTTCAAGGCCAAGTACGACGTCGAGATGCACAGCACCACCAGCCTCATCAGTGGGCCCAACAGCTGGAACAGGGACGACCGTGCCCTGTTCTGGGGCGTTCCAGGGCGCACCCTCGACAGCGTCATCCATGGCATCCGCAACGGCGCTCCAAGGTTGGAGATGCCGCCCTCACCGCCACCGTCTCCTCGAGGAGGACCACCGCAATGGCAGCCGAGGAGGACCACGTACTCGTCCTCCTCGAACTCTTCTTCCTCAGGACCGGCCCGATCAACGCCGTCCTCGTCGTACCGCTCGGCGCCCTACACCGTCCCCAATCGCGTGGTGAAGGAGGAGCCGGCGACGCCCGTCAACACGAGGCGTGGCGGCAGCAAGAGAAGCGTGGTGGCGTCCTCCTCATCCCGAAGCCGGAGGTGTAGGAGGAGCCGAAGGAAGCGTCGCAGGCGGCGCTGCTGGCGGAGTATGACCGGAACAGCGGCTCATCACCAGCAGCGACGACCCCGAGGCGGGTGCGGTGGTGCGGCGGCGGCGGATGAACGACAAGGATGCTGGTAGGTCCGAGAAAAGGTTCGGTGCTGGAAATGTGCGGATAATTCTCATGCTGTGAAGGATTGCAAGGTTGACCATTACTGTTATATTTGCGATAAGAAGGCACACCCCACAGCTCGTTGTCCTGTGCTTAAGTTACCGAGACCGTCTGTTTTTGTTTCTGGGTCTGGCCTGCTGGAGACATATTTTACCACTTTCCCGGACTCAGTGGTTAATGATGATCTTGCCCCGACTCAGTCGCCTATTGCTCTTGTGGTGGTCAGTGGTGATTTGGTGCCTGCTGATGTGATTGCTAAACAGGTGGCTCGTCGGTGTTCTGACCATCCCAATTGGAAGTGGGAGGCGGTTCCTCATAGTGATATGCAGTTCTTGGTTTCAGTTCCTTCCTTTGATGATCTTGATAGACTTGATGGTATTCAGGTGGGAGTGCCTTCTTTCAGCTCGACTATCTCCATATCCGCTTGGCAGTCAGCACAAGTTCCTCACAAGGCTGAACTCAAGAAGGTGTGGCTGCACGTGGATGGAGTGCCTCATACACTACGACACTTCCTGGGTTTGTGGGCTGTTGGTTCTCTTGTTGGCAAGACTGTTGATGTGGATCTTATTAGTCTGAGACGCAGGGCAATGGTGCATATTCAGGTAGCCATGCTTCAGGCTAGAGTTCTTGGGGATCCTTGTGATGAGTCTCGCCAGATAGCTAAAGCTGATGTTGTGGTTAGGTTTAAGGCCTTTGAGTTCCGCTTCTGCAGGGAGCCTGCAGATTATATTCCAGAGCCGGATTTTGTTCCTTTGGTTTGGGTTAAGAAGGATGATTCCGACGAGGGAGGTGATGGTGCTCCAGATGGTGGGGATGACGCTATGGACACTTCGGAGCCGAGAGTGGGGCCTCCAGCTTCTGGGACTTCACAGGTTCAGCACGGGGGATCCAGCTCTTCAACGCCTGGGGTTACTCATGCTATGGCCCCTGTGTTTGCTGTCACGCCTTTTAATCCTAATCCGTAGACGCCGCATGCTATTGAGGCGGTGAACAGGTTGAGGCAGTTAGCGCTTCTTTTGAGGCTTCGCCTTTTGCAGCGGCTACTCCTCGTGTGTCGGCGGATGACTTGCGTTTGGCTCTTGATGCTGCATGTTCTGGTTCTGCTTTATCTTCTGGTCACCGCTCGGACATGCCAGCCAGAGGTCGGGTTTGTACTCTCGCCCGTACTACTCCTGCGGCGGCAAGGCGGGCTGCGGCTGCCATGGCTACTTGCGAGGGAGCGCTTGACCCAGAGGGTCTCAGGCAGCCTGTTGTTCGGTCGGATGCGGGTGAGGTGATGCCGCGAGGGGGGTCTTCTTCACCCTTACTCCCTCGGGCATCTTCACCTGCACCTTGCCGAAGGGAGGCCGAGATGCCGGCTACTCCTCCTTCCGCCACTCTTGGGGGCTCTTCACCGACACCGCCCCCACAACCGGCGTCTGCACCGCTTGGGCGACGGCTGCCCGGCCAGCTCCCCTCCTCCCGCCAGCGAGCTGCGGCGCCGCCTAGTGCGGCCTTGGGCTTGGACGTCGACGTGGCGTCACCTCCTCCAGCAGGGGGCGCGTGAAAGATCGAGATGTCGCCTAGAGGGGGGGTGAATAGGCAATTACAAACTCTTTCGGATTTGTCTTGTAAGAATGTGGAATTAAACTATCGTTTAGTTTACAAGCACAAACCCTAGATATGCTAAGCTCAACTAAGTATAACAATAACAACTAGAGCTAAGCAAGATAGGCACAAGATATATGTAGCACAAGTGATAGCAAGATATATATATACTTCAAGCACGATGGCTATCACAAGGAAAGAGAGATCGGGTATAGAAATAACCGAGGCACGCGGAGACGAGGATGTATTCCCGTGTTCCCTTGCTTTGCAACAAGGTACGTCACGTTTGGAGGAGTGGAGGTCCCACGAAGGATTCCCCGCGCCACGAAGGCTCACCCTATTCTCCGAACCACACCCACGAAGGATAATGGCCCTTTCCTTATGGTTAGCTTTTCCTCCGCTCCGGAGATGGCAAGCTCCACAACCACTTCACAAGCTCCACGAAGGAGAAGCCCGGCCTCTTCACAATCTTCTTGAAGAGATCACCGAGCACCAACCGCCAAGCCAACTAGGAGGTCTCCCTCCAAGAGTAACAAGCTCACGGTCTCTCACTCGAACAAATCGTGGTGGAGAGCTCAACACTATGCAATGATGCAAAGCAAGAACACCGGAGGTGTTCTTTCACACTCAAATCCCACCAAAGCAACGAATGCTAGGATGAGATTGGAGAGGAAGAACAAGGGGAAAAGTCAACCAAAGACTCCAAGATCTAGATCCCAAGAGATTCCCTCACTTAGAGAAGAAACGGTTTGGTGGAAGTGTAGATCTAGATCTCCTCTCTCAAATCCTCAAATATGAGCAAGAATGGTTGGAGGAATCAAGGGGGGAGAGCAAGTTCTTCAAATAGAAACAATGGAGGTGAGAGAGTAGGAAGAACACCTTGCTCAAGGTGGAAGAAGAGCTATTTATAGCATGGGAGCAAATAAAACTGTTGGGGGGAAAAAGACAAGAAAAACGGGCAGAAAACGGCTCTAAAAGTGGCCCAAATGGCTGCAGGCCGGCCGACCGGATTTGCGCTGAGGGCCGGTCACCCGGCCGGCCGCCAGCCGGCGTGCGGGCGCGGGGCGGAGAGGCGGCCCGGTGCGCACCGGTTGGGCCGGGAGCAGCTGGGCGGCCGGTCGACCGGCTCCTGGGCCGGAGCCGGCAGGCCACAGGACCTGCCCGGATGGCACAGGTCAAGGCCGGTCGGTGACCGGGTGGGCCGGCGCGCGGCCCGGCAGGCCGGGCGGCCGGCTGCCTCCCCACCTTTTTTTTCTTTTCTTTTCTTTTTATTCTTTTCTCTTTTTCCCTTTTCTTTAATAACAAATGCTCCCGAACCCTGATTCGAATGAAACCAGTTTTGTTTGGAAGATAACAACAAATGCTATCTTATGGAAAGTGAAAAACCAAGAATCTATATGAGGGGATTTTATCATGAATATAAAAGGTAGAACCTTATATCATGAATAACCGGTAAACTCACCCAACCTCGAAAACGCAATAGAAGATGCATGCGGATTCCGTTTCGATGAACTTGGGCTTGTTGTAAAGCTAGCAACAAGCTCAAGAACCTCACACAGAGAAACACCAAGAAGCAATAAGGATATGCAAAGTATGCAAAGGGTTGAGCTCTCTAAGACGATGTGATCAAGTTACTCAACCGAAAGCCCCTCTTAATAGTGCGGCTATCTATCCTATAATCCGGTCTCCCAACATCCACCTTGAGACCGGTAAAAGGAAAACCTATCAAGGTCATATCTGTGCCTTGCGCATCCCGCTTGATCTTGATGATAGCTCTTCAAGCTCTACACAAGCCGGAATGCCTTACTTGATCATCGTTGCTTCGTGAAGACTCGCAAATGCTCCCCCATACACCATGATGGAAAAGCTCCATTGATGCACATCTTCATATGTACAATGTCACCAAATGGACGGCAAGCTTCAAGCATGTGATCCACTTGAGATGCTCATCTTGAACTTGCACGAATCAACCTTGTATCTTCTAACCGATGATCTTGATGCCAATACACAAGGTATATCTTTATCTTCATGGCATCCATACTTGAATCCAACATATGGAGTACAAGTAGTACCTATGGAATATTCCTTCATATAAACTCAATGAAAACATTAGTCCATAGGGGTTGTCATTAATTACCAAAACCACACATAGGGGCAATATACCCTTACAATCTCCCCCATTTTGGTAATTGATGACAACCACAATAAGAGGGTTTATATAATGAATATTAGAGACAAGTACGCAACTTATCCGAGAATAAGTTGTATACAAGAGGTTGTATTTGATATGGTCAAGTAACACAAAGCTACTATCCCATATCAAAACCAACTCTACTCACACAACTACAACTAATGCAAGGGATGTGAGTAGAACCAATATATATAGAGCAAACTCCCCCACAATGTATGCACGTGTGATGAGCATGAATTCATTGCATACATTGTCAAGATTAACCTTTGGGACAATTTCCACTATATATATACAACCATGCAAGACATATAAATATGGAATGCATGAGAGGCAAAACACTTAAGCACAAACCAAACTTAAGTATAAAACCATTCCCTTAAACCCTCTAAACTTCTCCCCCATTGGCATCGATTGTCAAAATGGGTGAAAAATTTAGAAAGCCAATATAATGTGAGTTCCTCCCCAAGGTGTGCACTTCTCATAATTTGAGTGGAATCAAATGCACATATCCAATGATGAATACTTGAAGGAAGTCAAACTATATTGAGGATCAAAGATTGCATAAAGATAACATGGTGAAGTGAGCTTCAACAAATAAAGCAAGCAAACAAAGATCCAATTGAACAAACAAAGATATCATGATAAGAGAGATATAGTGCTCTAGATAAAATAAGAAAGCTCCCCAAAGTTCGTGCACAATTTATAATGTTTGCGTTTGAATACAATATGCACAAACATGGAATCCTCACTCCCTATATATCATTTAGAACACAACTAAGATAAAGAGAATATGCTTATCAAGAACAACTTGAGTCCAACAATTACGAGATATGAGTGCATGAAGAAAAACAAATAAACCAAGCACTCATAAATCTTCTTTACCAACAACACTAAAATCAAAAAGGATAAGAAGATGGTTGGCAAAGAACAAGGATATCAAGGTGATGGATCAACGCTCTCATGTATATGAGTTTCTAAAGTGGACAAAGTGATCCATAAAGAAACATGCACACACAAGAGGTTAAAAAAAAAGATACGATATCCAAGATGAAGTCATAAAATATACCAAAGGATATTTGCTTAAAAAGCATATATAGCCTATGGCTCCAATTTTCACTAGTGGTATATGAATGAGCTTCAACTAAGAAAATCTCAAAAACATCACAACCAACAATAAGGGAAGTAAAGCTAGTTGGAATGTTTTGAGAAAGGCAACAAGTATCATAAATATGGATTTATTTCGCAATTTCATCAATATTGGACATAAGAGCTCTTTGAGGAATTGATATGCAATAAATTGCTAGAGGGCATATTTGAGATAGGTGAATCATAAACATGATATATATATATATATATATATATATATATATATATATATATATATATATATATACCAGCACTATTCTGCAACCGGTTGCAGAATAATATTCTGAGCACCGACTTGTACTTTCCTGGACACAAGGTTGTACTTCCTGGATAACAGGGTTCAACTTTCTGTCGAACTTACCTGAACTTCCCATTTTCTTCAGAGCTACTGATTCTACTTCGTGTTTCCCAACCATTTGTCGGAACTATGCAAATGATATACCGTTGGATAGATAATGAAAAACCGCAACTTTTTCATGTTCACACTTTTCACAGATTTTGCACGATTTAAATTTAATTTTGAAAATACGAAAACGCTTCTATATGGCCAGAAAACGAACTTTTAGTTCGGTTTTTGAATCGCTTATCGAAACTGTGCAAATGATATACCGTTGGAAAGCTAATGAAATTGCGCAACTTTTTCATGTTTTATGTTTTTTCAAAATCCTCACAGTTTTTGAACAATTTTGAAAATACCGAAATTCGGACGTACTCAAAAAACGAGCGGACAGTAATTTGGATGATTTGTTTCAACCGTTTGTCGGAATGATGCAAATGATATGGCGTTGGAAAGCTATGGACTAGGCGCAACTTTCTCATTCAGGTTGTTTTCTCTAATTCCTTATAGTTTAAGAAAATAACTCGAATTAATGTCCGCCCGTTTTATGTGACGAACACCGAATGATTGTCCCGCGATTTTCATGCGGTATATTTAAACAATAAAAATGATATACCAATAGAAAGGGATCAACAGGGCGCATCTTTTTCATATGTACCATTTTTTCCAAATCCGTATGGATTGAAACTAATTTTAGAAGTTCTAAAGTCACAATTTCGGTATACTTTGCGAGATAATGATTTGAATTTGATTGTTTAAATCACTAGATTTGTTTTGAAATGCACTAGGTAATGAAATTAAACTCATACTCTACCATATAAAGCTTTTGGTGCCATTGTCCGAGGTGATCGGTGATCAAAACTATGAGATTTGCACCATAGATTTCCGTCGTGCAAAAAACAGAGCATTGAACTTCTGCCGACATGAACTTGTACTTCTCAGTCATGACGGTTGTACTTCCGACGTGATTTCACGAAAGTGTTCAATAAAATAGCTACTTCCCGCGACATGCACTTGTACTTCTTGGCCTTCGTGGTTATACTTCTCCGATGATTTGATATTAGTGCCTTTTAGAGAAAACTAAACATGTGTGTTTCGAGATATTAATTTTAAATTGTCCCTACACTCTACTAATGAGACAATACACTTCACGAATCTTAATCATTGAACTTCTTAATGTGCTATGCGAACTTATTTGGGAGAACATTCCTTTTTTGCACTTCTAAATATCCAATTGAACTTTCTGTAATCACCATCTGTACTTCTGGGAATCACATCTTGTACTTCCAGTGAGATTAAAAGCGGATGATTTTAATTATTTTTAATGCATTACAAGGCAGATCGTGTACTTCCAAAAACCAATCAGGTGTACTTCCAACAATAATTGTTTGTACTTCATGTACTTCTTGTACTTCTCGGAATCACGGCTTGCACTTCCCACAAGAATTTTTTTATGATTTCTATTAATTATTTTCTTCTTCTAAGACTAATTGTTTTTTACTTCCCGTAGTCACTTCTTGTACTTCTCGGAATCACGGCTTGCACTTTCCATGAGATTTTTATTGATGATTTCTACTATTTTCTACTTCTAAGACTAATTGTTTGTACTTCTCGTAGTCACTTCTTGTACTTCTCGGAATAACGGATTGCACTTCCCACGGGATTTTCGCGGGGAGCGGCATGGAAGCCGGCAACGCGTAGAGGGGCCGCCGCGCGCGGGTCATGGGCGGTGGTGGCGCGGGCCAGATGGGCGGCTGTGAGCGGGCTAGAGGAGCGGCGGCACGGGGTCAGATGTTTTTGTCCTATCTCGTTATATCTTTTTACCATGGCCTACTCTATTCATTTGCAAATAATATTTTTCGCTAGCTACCAGGACTACATCAGAACGTTTGTTTAAAAAAGCTACAGCAACTGCTTAGCGTGCCTGGGTGGGTGGGTGCGGAAGTGCACAGTTCAACTAGTCATCGTGAAGCTCGAAGTCAAAATAAGAACGCACACAAATAACTGTACTTCCTGACGTCGCGGTTTGTTATTCCTGCAAGATATTATTGTAGTGTATCGCTTGGTACATTACCCCACTTCACTGAGTTTTCAAACAGTAATTGACCTCGTATGCATCCTCGTTTTATTTTTTGAGCTATACTTCCCAAATAGAAGCAGCGTAATTGCCTGTTCAGCATTGTGCACTGCTGACAATTAATTGATTTTCTAATGGAACAAGGAACTTTTCGTGACACCAAACAAATGGTACTTCCGGCATGACTGCATGAGCAGTTGCACTTACGAATACAAATATCATGTACTGCCTGCATGATCAGGTTGTGCTTCTCGCTGTGTATATTCTATCTTGCCGCTGAATTAAACTCCATAACATCTTTCATTGTGATGCATACACACAACCAAAGTTGAGATCCAATCATCCAACCACGCATTCGTCATTTTTCTAGAGTGCAAGATGCTCTCACCTGGGTTTTCTTTGTCCAACGCCGCGTGCAGCCAAGGGCTCCTTCTCTCCAGCTCTTGCGGCGGACGAGCTCGAGAATTGGGGCACACAGCAGTAGCCCGCGACGTCGTGTGTGAAACCTAGGCAATTGGCCAGAATAGCTCGTGGGGAGTAGTAAAACCTACCTACCTTGCCATTATCTGGTACTCCGTATCAACCAAACTGACGCACTGCCGACAGAAAATAGGTAGACTGCGTATCCTAGTATATTTCTCTCTCCACTTTTGGCTGCTATCATGTGCGTACAAATTCATTGCAGCAACACGGAATCGATTCGAAGAAGCAAATCAGAACACATCCCGTCCAACTAGTAGCCAATCCAAGTAGCAGCAACAGCAGCTGTTCTCCATGTTGTAGCAGCAGACGGCGGTTTCAGCAGACATCTACGCAGGATAGCGGCCTCACGCATCTTCTTGCCGGCTCTGCGTTCCAGCTAGAGGCCATTGCCAAAAAGTACATGTACTGCCCGTCGCCAAGCAACTGCACTGCCTTGCTGTTAATTAAAAAGAAGAAAAACGGAAACAGTACTGCTGTGTGCTAACACAGAGAAACAGAGAAAGCAAACACAGAGAAACAGAGAAAAAAGAGAAAAAAGAGAATCGGACACAGAGTGCGCGGATAGAGACCCATCGAGCCATCCAGGTTGATGCAACCGGAGGGAGAACGGCAACGCTGGAACCAGGTGAGAAGCAGGACGGCGAGACTGGCAGCCCGCGGCGGCCTCCCCTAGAGGTGCGTGGAGCAGTGGCCAACGGAGGGAGCTGAGCGGCAGGGAATGGGGGAGAAGCTTGAGATGAGCCGCCACGGGGGTAGGTAGGAGCCTATGCCAGCTTCTTCGTCCTGGAAGGAGGCGGGAGGAGGTAGGGCCCTCCCATGGCCGTCGAGAGGCGCACCGGCCGCTGGGAACGATCCCACGCTGGTGCGGATTGGAGGCGACCTCGTTGGAGGTAGGTGGTGACATCGGCGGGGCTTGGGCCAGCGCCATGGCGAAGCAGATAGCGGGCAGAGGAGCGGCGGTGCGCGGGTCAGGGGCGGCAGCGCGTGGGAGGAGGAGCGGCAGTGCGCGGGTCAGGTCCGGCGGCGTGCGAGTCGAGGTCCGGCAGCGCGTGGTTGACTTGCGGACGGGGAGGTCGGTTGGCCTGTTTTTACTTCCGTATCCACTGGACTCGCTCCCTTATATATGCATCTTCTCAAATTACTCAAATGTACAATAAGAAGTTTTCTTTAAAAGGATTTTTCAAGAATCGCAATATTTTCGAAATAAAGAATTTTATGCCAAGATGCAACCTACAAGAGGTTGGATGCTATATGAGTATGCATGAATAAGATACTTGTTACCGTGATAACAATGGCATGATGTAGTAGATAAGAGTTCATTCATCATCCTAGCTTGACTCCAATTATCATATGGTGACAACACCTTCCTTATAGATGAGACAAACCTCCATTGCATCTCCAATGTACCTAAAACAACATTCAAGTACATCTTGGTCCCCAAACTCATTGGGTCCAAAATGATTAGACTAACCACAATATATAGGATACACTCCATATCAATATGTGCATATTTATAGATGAAATTTGAATTTCATGCACATCTTAGCCGTTTAGGATTTGATGGAGTATACCCTATATAATGGATCAAAGAAGGCAAGCACGCTACAAATGTAAAAAAATTACATATAAGCATGCATAAAGACTTTAAAGATCCAAGAAAGATATACTTTGGACAAAAAAACACCAAATGAATTTGAAGAAAGCATAAAGATGTGACCAAACAAATTTGTTGTCCAAATTATATCAAAGACGCAAATCACAAAAGATTTGTTCAACAAAGTTCAATCAAATGAACTAAGAAGAAACCATTGAGCATAAAGGATGAAATAAAGCAAACATGCTCAAAGATTTATCTCATTCAACAAATAGAACATGTAAGAAGGAATGAGATAGCAAACTCCCAAAAGAGCAAGGTTCCAACAAATAAACCAAACCCTCTACACTCTTCACAATGACACAATGTACCGTAAGGAAAAGGTTTGTCTTCCAAAACAAACACTTGATATGAATCAAGAGAGTTTATCAAAAGATTTTTCAAAGGGACAAAGAAGACATGTGGGAGCAAAAAAGATTTCTTGGAAATAAAATAAGTAAATAAGAAGCAATCCAAGATGAAGATGATCCATGAATTCAACCACATACAAGGTTATCAATTGTCAAGACAATGAGTATATAGGAAATAATTTCCGGTGGTGAATTAACAATAATAGTAAGGATCAACTTCACAATAGAAGGCATAGGATAAGTATATAGAATTAAACACTATGCACGGATGAAGATTCTTGATAGCTTCAATTAGTCAAACAATCACGCACGGCAATGATTAGAATAACATGAAGCAAACGGTGTCCCAAATAAGATATAGAGATATGTATTTGAGGGAAAACCGTACCAAGAATTTCTTACTCAAACAAGAACCATAAGATGAGCGATAAAAGCTTTCTAATACAAGTGGAGCTTGTTTGAGCAAACATGCCACCTAGGATCAAGATAATTACGTGTATCAACTCCAAGTGGCATAACCTCATATGTTCACATTTTCTTAGGCTTGTGATATGTACAAAACATATTACTCCCCCATAATGTGATAAAACATTTCTTCTAAACAAGAGGCAACTAAAATTCAACAAGAGATGATTAATGGACATTAAGAATTTGAATTTCTCATGAGTATGACACACCACATAGTGACTAGATAATCTTGCAATATCAATACTAAGTGGTGGTACCACATACACACATTTTAAAGAAAGAGAGATGCACAATGCATATCACTCCCCCAAAATGGGATGTTCCATTAATCACTCAAAGAGAGCCAAATAAGATGTCATCAAGATGCATTAGGCTCACAACAATACACAAGTATATGATGAGTCAAACAAACATACTTGAATACACAAGATAGGCAAGTAAGACTTAACACATACAAACACATATTTGATACAAAACCAAACATGCAAAGGGGCAAGTAACTTACAATGAATATGAAGAGTTGAAGTATAAGTTACCGCAAGGAGGAACATTGGATATAAGATATAGATAATGATCCATACGACTTGGCTTGGTCAAAATATAATATATGAAGATCCCTTAATTCTTCATGAATTAGCCAAGTCTCCAATGACCTCCATATGTACCTATTGATCACGTTTGAGCTTGTTGGTCCCCAACCAAGTTGGGTCCTAAGAGGTTAGTCACAATAGGCTTGGCAACCCAAATGGTCCTTTTCTTGAGACCACTTTGAGTTCCAACAAACTTGGCAAACACATTGCCATCCTTATCCTTCCCTAGAGAATAATCATCATCAACAATTATAGGGTTAGATAAGGTACTACCTAAACATGAAGAAGCAAAGTGCCCCTTCACACGGCATAAGTAGCAAGTGTTCCCCTTTCTCTTCTTTATTGATTTCTTCTCTTGGGGAACAATATCTTGATTCTTCTTGGGAAGTGGCCTATCTTCAACTTGAGGTCGAGCATGAGCTTGACCTTGACCTTGTGGCCGTTTCCCTTGTTGTTTCTCACTCAAGTGCTTCTTCTTCTTCTTCAATGGGCATGATATAACATGATGCCCTTCAACCTTGCACTTGAAGCAAACCAACTTGGCCGGATCCTTGACTTTGTCTTGGCCCTTCTTTTTGTTGCTCTTGCTCTTGGACTTGTTCTTGTTATTGGAATTGAATCCAAGTCCACTCTTGTCATTGGGGGATTGTTGCATACTCAACATCTTGTCAAGTGCGGATTTCCCTTCATGACGCTTTTCCAAGTCTTTCTTTAAAGAAAGGACTTGGGCCTCGAGCTCTTTTATTTCCTCTACATGGTTAGTAGAAATACAAGTACTAGAGGAAGTAGAAGTTTCATTGTTAGAGCAACAAGGCAAGGCAAGTAATCCAACACAAGGTGTATCACTAGTTTGACTAGATGGATTACAAGGACTGGCACATGGCAATTTAGCATTTGTAGTAGAGATTGTGCTAATGTCTACATGAGGCTCACAAGATGTTACCTTAGTGATGCTAGCCTCATGAGATAACTTTAGCCCATCATAGGAAATTAGAAGGTCATCATGAGAGCCCGAGAGCTTTTTATGACTTTCTTCCAATTCCTATAATTGCTAGTTAGCAACTCAAGTTGAGCCCTTAACTCAACATTCTCCTTTAAGATAGATGCTTCACAAGAAGTAGAGTTAGTAGCACAAGCATCAACAATAGTTTTCTCATTTTCATGCTTATAGGATTCAAATTTTTGTGTGAGCATAAAATTAGTATGCTTCTCATCTTTTAGCTCATGCTTGAGGAGAGTGAATCTCATTTCCCCATTTTCAACATGGGACTCCAACTCCACTATGGTTTCCCTATATTTACTCAAGGTATCCATAGAGTGTTCGAGATTAGCACGAGCTTCTTTATTACCATGAAGAGAAGCATATACCATTGCCATATTATGCACCAATATATTATATTCTTCATCATTATCATCATCATCACTCTCATCATTAGAGAAAGTGTTAGGAGTCAAAGTAGGAGATACCTTTGATCCATTTGCCATAAGGCACATGTGCATACCGGAGGATGAAGATGAAGAAATTCTTGAATCCTTATTTGAAAACATGTCTTGATCCATAGAGTGTTCGGTTTCCTCTACATTGTTAGTCAAACAACTAGAGGAGATAGAAGCATTTTGATTATGGGAGCAAGACAAGGCAAGCATATCATCATGGGATTTATGTGAGCAATTTACACATGATATGCGAGGACTATCAACACAAGCATGTAGATTATTTTCAATGCTAGATGTGTTTAAGTCCAAAGAGGAAGCATTGCAATGGGATAGAGATGAAGAATCATCACTATTGAGCACAATATCAACATTGCAATTTTCCTCACCACTCACCATATCATTACCTCGTGTCTTGCTACACGTTGGTGAAGTGGAAGAAGATGAGAACTCATCACGGCCGGAGGTGGAAGCAACTTGGAGCTCTTCATGATGTGAAGGGGAAGAGAGCTCCTCGGAGTCACCACCAACCAAATGAGAAGTGGATCCACCAAACATTTCCTTAAGCTTGATCCACATCTCATGAGACGATTTTCGCTTTATATATATCAAGAACCTATGAAAATCTGGTCTCAAAGAGAATACAAGCTCATTAGATACTAGAGCTTCAAGATGTAAGTTTTTCTCATCCTCTAAAGATAGATTTTGAGGGTCCATCGGAGGAGAAAAACCTACATCTAGAAATTGCTCAATGTTTGGACACAAGGTCCGAAGTTTGCAAAGCAAGCAATTTCGCCACAAAAGATAATTTGTGCCAACAAAGATAATTGTGTCATTGTGCACTAAATTACTAGCCGACATCTTTACTCTCAAGGCGGTGAAGCCTTAAACAAGGAGAGACCTTGCTCTGATACCAATTGAAAGATCGAGATGTCGCCTAGAGGGGGGGTGAATAGGCAATTACAAACTCTTTCGGATTTGTCTTGTAAGAATGCGGAATTAAACTATCGTTTAGTTTACAAGCACAAACCCTAGATATGCTAAGCTCAACTAAGTATAACAATAACAACTAGAGCTAAGCAAGATAGGCACAAGATATATGTAGCACAAGTGATAGCAAGATATATATATACTTCAAGAACGATGGCTATCACAAGGAAAGAGAGCTCGGGTATAGAAATAACCGAGGCACACGGAGACGAGGATGTATTCCCGTGTTCCCTTGCTTTGCAACAAGGTACGTCACGTTTGGAGGAGTGGAGGTCCCACGAAGGATTCCCCGCACCACGAAGGCTCACTCTATTCTCCGAACCACACCCACGAAGGATAATGGCCCTTTCCTTATGGTTAGCTTTTCCTCCGCTCCGGAGATGGCAAGCTCCACAACCACTTCACAAGCTCCACGAAGGAGAAGCCCGGCCTCTTCACAATCTTCTTGAAGAGATCACCGGAGCACCAACCGCCAAGCCAACTAGGAGGTCTCCCTCCAAGAGTAACAAGCTCACGGTCTCTCACTCGAACAAATCGTGGTGGAGAGCTCAACACTATGCAATGATGCAAAGCAAGAACACCGGAGGTGTTCAAATCCTTCACACTCAAATCCCACCAAAGCAACGAATGCTAGGATGAGATTGGAGAGGAAGAACAAGGGGGAAAGTCAACCAAAGACTCCAAGATCTAGATCCCAAGAGATTCCCTCACTTAGAGAAGAAACGGTTTGGTGGAAGTGTAGATCTAGATCTCCTCTCTCAAATCCTCAAATATGAGCAAGAATGGTTGGAGGAATCAAGGGGGAGAGCAAGTTCTTCAAATAGCAACAATGGAGGTGAGAGAAGAAGAAACTTGCTCAAGGTGGAAGAAGAGCTATTTATAGCATGGGAGCAAATAAAACTGTTGGGGGAAAAAAGACAAGAAAAACGGGCGAAAACGGCTCTAAAAAGTGGCCCAGCCGGTGCCAGGCCAGCCGACCGGATTTGGCGCTGAGGCGGCCGGTGGCCCGTCCGGCCGGACCGGCCCACAGCCGGCGGCTGGCCTGGGCGGCGGATGGCGCGCGGTCGGGTCCCATCCGGGCCCGGCGGGCGAGCCGGGCGGCCGGTCGGAAACGGCCCGGGCGGAGTAAACCAGCCCCGGGACCTGCCCCGGATGGCAAAGGCTCCCAGGCCGGTCGGTGACAGGGTGGGCCGGCGCGCGGCCCGGCAGGCCGGGCGGCCGGCCGGCTGCCTCCCCACCTTTTCTTTTCTTTTTATTCTTTTCTCTTTTCCTTTTCTTTAATAACAAATGCTCCCGAACTCCGATTCGAATGAAACCAGTTTTGTTTGGAAGATAACAACAAATGCTATCTTATGGAAAGTGAAAAAACAAGAATCTATAGGAGGGGATTTTATCATGAATATAAAAGGTAGAACCTTATATCATGAATAACCGGTAAAATCACCCAACCTCGAAAACGCAATAGAAGATGCATGCGGATTCCGTTTTCGATGAACTTGGGCTTGTTGTAAAGCTAGCAACAAGCTCAAGAACCTCACATAGAGAAACACCAAGAAGCAATAAGGATATGCAAAGTATGCAAAGGGTTGAGCTCTCTAAGACGATGTGATCAAGTTACTCAACCGAAAGCCCCTCTTAATAGTGCGGCTATCTATCCTATAATCCGGTCTCCCAACATCCACCTTGAGACCGGTAAAAGGAAAACCTATCAAGGTCATACCTGTGCCTTGCGCATCCCGCTTGATCTTGATGATAGCTCTTCAAGCTCTACACAAGCCGGAATGCCTTACTTGATCATCGTTGCTTCGTGAAGACTCACAAATGCTCCCCCATACACCATGATGGGAAAGCTCCATTGATGCACATCTTCATATGTCCAATGTCACCAAATGGACGGCAAGCTTCAAGCATGTGATCCACTTGAGATGCTCATCTTGAACTTGCACGAATCAACCTTGTATCTTCTAACCGATGATCTTGATGCCAATACACAAGGTATATCTTTATCTTCATGGCATCCATACTTGAATCCAACATATGGAGTACAAGTAGTACCTATGGAATATTCCTTCATATAAACTCAATGAAAACATTAGTCCATAGGGGTTGTCATTAATTACCAAAACCACACATAGGGGCAATATACCCTTACAGCCAGACCCCCTCGCGTGGAGCCTGCTAGGGGAGGGTCTACTTCGTCTACCACCTCCCCTAGGGCTGCAGTCACTTCGCGGACCTCGGGCGCCTCCGCGGTCGCCCCCATTCGTCGAAGTACTCGACATGGGGTCGGCATAGATGGGGCGATGGTGACAGATGAAGACTCCATGGCAAAGGCCATGCGTCGCAAGGCGGAGTCAAACCTTGACTTTTCAGGTACCGTTAATAATTCAAAGTCTTTTTTATCTTTCCCAACACCGCTTATGGCTTCTAAGTTGCATAATGTGGGGCTTTCGTTGGGTTCTTCTATTACTTCTATTGCTGTTTCGGCTAATGCTCTGAGGCGTATGGAGTTTGATAGACTCAAATTTACTCCTACGCTTTCGAGTAAGTCGGATACCTCTTTTTCTGACGAGGATGAGGAGGAAGCGTATGCCGTCTCAGACGGGCAGCTTCTTTCACACCTTGTTGGAGAGGTGTCGGAGGTTGGTCTAGATGACACCGCTCTGGGCTCTTGTATTTAATTACAAGCGGCTGAGCGTAAATCAAGACTTTCATCCATTAAGCGTAATGCATGGCCTAATAAAAAGGCTAAAGTGTCTAAATCTCCAATTGTTTCCAAATGAATGGCATGTTTGAGAATAGCAGAGGTCTGAAAGACTTGGCTAAACACTTACACATCGCTGAAAGCATTAGGTAACATGTTTTAGATTTTGTTTCTATCTCTGAGACGGGCAAACGGAACTATTCAACAAGTTTTCTAAATCGCATGTCAGGCGGGGAAGACTTTGCTTGGGTATCCCGTCCGCCTCGGGGGCGTTCTGGTGGCCTATTAGTGTAACATCCCAAAAATTTAAAACAAAGAGAAAATGAATTCCCTTTTTCCAAAAATGAGAACCAAAAAAAACTTTTATTAAATTAAGTTTGGTACATAGTGAGCATGCTTATATGTGGTGATATTGCCATGATTGTTTATTTATTGCATTGAACCTAATTCCCAAAACCCTAAACCCTAATCTTCTCACAACAAAATAGTATCAAATAAGAAGGAACTCAAATGAAGTAAAATATGTGGGCCTATAACCCTAACATGCAAATATTGACTAATGACATGCTTACTCTTCAAAATATAGGTGAACCATTGTGATACTCCACTAAACCCTAAACCTCCCCCCCTCTTTTCACCATCATAGTTAAAATAAAATAAAAGGAAAATAAATAAGAAAAGGAGGCATATGTGCATATGGCTATTTTTATAAATCTTTACCCCAAGCTCCTCTACTTTGTTTAGTGGTTTGGAAAACCATTGTACACCCTATCTGGTACTTATCAAACCTAAGTTAAGTTGTTGCCAAAGAAAATAAAAAGAAACTAAACATGCCATAGAGGCATATGAGAGTAAATTAGCAAATTTATGAAATTGAGAAGGTTGACCCTAGGATTTGTTGTGAATGGTTAGCTCACCTCCATATAACATATCAACACTCAACAACACCATTTGGGACAAGCAAAGTCAAATTAAAAATCAAATGCCACCTATGCATAGAGGCATATGTGACACATAGCCATTTTTCCAAAAACTTGCCTAAGCACCTCTACCTTGCCAAAATGGTTGAAAACCTTACTAAACCCAAACCAATACTAAATCAACCATGAACCATGACCTTTGATCATAGATCAAGAAAATAAAATAAAAAGATGAAATGCACATATGTGCATATGGCCAAAAATATAAATTTGAGCCAAAGACCATCAAGCTTGTTTCTATTGCTTGGATTGTTTTCTTATATCATATTAAACCTCAACCACATCAAGGAGATCAAGAAAAACCTAATCAAATAGAAAATAAGAAGATTTCCCAATACACATATGTGGTTATGGCCATTTTTACAAATCTTGAACCTAGACCTTTATGGCTTGCACCATTGGTTGTGTTTGGTTACTAAACACATATAAACACCTTTGGAATCAAACAAACTCAAATCACATCAAATTTGAATGAAATATGAGCTCACATGCACTAATGGTCATTTTGACAAAAGTTAACCTGATGCCCTCTTTGAGCCCTGTTATTTCAAGATTTCTAAACTAAACTTTGCCAAATCTTTGTACCTCATCCAAGTCAACATAAAAGTGAACAACTTTGCTCAAGAAACCTCCTACAAATTCTTTCTAGATTCAAATATATCATCCAGCAAAGTGGGGACCAGATTTGAATTTGAAGATCATATGCACCTTGGTTTTTTTTGCAAACCACTTCAAATCTGACCACCACCACCACCATTATGCTTCCAACATTATTTAAATCAACCCCACCAAATATTTTTGAAAAATTCAAAAACTTTTCTCTTTCGGCCAATACATCAAACACCTTGTGTGCATCATACCCACCAACTCCACACACTGATATATCCAGAGGTTCTAAAACCACACTCTCCCCTCTCTGGTCAACATTGGCACCCTCTTGCACCCAGGAGACAAACTCCAGCACTTGTACCACAGTACCTTGGTGATGGTGACCAGAACATGGCCATGCCGAGGTGAGCACGGCATGACCATGCCATCATCCTCTCCCTTCACCTCAGCCCTGTATCAGCATGTCCCTCCCCTTCCCCTGTCTCTGCTGATCACGGTGGACACGCTCCCGATCCAACCAGAAGTCGACAAGCCCCAGAACACGCGGCGCCCAGACACGTCCAGTGACACGCCAGAGCGCGCACGGCAACGCCACGGGCACGCCAGTGCACGCACGCGCGCCATTGACTCTGGCCGTCCCCGACCCTCTCCTCTCTCCTGCGCACGCACCACGGTACCCTCCACCTCCCAGACAACCCCATGGGACCGCCGGTGCCCTGTAGACGACGACGCCATCGACGCCATCCGCCACTGCTGCCAGAGTACGAGGACGATGGCGATCGCCACAGACCGCCATTTTCTGTGCCATCACGCGCGCCATGCTCGCCATGACGTCGCCAACACTGCTGCATCGTCGCCCAGCTCTCTCCTCCCCTGTAGCCACGACGCCATGGTCGACCTCATCCATGCGCCTCGGCACCGCCACACAACTATAAAAGGAGGCCACCCTTGCCTCATTGCTTCAAGCCACTCTCATTCTCTCATCTCAGAACCACTGCTCGAGCTCTCCCTCTTCCCAATTTACACCGTAGCTAGCCAATTGCTAGCCGGAGTCCCGTAGCGCCGCCGCAGAAGCCGCCGTCAAATTCGTCCACCTCAGGAGCTCCCACGACCACCGCTGAACTCGCCGTCGTCGACAACGTCCAGCAGCGTCAACGCCAAGCCTCGCCGGAGCTCCAGCACGCCGTCGACCCCCTACCGCCGCCGTGCCAGCACCTCCCCTCTCGTCGGCCTCGACGACGCACGTAAGCCGTCGATCTCCGTTCTGATCGTGCGACTGGGATTAGCCGGGTTTTATAACGCCACTGACAAGCGGGGGCCACCGTCAGGCGGCCCGCCGCGAGCGTGGCACGCTAGCTGGGCCGGCCCAACTCTTTCCCCCTCTCACTGGCCCATTTCCTTTCCCGCGCGAGCCCATGCGTTTGAATTGGAATTTTTCGAATTAAACCAAAATCCTCTCAGATGCTGTTTTGAAAATTAAATAGAATAAAATCTACCAAACCAAATCGAACAAACTTTGTATATTTGGAAAGCTTATGAAATTATCTAAACAACCTCACTGGTCTCAAACCTAGATTATTGATAGAAATAATGTGACAAAATAAACAATGCAGGGACTTTTCTGCCTTAGATTAATTCTTAAAAATCAACCAAAAATGCTTTTGAGTTGATTCCAACTCCTATAATTCACATTTCACTTACACTAATTGTTTCTGCAAAAATATGCCATGCTTACCTTGAATGATCATGGCCTAGTTTAATTAAAGGACTTTATGGCTATTTCTAGTCAAAGACATTGTCCAAAACTATTAATAAATCTTATGGGAATATTTCTCTCATTTAAATCTTGTCATGAACAATTCAAAATAAGCTAGAGACTCTGGTCATTTAGGTCTCATATGAGTTGTTGATAATATTAGATCCTTACCATGTTAGAATTAAATGGTATAAGGTGCTACACCTCATTTAAATCATTAGTATGTGGTATTAAACTATATGAGGTGTAGCCTCCCATTTAAATACTTACTCCAAGGGATTCAATGAGAATTGATGACACATGTAGTAATAATCCATAGGTTCTTATTTAAAAATATTCAATCATTTTCATAGTAGTATTTCAATTATTCCAGGCTACTTATTAAATCTTATGAGATGTAGTGGTCTCATTTAAATCTTGTCTCAACTAAGTTAATATGGGGTATAGACTATGGTCAATTTTAAACTCATATTAAATTAGTTGATGATATTAAATCATTAATCCTGAGTATTAAAAAGGCATGAGGTGGTGTACCTCATTTAAATCATTTCCCAATTAATACTTGTGAAGAGGTTGACTTTAGTCAACCTAGGTCACATCTTATTCATGAAGGAAATTAAATCTTAATATTATTCAATGAGAGGAAATTATTTTCTCTCAAGGAATAAATAGAAACTCTAATTAATATTTATAATGAGAGGAAATTATTTTTCTTAAGAATAAAATTAAATCAACTCACCTAATAAGCATGTTGATTGATAGCTTAGTAGAAGTGATTTATGTGTGTGCTTAGTCTAGTACTTAGGCTTTGTGTGGTAATTATGTGTATTGTACTCGTATTTAGACGCTAGTACCGAGGAGTACCCCGAGGAGGAGGAGGACTACTTTGAAGAGGAAGAGAACTTTGATCACTACTCCAACCAAGGCAAGCTATTATTAATGCAAGCTAACACCAATGCAAGCTATACTCTTGCAAGCTAATATTCTTGCTAAGTGCAAAGCTCTACAAGAGCAAGGCGCCATCACTTTTTACCTTATGCTTAATGATCCCATCCCAAGTTTTACTTGACAAGCTTTATTGCTTTTGGTTTATCAAAGTTACTTTTGGATTCATGATTCACTTGGTCTAGAGTAGAACAATATCATCACTTATAGCCTAGAGCAATGAAAGCTAGATAGCACCCCTCACGATTAGTTGCTAGCGCTAACCAATAGAATTGACTACTCTAGATGGGAACCGGTGAAATGAAATGACTTTGAAAACCTTGGAATGAGGAATCATTCTATTGAAAGATTTTGAAGGAGAATATGACTTGTGAATGACATGGTGAATTTTACAAAAAAAACTGATGGTTGGGTTCGGATGCGATACCATTCCAATTTTGCAAGTACCCCCACAATACGATATGGGTAGGGCTTAACTAGAAGTTTATGTATCTTAGTATGGGTTCCCTCTAAACAAGCGTCATCGGGGTTATGCCAAGGGCTGCCTCCAAAGAAACATGACACGATGTGAAATGACGTAAATGAGGTGAATGTCCGGCCCAAGCCCCGTGCAGTTCCCAGTGGTTCTTCACCGGGAGGCCAAGCTCATGGGGAGAGGTGCCTATACTAGGGTATGTAAGTGAAAGGTTATGGTTGGTAGTCCGCACACGGAGTGTGATAAATCAGGGCTTAACCCTGACGGATTATTGCAAATGTTGTGGCACAAGTGTACGACCTCGCAGAGTGTAGAACTATTCGAATAGCCGTGTCCACGGTTACGGACGATTGGAAAGGCCATACTGTTCCGTCATCGACCATTTTCAAAAATGTGACATGTGAAGGGTGACTTTGACTTGAATCACAACAGAGTTGTGGGAATGACACTAATGTTCCCACTTGAGTTAGTTAGCAAATGAAGAGGTTTTACTAAATGTTTGTGAACTAAAATTGGCTTTATGCAAATAAACTTAGAGCTTAGCACCCCTTACCATAGTTGATAGTGCTTACATGAGTATTAGTTTGCGAGTACTTTAAAGTACTCATGGCTTTGTCCCTGGCTATTCAAATGGCCAGACTATGAAGGAGAACCAGTACGAGGAAGATGGACAGCAGGACGTCTACGACAACTAGGATCACTCCTGACGTCAACACCTGTGGAATAGATGGACCGCAACCGTTACTTCGCTCCGCTCTGTGTTTTGTAATAGGATCTCTAGATCCACTATGATGTATTAAGACTGGATCATGTGATCCCTCTATGTAAGACAATTATGTGATGTAATGAATGATGTGTTGTGATATCAATCTATTATGTCTCGCAAAAACAATATTCCTGGGATTGCGATGAATGGCATAATAGGCATCTGGACTTAAAAATCCGGGTGTTGACAAGTTGGTATCAGAGCCATTGTTTGACCTTAGGAGACCCTAGTTAGAATGGACGTCCTGAAAAATTTAGTTTCAAAAACAAATGAAGTGAATATTTATGAAAAAAAAAATATTCTCACTCTTATCCTTGAGATCTTTTCCAAAATAAGAGGTCCATACTCTACGTTTCCTGGTAAAATTACATAAAATTTTGCACACTTGATCACTTCTCTAACTTACTTATCCTAATTGCTCACAGATGGAATACCAATGGGAATGCTATCAGCTTGGTCACGGAGGAGAACTGAGGTTCGAAAAGGAATTGAAGCAACTAGTGGAATATCTAGGACACCCGTACCCCGAATTCTTCGGAACATCCATCAATAATCAGTTGGGAGGATCACCCCGGTGGGAAGTTTCCGCTGACCTAGGAAGAAAGCTTGAAGCCCCGGTATGGGAAACCATATGGTTTTCTGTAACGGGAAACACCTGGAAGGAAGGACTAGTCAAAGCTATGCAAGAAGCAATCACCCGTCTGTGTGGACAAAATGAGAACAAGATCCGGAACACTCGTTTCATCTACTACCCAAGACAGGACTCCATGGGAAGATCGATGACCATGCCACCACCCACGGAGATGAACCCCTATGTAGCACACCAGGACTTCAGGCAGTACAAAACCCGCAGGGATTTGGACAACGCCCTCGCCCTTCGCCAAGCACCTCAACAGTGAAGACGAAGAATTCCCCCTGAAGAGTAGTATTATTAAAGCACTATCGTAGGTGTGAGTTTGTATCAGGATCCCTTTTGTATAGTAGAGCGATGAATGGTTCTTAAAACCAACGATGTGTTAGCCTTGTAATGTGTGATGCTTGGTATAAATGAAAAAGTGTTGTTGGTTTTTACCCCCTCAACACTACGCAAGTTTTGAAAACTTTGTGAACTTTAACTCAAATAAACGATAGAAATTTCCCTCTTATCTTATCATCTATCTCAATCTTCAGATGGCCCCACCAAACCGCAACCAAGACGCAATGATGCAGATGATCCAGACGATGATGGAAGATCGCGAAGCCGCGAGAGCTGAACGACAAGCCAACTTAGCTGCACTGCAGCAGATTGCTCAGAACAACAACGGCCATGTAAACCATGATCACCCAGGATCAAAGCTGAAGAACTTTCAGAACACCAACCCTCCGATGTTTAGCAAGACTGAAGAGCCACTTGACGCAGATGACTGGCTCCAGACAATGGAGAACAACCTAGAAGTTGCGGGAGTAGAAGCCGCAGAAAAAGTACTGTTTGCCACCCACTACCTGTCAGGACCTGCAAGAGCCTGGTGGACAAGTGCCCGCGCAATGAATGCTGGACAAATGATGAACTGGGAAGACTTCAAGCTGAAGTTTAGCAAATATCATGTGCCCCAAGGACTGATCAAGAAGATGAGAGACGAGTTCCGCGAACTCAAACAAGGAAGGATGTCCGTGGTGGAATACCGCGACAGGTTTCTTACACTGTCAAGGTACGCCCCGGATGAGACCGACACCAATGAAAAGAGGAAGGAAAGATTTCTGAACGGACTACACGACGAGATGCAAACTGTGTTAGTGAACATTCCGTTCGCTGACCTCGAAGCCCTAGTGGACTCAGCCATACAGATGGAAGGAAAGCTGCATCAGGCAAATGAAACCGCAAGCGCAGGATGATGAACCGAATGGACCCCACCATACCAAGTACCGCAACAACTCCTATGGAGGATTCACCCCAAGACACAACAAGCCCCCTGCTCAGAATTATCGCCCCAACTACTCCAACAACAACGGAGGACCCCCAAAGCCCGGTGGCAACCACAACAACCACAGCAAAAACAACAACAGCAACAACCCCAACAACACCAACAACCACCCCAATGGTAACAATAACAACCCCAATAATGCCCCAAAGACTGGAAGCAACACTGTTCCCATCAACCCCAAAGACAAGTCAACTGTGAATTGCTATGAATGTGGAGTTGTGGGTCACTACTCCAATGAGTGCCCCAAGAAGCTTGCCAGGATTGCCGCCAACACCGTTGCACCTGCCCAGCAACAACGCCGCTTCGCAGGTAGAAAGAACCAGAACAACAATAACGGCCGCCTCTACCACATGAATGCAGCAGAAGCACAGGAAGCCCCTCAGGCCATGCCAAGTATGTCTTCCTGTTAATCCAAAATTCTCAATCTCTCTTAGGAACCTAACTTTTCTTAAAATCTCGGGACGAGATTTGTTTAAGGGGAAGGGTTTGTAACATCCCAAAATTTAAAACAAAGAGAAAATGAATTCCCTTTTCCAAAAATGAGAACCAACAAAAACTTTTATTAAATTAAGTTTGGTACATAGTGAGCATGCTTATATGTGGTGATATTGCCATGATTGTTTATTTATTGCATTGAACCTAATTCCCAAAACCCTAAACCCTAATCTTCTCACAACAAAATAGTATCAAATAAGAAGGAACTCAAATGAAGTAAAATATGTGGGCCTATAACCCTAACATGCAAATATTGACTAATGACATGCTTACTCTTCAAAATATAGGTGAACCATTGTGATACTCCACTAAACCCTAAACCTCCCCCCCTCTTTTCACCATCATAGTTAAAATAAAATAAAAGGAAAATAAATAAGAAAAGGAGGCATATGTGCATATGGCTATTTTTATAAATCTTTACCCCAAGCTCCTCTACTTTGTTTAGTGGTTTGGAAAACCATTGTACACCCTATCTGGTACTTATCAAACCTAAGTTAAGTTGTTGCCAAAGAAAATAAAAAGAAACTAAACATGCCATAGAGGCATATGAGAGTAAATTAGCAAATTTATGAAATTGAGAAGGTTGACCCTAGGATTTGTTGTGAATGGTTAGCTCACCTCCATATAACATATCAACACTCAACAACACCATTTGGGACAAGCAAAGTCAAATTAAAAATCAAATGCCACCTATGCATAGAGGCATATGTGACACATAGCCATTTTTCCAAAAACTTGCCTAAGCACCTCTACCTTGCCAAAATGGTTGAAAACCTTACTAAACCCAAACCAATACTAAATCAACCATGAACCATGACCTTTGATCATAGATCAAGAAAATAAAATAAAAAGATGAAATGCACATATGTGCATATGGCCAAAAATATAAATTTGAGCCAAAGACCATCAAGCTTGTTTCTATTGCTTGGATTGTTTTCTTATATCATATTAAACCTCAACCACATCAAGGAGATCAAGAAAAACCTAATCAAATAGAAAATAAGAAGATTTCCCAATACACATATGTGGTTATGGCCATTTTTACAAATCTTGAACCTAGACCTTTATGGCTTGCACCATTGGTTGTGTTTGGTTACTAAACACATATAAACACCTTTGGAATCAAACAAACTCAAATCACATCAAATTTGAATGAAATATGAGCTCACATGCACTAATGGTCATTTTGACAAAAGTTAACCTGATGCCCTCTTTGAGCCCTGTTATTTCAAGATTTCTAAACTAAACTTTGCCAAATCTTTGTACCTCATCCAAGTCAACATAAAAGTGAACAACTTTGCTCAAGAAACCTCCTACAAATTCTTTCTAGATTCAAATATATCATCCAGCAAAGTGGGGACCAGATTTGAATTTGAAGATCATATGCACCTTGGTTTTTTTTGCAAACCACTTCAAATCTGACCACCACCACCACCATTATGCTTCCAACATTATTTAAATCAACCCCACCAAATATTTTTGAAAAATTCAAAAACTTTTCTCTTTCGGCCAATACATCAAACACCTTGTGTGCATCATACCCACCAACTCCACACACTGATATATCCAGAGGTTCTAAAACCACACTCTCCCCTCTCTGGTCAACATTGGCACCCTCTTGCACCCAGGAGACAAACTCCAGCACTTGTACCACAGTACCTTGGTGATGGTGACCAGAACATGGCCATGCCGAGGTGAGCACGGCATGACCATGCCATCATCCTCTCCCTTCACCTCAGCCCTGTATCAGCATGTCCCTCCCCTTCCCCTGTCTCTGCTGATCACGGTGGACACGCTCCCGATCCAACCAGAAGTCGACAAGCCCCAGAACACGCGGCGCCCAGACACGTCCAGTGACACGCCAGAGCGCGCACGGCAACGCCACGGGCACGCCAGTGCACGCACGCGCGCCATTGACTCTGGCCGTCCCCGACCCTCTCCTCTCTCCTGCGCACGCACCACGGTACCCTCCACCTCCCAGACAACCCCATGGGACCGCCGGTGCCCTGTAGACGACGACGCCATCGACGCCATCCGCCACTGCTGCCAGAGTACGAGGACGATGGCGATCGCCACAGACCGCCATTTTCTGTGCCATCACGCGCGCCATGCTCGCCATGACGTCGCCAACACTGCTGCATCGTCGCCCAGCTCTCTCCTCCCCTGTAGCCACGACGCCATGGTCGACCTCATCCATGCGCCTCGGCACCGCCACACAACTATAAAAGGAGGCCACCCTTGCCTCATTGCTTCAAGCCACTCTCATTCTCTCATCTCAGAACCACTGCTCGAGCTCTCCCTCTTCCCAATTTACACCGTAGCTAGCCAATTGCTAGCCGGAGTCCCGTAGCGCCGCCGCAGAAGCCGCCGTCAAATTCGTCCACCTCAGGAGCTCCCACGACCACCGCTGAACTCGCCGTCGTCGACAACGTCCAGCAGCGTCAACGCCAAGCCTCGCCGGAGCTCCAGCACGCCGTCGACCCCCTACCGCCGCCGTGCCAGCACCTCCCCTCTCGTCGGCCTCGACGACGCACGTAAGCCGTCGATCTCCGTTCTGATCGTGCGACTGGGATTAGCCGATACCGTTTCGGGTTAAAACGCCCGCTGACAAGCGGGGGCCACCGTCAGGCGGCCCGCCGCGAGCGTGGCACGCTAGCTGGGCCGGCCCAACTCTTTCCCCCTCTCACTGGCCCATTTCCTTTCCCGCGCGAGCCCATGCGTTTGAATTGGAATTTTTCGAATTAAACCAAAATCCTCTCAGATGCTGTTTTGAAAATTAAATAGAATAAAATCTACCAAACCAAATCGAACAAACTTTGTATATTTGGAAAGCTTATGAAATTATCTAAACAACCTCACTGGTCTCAAACCTAGATTATTGATAGAAATAATGTGACAAAATAAACAATGCAGGGACTTTTCTGCCTTAGATTAATTCTTAAAAATCAACCAAAAATGCTTTTGAGTTGATTCCAACTCCTATAATTCACATTTCACTTACACTAATTGTTTCTGCAAAAATATGCCATGCTTACCTTGAATGATCATGGCCTAGTTTAATTAAAGGACTTTATGGCTATTTCTAGTCAAAGACATTGTCCAAAACTATTAATAAATCTTATGGGAATATTTCTCTCATTTAAATCTTGTCATGAACAATTCAAAATAAGCTAGAGACTCTGGTAATTTAGGTCTCATATGAGTTGTTGATAATATTAGATCCTTACCATGTTAGAATTAAATGGTATAAGGTGCTACACCTCATTTAAATCATTAGTATGTGGTATTAAACTATATGAGGTGTAGCCTCCCATTTAAATACTTACTCCAAGGGATTCAATGAGAATTGATGACACATGTAGTAATAATCCATAGGTTCTTATTTAAAAATATTCAATCATTTTCATAGTAGTATTTCAATTATTCCAGGCTACTTATTAAATCTTATGAGACGTAGTGGTCTCATTTAAATCTTGTCTCAACTAAGTTAATATGGGGTATAGACTATGGTCAATTTTAAACTCATATTAAATTAGTTGATGATATTAAATCATTAATCCTGAGTATTAAAAAGGCATGAGGTGGTGTACCTCATTTAAATCATTTCCCAATTAATACTTGTGAAGAGGTTGACTTTAGTCAACCTAGGTCACATCTTATTCATGAAGGAAATTAAATCTTAATATTATTCAATGAGAGGAAATTATTTTCTCTCAAGGAATAAATAGAAACTCTAATTAATATTTATAATGAGAGGAAATTATTTTTCTTAAGAATAAAATTAAATCAACTCACCTAATAAGCATGTTGATTGATAGCTTAGTAGAAGTGATTTATGTGTGTGCTTAGTCTAGTACTTAGGCTTTGTGTGGTAATTATGTGTATTGTACTCGTATTTAGACGCTAGTACCGAGGAGTACCCCGAGGAGGAGGAGGACTACTTTGAAGAGGAAGAGAACTTTGATCACTACTCCAACCAAGGCAAGCTATTATTAATGCAAGCTAACACCAATGCAAGCTATACTCTTGCAAGCTAATATTCTTGCTAAGTGCAAAGCTCTACAAGAGCAAGGCGCCATCACTTTTTACCTTATGCTTAATGATCCCATCCCAAGTTTTACTTGACAAGCTTTATTGCTTTTGGTTTATCAAAGTTACTTTTGGATTCATGATTCACTTGGTCTAGAGTAGAACAATATCATCACTTATAGCCTAGAGCAATGAAAGCTAGATAGCACCCCTCACGATTAGTTGCTAGCGCTAACCAATAGAATTGACTACTCTAGATGGGAACCGGTGAAATGAAATGACTTTGAAAACCTTGGAATGAGGAATCATTCTATTGAAAGATTTTGAAGGAGAATATGACTTGTGAATGACATGGTGAATTTTACAAAAAAAACTGATGGTTGGGTTCGGATGCGATACCATTCCAATTTTGCAAGTACCCCCACAATACCTGATATGGGTAGGGCTTAACTGGAAGTTTATGTATCTTAGTATGGGTTCCCTCTAAACAAGCGTCATCGGGGTTATGCCAAGGGCTGCCTCCAAAGAAACATGAAACGATGTGAAATGACGTAAATGAGGTGAATGTCCGGCCCAAGCCCTGTGCAGTTCCCAGGCTGACTGTCTGTCTTCACTGGGAGGCCAAGCTCATGGGGAGAGGTGCCTATACTAGGGTATGTAAGTGAAAGGTTATGGTTGGTAGTCCGCACACGGAGTGTGATAAATCAGGGCCAGAACGGATTATTGCAAATGTTGTGGCACAAGTGTACGACCTCTGCAGAGTGTAGAACTATTCGAATAGCCATGTCCACGGTTACGGACGATTGGAAAGGCCATACTGTTCCGTCATCAGACCATTTTCAAAAATGTGACATGTGAAGGGTGACTTTGACTTGAATCACAACAGAGTTGTGGGAATGACACTAATGTTCCCACTTGAGTTAGTTAGCAAATGAAGAGGTTTTTACTAAATGTTTGTGAACTAAAATTGGCTTTATGCAAATAAACTTAGAGCTTAGCACCCCCTTACCATAGTTGATAGTGCTTACATGAGTACTAGTTTGCGAGTACTTTAAAGTACTCATGGCTTTGTCCCTGGCTATTCAAATGGCCAGACTATGAAGGAGAACGGCAGTACGAGGAAGATGGACAGCAGGACGTCTACGACAACTAGGATCACTCTGACGTCAACAGTTGCCTGTGGAATAGATGGACCGCAACCGTTACTTCGCTTCCGCTCTGTGTTTTGTAATAGGATCTCTAGATCCACTATGATGTATTAAGACTGGATCATGTGATCCCTCTATGTAAGACAATTATGTGATGTAATGAATGATGTGTTGTGATATCAATCTATTATGTCTCGCAAAAACAATATTCCTGGGATTGCGATGAATGGCATAATAGGCATCTGGACTTAAAAATCCGGGTGTTGACAATTAGTTGGAATTCGAACTACAACCATGGAAATTTTGGATAATTCCGGAGGTGACTTTCATATTAAGCTTCACATCCAGAATAAGTCCGATAATTTCATATGGAGTTTGGTGTCTGTATATGGTGCTGCCCAGGATGTTCTTAAACCTGCTTTTCTTCGGGAGTTGGTTAATCTAGCGAAGGATAATCCACACCCTATCATCATAGGTGGGGATTTTAATCTGCTGAGATACCCTCATGAGAAGAGTAGGGGCAGATTTGACACCCACTGGCCTTTCTTATTCAACGCTGTCATTGACAGCTTGGATTTGAGAGAGGTTTCAATGGGTGGGAGACAATTCACATGGGCGAATAGTCTCCCCGAGCCTACTTACGAGAAGTTGGATCGAGTATTGATGGACTCAGATTGGGAATTTAAATTCCCTCTAGTTTCAGTACGGGTTCTTCCTCAGATTGAACCTTTGTCAGATGATGCCCCAATTCTGTTATCTACTGGTACACCCTTGCCGCCCCGTAGACGTCCATTCAAATTAGAACTTGGAAGGGCTTAACCGGGATGGCTTTTCGGATATGATTAAATTTATTTGGGACAAACCTGTTGCTGGTAGCACTCCAATCCAAAGGTGGAATAATAAATTACACTCCATGCGTAGATACCTTGGAGGGTGGGCTAGGCAAATGGCGGGACAACTCAAAAAAGAGAAACTCACTCTATCATCATGTATTGATGATTTAGAGGCTCTTGCTGAAGTACGTCCACTAAAAACGCATGAGATTGAACTTAAAAGTCAATACAATGCAAAGTTGGTCGGATTACTTCGAGAGGAGGAACTCAAATGGTACCAGAGATCTAAATCCCAGTTCTTGTTAGAAGGAGATTCGAATACGAGATACTTTCATAGTGTGGCCAATGGCCGCCATAGAAAGAAACTCATTCATTCTCTGGTTCAAGATGAGGGTCTGATCGAAGGTCACGAGCAATTGAAGTCCTATATTACTTCTTACTATAAAAGCCTCTTTGGTGCCCCGGAGGATTCTGATGTATCCATGGATGAATCCAGGATTGATGATATCCCCCAAGTGTCTCCTGAGGAAAACACCATTCTTACTTCACCTTATTCCGAGGAGGAGATAAGAAAAGCGGTATTTCAAATGGAACACAACAAGGCGCCAGGGCCCGATGGTTTCCCGGCTGAATTCTACCAAACCTTTTGGGACATTATTAAATCTGATCTATTGGACCTGTTTGCCGATCTTCATAATGGCCAACTGGATCTGTTCCGTATCAATTTTGGTGAAATTATTCTTCTACCAAAGGTTACTGATGCGGAACGGATTCAGCAATACAGACCAATATGCCTTCTAAATGTTTGTTTCAAGATTTTCACAAAAGTTGCTACTATTCGACTAAATTCAGTGGCAGATAAGGTGGTGCGTCCCTCTCAAACTGCTTTCATGCAAGGTAGAAACATCCTAGATGGGGTGGTAACCTTACATGAGACAATTAATGAGATGCATCGTAAAAAGTTGAATGGGGTAATCCTCAAGATCGACTTTGAAAAAGCCTATGATAAAGTCAAATGGTCCTTTCTTCAACAGACCCTTAGAATGAAAGGTTTTTCTGAGGATTGGCGTGCTCTAATTAATAACTTTGTTTTTGGTGGGAGTGTTGCCATTAAAGTCAATGATGACATTGGTAAATACTTTCAGACCAGAAAAGGGTTGAGGCAAGGTGATCCACTATCCCCAATGTTATTTAACATTGTGGCGGATATGCTTGCAATTATTATAGAGCGTGCTAAGATCGATGGTCAAATTGAAGGTTTAGTCCCTCACTTAGTGGATGGCGGCTTATCCATCCTTCAGTACGCCGATGACACAATTCTATTTATGGATAATGACTTGGAAAAGGCACGAATTCTAAAATTAATTCTTCCAGCATTCGAGCAGTTGTCCGGTCTTAAGATTAATTTCCATAAGAGTGATTTTTTTTTGCTTCGGTTAAGCCGTCGATGAAGCCAACTCATATGCTGAATTATTTGGCTGTGGGTTTGGTTCTTTTCCAATTAGCTACTTGGGCATTCCGATTCACTATCGGAGACTCACTTTGGCTGAATGGAAAATTGTTGAAGAAAGACTTCAAAAACGTCTTACTAGTTGGAAAGGTCAATTACTATCCCTTGGTAGAAGATTAGTTCTCATTAATTCGGTACTCACAAACATGGTACTGTATACGATTTCTTTCTTCCAGTTACCAAAAGGAGTCTTGCATAGATTGGACTATTTCCGATCAAGATTCTTTTGGCAAGGGGATAGTGAGAAGAAAAAATACCGGTTAACTAAATGGAGTGTTGTATGTCGTCTAAAAGATCAAGGTGGACTTGGTGTTCACGATCTTGAAGTTAAAAACAGGGCTTTGCTCGGTAAATGGCTAGCCAGGTTATTAACAGAGGATGGGGTATGGCAACAACTTTTGCGGAAAAAGTACGTTGGCTCAAAGGCGATATCCCAGGTTCTGTGGAAACCTGGAGATTCACACTTTTGGGCCGGCATAATGGCAACAAAGAAGTACTTTTTCCCATTTGGCTCCTTCTCCATTAAGAATGGGGCGGAGATACGTTTCTGGGAGGATATATGGTTGGGAACAACCACTCTTTGTGAACAGTATCCGGCCTTGTACACTATTGTTCGTCACAAAGGGGATACTTTGCAGAAGGTGATGGAATCTTCTCCCCCCTCTATGACGTTCAGGCGTGATCTTGTCGGTCCTCGGCTAGAATCCTGGAATGAACTGCTTCAGCGGTTAGGTTCTATCCAGTTGGTTTAGGGGACGGATGAATTTTGTTGGAGTCTCACCAAAAATGGCATATTTTCGGTTAGCTCCATGTACAAAGCTCTATGCCTATGTACACAACCGGTTTTAAATAATAAATCCATCTGGAAGATGAAGATACCTCTCAAAACAAAGGTCTTTGCATGGTATCTTCGTAGAGGTGTGATTCTTACTAAAGATAACCTTGTTAAGCGCAACTGGCAAGGCTGTACGAAATGTGTGTTTTGTCACGAGGAAGAGACAATAAAACACCTTTTCTTCGACTGTCGTGTTGCTAGATCTATATGGTCAATCATTCAGATAGGTTCTACCTTATATGCTCCCCGTAGCATTGCAAACATTTTTGGCAATTGGCTTAATGGGGTGGATTCTAGGTACAAAACGATTATCAGAGTGGGAGCGATTGCGGTTGCATGGTCGCTTTGGCTATGTAGGAATGTCAAGGTTTTTAATGACAAAAATTCTTCTCTTATGCAGGTCATCTACCGGTGTACGGCTTTGCTCCGTTCATGGTCGCCACTTCAGCGTTTGGAGGATCGCGACCTCTTTATGGAGGTGTCTACACGATTGGAGAACACGGCCACGGAGTTTATTTCCCAACATGGGTGGCTGCATAGTAGGAGAATTGAAGCCAACGGAGTGTCATAGTAGTTGGCTTTTATCTTTTTTTATCGCATATTGATGGCTACTAGACTTCAGAACGGCTGTGTGCGTCCTGGTTATGCAGAGGCTGGGTATAATACTTAAAACTTTTTTGAGTAATAAAGCGCCCCTTATCAAAAAATATTACGTGTAGTTTAAATTTAGTCGAATTTCGTTTGAATCTATGTAATATATGCCAAGTTTGGATGAATCTAATCGAATCTCACTTAAGTTTAAAATTTCCGAATTTTTGTTTGGGGGACGCTACTGGGGAGCGACGTCCTCCAAACGCGGCACGAACGAAACACGTCCCCCAAATGCTCAATCCGACGCGCTTTGGGAAACGGTTTGGGAGACGCGACTGGAGATGTCTTAGTCACCGGCCCAAACGAGATTCAAAGCCTCCAAAACAGGTCCGGCCAGCTGCACAAACTAGATCGAATTTAATTCCTGTACCTTCACTCCACCAGTTTCTTGTACCGCATGTCGACCAGTTGTCCAGTTTCCTGTACCGCATGTCAACCGGAGTACTAGTATTGCAATGTACTCAAGCAATTGTTAAAGACTAACATTAATTGCACAAGGAGTCACCACAGCCACACCACACACATTAGCGTGACTGCGTGAGCAAGCGAGAAAGCCCCATGCATATAACCCCTTCTCACCCTCCCTCCAAAGCACACCTCATCGCTCGGGTCTCTTGCTCATACCAAAAACACCCACCAGCACCAGCGTCTCTCGGCCCAGGAGAAGCAGAGATGGGATCCACCGTCGCCGACATAACCGACGAGGAGGCGTGCATGTACGCCCTCCAGCTCGGCTCGTCGTCGATCCTCTCGATGACGCTGAAGAACACCATCGAGCTTGGCCTTCTGGAGACCCTGGTGGCCGCCGCCGGCAAGTCGCTGACCCCAACCGAGTTGGCCGCCAAGCTCCCGTGCGCGGCGAACCCGGAAGCATCGGATATGGTGGACCGCATGCTTCGGCTGCTCGCGTCGTACAACGTAGTGTCGTGCCTTGTGGAGGAGGGCAAGGACGGCCGCCTCTCCCGGCGGTACGGCGCCGCGCCCGTGTGCAAGTTCCTCACCCCCAACGAGGACGGCGTCTCCATGGCGGCGCTCGCACTCTTGAACCAGGACAAGGTCCTCATGGAGAGCTGGTGAGTCAGTGGAGCTAGTTACAGCTGCATGTAGATCGTTCCTCTTCGTACCTTGCCCATTTATTTCCTGTCGCTGGCGTGTGGGTCCACAGTCCACACATACAACATAGCTGACTTTTCTTTGCCAAAATGAGCTTCAACCAAGTCCAACAACCAACAAAAATAAAAGAAACACCGCCTACTGCTTGTGTTCTAATAAGGGAGAGGGCTGACATATATTTACAAACACCAGGACTTTAACGAGACAACCATCATAACTCGTAGATGACGGAAACAAGTGAGATGAGACATCATTTTCTTTTCTTTGCAACGATCTTCTCCAGTTGCAGGAAAAAAGCCACCACGGACAGCTATCAGTCCATTTGAGATCCACCACCATGTTGATTGTCATCCAGACGAGGAACTCCCGATGATGATGATGATGATGATGATGATGATGATGATGATGATGATGATGATGATGATGATGATGATGATGATGATGCGGAGCGAAGAGTATCCATTGCTGCATTAATAGTAACGTTGGCGCCGGTGCGAAGACCAGTTTGATATGCAAGATTATTTAAACCTGCCCAATAGTTCATGAACACATACGGGTAAAAGATAAGGGTGTGTCTATGTCTCAGTTGATTGAGATTTTTTTAATTCTCAGTCACTTCAGAAAAGTGCAACTGCAGTTCAAAGAAAAATGCAACTCAGTTCGGCTGCACATTTCTGCCAGAAAAGTGCAATTGCACTTTTTTAACAGAAAAGTGCAACTCAAGCTCTTTTTTGTAAGTGACTTAGACTTAAGAAAATCTCAGTAACTGAGACATAGCAAAACCGAAAACATAACATCAGCAGTTTGCCCTCAAAGCAAGCCTTCTTTTGAAGTTTCCAAATCACCCAAAAACACAAGAATTTCTGGAACTAACCAACTTGCTAGACGACTTTTAAATGGGTATACGTTGTGGAACTTGTTTGGGCAAGTTCAGAGTTCTTCACTACCTCACTAGAACTCTAACAATTGCATTTGTTTGCCTGTCGCTCAACACAAATGTCAAGAAGAGGACATGCTCAATTATTGCCTGCTAAAGCAGATCATGTCGGTTGCATACCAAATCGCATGAATCGGACTAAGTATTCTTTGGAATAAAAATGTGTTCTCCTAATCAATCCTCAGGTACTACCTCAAGGACGCGGTCCTTGACGGCGGCATCCCGTTCAACAAGGCGTACGGCATGTCGGCGTTCGAGTACCCGGGCACAGACCCGCGCTTCAACCGCGTGTTCAACGAAGGGATGAAGAACAACTCCATCATCATCACCAAGAAACTCCTCGAGCTCTACCACGGCTTCCAGGGCCTCGGCACCCTCGTCGACGTTGGTGGCGGCGTCGGGGCCACCGTGGCCGCCATTACCGCCCACTACCCCGCCATAAAGGGGATCAACTTCGACCTCCCCCACGTTATCTCCGAGGCGCCACCGTTCCCGGGCGTCAGCCACGTCGGCGGTGACATGTTCAAGAAGGTGCCCTCGGGCGACGCCATCCTGATGAAGTGGATCCTCCACGACTGGAGCGACCAGCATTGCGCCACGCTGCTCAAGAACTGCTACGACGCGCTGCCGGCGCACGGCAAGGTGGTTCTGGTGGAGTGCATCCTGCCGGTGAACCCGGAGGCCAAGCCCAGCTCGCAGGGAGTGTTCCACGTCGACATGATCATGCTCGCGCTCAACCCCGGCGGCAGGGAGAGGTACGAGAGGGAGTTCGAGGCGCTCGCCAGGGGAGCTGGCTTCGCCGGCTACAAGTCCACATACATCTACGCCAACGCCTGGGCCATCGAGTTCACCAAGTAGATGAGAATCGTGAGTCTTCGATCTTGCTGGATGCTGCTGCTGCTCCTGCGGTCGATCTGCATGTGTATCCTTTGCTTGGTTTTTCCTCTTCCATAATTTTCTCATGCTCTGAATCTATTCCGAATTCTGATGGCTGTGTCCGTCAATCTGCTCCGAATGTACCATTAATAACGCTGTTCTGAAAAAGTTGCATATGTTGTATGTGATGTAATGAGATGATTTCTCTCCCGTGTTGAATATAGGAGTGATGACGCAATAAAGCTAGACCTAAGGACTGCTGTGGCTACGGAAATTTTACGGACAAACGTGGATTCAATTGGTTGGCTGAACTTGCTTAATAATCGGAGGCAGTTTCTGTTTCAGCGCAACGTGATGCGCCACGTCCGAGTCCGTAAGAATTTTTTGTAAAACTTGCCCGTACGTGTACCGTTACTCATATTGAGGTATGCTTCGGTGTCCCCCCCTCCATAAAAGTTTAAGGGATAAGCATGTGTTTGGACCAATGTGTAGGGGATGGGATGGACCAGATTTTGTGGATGGTCCATGTTTGGGTGATCCCATTTTTTATTTGGCTCATAGATTTCATGGATATTAGAGGTAATTAACTGTGATTATTAACTTATCAAAATATTTCCCTAAAAAAACCTTAACCAAATGTTAGGAACTGCTTTAGCATCAGGCTCTCCTTTGAAGGACGGGGGCGAGGAAAAGCCCGTAGCCGTCGGCAATGCCATAGTGGCACCTCGCCGGCTGACACTGGAGTGCAGGGAGGCGTGGACCCATAGGCCGTTGATGGCGTGTGGTTGTCGTACGCATATTTCACACTGTTGGGGAACCCCAAGAGGAAGGTATGATGAGCACATCAGCAAGTTTTTCCTCAGTAAGAAACCAAGGTTTAATCGACCAGTAGGAGAAAGGCGTGACTTCTGAAGGTGTTGCTAGCTGACTATTGGTAGGGCGCACTACCGGCATCACCAATAACGTGGAACCTGCACACAACACAACCAAAATACTTTGCCCCAACTTACAGTGACGTTGTCAATCTCACCGGTTTTGCTGAACACAAAGGATTAGATATATCGAATGGAAGGAGATGTTTGCATTAATTAAAGAGAACAGAGCTTGCAGTAAGTAAACAGAGGAGGATTGCGGTGGTTGAATTTATCAGTAAAGGAAAGGATCGTGGTCCACAGTTGGGCAATTCACAGAATATCAACCTTACATGACAAGATGATTACTATGAGATTCGTTTAGGCATTACAACATAATACATAGACTGTAATCCAACTGCGTCTATGACTAATAATCCACCTTCAGATTATCGTTTTAACCCCTTCCAGTATTAAGTTGCAAGCAACAGATTATCGCATTAAGCAATGTGTGTAAGTAAACAATAGAATTACCCTTGGATAAAACATTGTTGTTTTTTTCCTAATAGCAACAGCACATCTACAATCTTAGAAGTTATTGTCACTCTTACAGAAAACTAGAGGCATGAACCTACTATCGAGCATAAATACCCCTCTTGGAGTCACAAGCATCTACTTGGCCAGAGTATCTACTAGCAACGGAGAGCATGCAAGATCATAAATAACATATGACACGAATATATAATCGATCTCAACATAGTATACAATATTCATCGGATCCCAACAAACACAACATGTAGCATTACCGAAAGATGATCTTGATCATGTAGGGCAGCTCACAAGATCTAAACATGAGACACAAATCGGAGAAGACAATCATCTAGCTACTGATATGGACTCATAGTCCAGGGATGAACTACTCACACATCACTTCGAAGACGGACATGGTGATGTAGATGCCTCCGGCGATGATTCCCCCCTCCGGCACGGTGCCGGGAGGAGCTTCAGAACCCTCCCGAGATGGGTTATGCAATGGCGGCCGCGACGGAACTTTTCGTGGATGGAGGCTCGGGTATTCAGGGTTTTCCTGAGATCGTGAATAAATAGGCGGAGGAGCGATGTCGCTGGAGGCCAGGGTGACCCACACCACCCCTACTCGCGGGCTAGGTTTGGGCCACGCCTAGGGATGGCGTGGCCGCCCTGCTGCCCCCTTCGACTCCCCAATGGACTCCGTCTTCGTTACGGAAAAATATTAACTTCGGCATTTGTTTCGTCCAATTCTGAGAATATTTTCTGTACAACTTTTCTGAAATACAAAACAGCAGAAAACAGGTAACTAGCACTGTGACATCTTGTTAATAGGTTAGTGCCGGAAAATGTCTAAAAGTGCAACGAAATATGAGCAAAACATATATAAATTGGTGTAAAACAAGCATGGAGCGTCAAAAATTATAGATACGTTTGAGACGTATCAAGCATCCCCAAGCTTAACTCATGCTCGTCCTCGAGTAGGTAAGTGATAACAAAATAAAATTTGAGGTGACATGCAGCTAACACAATATTGATCAAGCATTGTAAAGCATTGTGACCTGGGATCAAAGTACTCTAAACATAGGCATGATAGATATAATTCAATAGAACTTAGCAACTATGTTATAACATGAAGAGTAACTCAAACAAAGGATCATGAATAATAGTGAATTGAAAGCAATTGTTTGTTTACGAGCATAAAGTAAACATAACAAAGTGGTACTCAACATGTCCTTTATAAAGTAGAAAAATATAAATGCTAGGACACCTTCAAAGTTTAGAGGGTGACTAGATACAAGTAATTTAAGAACAATCAATAGTCATAATCATGAATCAATCAATAATAATTTTGGAACTATGCGCATTGCACTAAGAATGACAACTATGCTCTCTTAATTGGTGCATAAAGAAGAAGGTGAAGACTCAACATAATTGTAAAAGAGAGACTCTTTTTGCAGAGTAAGCAAGATAAAAAAGTTTTATAAATCTTTCAAAAAAGTATGGTACTTATTAGCTTTGAGCTCTCATTGCCCCTATCATAAGCATCTTGGATGGTTAAATTTAATGTGAATCAAATATGAGCTATATGCTTGCAAATCATAAGTTGAAAATCTCATGCCCCTTGAATACGAGTACCTAACCCTCATGCTACTCAACTTAGGTCCCAAATAAGTTCTTGTCATTGTAAGTATACATGTATCATCGAGAACCTCCAACGGAGTACATCTTGCTCGATGATATGGAAGTACTCTTGTAGGAGCAATCCCATGCCAAAATGAAAAGACAAACAGACAATGAGCATCTCAACAATATTTTTATTTACTATGGTATAGCTTTTTTTATTGAAAATCTTCATAGAATGCTCACTATGGTTCGCTGTAAATTTCCACCATGAATGATGCATGGCTTAGATTAGCGGCCCAGGCGTTTCTCTAGCTCATATACAAACTCCATGGACTTACAAGTTTTCATTTTATTTCGCACCGCTAGGCATCCATAAACAAAAGAACATGACATCAATTAAATATGAATAAGTGCAATGTTAAAAGCGTTTCCCATGAAAGCATGGTTATACTAACTGCCAACTTGCAATTTTCAAACATATGAACTTCATAACATAGTCACACTGATCAAGTTTATTAAGTGCAAGCAAATGTGTCATCAAGTTGGTGAGAGCTTTACTGACTAATTTTCTCATGCCAAAATTTAATTTGAAAGATAAATAAAAACATGATGAATATACTTGGAATAGCAATAATGCTAGTAGGTAGATATGATGGACACAATTGGCAAACTTTGGTTATTGGTGGTTGGATGCACGAGTAGAGTTCATAATCACTACAGGCGAAGGCTAGCAAAAGACTGGGAGAGACCAACTAAGAGAGCAATAATGGCCATAATCATGCATAGCGACAAAACATTATCAATCAAAGCAAAAAGTGATATTATAAGTCAAAAATTAAATGATCATAGAGGCTTTAGTTGACTGGTTATAGCCATAACATGGTATAAGCATGTGCCAAGTCAACCCAATAAAGCATCAATGGAGAATACCACAATATTATGTTTTTATGATGGAAACAACACACGATTCTTTCAATGACACATTATGCACTCTCAGCTATTTGAGACAAGTAATGCTACAACAATAAATACTAAGCATATGACAAGAATAACATCCAACATGACATGCCAAAGTCTATGCCACAGTCTAGACAAGCTTCCTTTTGCATCACTATAGTCATGAAATATTTTACTCGTATCCAACACCAATCAACATATTTGAAATAACTCTCAGAGATGAAATACAATATGGACCAGAGAGATAATCATACATAAATAAAGAATACTAACGAGCTCTGAAGAAAATTCAAGTGAAAGAACAAGAGCTAAACGCAGTACTAGCAAACTAGAACACTCGCAGAACAATAAGAACGAAAAGTAGAGCGTTCTATGCAATTAAAATGGAGCGGGTATTTCTCCAAAACAAATATGCCGGGATCCAACAATATGCTACAGAAAACAAAACAAAACAAAACTAAACTAAAAACAAAAATAAAGACGCTCCAAGAACAACACATAATGTATGAAGCAATAAAAATATAGTCCCCAATCTTTGACGCTTGTAACTTTTGGATATTTCTTGTGGTGCAGGGGCATCCCCAAGCTTGAGCATTTGTCCATTCTTCATATCATCACATCATTCTTCTCTCCCTACACTTGAAAACTTCGTTCATATAAAACTTCACACAATTCTCTATTAGCACCATTAATACAATTAAAATAAACAAATCCACTTGGGATCAGTTCTAACATATATCAAACATCTATTAAAGCATTAGCTACTTTAGCAACATTTCTAAAGGCTCTTTGATCAAAATAACTAAAAAAGAAAGAGATTAAGAGGCAAATGCAAAT
Organism: Lolium multiflorum; assembly: GCA_030979885.1. Lineage (NCBI taxonomy): Eukaryota > Viridiplantae > Streptophyta > Magnoliopsida > Poales > Poaceae > Lolium > Lolium multiflorum. The sequence goes on from CM061749.1 coordinate 212,188,681, forward strand.
AGTGGCAGAAATCTGTCAAAACAGAACAGTAGTTAAAGATCGATTTTTCCAAAAATCCTCTGTTGCTCATCACGAAAAGTGGTCAACTAACAAGTTAGATAATAACATGGGGCATATGCGAAAAAAATTGTCAGCTAAAAATTACGCTCTGGCTATTTATACGAATTTTTATGGTGACAACACAGAATCTTTTTCAGGACACCAACTTCCCCAAATCTTAGTTTCTTCATATGAGAGACTATTCTTGGCACAAAAACGAAATAAAAATGATAAGGAGAGGTTATTAAAGAGGTAATAACTTCCAAGTCTCAAAAAAAGAAAAAAATACAGTAATTAAAAGATGGGTTATCTCCCAAGAGTGCTTTTCTTTAACGCCTTTCAGCTAGGCTCGGTAATTTGAGAAAATGCTCACATAAAAAATATGAATTGAAGCAAAAGAGAGCATCAAGGAGCAAATATGAAACACATTTAAGTCTATCCCACTTGCTATGCATAGGAATCTTGTATACAAATAAATCCACAAAGAACAAATTAACAAGCATAGGAAGATAAAGCAAGAGTAAATTTAAAACTTTCAACCTATAGAGAGGTGTTTTAGTACCATGAAAACTTCTACAGCCATATTTTTCTCTCTCATAATTACTTTCAGTAGCATCATGAATAAACTCAACAATATAACTATCACATAAAGCATTCTTATCATGAGCCACATGAATAAAATAATTATTACTCTCCACATAAGCATAGTCATTCTTATTAATTGTAGTGGGAGCAAATTCAATAAAATAGCTATCATTATTATTCTCATCATCATAATCATCAGATATAGGAGACATATTGTAATCATAATTAATTTTCTCCTCAATAGTAGGTGGACTGAAAATATCATATTCATAATTGTAATCATCATAGCAAATTTTCTCCTCTAAAGCGGGGGAAGTAAAAAGATCATTTTCATGAAAACTAGCTTCCCCAAGTTTATACTTTTCCGTGGCATTAGTAATAATGGTGTTCAAAGAATTCATATTAATAACATTTCTATTATCATGCAAATAAAGTTCCATAGGTTTTTAAATTTTCTCTTCGAACACTTCATGTCCTAACTCAAGAAAAATACTATAAAGGTCTCTAATTTTGTTGTTGTTTTCCATTAAGCCTAACTAGTAAAAAAACAAGAAACATCAACATGAAAGTGAGCATGAAATAAACTAAGCAATAGAAATAACAGCTATAATAGAAAATATTTTTTGTATTATTGATATAATGAAGCAAACAAGACAAAATAAAGTAAACCAAGAAAAACTATAACAAAGTAAAGAGATTGGAGATGAGAGACTGCCCTTGCAGAAATCCTCTTTCTCCCCGGCAATGGCGCCAGAAAAGAGCTTGATGGCGTGTGCTTGTCGTACGCAGACTTCACACTGTTGGGAACCCCAAGAGGAAGGTATAATAAGCACAGCAGCAAATTTTCCCTCGATAAGAAACCAATGTTTAGTCGACCAGTAGGAGAAAGGCGTGACTCCTGAAGGTGTTGCTAGCTGACTATTGGTAGGGCGCACTACTGGCGTCAGCAACAATGTGGAACCTGCACACAACACAAAAAATACTTTGCCCCAACTTACAGTGAGGTTGTCAATCTCACCGGTTTTGCTGAACACAAAGGATTAAATATATCGAGTGGAATGAGATATTTGCAGTATTTAAAGAGAACAAAGCTTGTAGTAAGTAAACAGAGCAGGATTGCTGTGGTTGAATTTATCAGTGTAAAGGAAAGGACCGGGGTCCACAGGTCACTAGAGGTGTCTCTCCATAAAGATAAATAACATGCTGGGTGAACAAATTACAGCTGGCAATTGATAGAATATCGACCATACATCACAAGATAATTACTATGAGATTCGTTTGGGCATTACAACATAATACATAGACCGTAATCCAACTGCGTCTATGACTAATAATCCACCTTCCGGTTATCGTCCGAACCCCTTCCAGTATTAAGTTGCAAGCAACAGATTATTGCATTAAGCAATGTGTGTAAAGTAAACAACAGAATTACCCTTGGATAAAACATTGTTGCTTTCTCCCTAGTAGAAACATCACATCTACAATCTTAGAAGTTATTGTCACTCTTCCAGAAAACTAGAGGCATGAACCTACTATCGAGCATAAATACCCCTCTTGGAGTCACAGACATCTACTTGGCCAGAGTATCTGCTAGCAACAGAGAGCATGCAAGATCACAAATAGCATATGACAAGAATATATAATCGATCTCAACATAGTATACAATATTCATCAGATCCCAGAAAACACAACCTGTAGCATTACATAAAGATGATCTTGATCATGTAGGGCACCTCACAAGATCTAAACATGAGGCACAAATTGGAGAAGACAACCATCTAGCTACTGCTATGGACCCATAGTCCAGGGATGAACTACGCACGCATCACTTCGGAGGCGACCTCCGGCGATGATTTTCCCCTCCGGCACCGTGCTGGGAAGAGCTTCAGAACCCTCCCGAGATGGGTTCTGCAATGGTGGCTGCGACGAAACTTTTCGTGGATGGAGGCTCGGGTATTCAGGGTTTTCCCGAGATTGTGAATAAATAGGCGGAGGGGCGATGTAGGTGGAGGCCAGGGTGGCCCACACCACCCCTAGGCGTGGGCTAGGGTCAGGCCGCGCCTAGGGATGGCGTGGCCGCCCTCCTGCCCCCTTCGACTCCCCTCTGGACTCTGTCTTTTTTACGGAAAAATATAGACTTCGGCTTTTGTTTCGTCCAATTTCGAGAATATTTCCTGTACGACCTTTCTGTAATACAAAACAGCGGAAAACAGGGAACTGGCATAATAGGTTAGTGCCAGAAAATGTATAAAAGTGCAACGAAGTATGGGAAAAACATATATAAATATGTGTAAACAAGCATGGAGCATCAAAAATTATAGATACATTTGAGACGTATCAGCTGTCCCCTGGAGCACGCGGAGGCGGGGCTCGCCGACCGTTCCCTGGAGCACGTGGAGGCGGGGCTCGCCGGCCGTACCCTGGAGAGCATCCGCAGGCGGGGCTCTCCGGCCGTCCACTAGTGAGCACGAAGCAAGGGGCACTGACCTTTCCCTAGAGCGCATGAAGGCCGGGGCATCGGCCACAGGCCTTGTCCGCTTCCTGCGTATCAGATTAGCACGACCCAGCTATCGGACTTGGGAACCTATCGGAGCTCACCTCGAGTGGCGCAATATGAGTTATGCGCCAACTACGGGTGTCGAGGGTGCTCCCCAGCAATACCCACCATGAGGGGCTTAGGGTTTACGGAATCCAGGTTCGGGGCCCTCAATGAGGTAAAACCCTTACTTCCTGCTTGTCTGATCTTGATTATCGAATATATCGGGTTACAATGAGGTAGCCAAAGGCTTAGGTTATGATCTCGTCGAGAGGCTAAGGTTCTAAGGTCCTAGCTCTTGACTCAGTCAATCTATCTGTTGTAATTGTGTCCTCCGGCAGACCCTCTCCTTGCCCTTATATTGCAGGCCAGGTCCCGAGAGTTCTGTCCGGATTCAGCTAGGTTACAAAGAGTTCTACTCTAATCTTTCCTTGTTTAACGTCTTCTTGCCTTGTTCGTCAAGAATCCTTCTTCGGGTGAGTCTCCTTCTCTGGAACCGACGTATTGGCCCACCTTGGTTGTTGGGCAATCTCCATGGGCCCTTGGTTGGGCCATAGGAGGTAGCATAATGTTGGTTACCCGAAGGGTAATGCCCACATCAGTAGCCCCCGAGTGACTGGCCGAAGTAAAGCTTCGGACAGGGACTATAATTGCCTTCTGTCGAATATCCCTAACTGTCAAAAATACTTGATCCTTCGTCATTATTCTGAAGTTGAATTGTTGTTTATCGGGTGCGCGTCCAGCGCTCCCAATGGGAGTAGCCCCCGAGTCTAGGGACGGATGCTTGCAACTGTGCGTAGACTCAAGTTGTACTACTCGAAGATTCTGGTGTCGATGTTTTCTTAAGTTATCGTAATCATCCGATATCTTTTTATATCGGGTCCTTTCAAAACTTCGAGTGAAGTCATGTAAGATGATAGTACATGAGGGATAGGAGTAACATGCCTAGTTTTACTCGATAAATTGATGTTGGTTAACTGCCGATGGAAAAATAACGTTACCCTACTCAGAATCAAGTCCCCGGGCTTGATCCTGGATTTCCTGAAATCTTCGGGTCCATATTCCTTCACCTTCAATAATTTTTATCGGATGTGCGTCCAGCGCTCCCGATGGGAGTAGCCCCCGAGTCTAGGGACGGATGCTTGCAACCGTGCGTAGACTCAAGTCAAGCAACTCAATATTTATAGATTCCTTCTGATGCCCCATGAGGATTCGATACTTTTGGTGACATCATCAGTGACGTGGCTTCCGCGGCGGCTCGATTGACAGGACATGACTTAACGGGCCCACTCTACTTCTGCACGGTCATTTAGGAAATGATCGATCCTTGCATGTTGACCGAGGCGCCTCCTCGATTTCCGCGCGTAGTGGGGGTAAGTGTCCTTTGGCATGATGGTTTCGATGACACGTGGTGACCTAATTCGCAGATCCTCCGACTCAAATCCTTGGTAACTCCCCCTTTTATACAGGAAAATATAGATTTTACTCCCTCCTTTCTTCTCTTTCATCGCTTTCTTCCTCCTTTGCTCTTCCTTCTCGTAACTACTGCGCCGCCACCACCGATGTACCTCAATCCACCGCTAGCTCTCAATCATCTTCCAAGATGGTGAAGAAGAATGGCTCGGCCCCTCCCGCCGACGTTGCCTCAAGAAGCACCATCGCAAAGGCAACCGCGGATGTAGGGAAGAGGGCTGCGCTGGAGGCTTCCGGGGTGGCAAACAAGGATGCCCCCGGAGATTGGCCCGCCTTGACAATGTCGAAGCACGACGAGAATAAGGCACGCAGCCTTGGCCTGATCTCTCCTGAAGAAAGGAATGTCATCTTACCAGGTTTGGCCTCACGCCCCAATCCTCCTGCTGGTTTTACCGTGGTGTTTGTAGCGTTCTTGTATCGGGGATTATCTTTGCCCGCCCATAATTTTCTCCGGCGTCTTATGCACACGTACGGGATCCAGTTACGACAGTTAACCCCAAATTTGATTCATCATCTCGCGATTTTTATCACCCTTTGTGAGGCTTTTCTTGGCATTGATCCTCACAGGGGTTTGTGGAAGAAGATTTTCTTCGTCAAAAGTTACAATAGCAGCAGTGGATGCTTTGTCACTGGCGGAGTTCGCTTTGTCGTCCGAAAAGAGGTGAACTATTTCAACTTCCCAATGAGAGAATCAGTCCAGTGATGGAGGTTGAAGTGGTTCTATCTTAAGGATTCATCGGCAGCTGGCACGTTCCTGCCGAAGTTTGTTGATGCCCTTGAAGCTGTACCGAAGAAGTCCTAGAAGAACACATTGACATCCGAAGAAAAACCTGTAGCCGACAAATTATTCGAAAGAGTTCTTCGGGTTAAGGAGTCTGACAGCAAAACTATGATGGGCACTGAAATTGTCGTTGTGCCCCTGAAGCGTCGCATTTAGCCAGTTATGTCCAGAGCCCACTTAATGTGGCTATATTAAGGTCCTAAGGACGAAACTCGAGTAAATGCTGCAGAATTGTCTGAAAAGGAACTGCTAGATGAAGTTAGGCGTTTGACTCATTTTAGTCAAGAGGACTTGATTCCACTTCTGGCTCTTCATGAGCCTTACGACTTCGACCACCAACCAACTGAGGTGGATCTCTTTCCTGCACATACTTATGTTTACGTTTGATACCCTTTGTTTCTCCTTATTAAATCTTTGTTTGGCCCGATAGGTTCCATCAACTGCCGAATATTTTCCTATTGTGTCTGAAGAAAATCCTGAAGAAGGTGGTTCTACTTCCAACATAGAATCATGTGCTGAAGATAATGAGTTCCTCAAAGGAGAGGACAATGATCGTGCCAATCCCGAAGCTTTTTCTGCAGATCATAGATCCATGCTGATGACCTAAGAGATACATCAGAGTCAAATCATGACAATGATGTTGATCGTGCTCCCTTTGTTCTTGCGTCTCCGGAGAAAGTTAGCACAGCCGCCAAAGAGACCTTCTGACGGCTTTGCGGATGAGGACGACATGCTCGACTTGTAAGTTTCTTCTGCTATTCCCAAAGTTGCTTTGTACTCTTCTGCTAATTCTTAACGATTCATATGCATGTAGCGATGAGGTCTTTATACAGCCTCCTTCGAAGAAAGCGAAGACTAGCCCTTGCAGGCCAACTCCCGCAGCCTCCGAGGCTTCTGTTCCGCCAATGGCTGCAGCTTCTCAACCTTCAACCGCTTCTTCTCTCTCAAAGGGAAAAGAAGTTCCTTCGGCAGCTGCCATTTCCCCTTCTTCCCGCGAGGAACCTTCAATTTTTGTTTTTCTTTGATAATGGTTTTCCCCTCTTCCAGCCCCCGAGTCTACATTTGCTTGCAATCAAATGTGGACTCAGAAGGTGCTTGCTTTTAAGATGTTATCGTAATACTACTTGACTTTGTCTTCTCTTCTCTTTATAGGGCATTCAAATTGCCATAACTATTTTGAAGGGCTTCGCCTCCCAGCTCTCTTCACTCCAAGCCGATAAAGCTCGGCTTCAAGAGGAGGTGCTATCGATGACTTCGAAGCTTGATCAAGCAGTAACAATGGCTGCTACTACCCGTCAGAATGCAGATTCTTTGAAAAAGGATCTCGATCAGCTGAAGAAGAGCTGAAGGAGGAGGAGCAGGGGAAGGCCGAAGCCCACGCCCAAAGAAAGGAGAGGGATGATCTTCTGCACAAGTCCACCTTGGCCCTGCTTGGTAAGTTTTTACCGTTTCATCTTTGAATTTCTATTACTTAGTTTTACTGGTTCTTCAATTTCCACTTATATTTTCTGCAGAGGCTGTCGATATTCCTTCTAGTTCCGTAGGCAAGCTCACGGATGGTTATTCTACCGACACTATCTCTTTGGTGATCGAGTCCGGCGACCTCGTCCGAGCTCTTCTCCAGAAGAATAAGGTGGTCATGTCGAGACTTCATGCCATGATCCTCCCAAAAGCGGATCAGGAAAAGACACAGGGGCAGTTGATGGATACTTTCTTCGTCACCACCGAAGGCATCATTGAGGTATTTAGACGTACCTCACGTACCTACGGCGCTCTCCTTGCTTTCCATCTTCTGATGGGGCACGACTTCAAAGCCGAGATGGAGCTGCTGACGAAAGAGCTACCGAAGGATCAGGATGGGCAAGCCATCGACCTCAGCCTTTTCAAAGTATCAGCGCGCAAATGTGCACTGCAGCTTCTTGAATTGGTATATGCTAATCATCTGCCGGAGGATCTGGCCCAAGTTTATCGACGCAGACTCAAGCCCCCTGAATTTTTCTTTTACCAAGTTGTAATCTATCATTTGCCTCAAACAATGCCTTTTTCTAAGGCCTTTTAATTTTAATGAATTCAATGTTGGTAATGTTGCCAGTTTTCCCTTTTTAAACTGTGATGTTCCTTGCTTTCGAATGCATGCTCCCGATGGGAGTGAAGCCAATTGACACTGTATATTCCTTGACACACTCGATGGTGTATTTTTACAGGTAGCTTCTGTATGTTCCTTTGTCGAAGGTTCTTCGGCTGATGATTCCGAAAGTGATCGGCTTCAGCGTATGAAGACCCGAATTATTCAAATGGAAAGAGACATGCGTGGAATCCACGCCATGGCTGCTATCATAAAGAAGAAGGTTGAGCTAGCCATTGATATAGAGCGATATGCACTAAGCGAGCTGCAAAAAGCTACAGAAAGCTTGAACTGTAAGTGCCTGCTCCCCTTTGTTTCCTTCGATTACTATGCTAATTCCTCTAACTTTTGCATCATTGCCTTTGCCAGTCATAGCTCTGAATTTATCGGAAGAAAACAAGTGAGTGCGCGAATGTGTAGATGCTTTGACCAATCTCTCGCAATTCAACGAAGTCTTCTGGACGGGCAAGTCGAAGGCTGCTACTGTTGCAAAGTTCCAGGATCGAGTGCGACAAGTGCATCGATTTTTCGACAAGTGCCATGCATGTATGAAGATGATCTGGAAAACCATGTTTCCTCTCAATCGAGTTCCTCCAACGTTTTTGGCCTTGATAATAAACTTCAAATATGCTAAAAAGGTGCATGAATTGGTTCACAGTCAACTTCTTGCAAGAGCCGAATCAGCTTTCGCTTTCGTGTTGTCGTAGCATCCTTCACTAGATTTGATGCCAATTGCAAATGCTGATGGCGACATAAGCATATTTTATCCCGCTGTAAAAATCCCTACTTCTATTGTAATTGATAGCCTTGATAATAAACTATCGACAATCCCTGAGCAAATGGCTCGACTTCTTGGTGTTATCCTTGGGGTCGATGTACGCGTGTATGTAGCAGAGAGCGTTTAGCTGTTCAGCAAACGGTAACTCTGGGACCCGTGGAGGTCGCTCCTTATAGTTGCCGCGATTTCCCCCAAAGCCAATGCGATTGCTATCCCGACGAACATCATGCCTGTCCCCACACTGATCATCACGCCGATCAGAATATCCGGCAGCTACAATGTTGGTATCATCGTACTCGCGGTCTTTCCTCTTTTTACGGCGATCACGTTGTTAGCCTGAATCATGCCTCTGGTCATCGTCTTCATCGTCACTGGGCGGATGAGGCTTTCTTACGTGATCTTCTCCATCAGCCCAACTGTTAGCAATTTCCATAAGCTTAGTAATAGTTTTTGGCTTCTTTCGGCCAAGTTCCTCGATGTAAGATTCTCGTCGGATGCCATCGCTGAAAGCATCAATCGCTCTGTTGACGGAAACATCTTCGGCAGCGTTTAGGAGTTTAGTAAAACGCCCGATGTACGCGCGCATTGATTCCTTCGGCTTCTGCTGACAATGACGTAGTTCTTCGATTCCAACAGGCCTCTTGTAAGTGGTCTGAAAGTTCTTGACGAATGCATTGACCAAATCTTCCCAGGATCTGATAGATCCTTTCGGCAGGCCTCCTAACCATGCTCGTGCCGAATCCTTCAGGTAAAGTTGCAGGCACTGCATTGCTGCTATTTGGTTTCCTTTGTGCAAGATCACAATTTGCAGGTAATCATCTATCCAGTACCTTGGCTACTGTTGCCCATCATATTTAGCAGCATCAGTGAGAGTAGGCTTGAATCTCTTCGGTGGCATCGTCTCCCGAATCTTGTAGCTTAAACAATCGGCTCCTCGCAGTTCGCCGTCATATTCCTCGGTCTCTTCGGAATCGTCGCTATCATATCCTTCCCGTGCAGCACGCCGATGGCGGGCTTTGTCGATTTTGCTCTGTGTAATATCATCGCGAGCATCTTTCGAATGATGCTTGGATCCACTGCCCTGATGTGTAGTTTTCTCCTTCCTAGGGGTGAGCTTACACTAGTAGGAAAACCCTTATAGGTGGAGCTTAGTTTTGTGGCGCACCGTTAAGAATGCGCCACAGAAAGTTATTTTGTGGCGCACCAGGCAAGCTGCGCCACAGAAATAGCTTAATTTTGTGGCGCATCAGGGAACCGTGCGCCACAAAAATTTAGTGGGGCCCACACCCTGTCACCACCAATTATTAGTGTAGGTATTTCTGTGGCGCACATGGCGCGCTGCGCCACAGAAATTATGTTTCGTGGCGCACTTGCTTCGGTGCGCCACAGAGTACTTGATTACGTGGCGCACTTGTTCTGGTGCGCCACGGAACTAGGGAACCTATATCATCCCGTGCCCTCCCCCGCCCACGCCTGTTCACCTCTGATCCGTACCGCCTCTCCCCTCTCTCCTCACCGCGCGCCGCCATGGTCGTCGCCATCGCGTCGCCGCCGCCTTCCTACGCGAGGGCCGCCTGCCGCCACGCTCCTCCCATCCCCGCCACCTGCAGCACAAGCTGCCGCTACGGCGAGGAGGGGCCGCCGCGAGGAGGGGCCGCCGTCGCGTCAAGGTGGAGGAGCCGCCGCGACCTCCACCCTTGCCGTCATCATCGGTGAGCTCCTCCACAACTGTTGTCGTCGGTGAGCTCCCTCCTCTTCCTCCCTCCTCCCTCTTCCTCCCCCTCCCTCTTCCTCCCCCGCGCGAGCACAACGTGCTCGACGAAATGCTCGCTCTGGATGTATTGCTGCTGTTGCTCTGGATGCATTGCCCCTAATCGTTTTGCTTCATATGGTGTTCATATGCATTGCTGCTGCTGCTAGTGATGCTTATTGGAGTGTTCTATATGTTGTTCTGAACCTGTACAATGTAATGAAATTGTCTATGCTTATAGAAATTGTCTATATGACATAAGAAGATGCTTATTGTCTATGCTTATAGAAAGATGTGACAATGAAATTGTCTATGCTTATAGAAATTGGAGTGTTCTATATGCTTATAGAAATTGTCTATGCCTCTGCCTCTCTGTACTTGTTCTATAAATCCATGTCTGAACCTGTACAAGGTAATGAAGACTTGCTCACTTGGTATTGCTTGCTAGTTGGACATTTGGTTGGTTTTGATGCTACTGATTCATTTAAATGCATGAAATGCTACTATGGTATGCTATTGTGGTATCCTTGTGAAGAAAATGATGGATTCTTGTGAGCTTATGGTATGCTACTATGCTACTGTGGTATCCTTGTGAAGATTTACTTGATGGATTGTTGTGAGCTTATGGTATGCTACTATGCTTATAGAAAGATGTGACAATGAAATTGTCTATGCTTATAGAAAGATGTGACAATGAAATTGTCTATGCTTATAGAAATTGGAGTGTTCTATATGCTTATAGAAATTGTCTATGCCAATCTGCCTCTCTGTACTTGTTCTACAAATCCATGTCTGAACCTGTACAAGGTAATGAAGACTTGCTCACTTGGTATTGCTTGCTAGTTGGACATTTGGTTGGTTTTGATGCTACTGGTTCATTTAAATGCATGAAATGCTACTATGGTATGCTACTGTGGTATCCTTGTGAAGAAAATGATGGATTCTTTTGAGCTTATGGTATGCTACTATGCTACTGTGGTATCCTTGTGAAGATTTACTTGATGGATTGTGTGATTTAAATGGAATGCTTATGATGGTATACTAAAATAGAGATATTCACAGTAGGGGATCATGTAAATGAATGCCACTGTGGTATCCTTTGAAGAAAAAGGACTGTTCTGATGGTTTTAAAAGGCTAGGTGGTGCTAGGTGATTAAGTTGGCTACCAAGACTTGTCTCATCTGGTTAGCAGGGATATGCTATGTGTTGTTGCTTGTTTAGTCATATCTATCACTTACTGGATTTACTGGTTCTTGATTGGCCTCTCTTTTGCAGCATCACTTGGTCTATACCAAGTGATGAATAATCCCTTTGGAGCATCTGCTCCATGCATGCTATGTGTGTTTGAGCATCTTGACTTATGTCACCATGGTTGCTGGTTTGGTGGTGTTTTTGTACTTGTCGATGATTAGATGGTTGGTTGATCACTCGTACACTCCGGGGTGTCGCTAGTGAGCCTGGTGTGATGGCACAAATATCAATCTCTTGTGCATCCTACCGGCCTCACTAACGCCATCCCGGGATGTTCATATTTGTTTCGACCAACAAAGTATGAGGCATTCCATTTAGTTCATACTAGCTACTTCTTAATTGCATTGACCTTTCTTCCATTTTAGTTGATGATTAAATTGTTTGGTCACTTGTACACTCTGGGGTGGGGCCGAGCCTGGTGCGATGGCACAAATATCAATCTCTTGTGCATCCTACAGGCCTCGCTGACTCCATGAATGTTAATATTTCTTTCGACCAACAAAGTATGAGGCATATGATATCTAGTTGAGATACCACTTGGCTCTTTCTTCCATTTTAGTGCCGATGATTAGAATGTTTGGTCACCTATACGCCGCAATATACTTTGTAGACGGGCCCCCTTTCCCCGGCCGCCGTTCGTTGAACGAGTCCTTGACGAGACAACAACGCCGACATGTCTCTTCGGCAGAGACCACGCCGTCCCAGCCGTCTCCTGGCCGTGTCTAATGGGCTCTGCGCTTTTCTCCATGGCCGGACCACGATTGGACTCACCGGGAAATGATAATCGCCATCACCACTATCGTCGAGTCCACAGGTGTAGAGTACTTTGCAGCAGATGCCGCTTTTCTTCTCTCGCCGTCCAGTGAACGAGTTCTTGATGCAAAGACCATGTCGGCCTCTGCAGGCGGCACGGTCTTTGCATCAAAGACTCGTTCAGCACGCGAGGGAAGAAAAGTGGCATCTGCTAAGCTATGCTCTGTGGAGTGCAGCGATAGTGTTGATGGCGTTATTATTCCCCGAGTCCAATCGTGGTCCGGCCATGCGAAGAGCGCAGGAGACGCGGCCACAGGGAGGCGGCTGGGACTGCCGTGGTTCTGCGCCGGAGAGGCAGATCAACGTTGTTGTGTCGTTAAGGACCCGTTCACGAACGGTGGCCGAAAGGGGGCCCTTCTGTATAGGGTATACTGCAACTATGGTTTCTGACCATAGTATTTGTGTTGACCAATAATGTATGAGGAACTTATTCCATTTTGTCATTCCATTTGCTTTGAGATTTTCAAAATGCCGATGATTAAAATGTACACTGGGGTGGCGTAAGTGAGCCTGGTAAGATAGCACAAATATCAATCTCTTGTGCATCGGACTTGGCCTCACTTACGCCATCCCTAAATGTTAATATTTGTGTTGACCAACAATGTATGAGGCATTTATTCCATTTCTCTTGTGCGGACTTGTTGGTCTCACTTTCTTCCATTTTCATCATAGTACGAACTGGATATGAAGACCCCGATGCAAGCGAGCCTGGTGGGTAGAGATGAGGGAGCAAAGGAGGAACCGGATGAAGACTACTTTGTATCTCCAAATTGTGAAATTTGTATGAATTAAGAGTTGTATGCAAAACATTTGACACTTAATTGCCACTATATATTTATCTCGATCGGGCTCTAAGTAATGTGATGATGATGTCTATGTTATATCTGTGCAATGTACATGATATTTATATTATATCTGAATATTGCTGTATATAACCTGTATCTCTGTATATTGATGTGTATAAACTGCATGTGTATAGCAGGCAGCACAAAATCGAGTATAATACAAGCAAGTTTTGTGGCGCACTGAAAACCAATTCTGTGGCGCACGCTTTTCTGTGGCGCACCCAGGAAAACCTGCGCCACAGAAACCTTAATTCTGTGGCGCATGTGAAGGTGCGCCACAGAAACCTTATTTTTGTGGCGACGTTTCTGTGGCGCACCTCCCGTGCGCCACAGAATCCATTTTTGGTGCGCCACTGATGAGGCTTTTCCTACTAGTGTTATCTCCAAGGATCGCGAGACTTTCCAATGCACCTCGATGAGCTTGTGTCATGGGCCTATTGGGTGTCGGCTGGTGATTGATCAAGTAGGCCGCGAGATTAGCCGTTGCTCCTTCGAAAGTTTTCGGCCTGAGCATGACCGTGGTGTCCATAGTCATGAAGGAGTTGGAAAGATTTGAAGTAATTTTCCTTGCATCATCTCCGAAAGTCGGGGAATTCGTGGCTGATATCTTTGTGAACCTTGATTGCTATGGGACGCGCTTCCATGTGATGCTCTATGTCTCTCACTGGAACGGTCAGCTGCCTGCCGACGTCGATCGAGATCAGCTTGTACGTTTGCCAGCCGATCATGGTTCCTTTCCAAGATAGTATGATATGCATTGAGGGTCCCTGCCGAAACTCCAGAGGGGTCTCGAGTATTATTGGCTATAGCAGCACGGGCGATTTCCCACTCTTCCTCAGTAATAGTATAATCACTATTATCGTTGCTAGCGCTATGCTCAACGTTACGGCGTCCTCGATTGACACGCGGGGTGTGTTCTCCTTCCGAAGGTCCTTCTCCATTGATTGGATTGAGGATAGCATAGATTTGGTGATGCGCCACGCTCCATGTGGTTTCCCTAGCGATATTGTCGATACTTTCTCATCCGAAGAGTACTTGGCGCTGCAGACAAATGGCGTGTCATCCGAGCAGAAGCAAGTACTCTTCGGGCTAGGCTCGGATGACGCACCTTGTGCCGAGAAGTTTCCCACAGACAGTGCCAATTGTCGAGGGTGCTCCCCGGCAATGCCCACCATGAGGGGCTTAGGGTTGACGGGATCCTGCAGGCTGACACGAGACATCGGATACCAAACAGACAGGGACAGAGATTTACCAAGGTTCGGAGCCCTCGATGAGGTAAAACCCTTTCTTCCTACTTGTATGATCTTGGTTATCGAATATATCAGTTTACAATGGGGTAGCCGAAGGCTTAGGTTACGATCTCGTCAAGAGGCTAAGGTTCTAAGGTCCTAGCTCTTGACTTGCGGTGAATCTATCTGTTGTAATTGTGTCCTCTGGCAGACCCTCTCCTGGCCCTTATATTGCAGGCCAGGTCCCGAGAGTTCTGTCTGGATTCAGCTAGGTTACAAAGAGTTCTACTCTAATCTTTCCTAGTTTAACGTCTTCTTTCCTTGTTCGTCAAAAATCCTTCTTCGGGTGAGTCTCCTTCTCTGGAACCGACGTATTGGCCCACCTTGGTTGTTGGGAAATCTTCATGGGCCCCTGGTCGGGCCGTAGGAGGTAGTATAATGTTGGTTACCCGAAGGGTAATGCCCACATCAGCGGGTCTTGGCAACAGGGAAGGTGCGGCGGCGCCGATGTTCTGCCAGTGGGTGAACAATTCTACCGAGAAAGAATACAGGATTAGGAGTGGTACACAACTATTAGAGATTTTGGGATCGATAGACCGGCAAATTTTCCCAGATGACTTTGTCCTTTTTTTTTGGGAATATCCACCCCATCTACAACCAAACGCAATTAAAAATGGGACCATCCATTCCATCCAGCTTTTGGTTCCCAACCAAACAACGTCCTATCGAAAGGGTATCCATATATCCTAGCCATCCATTTGTTAAAATTTTGAGGAGGGGGGACACTGAAGCAAAATCAACGAGTGATGAGAGAATAAGCATCCTTAACCGGTACGTTTCCGCGAGAGGCGATCATGAGCCGCTTGCGGTTCCCTAGCCGCCTCTTGTCGGCGCCCCATATCTGCCTAATTATGTGGCCCTCGGGCCATGGACGAGGGTGGATCTCGGTTCCCGTCGGCGGGAGGGCTCAGGTTTTCTGGTTTTAGGTTGAAGGTTTGGTGGAGCGGCACTCGCCGCTCGGGTGGTGGCGGCATCGTCTTCTCCAATAAAGTCTTCCCAGCTTCAGCCCCATCTCGGCGGCGGCGGCGAGAAGCTTGTGGGAGTGGTGTGGTTTTCGGGGACCTCTTCTGGCTGGGAGGATCTTCGGATCGTTATGGAGCTTCATTGGCGGTTTTCCTTCTTCCTCGTCTCTGGGACGGATGCGGTCTTCTTGACCCGTTCGGCGACTTCCCATCCGCATCCAACAACGTCTGGCCGGCTCAGGTAGGAGCGGCCGCGGCGGCGACACAGTCTGGAGGTTGAAGACGAAGGGCATCTTAAGAATTTTGTTATAATTTTTCTTTTTGTTGAGATGTTTTGTACCGTTTCATGTTTCTCTTAATGCCATGGTCCTTTCGCAAAACAAAAGAATGTACAAGTAAATTTGAGTGTCTCTGATCTCCCTTTCAAGAAAATATGCATTCGTACAATGACTACTCTTATGTTTTACAAAAGTAGCTCCTCTTTGCGGGTATTGAACATTGATAAGTGCAAGCTCCAGCTTTAAGATTTGATGATCACTGCAAAAGTTCAATTAGTTTGGTGCTAGAATAGGCTTAATTAGTTTGGTGCTAGATGTTTGGTTTTAATTTAGTTGTGGTTCAGTTGTTGTGAGTGCTGATCGTAAAAGTGGTGTTCATCGCTTTGTGATCCGTGTTGTGCCCGCGAGGCGCCTCCTAGACTTGGCTTGGTAGAAGTTTGGCTCTGGTAAAACCTTTCTAGTCTTTTGTAGCTTTGGTTCCCTGTACTCGAGACTTGGTTTCATTTTGAATGAAATGAAACTTGAGAGCTGTTCCCTCATGTGAATCTGAAAAACATTGCAAAAATACAATAGAACACTTACATTCATGATGAACAGCTAGGTACCATCAAACTAGACAGATAGCGCAGTTCGCCGCGCCGCCTGCCTAACGTTGTTGCACAGCGCAGCAGTAGCGACCCATCCGCTCGCAGTTTAATTGGGTTTTGATGTGGTGTTAGTGGTTTTTTGGTGTAGGAGAGTAGGTAATTGCAAAATTGTGGGCACCGTGATGAAAAGGGATCTCCTCACGACTCCATTTCATTGCAGATAAGAAGCCAAACGAGTTTCGAAACCAAACTAGAGAAAAATGAAGTGAAGATCTTAAAGCAAAGCATCTCCTGAAAACTAAGTTCTAAAGACTATCACAGGCTCACGGCATCTAGCTGGCTGCCAACACACGATCATTAGGCACATCCATGCCGATCACAATAGTGGAGCATCAGGAGAACATCGCATCTGGAAAACTTGTTAAACCTAACACTACTTGCCACCAAACCTCCTTGGAATGACATCTTTTTGCAACTTCTTCCTCAACAACAGAACAAGCAAGCTTCACATCACCACATGAATAGAGCAATCTTCATCTAGATGAGCTTGGAAATATCCCAGTGTAGCACGCACCTCATGTTCTGAAGCGTTCGCAGAAGAGGTAGTTATCCATCCAAAATCATTCCAGATCAAGGAGCCGGGCATACAAAGAGGTTTTTTCATCTTGGTGAGGAGCAGCTCCATGAATTGGCTGTTTTCCCTCCTTTCGGTTCTTTGAAATGGACCTTCCGGTATTTCAGAAAAGATATGATCAATTTCCATACATGTTAACATTTATCTAAACAACCTTGCTAAAGACATGGTTTTTTCTATTAATGCACACACCCCACAGGATGTCAGAAGTGACTATATTAAAATGCACGAACCTCTTATTATAGAGCCACTTCGAGCAACATACTCCAAGTTTGTCACATTTATATAAAAAGTCTCCAGCACATCATCCCAAAGCAGTCCAGAGACCAAACATTTGACAATTTATATTTGACCCTCAAACTAACATTATGATACAGATATTACAGCTTAAGTGATTTCGGTGAAATATGCAATGCAATGTACTCTATCCGTTTATGAAGTGTTATGAAGTGACTTAAAGCAAGTGATTTCGTGGAAATATGTGGCTTAAACTTAACGCTGCAATTTACAGTCTTCCAAATTATGCTTGCCATTTAGTCGACTATATTCTATAAAACTGCAGGCATTACTCATGCACAAGTAACAAGTTTGGCAGGTTCTTTACCCAAACTTGGCAGCTTTGTGATTCAGAAAAATACAGCCAAAGAGGCACACATAGAGACAATCAGAATATTATGAAAGAGAAGGGAGTTTTGTGTTGTGACGGTGAAAAACATGCCAATTTATACACTGCAAAACTACTGACATTACAGAGCATCATCCCAAGAACAGCAACTTAATCTGAAGGAAGGACGTACATCGTTTCTATACAAGATCTAATGCTCATCGTACAAACAAAATGGCAGTCGCCTGACTTTCTTACAACTTGCGAGTTCCCCAATCTACACTACTTATTGTATATATGTCGATCACCCTCCTCTAAACGCATTCGGAAACAGATTATCACCGAACCCAAAGACCAACAAAACATACATGTATGAACAAATTGAAGTAATGTAAGTCCCGGCGAGACCAGTGCTGACGAGACGACTACTCCTGTATACGAATATATATCACATTGCCTGGTCGCTAACTCTACCGTTCGGTTCTCTTTATATATTTATAAGGTTACTTATATCTTATTTACGCACTTCGTGTTTTTTGTACATTTCGTTGTGTATATGTGCTTGGCTTGGGGCTGTAAGTTAACAACGGTTCGAACAGAGCAGGTGATGTAACAGGGCTGGCCGTGCACCGCCGTCAAGGGCGGCGGAGGAGGCGCTCTGCGGCCGTGAGCGAGTGGCGGAAGTGGCAGCGGTGGCCGTAGGGGCAGACCTGGCCGTTGAGCACCATGCGGCAGACCTCGGTCTTGTAGCGCGGGTGGCGGATGACGGGGCGGAGCTCGGAGACGCCGTGCGCGAACTGGCACTGGTCGCCGTAGGGGCACGCCCCCGTCTCCTCCCACTTGTTGCACAGCTCCGTCTTGAACATGCCCTGGTTGCACACGTCCAGCTCCGCCGCCGCGCCGCCGCTCGCGTCCGATCGCTGATCCTTCTGCAGCTGCTTCTTCTCCTCGCCCCACTTCATGCCGCCGTCGGCGCCCCACTTCTGCTGCTGTTACATGCGTCGTATCAAGCGCGGCAATGTCAAATGCCAATTCGATATGTGCAATCCGCGAGACGGACGGGAAGTGTGACTCACCGAGCTGGGGTTCGTCAGGTTCGACGCGCGAGGCTTGCGGCTGTACACGGCCGGCGTGGCAGGCTGGTTCATCTTGAGGTAGTCGTTGGAACGGACGGAGATGCTCTTGGGCAGCACGGCGGTCTTCTCTGGCGGCGCGTGCACCTTCTGGTCGCCGAGGCCGCGGAGCCGGCGGATCTCGTCGGCGATGGCGACGGCGGCGGTCTGCTTGCCGCCGAGCATCGCGACGCGGCGCGCGAGGTCGCCGTTGGCCACGCGGAGCTCGGCGTTCTCGCGGCGGAGGACCGCCGCCTCGTCGACCGCCTCGGCGAGGCGGGAGAGGCAGAGCTCGTAGCGGTCGACCACCTCCTGGTACTGCAGCGCGACCCGCGCGAGGTGGAGCCGGTGGCCCGTGGCGTCGTTGGCCGCCGCGCCGCCACAGTAGTCGGCGTCGTCCACGAGGGAGGCGGAGGAGGACGGCGAGAGCGAGACGGAGGTGGCGAGCGGCGATGGCGAGGAGAAGCCCAGGCTCGGGCTGAAGGGGGAGGAGCAGCGGTACAGGCCGTCGTCGCCGCCGCTGGGGAGGTAGTGCGGCGAGGAGACCAGCCGCTGGTCACCGAAAGCGTAGGACTTCAGCTCGAATGCCGAGCGGAGGCGGTCGGCGTTGGCCGGAGAGACGAGCGATTCCTGCATGGCCGATGGGCTCATGGCTGATTTCCTTGGGCGAACTATCCGATCTCTACGAAGAAACAGAACGAAATGTCTGAACAAACGGTGAATGTGCAGATGATCTTGCGCGATCGAAACGGGAAGAGAAAAAGAAAGCAAATATGAGATCAAACATGCTAGGAATCAATTCGGTTTGGCTTGTTCGTAATACCTGTTAGCGCTGGATTAGGTGCAGAGCGAGGTTCGTCGGAGAGAGGACGGCGATGAAGGAGGTCACAGGTGCAGGCAGCGCGTGGTGCGGTTTATATAGCGGGGAGCATGCCAGGAGCAGAGGAGACCGTGGAGCCCGCACGTCTGCGAGAGCGAGATGGCACAGGTGGTAAGCGGCTCCCGTACCGGACCACGGTCGGGCTCGTTCTTATTTGCTGCAGTCCAGTCGGTAGCTGTGCACCTTGGTTCCGGCCTACTTATTCCATTGTTTCACCGAGGTATAACAGTCACAGGAGAAACGTTTTTCTTCGTCCACGGTTTCATTTTGTTTTATTGCAGTCCAATGTGGCATGGTTTTTCCGAAAACATGACGAAACTCGATGGCACGAATTGAAGATCAGAAAACGATGGCACAAAAATATCGCCCCTCTCTCGCAGTCACACTCCACATGTAAATTTTGTTTGACTTGGTGCAGAGGATCATCGATCGGCCTAGGTTGTGGATTTCTACACAGATGGTCTTCACGGATAGGCACAATGTCCTTCCTAGACCTCTGGACCAAATGGGTCCGCTACTCGTAGCCTCGCTTTTTCATCAGCACCCATCGGGCACGCCGTTGCCACGATTACCATGGTGTTGGCACAAGCAGGGAATATCAAGGTGGTAATGGTTGTTAAGCTTGAAGATCTCGATGGCTCATATCGAGTTCGAGACGACTTTGTATTGTCACCGTTGAGGTTTTTGATGTTGTTGAATATGCTTCACAGGCTGCTCTGCGGTCGGACGACTATGAGCCTGGTCCTTGGCAATTTGCAGCGGCGTCCTCAGCAAGTGGGGGCGTCAGCACTGCGTGTCTCCATCTTTGGTGGTGCTATTCGAGTAACAAGTCTCGATATCCAAGGTAAAATTCCATGGTCCAACCTTCATTGGTTGTACCTGGCAACGACTGATTTTGCCGCTTCCTTGTTGAAGGTATAGTTTGGATAACTTAGAGCCTCGCCGGGTCAAAATCCATGGTCCAACCTCGCCGGGTGAAAATTCATGGTCCAACCTTCATTGGTTGTACCTGGCAATGACTGATTTTGCTACTTCCTTGTTGAAGACGTAGTTTGGACAACTTAGAGCCTCGCCGGGTTGAAAATCCATGGTCCATTTGGATCGTGCGAAGACACGGTACTCGTGCATTGTTCCCTTGCTAGAGGCATCGCTTTTGGATAGCTTCTTATACAGTTCAAGTATTGTCATTGGTGGTGGTTTGGATACAACTGTTGCGAGTCGTTGATCACTGTAGCAGATTTTTTCCTTTTATATTTTTGTCTTTTTGTTTTGTTTTTTGCGGGTGTTGTCTTTTTAGTTGTGTGCATCCTTATTGTCTATACATGTCTTGATCTTATGTTAGCACAGAGGTCGTGTGTGTAATTGGTACATCATGTATTCTATTATCTTATTACGGAGTATATTGTTTTAAAAAGGAACGTGCATGTCTTCTCTTACAAAACACAAGCTAGAAAGAGGAAATGTTGTTAATCAGAAAGCGATCATACGATTTGTAACACCACACCGAACTGCTGGTCGGCTAGCTACTACGTACGGCCGGCGACGTTCACTAGTGACAGTTCTGTTTTCCAATGTAGTGAACAGAGAAAGAAAATCAATAATGCTACACTTACGGGGAGATGGCTTACAAAAATTTGTTACGGGATTAGGTGTCAACCAAGGATTTGCCGTGGGATTTTTTCTGGCAACCGAACCAGCAGTTTCTTCCAATAATTTGGTTGCACGTACGCCCGTAAGAAAATTCCGTAAGTCTTCTCCCGTAAGGGTAGCATTGTTGAAAGAAAATAATATAACCCTCGTTCCTATCCTCTCTTTTCTCAGAAAAGGATCAGTTCTTACAACTCTCCCTGGAGTATCAAATTAGTGATTGCTTAGTAGCTAATCTATCACAGTGGCCGGGTCCTACACCGATCCGCGGTCAGTCAGTGAGGTGAGAGCGCGCGCTGTAGTACTGATACGAAAGCATCGTCACAGTGCAAAAGCCGATAGTAGGCTTGCTTTGCCTTCACGGGGCAGTCCCTCTCGGCGCTAACGAACCAACCCAGACAGACAGCCGCTGCCTCCCGACGTACGCCGCCATAGCGCATAGGAAATTCAGATCGAGTAACAAACACACGTAAGGCAATCATGTTGCTTCCTGCTTACAGCTTTAACTAACTCTCACCCCCCGCCTACCGCGCGTATCTTATGTATGTGCTGCGGCACGTCCGAATCATTCGCCGGAGATGGAGACCTGCCGGAGCTACAGAGAGGAAAAAGGTTGGGCGCGCTGTGCATGGCGTGAGTGAGGGAGATTGGCTTTTGTTTCTACCCGGAGCGACGGCTAAACGAACCTGGATGACTTTTTAGGTGAGCGCTGGTTGCGATCAGGGTTTGTTAAGCGCTGTTTGGTGATGGGAGTGGACCGTGCGACTCAAGGCATGCACGCACTGCGGCCCTGATGTGCAGCGCGCACCAGAAATGCATACATTGATGTTAACAGGTTATCTTTGCATGCCCTGCCTGCCTTCCATCGATCGTGCCTGCCCAGCTTGCTGACGAGCTGACAATGCAGCGAGCCGTTAGGACGTCGGAATGGCACAGGTGGTAGGCAGCTTCCTGCCTACTGGCCGGCCTCCTATACATGCTCTAGCAATAGGATACGGCGGACACGGTTAGATTCATTTTCTTATGAACATCAGGCGATATGAATGCAACTTCATAATCATGGTCTCATTCTGCATATATAGAACCATTAATAATCTTCAACAACGGTACAAACAACCACCGATGTATTTATAATCTTCATCAACAGTACAAACAGCTACAAAAGTGATAAAAAATATAAATAGATCGTTCGACCGTGGCGTTCTACTGCTCGGACTTTGTATAGCTCGATTCCAATTTTTCAGGAAATGAAACCTTTCATTGCTCACAACCTCGATAGAAATATATAGTTTATCACAATCCAGTAATCATGATAACTATAACAGCCTAGTAAGAAAAGTGTGACACAATAGCCTAATCATTACCATCACATACAACAAAGATTCAGCTTAATTAAACAAGAGATAAATATGCCCGCGGTGTTTCTCGAAGTGTTCTTCCGTTGTGTTCCTCGCCGGTCTGTGAGCTTTGTTGGTCGAGTCCTGGTGGTGGCCGATCTCTGGTAGCGTCTGCGATGGTGGTGGTGTCTCATCGGTGTGGTGGTTGTCGGTCTCTCCCGTGCTACGGTGAGCACCGGTCCGACAACGTATCCTGCTTTGCGCTTGCTCTTCCTCATCGTAGACTGTAATAGCTGTGTCGGCTGCTCGCGTTTGGCGGGTGTTGCCTAGGTTGAACCTTGGCTTGTGTGTGTGTGTGTGTGGTTCTTCCTTGTAAGCTAGGTTTAGCATCTTGTATCTGTTTCACCGTTAAAGACGTTATTAATTTAACGTCGGGCCTATGGCCTTTTATTAAAAAAAATAAACAAGAGATAAATATGCCACATGCATGAAATGTCACACACTCTAAAGCTTATGTGCCATATTTTGTCCAAACCAGGACATAAACTCCCTGGTAAACCATATTAGCGAGCCGTTAGGACGTCGGAATGGCACAGGTGGTAGGCACCTTGCTGCCTTCTGGTCTGAAGTGCTACAATTAGATTTCTTTTTCTGAAACAAGACAAAAGACGTGTCATTTAGGGGCTTTTTAGATTCATAAGATTCGTATAGAAATTATGTAGGATTTAGAACCTATGTGAATTTTTTCTACACTAGTTGTTTGATTCATAGGAAAATATTCTATAGAAATTTTGTAGTGTAAATCCTATAGGAATAAAACATTAGGTCATACCTCATGGAAAATTTCTGTTGGCACAATCAAACACAACTCATCTTTCTATAGGATTCAACTAGCCATGACATCTCAATCCTATGTTTTTCATATTCATATGATTTTCCTATCCTATGAATCAAAGCATTAATTGAGGAGAAGAGATTAACCGGTTAATTAGTGGGAAATCGGCAAAAAACGCTACATATGTACCAACGTATGTCATGGAACACAATCACATTGGGCACCACCTGCTGACATGACCACCCACATGAAGCACACATGTGCCAACGAGAAGAAAGACCACGGTCGAGGTAGCAATTAGGCATTATCGTCATCACTCATTATTTTTAGAATGTTGGTGGGCCAGCCCATTTAGCCTTCTAAAATGTTATTGTGCCATATTCCATCATAATTGATTCATATAAGTTGTCATAATCGTGATTTAGAATATTTTTAGAATTTTTCTAAAATGTCTCTTTTATTTGTATTATAACCCTACAGGTGGGAAAACCTTGTTTCGTGTATCTTTTACATTCAGCAAACTTCAAAACTCAAAATGAACTAGGATTTTTTCTGCGATTTTTTTTTATGGAAAATCAAGACCTGAAGCCTCAACCTGAGCGAGGCCAAAGATTGGGCCCACCAGGCGGCCTGATATCCTAGCCACATAGTGGGGCCCATTTCCCCCTAATGGCTTAGATGTCCTTCATCTTTGCACCCTTGGACTCGTCATGACCTAAAACCGCCTACATATACATATGTATTTCTAATCATGAAGCACCGTAGTACAATTCGATAAGTATTTGGGTGTCGAACCCACAAGGAGCTGAAATTAAATATTTATTCTCTAAAGCCCTATAACCCACTTATATGGCCTTTCATGCAAAGCAATGAATTAGAGCGTGCAAGTTACTTTTTACTTCTAACTAGAAACCTATAAAGTGCGAAAAAGTAAACATATAAAGTAAAACTAGCTAGTGCAAGTTAAGTAAAATCAAATAAAGTGAAAGCAAGTAAAGTGAAAGCGAGTAACTCGAGAGATTAAGTGTTCTGGAAAATTATTATTTCATTTGTTTGGTTAAAAATTAGTGAAACAAAAATCCTACATAGCCATACACATGAGTTCTTTAAGGTAAGTGCATCTGCATCTCTCCCATCTACCTACACCTGGTGCTTTCAAACACCTCATGACATGGGTAAACAAGGCATTAAGAACCAAGAATATGATGATGAAAGACAAGCCTAACCATCGTCCAAGCTAAGTGTCAAGGGTGCCACTCGGCAATGCCCTCCGATAGGGGCTTAGGGTTGGTGGAATCCTGCAAGCTAACACGAGACATCGGTTCACAGGCAAGCGGGGAGAGCGATTACCCAGGTTCGGGGCCCTCGATGAGGTAAAACCCTTACGTCCTGCCTGTATGTTCTTGATTATGATGATAATAGGTTACAATGGGGTGCCGAATAGTTCGGCAGAGATCTCGTCGAGATGTCTAAGCGCTATCGTGACCTAGCTCTAAGCTTCTGGTGGCTAAGATTGCTAAGATTGATTGTCCTCCTCGGCAGCCCCTCTCTGGCCTTTATATAGGAGGCCAGGTCTCACGAGGTCTAACCGAGTACGACTAGGTTTACAGTAGTTTTAGATCTAATCTTTCCTTGTTCGGCTGCTTCTTTGTCTTGCTTGTCAAGGAATCTTCTAATGCACCACCCGGATGGGCCGTCTTGCCTCCAAGTGCCTTCATGGGCCTCCAACCAGGAAATATAGGATAGGGCAACGTCGGTTACCTGAAGGGTAGTGCCCACGTCACTAAGTCTAATATTTCTTCTAGAGAGGAGCCATTAATAGGTGACGCCGTACCCGTGCAATTACACCCATAGTGATTGATCCCAATGCCGTTTTCGAGAGCAAGCAAGAGAATTATTAATATATAACGTCCAACCGCCATTATAAGTTTAAAGGTCCCCATAATATGATAACCCCATTAATTAACCATTAATTAATACATCATCCATATTTATGACTTTGGACACGATTTGTGTCATCTCCAGTCATCCCTCCTCCTAGACACATGCAACGGTGACAACCATATGCATCCCCCAACATATGTGTGCACTCATATATTAGTACATAAGAACATCATAGAAGATAGTACATACTTGTATGCAACCAACAAAAAACTATTTCATAATTATGAACAATTCACTACTCAAATAAAGACATGATACAATAGATCATGAGAAAACATAGATTTCATCACACATCATGTTTGCCAAGAGATTACAGTAGTGATATGATGGGGTTGTTGTTGTAGATGTTGCTGATGAACACACCGGAGGGAGGGTGGAGCCTACTAAAGGCGATTCTGGGAGTGGTTCCCCCCTCCGAACTCCTTCCGACAGTAGCCTTCTGGCTCTTTGTTTCTTGTTTTCGATCTCCACATCCGTATGTTCTGAGATCGTGTCGGGGACCCTTTTAAAGAAGGTTTTAGGTCAAGGCGAAGAGGATGGCGGTGGAATCAACGGCATCCAAACAATGCAGTGGAAATGGAGGGTGGTGGCGCGGTCGCGCCACATGGGCCCGTTTGGCCCTTGGGCCTCCCTTCACAAAGTTCCAGTTCCCCATGTGCTTCTCTTGATGAAATATTAATCCTAGAAATTCTCATGTCAGTTTGACTTCTTTAAGGTCCCTGAAAGGTAAAAATACAAAAAAAAATGTTCTTCCATTTTGCGGAGTTATAACCCAAACGAAAGGGGTTCATTGGTAAATATCCAAAAAATCATGGATATAACATTGTATATGATGCAAATATATGGGAATATATCAATGAACTACAAATTTCATGTATGCATTTTACATGTATCAATATCCCCAAGCTTAACGAGCATGAAAGTGATAAAAATGAACATGGAATTTGGAGTTTGTTGCCATGTTGAATATCATAGGTCACAATCATTTCTACACAAAGTTAAATGGTTCATTGTTCAAATAATAGCAACAAGCAAATGAGTGATGAAGTGATATCTCTTATGCACTACATCTATGCTTAACAATATGTTATCTTTGTATAAAACAAATGAAAGTACTATGTACCATTAAGCATACAAAATGCAAAGAAAAAGGAAAAGGAAAAAATTATCAAACACATAATGAAGTTACATCAATATTATTCCTTTGTTGTAGCCGTTTCCTAGGAAGCATAGAAGTACCAACACAAATTATCCCATCATCAAGTTTGATCATCCACAACACTACTAGAGTCTTCTCTTTACGCCACCTACACCATTGTGCACCAAGAAAATCTTGGAGATGTGCACATTTGTGAGCTTTTCTTCTCCTTTAGATCTTAAAAGCATTTTAGTTTGTATTTTTTTCTCTTTCTTTCTTTCTTTGTTTGTTTCTTTAGTTTTGTTTGATTGCTTAAGTCATTTTAGTTTTGCATATTTAATTTAAGTTTTGCATTTGTCTTTACTTTACATAAACAAAAAGGAAAAAAAACTAGTGTAATATGCATTCTAAGCTACAAAAGGACTTTATGGAATCTCTGTGATTGAAGGTTATGAAAAAATTATGGAAGCTTAATATGAATATAAATAAATCTAAAAGGAGAAAGAATGGATGGATTGCTTAAACATCTTAATAATTTGTCTATTGAATTTTGTGAATTGCTTGATGTAACTTGCTGCACCGAAGAAGTTTTGAAACACTCTCCTTATCAATGTAAGCATAATAGTGATCCTATAATTCCTTCTTGTCAAGAGTATAAATTACTACATCACTTTACGATTTGAGTCCCAACAAATTGGCATCCTAGTGATTCTGGTGCCATCAGCCGACCACCCTAAGTCTACTATAGTTTAATTAAGCCATCCCATCTAGGGCATACTAAGTTCTGTCCCATTGGGATCCCATTAGTGTCTTGGTGGTATCGTAGGTTAATTGGGCCATTCAAAGGCCTGTTTAGCTCTTCAATTGGCTCATTAAGTGCAGCCCACTAATGGCCCCTCAACGTAACAGTCTATTGTTGTTTAACATGCTTTTTGCCCACATGCTCATTTACGACAAACACCAATGTGTATTATTATGGACATGAAATAATACGTAAATGTTGGAGATATGCCCAAGAGGCAATAATAAAGTGGTTATTATAATATCTTTTGTGTTTATGATAAATGTTTGCATACCATGCTATAATTGTATTAACCGAAATATTGATACATGTGTGTTATGTAAACAACAAGAAGTTCCTAGTAAGCCTCTTGTATAACTAGCTTGTTGATTAATAGATGATCATGGTTTCGCGATCATGAACATTGGATGTTATTAATAACAAGGTTATGTCATTAGATGAATGATATAATGGACACACACCCAAATAAGCGTAGCATAAGATCAAGTCATTTAGTTCAACTTGCTATAAGCTTTCGATACATAGTTACCTAAGTCCTTCGACCATGAGATCATGTAAATCACTTACACCGGAAGGATGCATTGATTACATCAAACACCATTGCGTAAATGGGTGGTTATAAAGATGGGATTAAGTATTCGGAAAGTGTGAGTTGAGGCATATGGATCAAGAGTGGGATTTGTCCATCCCGATGACAGATAGATATACTCTGGGCCCTCTCGGTGGAATGTCGTCTGATTAGCTTGCAAGCATGTGACTAGGTCACAAGAGATGACATATCATGGTACGAGTAAAGATTACTTGTCGGAAACGAGGTTTAACTAGGTATGGAGATACCGATGATCGAACCTCGGACAAGTAAAGTATCGCGTGACAAAGGGAATCGGTATCGTATGTAAATGGTTTAATTGATCACTAAGTTATCGTTGAATGTGTGGGAGCCATTATGGATCTCCAGATCCCGCTATTGGTTATTGGTTGGAGAGGAGTCTCGACCATGTCTACATAGTTCACGAACCGTAGGGTGACACACTTAAGGTTTGATGTCATTTTAAGTAGATATGGAATATGGAATGGAGTTCAAATGTTGTTCGGAGTCTCGGATGGGATCTAGGACATCACGAGGAGTTCCGGAATGGTCTGGAATAAGATTCATATATAGGAAAGTCACTTTACAAGTTTGAAAATGATCCGGTGTATTTATGGAAGGCGCTAGAATGTTCTAGAACCTTCCGGAAGAAATCACCATGGAAGGTGGAGTCCCGGATGGACTCCGCCAACCCTAGCCGGCCAGCCAAAGGGGAAGGTGGAGTCCATGGTGGACTCCACCACCATGGCCGGCCATAGGGGAAGGAAAGGGAGGAGTCCCACTTCCCCTAGGTTTCGCTCATATGGAAAGTTTTGAATTGGGGTCTTATTCGAATCTTTGGGCAAACCCTAGGGGTTACACCTATATAATGAGGAGGACAGGGAGGGGGCCGGTGTTATCACCCGATTTTGTCCAAATCAGGAGATGGGCCGTAAGTGAAGATGGGCTTGAAGGACGTACACGTGGAGCATCTTCAAAGCGGCCTTGCGCTAAGAGTTTGGGCTAAATCGCCCGTGTATCTCGTAATTTAGTAGATCGTATTGTGTTTAGAATTAACGATAGAGTCTGCCCGTGCACGGTTAGGTGCACGCCTCAATTAGAAAGTCCCTGGACTATAAATATGTATCTAGGGTTATCGGAAAACAAGGACAATCATCGTTCACAACAAACACAAATCAGGCGCATCGCCACCCCTTTCGAGGGTTTCTTCCGGTAAGCACCATGCTGCCTAGATCGCATCTCGCGATCTAGGATACGTTTATTGTCTACCTTGTACTGCTCGTGTTGAAGCGTTGTTGATGGCGAGCGGTACTATTTATCCTTAGGTGTTTAGGGGCTTGCATTGATGCTTTCTCGTGCATATCTACGTGGCAATGCCGTCCCTCGACACCTAGCTGCCCTTACACCTATCCAGGTGTAAGGGCAGCATCTTGCTTGTTCGTTACTTAGTAGATCCGATCTGTTATAGTTGCTCCTTGCTCAGGGATTAGTTTAATATCTGCATAGTTAGGCCTTATCTGGGGTCGGACGATCCGGTAGTGCGTTAGGTGCTGTTCACCGTCCTGCGAGGATGTTCCGGGAATCAACGCTATGTTGGTTTTAGGCCTCTTGTAGGGGTAGTTTGCATCATCTTCCGTAGCTGCTAGGCCCGATCACACGTAGGACGTTTTATGCGGTGAAAACCCTAAACTGTCGTAGATCGGTTTAGCTTTGTTTTGATCAAGCAGGATCCCCATGTCATTGCAAATCCAACGTGAACCATGGGGCGATCGGCTCTTTGAGCCGATCCACAGGCAACCTGAGAGCCGATAGGGCTCGTATTTAATGTTTACGTGTCTACCATGCAGGAACAATCGAAGCACTCTAACACCTTCCTGATCGGGTCTAGGTCAGGTGGCACGCCTAGCAACCGCCAGGACGTGGCTGGAAGATTTGCGGGACGACGCGAGGTGCCAGGGTCCACTAAGCGGCCTTGGGAGCCTCCCGGCTCTTCGTGTTGCTTAACCATTGCCCGTCGGTGGGTTTTGGAGGGTAACAGCCGGCCACCACACCAGCCGCACCACCCAAGGACACCAAGGCCGGCGCCGCAAGTGCCCCTCTTCCCAAACCCTAGCCACCTCCCTCCTCCCGATACTCCCGCGGTGCTTAGGCGAAGCCCTGCCGGAGATCTCCACCACCACCGCCACCATGCCGTGGTGCTGTCGGGATTCCGAGAAGGATCTACTACATCCGCTGCCCGCTGGAACGGGGAGAAGGACGTCGTCATCAACATCGAACGTGTGACCGAGTACGGAGGTGCTGCCCGACTGTGGCACCGTCAAGATCTTCTACGCGCTTTTGAAAGCGGCAAGTGATCGACTACATCAACCACGAGATCTAATCTCGTTAACGCTTAGCGATCTTCAAGGGTATGTTGATCTTCACCTTGTTGCTACCATCTACTAGATTAGATCTTGGCTTGTTATTCGTTCTTGCGGTAGGAATTTTTTTCTATGCTACGAATCCCAACAGTGGTATCAGAGCCGTGTCTATGCATAGATTGGTTGCACGAGTAGAACACAATGTTTTTGTGGGCGTTGATGCTTTTGTTGTTTCTAGTTAGTGTACTTTGCATCTTGCGGGATGGTGGGATGAAGCGGCCCGGGCTAACTTTACATGACCGCGTTTCATGAGACTTGCTCCACGCTTGACATGCAACTTGTATTGCATAAGTGGCTTTGCGGGTGTCTGTCTCTCTCACCATAGTGAAGATTCAATCTACTCTTTCTATTGACAACACTAGTATCACCGTTGTGGTTCATGTTCGTAGGTAGATTGGATCTTACTCGAAAACCCTAAACCACGTAAAATATGCAAACCAAATTAGAGACGTCTAACTTGTTTTTGCAGGTTTGGTGATGTGATATGGCCATGATGTGATGATGAATATGTATGAGATGATCATTATTGTATTGTGGCAACCGGCAGGAGCCTTATGGTTGTCTTTATATTTCATGTAGTAGTATTTTTTAAAAGTAGTTGTAATAGTTGCTACGTGGTGGGAACAACCATGAAGACGGCGCCGTGTTGACCTTGACGCTACGTCGACGATGATGGAGATCATGCCCGTTGATGATGGAGATCATGTCCGTGCTTTGGAGATGAAGATAAAAAACGCAAAGACTAAAGGGCCATATCATATCACATTATGAATTGCATGTGATGTTAATCCTGTATGCATCTTATTTTGGTTAGATCGCGACGGTAGCATTATAAGATGATCCCTCTCACTAAATATCAAGATAATAAAGTGTTCATCCTTAGTATGCACCGTTGCTAAGACTTGTCATTTCGAAGCATCACGTGATGATCGGGTGTGATAGATTCTACATGTGCATACAACGGGTGCAAGCCGGATTTGCACACGCGGATACTAAGGTTGCCTTGACGAGCCTAGCATGTACGACATGGTCTCGGAACACGGGATACCGAAAGGTAGAGCATGAGTCATATGAATGATATGATGAACACTTTGAGTGTTCACCTTTGAAGCTACATCTTTTCTCGTGAAGATCGGACTTGGTGTAGTGGATTTGGTTCGTGTGATCGCTAAGACAATGCGAGGGATGTTGTTTTGAGTGGGAGTTCACCTAGTTAATTTTAGAATTAAAATTGAACTCAATTTATCTTAAAATTAGTCTAAACTCTTTGCAAATATGTTGTTGATAATGGCGGGCCACTCCATCAATTTTAACCAGTTCCTAGAGAAAGAAAAGCTTAAAAGCAATGGTAGCAAATTCAATGACTGGTTCCGTCATGTGAGGATTTTCCTCATTGGTGGAAACCTGCAATATGTGCTTGATGCACCGCTAGGTGCCCCACCTTCTCCTGCAGTATCTGAGGAAGTAAAGAATGTTTACGAGACTCGGAGAACTTAGTACTCCCAAGTTCAGTATGTCATCCTGTGCAGCCTAGAGGCAGAGCTCCAAAAGCGTTTTGAGCACCACGACCCTTGTGAACAAGTCCGTGAGCTCAAAGCTATGTTTGAAACTCATGCGGCCGTGGAAAGCTATGAGGCCTCGAAACATTTCTTTGGCTACATGATGGAAGAGGGTAGCTCCTTTAGTGAGCACGTGCTCGTTATATCCGGGCACGCGAAGAAGGCTCAGTGACTTGGGGATTGTGATTCCTAACCAGCTGGGTATTCATCGTGTCCTCCAATCACTGCCACCTAGTTACAAGAACTTTGTGATGAACTACAACATGCAGAACATGAACAAAGAGTTACCTGAACTCTTCTCCATGCTGAAATCTGCTGAAGTGGAGATACAGAAATAGCAACAAGTGTTGATGGTCAACAAGACCACCAGAGAAGCGGGCAAGCCTAAGAAAACTTCAAGAAACAAGAAAGTTGATGTGCCTCTGAGAAGCCTAAGGCTGGCCCTAAGCCTGATACTGTGTGCTATTGCAAGAAGGGGCACTGAAGCGTAATTGCCCAAATACTTGGTTGATCTGAAGAGCGGCCTCATCAAGAAGAAAGGTATATTTGATATACATGTTATTGATGCCTATCTAACTGGTTCTCGTAGTAGTGCCTGGGTATTTGATACTAGTTCGGTTGCTCACATTTGTAACTCGAAACAGAAACTACGGAATAAACGAAGCCTAGTGAGGGACGAGGTGACAATGCGCGTTGGAAATGGATCCGAGGTCGATGTGATCGCCGTCGGCACGCTCCCTCTACATCTACCTTCGGGATTAGTTTTAAACCTTAATAATTGTTATTTGGTGCCTGCGTTGATCATGAACATTATATCTGGATCATGTTTAATGCAAGATGGTTATTCGTTTAAATCAGAGAATAATGGTTGTTCTATTTATATGAATAATATCTTTTATGGTCATGCGCCTGAGATGAATGGTTTATTCTTTTTAAATCTCGATGGTAGTGATACACATGTTCATAACATTGATGCTAAGCGAATTAAATTGAATGATAATTCTACTTATATGTGCCACTGTCGTCTTGGTCATATTGGAGTGAAGCGCATGAAGAAACTCCATTCCGATGTACTTCTTGAGTCACTTGACTTTGAGTCACTTGATAGATGCGAAGCATGTCTAATGGGAAAAATGACTAGGACTCCATTTTCTGGTACAATGGAGCGAGCTACGACTTGTTGGAAATCATACATACCGATGTGTGCGGACCAATGAGTGTGGCATCACGCGGTGGTTATCGTTATGTTCTAACCTTCACGGATGATCTGAGTAGATATGGGTATATCTACTTTATGAAACATAAGTCCGAAACTTTCGAGAAGTTTAAGGAATTCCAAAGTGAAGTAGAAAATCAACGTAACAAGAAGATTAAGTTTCTGTGTTCTGATCGCGGAGGCGAATATCTGAGTTATGAGTTTGGCATCCATTTAAAGAAATGCGGAATACTTTCACAGCTGACACGCCGGGAACACCACAACGCAATGGTGTGTCCGAACGTCGTAATCGAACTCTCTTGGATATGGTTCGATCTATGATGTCTCTTACCGATTTGACGTTATCGTTTTGGGTTTATGCATTAGAGACAACCGCATTCACTTTAAATAGGGCACCATCTAAATCTGTTGAAACGACACCGTATGAATTATGGTTCGGGAAGAAACCTAAGCTGTCGTTCCTTAAAGTTTGGGGTTGCGAAGCTTATGTAAAGAAGTTACAACTTGACAAGGTAGAACCCAAAGCGGAGAAATGCGTCTTCAAAGGATACCCTAAAGAAACAATTGGGTACACTTTCTATCACAGATCCGAAGGCAAAATCTTTGTTGCCAAAAACGGATCCATTCTTGAGAAGGAGTTTCTCACTAAAGAAGTGACTGGAAGGAAAGTAGAACTCGACGAGGTTATTGAACCTTCTCTCATAGATCAGAGTAGCGTAGTGCCGGAAGATCGATGATCCTGTGCAGCCTGAACTGATAGGAGAGGAAGCAAATGATGATGATCATGAAACTTCGAACGAGGAAGCTACTGAACCTCGCGATCGACGAGGGAACGTACCACTCCTGATTGGTATGATCCTTGTCTAAATGTCATGATTGTGGATAGCAATGATGAAGACACTGACGTATGAAGAAGCAATGATGAGCCCGATTCCAACAAATGGCAAGAAGCCATGAAATCCGAAATGGGATCCATGTATGATAACCAAGTATGGAATTTGGTAGACTTACCTGATAGCCGCAAGGTTGTCGAGAATAAATGGATCTTCAGAAGAAAAACAGATGCTGATGGTAATATTACTGTCTACGACTTGTCGCAAAGGGGTTCCGACAAATTCAAGGAGTTGACTATGATGAGACTTTCTCACCTGTAGCGAAGCTAAAGTCTGTGAGGATTTTGTTAGCAATAGCTGCATTTTTCGATTATGAGATTTGGCAGATGGATGTCAAAACGGCGTTCCTTAATGGTGATATTGAGGAAGAGTTGTATATGGTACAACCCAAAGGTTTTGTCGATCCTAAAAATGCTGACAAGGTATGCAAAATTCAGCGTTCCATTTATGGACTGAAGCAAGCATCCGGAGTTGGAACCGACGTTTTGATAAGGTGATCAAAGACTTTGGGTTTATACAGACTCATGGTGAGGCCTGTATTTACAAGAAAGTGAGTGGGAGCTCTGTAGCATTCCCGATATTATATGTAGATGATATATTATTGATTGGGAATAATATAGAACTATTAAGCAGTATTAAAGGTTATTTGAATAAGTGTTTTTCAATGAAAGACCTTGGTGAAGCAGCGTACATTTTAGGCATCAAGATTTATAGAGATAGATCAAGACGCCTAATAGGGCTTTCACAGAGTACATACCTGGACAAGATTCTAAAGAAGTTTAGAATGGATGAAAGAAAGAAAGGGTTCTTGCCTGTTGCCAAGTAAGGTCTTGAGTAAAACTCAAGGTCCGGCTACGGCAGAAGAAAGAGAAAGGATGAACAAGATCTCCTATGCCTCGGCAGTAGGCTCTATCATGTATGCCATGCTGTGTACTAGACCGAATATCGCGCATGTTGTTAGTTTGACCAGCAGATATCAAAGTGATCCAGGAATGGAACACTGGACAACGGTCAAGAATATCCTGAAGTACTTGAAAAGGACTAAGGATATGTTTCTTTGTTATGGAGGTGACCAAGAGCTCGTTGTAACCAGTTACACCGATGCAAGTTGGAACACCGATCCTGATGACTCTAAGTCTCAGTCTGGGTACGTGTTTGTATTGAATGGTGCTGCAGTAAGCTGGAGTAGTTCCAAGCAGTGCACGGTGGCGAAGTCTTCAACTGAATCTGAATACATAGCGGCTTCGGAGGCTTCATCGGTATGGATGAAGAGGTTCATTATAGAGCTTGGTGTGGTTCCTAGTGCATTGGACCCATTAGTCATCTATTGTGATAACATGGGTGCCATCGCCAATGCACAAGAACCAAGGTCACACAAGAAGCTGCAGCATATCAAGCTGCGTTTTCATTCGATTCGCGAGTACATGAAAGATGACAAAGTAAAGATTTGCAAAGTACACACAGATCTGAATGTGGCGGATCCGTTGACTAAAGCTCTCCCTAGGGCAAAGCATGACCAACACCAGAATGCCATGGGTGTTAGGTACCTTACAATGTAATCTAGATTATTGACTCTAGTGCAAGTGGGAGACTGTTGGAGATATGCCCAAGAGACAATAATAAAGTGGTTATTATAATATCTTTGTGTTTATGATAAATGTTTGCATACCATGCTATAATTGTATTAACTGAAACATTGATACATGTGTGTTATGTAAACAACAAGAAGTCCCTAGTAAGCCTCTTGTATAACTAGGTTGTTGATTAAGAGATGATCATGGTTTCGTGATCATGAACAGTGGATGTTATTAATAACAAGGTTATGTCTTTAGATGAATGATATAATGGACACACACCCAAATAAGCGTAGAATAAGATCAAGTCATTTAGTTCAACTTGCTATAAGCTTTCGATACATAGTTACCTAAGTCCTTCGACCATGAGATCATGTAAATCACTTACACCGGAAGGATGCTTTGATTACATCAAACGCCATTGCGTAAATGGGTGGTTATAAAGATGGGATAAAGTATTCGGAAAGTGTGAGTTGAGGCATATGGATCAAGACTGGGATTTGTCCATCCCGATGACGGATAGATATACTCTGGGCCCTCTCGGTGGAATGTCATCTGATTACCTTGCAAGCATGTGACTAGGTCACAAGAGATGACATACCATGGTACGAGTAAAGAGTACTTGTCGGAAACGAGGTTGAACTAGGTATGGAGATAACGATGATCGAACCTCGGACAAGTAAAGTATCGCGTGACAAAGGGAATCAGTATCGTATGTAAATGGTTTAATCGATCACTAAGTTATCGTTGAATTTGTGGGAGCCATTATGGATCTCCAGATCCCGCTATTGGTTATTGGTCGGAGAGGAGTCTCGACCATGTCTGCATAGTTCACGAAACGTAGGGTGACACACTTTAGGTTTGATGTCATTTTAAGTAGATATGGAATATGGAATGGAGTTCAAATGTTGTTTGGAGTCTCGGATGGGATCCAGGACATTACGAGGAGTTCCGGAATGGTCCGGAGAATAATTTTCATATATAGAAAAGTCACTTTCCAAGTTTGGAAATGATCCGGTGTATTTATGGAAGGCTCTAGAATGTTCTAGAACCTTCCGGAAGAAATCACCATGGAAGGTGGAGTCCTGGATGGACTCCACCAACCCTAACCAGCCAAAGGGGAAGGTGGAGTCCATGGTGGACTCCACCACCATGGCCAGGGGAAGGAAAGGGAGGAGTCCCACTTCCCCTAGGTTTCGCTCATATGGGAAGTGTTGAATTGGGGTCTTATTCGAATCTTTGGGAAAACCCTAGGGGTTCCACCTATATAATGAGGAGGAGAGGGAGGGGCCCGGCCACCACACCAGCCGCACCACCCAAGGGCACCAAGGCCGGCGCCCCAAGTGCCCTCTCCCCAAACCCTAGCCTCAATTGAGATTCTGTTAATTTTCACTCGACTTCTTTCATTGAGATTCTGTTAATCTAGCTTCAATTTTTAATATTTTGTTTATTCATGTACGTTTTTCTTCAGATTGTTGTCTCGTCCAAGCTGCTGATACTGAAACTATTTCGGTGACACTGCACAAAATCTGGTAATGTTGTGCTAGCCCTAGAAGCTTAGCCTATGCGCTGACTGGCGACGAGAGGACTTGACTGGTGTTTGGGACGCATGATTCTGAATAAATCTGTCCTGAACCATTCAAATCATTTTTCTTGGTTAGCTGAAGGGGTCGTATAGCAGGTACAATTATATTATTTCTGTATTACGTGCTGCCAGCTTTACACTTCACGTCTTTTTCTTTTGAAATTTGGTCTTACCTTTTGTCTACTCTTTTGTTATGTCCAAGTTGCTGATACTGGTACTGAAATATAACTATTTCGGTGACACTGCACAAAATCTGGCTATGCTGGTCATCCATAGTGTCAGCTATGCTAGCTCTAGCCATGTTGATATAATAATCTTCCCAGGAATGGACGATGATGTATGACTTTTCTTCTCTTAATTTTCACTTGACTTGTTTCATTGAGATTCTGTTAATCTAGCTTCCATTTTTTTGTACTTGTTTATTCATGTACTTTTTTTCTTCAGATTGTTTTATCGTCCAAGCTGCTAATACTGAAACTATATCGGTGACACTGCACAAAAGGCTATGCTGGTCAACCACCCGTTGGGCCCTATAGTAGCTCTAGTCGTGGTTATGTAATCTTAACTTGAACGGACGATGATGTATTTCTTTCCTTCTATTAACTTTCACTTGACTTCTTTCATTAAATTTCTGCTAATCTAGCTTCCATTGTTTGATATTTTTTTATTAATGTACTTTTTTCTTCATATTGTTATAACGCCCAAGCTGATTATACGCTGTGATAAAGATAGACATGGAATCGGTTGGTGTCATCTCTGAAAATCTGTTGTGCCTGAGAAGGAATGAATCCTTTGGTGTCTGCTCTGGAAACCTATTGTCCGTGAGAAAGAATCTGTTGATTCCATCTCTGAAAATCCGCTTGCCAAGTCTTATGTATAGTTATGTTCAGTTTTGTTGATTGTACCTAAGAACCATGTTGTTCCACTGAATTTTGCTGTTGTTATGTTGGTCGTCTGTTCTTTAAGTCTTGTTGCATGTGGTCTAAATCCATTGTTATTCAGTTTGTGATTTGGAGAACCAATTTATTTGTCATCATTTGGGTTTGGAATACAAGAATTCTTTTGTCATTCAGAGATTTATCAATTGCATTTTATGTTAAATGTAATGATCTATGCATGATTCTAGCAAAGCGCGCGCCTATCGGAGATTTTTACATCGATCCCTTTTATTATGTGAACGATTAATAAAAGCCTAGCGCATGTATTTAAGAGACTGCATTGTAGATGTCAAAATGGAAATTTCCAAAATACAACTACTGTGAGCCGAAGTTCAAAAATATACCACCCAGTTATTGCTTTTCCATGCCTAAATAGCACCCGTGTGTTCTGCATTTTGCCCTCCATTTTGGATGTTGGACGGTAGAAACATGATTTACTGTCGAGTGTCCCTCATTCGGGAAAGTAGATCTGACCATTATTTTACCTATATCCGCCACACTCCACATTCTTCATCACTTTACTTCCGGTCTACTTCTACACACTTCCGCAGGGGAAGAACCTATTCTCTTTCGCCACTCCTTCATTGCCCGTCGTGGCTCCTTGGGGTAGAGTTAGGAAGAGGCATGGTGCTTCCACTCTGGAAGCTTCTAGTCATGTCCTCTTTGCCCGGCCGTCGTCTGATGACCCAGCGCTGGAGGCCAGGTCCGACCTATCTTTGAGGAAGAGGCTGCTTGGCAGATCATCTTCATCCGGTCGTCCGCGGAAACATGCCCGCGGAAACGTAATGTTAGTTTAATTGCTTGTTGCATTCTATTTCTTTCACCAATGTTGATCAGATTCGGATTCCGACGCCATGTTTTCTCAATATTCAGAGGACGGGTCGAGACCTGCGCCGCACCAAGACTTGACAAGGAGATGGAAGCGACAGATACACGGCATATTGAGGAGATCTACAGAAGCTCAAGGAGGACATATGCCACTAACTCGGAATTGCCGCCCGAGGTACTTAATTCTTTCTAAGGGCCTCTTTGATTTAAAGGAATAGGGAGACCTTAGGAATAGGAAAGCATGGTTGGTGCAATCCTTGCCTAGTTCCTCGTGCACAGTAGCAGCTCAGGAAAGTTTCCTATTCCCTTCTGTTTCCTTCATATTTCCTTCGAATCAAAGGATCCCTAAACATGGGCAATGGATTTCGGGGTGCCGTCCTGTTTTCAAATTGAGAGACAATTTGCTGCCGCGTCTACAAATTTGGAACCTAGGGTACTTTTCGTTAAGAGAATATTACCCATCTCAGGCTTATGGTGTTTCTCTGTTTTATTGCAGTCCATCGCCAACACCTGCCGGCTTCAAGAGAATATTACCCATCTCAGGCACGACCTGGATGAAATTGTTGGGTGCGCTAATTTGTATAAGCAAGAGGTGAACGATCTTCGCGTGGAACGCAACATGCTGCGTTTGGAGATTAACAAGTTGTCCAAGCTTCAGGAGGAGAACATTGCGACGATGGAGAGAGATAAGACTTCCATCCAGGACCTCCGTGAATAGAATGCCGACGTTGTTGGCAAGTGGAATCAGGCTACAATTGATCTCGTGTCGGCACGCAGGGACCTCAATGAGGCCCTTGAAACCTTGCATGAGTCCAACACAGAAGTAAGATCCGCCTTGGGTTATATCAATGTGCTGCAAATGAGGATCGAGGACCTGCGCGGCCATCTACCCGTATAAGAAGATGTTGATGGTACTGTCGAGTATATGAATTGTTGCTCTTATCAAGGCTTCGGTTAGCCACCCCTTTTCTGGCACCTAATATTCCCTTCTTCGTATGTGATGGAAGGGCTCATTATAGTTGCGATGTATCTTTTCTCGATAGTTGTAGACGAATGTGTTGGCCAGTAGTTCCATAATTGAAACATTTATTTGTGGGAAGTGTTTGTTATGTGCATTGTTGGAGTAAAGTTTGAAACACAGGATCTGCAGCATATATATAAAATGACACCCAGTTCATTCGGATACCAAGTAATAGAACACAGGATCTGTAGCATATATATAAAAGGACACCCAGTTCATTCGGATACCAAGTAATACGTGATAGGATTCCAAACCGGCCCAAGCAAAAGGTGGCCCATATTTCGCCGTAGTTCATTTGGATCCAAGAATCAGGTGCCCGGAGGCTCGAGGGGCCAAAACTAGGCCATACTAATTTAGCAAAATAGGCCTTTGTTGTCTTCTATCCTGAAATTTGGAAACCAGATTCTTTTATAGGTTCATCCCAGCAAGATGGGATAGTTATTTTGGCCCAGTTTGTTCGAGACGTGTAATCTGACATATTGGGTCCACACTCTGGCATCTTGGGCCCACCAAGCTCGGGCATGATGGGTCCCACAAGGCTTTGACATGCGGACCCCACAGATCTCTGGCATGCCGGGCCCACTAAAAAAGTGTCATACGTTGGTCCCACCAGGCTCTCACATGCGGCCCCCACAGATCTCTGGCATGCCGGACCCACCAAAACTCTCAGAGAAGGGTCCCAGCAGCTCTGACATGCCCCACAGATTGCATGCCACCCGCCAAAACTCTCAGAGATGGGTCCCAGCAGGCTCTGACATGCGGCCCCCACATATTTCTGTCATGCCGGACCCACGAAAACTCTCAGAGAAGGGTCCCAGCAGGCTCAGACATGCGGCCCCCACAGATTTATGTCATGCCGGACCCACCAAAACTCTCAGAGAAGGATCCCAACAGGCTCAGACATGCGGCCCCCACTGATCTCTGTCATGCCGGACCCACCAAAACTCTCAAAGAAGGGTCCCAACAGGCTCTGACATGTAGCCCCCACAAATCTCTGGCATGCCGGACCCACCAAAACTCTCAGAGAAGGGTCCCGCAGGCTCGACCTGCGGGGGCCATGCGTCCGAATTGACGGCAAACACTTGTCTTGGCATGTGGAAAAATTTGGCATGGCAACTAACATGTGGAACCCATGTTGGTGGTACTGACAGTCTGGTCCACTTCGCATGTTGGGAGGTTGTCGGAACGGGCGGCCCCACGCGGGTGGGTCGTGTCGGCACCTGACATGCGGGCCCGAGTGGTGCAGGCCAGGTACATGTGTGCAGACAGTGGTTGTCTCCCCTTACAAATATGGGTCCCAGTGCTGCAGGCCTTGGACTGTTGTGCGGGCAGACAGAAAAGTACGTGAACAGGGCGTGCAGAGTGTGTCCCACCGGCCCGAAGCCCAGTTGTTGTGACGCCCCTGCTGAGTCAGCAATTCGGGCCGCCAACCACTCGCGACGCTCATTTCTGCACAATCGCTGAAGTTTAGACCTCGCCTGTCACTATTTTTTCGGGCCGAGCGGCCCAAATCACCATCTGTGACGCGAAAACGCCCTATCGTCATAGAAAAAGACAATCGCTGAAGGATTTCCAAATCACCAGTATCATACCGTCATTGAAGACCCATATGTTACTAGTGTCTTGATCATCTTACTCCATTTGATCTTCTTGAATCCCTGCAAAAACACAAACAAGAAACACAAGAAATTGACCAAGTGGCAATGCCACTTGGTTGTCAAGAAAATACAGCTAGGAGGATGAACTCAACCTCAAGCGAGCTGATCCACAATGGACCAAGTTCCAATTGAAGCACACACACAGCTCACAGGGATATAGCGAATGTCCTCCAACACACACACACACACCAGGTGAATCATAAGCCCTGGTGTCGACCAAGGGAGAGCCTCCCCAATGATATAAATAGAAAAGTCCCAGTAATCCAGAAACCATCCATCGACACACACACAACAGCAAGCCACCAAGAACAGCAGGACTTGTTCAAGCTATTCTTCATCAAGAACACAA
The DNA here is from genome assembly GCA_030979885.1 of Lolium multiflorum. Taxonomy (NCBI): domain Eukaryota; kingdom Viridiplantae; phylum Streptophyta; class Magnoliopsida; order Poales; family Poaceae; genus Lolium; species Lolium multiflorum. The sequence continues at coordinate 212,230,336 of CM061749.1, forward strand.
CCTATAGAACCAGAGAGATGGGCGGCTAGGGCCATTGCAAACAACAGAAGCCAGGAGGAGAAGGGCGGGAGCAACACCAACAACAACAACTGAAGCAAATCCTCTACACCAACAAATCATAACCTAGGATCTGGAGTGAGGTATACCCATAACAGGGGATGATCCTCTGGATCATTGCGTCATAAATAACTCCACAAGGATCAGAGCATTAAATGGGTGTATCATCATTTGGTTAATCCCCTAATGCAACTGGCAAGGTAGCAGTAGTGGTAGATACACACAAGCCCAGCAAAGAGTCATTTGCACATTTAGCAACAATAAGCCTAGACAAACATTTGCTAGACCAGCATCACCTTACCAGACTACTGACTAGATCACCTAGTCACACTAGGTGATTTAAAACCATCATCCTAAAGAGTTTCTCAATATTAATTCCTAGTGGCAATCAAAGAGTAACCATTGACCACCTACTGAGAGCCATTCCTTTAACACAAATCCATCAAAAGCATCCTAGTAGTGAGAGCAACCAAATAAACAACAGCATATCACTGCTGAGGTCACATCATCCAATAACAAATCCAACCACGTTAAAAGGCAATATAACATCATCACTCAATAGAGTTCAGTTTATTGATGGGGTTCCCAACAGAAGTTGGCATCCATCCATCCATCATCAACAAAGATCAAAGGAATCATCACTTCATAAGCAGTTCATCCAGTTACAAGTAAAAAATGCTGGAAACCTTCCAGGGTAACCAGATAAGCACCAATTAAGCAACAACAGTCATACAGATATACTACAGAAGTATCTGTGACACCACAAGTCCATTCATCAGACCAACAAGCTAGACAGTAGCAGTTGTTGCTTGGTCACTGGTAGCATCACACACAAGCAGCACACATCAACAAAAACTCACCAGCACATGGTAAGCTGCTACATGGAGGCACATTTAGTTGCAGTAGCAACGAACAATTAATAGTAAGCAAGAACCCATAGGTAGGTGATGTCTACGCATGCTTCTATTCTTGTAGACAGTGTTGGGCCTCCAAGTGCAGAGGTTTGTAGAATAGCATCAAGTTTTCCTTAAGTGGATCACCCAAGGTTTATCGAACTCAAGGAGGTAGAGGTCAAATATATCCCTCTCAAGCAACCCTGCAATTACGATACAAGAAGTCTCTTGTTTCCCCAACACACCCAATATACTTGTCAGGTGTATAGGTGCACTAGTTCGGCGAAGAGATAGTGAATTACAAGTAATATGGATCATTATGAGTGGTAATTGCAATCTGAAATAAAAAATGGCAGCAAGCAAACATGTAGCAAAACTTGTTGTAAACAGCGTTTCAATGCTTAGAAACAAGGCCTAGGGATCATACTTTCACTAGTGGACACTCTCAACAATGATTCCATAATTGAATACATAGATATTATCACTTCACTATGCTACTCTGAACCACTCTCCGGTTTGATAATAAACACAAATTCACTTTGTAGGGATGCATAAGCACTCCTTAAAGTTCGCATTCCCAATTTATGGACACGCCACACTATCACCTTGAGCATACAAAGATGGTACAAACTAGACACCACAATTCATAAGTATTTCTGTAAATTAAGCTTAAGAAACAAACACGGTTTGCACACTGTCACCTTCACACCATTGGACAAGGTGTCCCCGGAGATCACATAATAAAACCACTTGAGTAGCACAATAGTTGAAAATAACATCTACTTATTCAACTAGATTACAAAGCTCATGATCACATAAAGATCATACATGGAGAGATAGATAGTCCACAATAGCTACCGGTAAAGCCCTCAGCCTCGGGGGAGAACTACTCACTCCTCATCGTGGGAGTCAGCAACAGCGATGGAGATGGCGGTGGAGTCGATGGAGATGGCTGCGGGGGAATTCCCCGTCCCGGCAGGGTACCGGAACAGAGACATTTGTCCCCCGAATCTTGTCTGCAATCGCGGCGGAGCTACGGAACTTTTCGTGGATGGAGGTCGATTAATTTATGGTTTTTGCGCCGGGAGGCATTTATAGGCGAAAGGGCGAGGTCGGTGGAGGCTCGGGGGCCCCAGACCACCCCTAAGCGCGGCCAGGGCCTAGGCTGCGCCTAGGCCTGGTCAAGCCGCCCTGCGGCGCCTCTTCGTCCCCCCTCAGGACTTCGTCTTTGTTACGGAAAAATAAGATCTTCAACTTTTGTTTCGTCCAATTCCAAGAATATTTCCTGTACAACTTTTCTGGAATACAAAACAACAGAAAACAGGGAATTGGCACTGTGGCATCTGTCAATAGTTTAGTGCCGAAAAATGTATAAAAGTGCAACGAAGTGTAAACAAAACATATAGCAATTGGTGTAAAATGGAGCAATTGGTGTAAAGTTTGCAACATATCAGCATCCCCAAGCTTAACTCCTGCTCTTCCTCGAGTAGGTAAGTGATAAAAAATTGAGGTGACATGCAGCCAACACAATCTTGATCAAGTTATTGTAAAAGCATTGTGAGCTGAGATCAAAGTACTCTAAACATAGGCATGATAGATATAATTCTAACAATAGAACTTAGCAGCTATGTTATAACATGAGAAATAACTCAAACAAAGGATCATGAATAATTGTGTATTGAAAGCAACTGTTTGTTTATGGACATAGAGAAAACATAGCAAAGTGGTACTCAGCTTGCCCTTTATGGAGTAGCAAAACATAAATGCCACGACACCTTCAAAGTTCAAAGGGTGACTAAATACAGGTAATTTGAGAACAAGCAATACCATAATCATGAATCAATCAATAATAAATTTTGGGAATATGCACATTATACCCAGAATGACAACTATGCTCTCTTAATTGGTGCATAAAGCAAGAAGGTGAAGACTCAACATAAAAGTAAAAGAAAGGGTCCTTCATAGAAGGAAGCAATATTAACAAGTTTTCTAAACCTTCCAAAAAGTATGGTACTCATTAACTTTGAGCTCTCATTACCCCTATCGTAAGCATCTTGAATGATTAAAGTTAATGTGAGGGCAAATATGATTTATATGTTTGACAAATCACAAGATGGGAATCTCGTGCCCCTTGAATACGAGTACCTAAACCTCATGCTAATCAACTTAGGTCCCAAATAATTTCTTGTCATTGTAAGTATACATGTATAATTGAGAACGCCAACGGGGTACCTCCTACCCCCTGATATAGGAGTACTACTGCCCATGATATAGGAGCATTTCCATACCAAAATGACAAGACAAACAAACAATGAGCACCTCAGCAATCCTTTTATTTACTATGGGCATAGCTTTTTATTGAAGATGCTTCACATAATGCTCACTATGGTTCGCTATAAATTTTCACCATGAATGATGCATGGCTTAAGTTGGCCTCCCACGTGTTTCTCTAACATATATACAAACTCCATGGACTTACAAGTTTCCATTTTATTTCGCACCGCTAGGCATCCATAAACAAAAGAACATGATATCAACTAAATAGGAATAAGTGCAATGTTGAAAGCGTTCCCCATGAAAGCATGGTTGTGCTAACTCCCAACTCGTAATTTGCAAGCATATAATCTTCATAAGATAGTCACAATGGCTCAAGTTTATTAAGCGCAAGAAAGTAAATGTGCCATCAAGTTTGTGAGAGTTTTACTAACTAATTTTCTCATGACAAAATTTAATTTGGAAGATAAATAAAAACATGATGAATATACTTGGAAAAGGAATGATGCAAGTAGGTAGATATGGTGGACACAATTGGCAAACTTTGGTTTTTTGGTGGTTGGATGCACGAGTAGAGCTCATAATCAGTACAAGCGAAGGCTAGCAAAAGAATGGGAGCGACCAACTAAGAGAGCAATAATGGCCATAATCATGCATAGCGACAAAAAATTATTAATCAAAGCATAAAGTGATATTACATGTCAAAAAATAAATGATCATAGAGGCTTTAGTTGACTGGTTGTAGTCATAACATGGTATAAGCATGTGCCAAGTCAACCCAATAAAGCATCAAAGGAGAATACCACAATATTGTGCTTTGTATGATGGAAACAAAACATGATTCTCTCAGTGACACATTAAGCACTCTCAGCTATTTGAGACAAGCCATGCTACAACAATAACTACTAAGCATATAATTAAAATAACATCCAACATGACATGCCAAAGTCTAAACAAGCTTCCTTTTGCACCACTATAAGCATGAAACATTTTACTCATCTCCAACACCAATCAATATATTTGAAACAACTCTCATATATAATAATAAATAAATACTAGAGAGCTAATCATACCTAACTAAAGAAAACTAACAAGCTCTGAACAAAATAAGAGTGGAAAACAAGAGCTAAATGCATTAGTAGCAAAAGAGAACACTCGTACAATAATCAGAGCGAAAACTAGAGTGTTATATGCAATGAAAACGGAACGTGTCTCTCTCCCACACAAGAATGTTAGGATACAACCATATGCTACAGCAAACAAAATAAAATAAAACTAAAAACAAAAACAAAAATAAATACGCTCCAAGAACAACACATAGCATATGACACAATAAAAATATAGTGTCTTGAAAGATGACCTAATACTTTGTTGATGAAGAAGGGAATGCCTTGGGCATCCACAAGCTTTGATGATTGTACCTCTTGGATATTTATTGGGGTGACATGGGTATCCTCAAGCTTGAGCTTTTGTCCATACTTCATCTCATTACATCATTCTTCTCTCCCTACACTTGAAAACTTCCTTCATACAAAACTTCACACAATTCTTATTAGCAGCATTAGTACAATAAAAATAACAAATCCACTTGGATTCAGTTCTAAAATATATCAAACATCTATTAAAACATTAGCTACTATAGCAACTTCATCAAAAATCTCTTTCCTCAAAAGAACTCAAAAAGAAAGAGATTAAGAGGGAAATGCAAATAGTGGCAGAAATCTGTCAAAACAGAACAACAGGTAAAGATCGTGATGTAGCCCCGCTCGCCAACGACACTACATCAATACCAACAAGTCCCCCAAGAGGACCAAGGACACGAGCTCGAGCTAAAGCGATACATGATAAGGTTAACTCGCTCCTCACTACTCTCGATCTCGGTACCCCATTGGATGGAATGCTACCTCATGCCGACACACTTTGTGTTATTAGGTACGTGGTGCATCAAGACCCCGGAGAGGATGACACACCATGGTCAGGAGATGGAGAGGAGCAGCTGGACATGGAGATGAATGGGAAGAAGGACGTGGAGCTGGACCCGACGTCATGCGATGCGCGCCAAGGAAGAGAGGGAGTCAACCGGCCCAGGGCCCGGTCCGACCGGCCCCCTGACCGGGCTGCCCGGTTCCAACCGGATGCTGTTCAGCGTCGTACCGGGCTGCCCGGTTCAAACCGGATGCTGTTCAGCGACGACCGGACGCCTCCGGTCCACGGCCCGGTCGACCGGCCCCCTGACCGGGCTGCCCGGTCCAAACCGGAGCCCCCGCTGATGCCAACCGGACGCACTACTGAGACGCGGGAATCCCCTCCGGTTGTCCTCCGGTCCAGGATCCGGTCTGGACCGGACGCGCCGGCGCCAGGTCCGGTCTGACCGGGCTCCTGACCGGATTCGTCGGATGACTTGTGAAAACTGCTTAAGTCGCGTATTTCGTACCTTTTCGCCATGTGTCGTTTTGTGGACCTATATATAGGCCAAGGACGCCCCCTTTACCTCTTTAGACTAAATCTGAGCTTAAACCTAAATTTGAGCTTTGTCTCCCTAGGGTTTCATCCCCTTTGTAATTCAAGGCTACTCTTGTGGATTTGGATATTTGTGAGTGAGATTCGAGTGCCTCCACTCTCTCCCTCACCAATCTCCTTCTCCAACACCAATCTCTCCTCTCGGAATTCTACCTCGAGTCTCTTCCGAGCGGATTCTATTGGCGTGGTCCATCGAGCCACAAGGGTAAGTATCGGTTGTATCGGGTTGGTGTGTGTTGTTTTGGTTCTTGTGTTCTTCGTGTTCCTCACCTCCTCCCTGTTTTCCCCCCTTGGATTTGGGTCAATCGCGAGATCGGGCCACACACGGGATCCTAGATCACATCATATGGTATCAGCAGCCTTTGGTTTCCGCGAATTCGACCCCCCACCCACCAAATTTCGTCCCTAGAAAATTTTCAAAAAAAAATTTCCCCAAAAAATAGCCCTAAATTGCCTTTTGATGGATCTGCAATTTTGTTGAGTTTTGAGTGGTTTTGATCCATGGATTTGGTGTTCCTTGTGTTGATCTACTATTTCCCCCACCTTTTAGCCCCCAATTCCTTCGTTTCCTTTCGATTTGATCATTTGGTTTTGGTTTGGGGATGAACAAGAGAGAGAAACAGCAGCAGCCGGTTGAGAAACCCGGTTGACCGGACCCCAGACCGGACGAGCCGGCCCAGCACCCAGCCGACCGGACGACCGACCGGAGCATCCGGCGCCAGGCCCGGTCCAACCGGACCGCCGACCGGGCTCACCTCTTCAACGCCGACTAACACCACCGCCGACCACCACCACCACCATCATCTCCACCATCGCAGGTATAACTTGCAGTAACCTTGTAGCCCTCTTCTTTTTGCGATCTATCCCACGAGCGAAGCTTTCGAGTGTTGCGAAACATCGCACGAGGTCCCGACCGTGAGGGTGTGCGTTGTGTGAGTAAAGCTCATAAGTGGAGCTCGGGAGTGGCAAACAAAAGAGTAAGAGCATAGTGTGCTAGTGAAAAAAAGAAAAAAAAGAGAGAAAAGCAAAGTGCAAAGTGCCACCGATACAAAAAGAGTGAAAAGCTTTTAAGCAAGCAAGAGAGATAGAGAAGAGAGACCTCGTGCGAATCTTGGTGTTTCTCCTCTATGCAACCTTCGATATCTTCTTGCGTTAGTGTGACATTGAGCACCCTTGCTTTGGGGTTTTTCTTTTTCCGCTCGTTCCTTGGTTGCACTAACCCCGCTCATCTCGTGTGTGAGTTCCACATTTTTCTGTGTTCATAGTGATCTCCACTTTGCCACTTGATTTTTGGACCTCACCCACTCTTAACAACACACTTAATTTTGGATTTCATCTTTTGGCTTTCCACCTTTCTTGTCTACCACCATATTTGCTAGCTTTTGCGTGTGCCTTTGTGTGTGTGTACCCGATACAATCGTGTTTGCTCTCGGTTCGGTTGATCGCCTCAATTCTATCTCGCCAAGGTAAGAGTGCGAGGTAGTCTTCTTCCACTAACATACACAACATAGTTCTTGTCTTGCTCTCATGGATAGGCACGGAGATGAAGCTCGGGATGATGAAGTCCTACGCAACACCGAGAGGTTGGCCACCCAACACAACCTATGGGCGCAACGCCAAGAGCTCAAGGAGCAACTCACCTTGTTCGAGACATGCATCGACGAACAATATGAAGAAGTGGTCCACAACTTCTCCCAAGTGAACCAAGATATGAATCTACTTCGTGAAGCTACGGACAACTTGCATGACCAAGTGACGGCCAATGATGCAAACATGGAGAGGCGCATGGATAGCCTCGAGCGCGCCATCACCAACTTGGGTCGTCGACATCGCCATCGCTCTACTTCCTCATCGTCATCAACCTCGTCACACGATGACTACTCTCATGATCGCCATTCATCCTCAAGCTCCGACTCAAGGCATGGAGATCATCATCGACCTCGTCGACCGCATGCTCGTCAAGAAGACTCTCGCTCAAACTCTAGGCGCGGAGAGTTCCATCGCCATGCTCGTCCACATGAACGTCCTCCACAAGAACAAGTTCTTCACCAAGATCGTCATCAAGCGGCTCGCCATGCCCACCGTGGGCATGACGACCAACCCCACGACAACGTCCTCCACAACATGGAACCGGCACCTCATCGTCAAGCCCATGTTGATGCTCAAGACCAAGGCCATCAAGATCCACCAAGGCATGATCTCCGAAACCACCCTCGCCATGACCAAAGGGGTCGAGGACAACCACAACATGATCAAGATGAGAGGGCCATCATTGGACAACGCCATCAACCTCGTCAAGATCCGCAACAACATCATCAACGTAAACCAAGTGAAGCTAGTGTTCAACTCCACCGCCAACCCAATGCTATGGTTGGCCGTGGAAGACCTCCTCTACCACCCCAAGCCGCAAGAGATGAAGGTTTCCGTCCTCGCCGAAGGAATTTGGAAGATGAAGAGAACATGTATGGAAAGCTCAAGTTCAACATGCCCAAGTTCAAGGATGAAGACGATGTCGAGGCCTACCTCTCATGGGCACTCAAGGTTGATAAGATCTTCCGCATCCACAACTACTCCGGTGCCAAGAAAGTAGCCATGGCCTCCCTTGAGTTTGAAGATTATGCCAACACATGGTGGGAACAAGTTGTCACTCTAAGGGAAGAAAAGTGTGAACCTCCAATTGATACTTGGGAAGAGATGAAGGAGGAGATGCAAGCTCGCTTTGTCCCAACACACTACAAGACCGATCTCTTCAACAAGCTCCAAAAGTTGAAGCAAGGCACCAAGACCGTTGAGGAGTTCTTCAAGGAAATGGAGTTAACTATGATGCGAGAAAACATCCAAGAGTCCGAGAACCAAACCATCGCTAGGTTCTTCAATGGTCTCAATTACCCCATCAAGAGGATTGTGGAGTTCCAACAATACTCCAACATGGTTGAGTTGGTTCACCAAGCATCCAAGGCCGAGCGCCAAGTGAATGAGGACCTCAAGTACTCAAAGTCCAAGCAATACTTTGCCTCCAAGATAGCCACACCCACTCCTACAACAAGTGTCAAGCCTTCCGCATCCTCTACACCTTCCAAGAAACCTACTATCCAAAGTCGCATGAAGCAAACGGTGTCCTCTACCGCCTCCTCCAAGGCCTCTACGGGACCCTCCAATGTCACTTGCTTCAAGTGTGGCACACAAGGCCACAAGTCCTTCGAATGCAAGAACACCAAGGTTATGATCACTATGGAGAATGGTGACATAGAGACGCTAAGTGAGGGCGAATATGAAGCCCTAGTACAAGCCGCCGTTGCTAATGAGGAAGATTATGATGAAGAAAGTGGAGAAGACCCTCTCTTATGCATACATGACCCAAGCCCTTCACTTGTGGTCACAAGGGTGCTCACAACTCAACCCCAAGCTATGGAAGACCAAAGATGCAACATCTTCCAAACGCGCGCCGGCATTGGTGGCAAATCAATCAAGGTCATCATCGATGGTGGGAGTTGCCACAACTTGGCAAGCACCGAGTTATGTGAGAAGCTCAACCTCACGCTTCGCAAACATCCTCATCCATACCATGTCCAATGGTTAAGTGACAAGGGCAATGTCAAGATACAACACACCGTCACCGTCAACTTCAAGATAGGCCCCTATGAAGATACTATTGAGTGTGACGTGGTGCCCATGACCGTGTGCCACATGATGCTTGGCCGCCCATGGCAATTTGACAAGAAGGCTATCCATGATGGTTACTCCAATGCATACACCTTCAAGGTCAAGGACAAGAAGTTTGAGCTTCGCCCAATGACTCCTAGCCAAATCATCACGGACAATGCGAAGGCTTTAGCGAGGGCACAACAACACTCCCACCATAGTGAGTTGAGAGGAGAGGGAGCGACCCACCAAAAGGAAAGCGAGCGCCACAAGCCATACATGAGTGAGCGAAAGAGCGTCCTCCTAGCCACCAAAAGCGAGTGGAGAGAAGTGCAAGAAAACCCATCCACAACCTTGCACTATGTGCTCATTTGCAAGGGACCTCTCGTCGGAGACTAACGACTTAACCAACATTCCTTCGTCTTTGTTGTCTCTTTTGAAGGAGTTTCAAGACTTCTTCCCCGATGAGCTACCTCATGGTCTACCACCGCTTCGGGGCATCGAGCACCGCATCGACCTCATACACGACGCTCCCCTTCCAAACCGTGCCGCATACCGCACCAACCCCGAGGACACCAAGGAGATTCAATGCCAAATACAAGATCTCATCGCTAAAGGGTACGTTCGAGAAAGCCTTAGCCCTTGTGCCGTTCCCGTGATTCTTGTTCCTAAACCGGATGAGACGCAACGGATGTGTATGGATTGTCGCCCCATCAATGCCATTACCGTTCGATATCGCCATCCCATCCCGCGTTTAGACGACATGCTTGATGAATTGAGTGGTGCCACCATTTTCTCTAAGATTGATTTGCGTAGTGGCTACCACCAAATTCGCATGGCAATTGGTGATGAATGGAAGATGGCATTCAAGACCAAGCTTGGTCTATATGAATGGCTCGTCATGCCATTTGGTCTTTCAAATGCTCCTTCGACTTTTATGCGTCTTATGAATCACATTTTGAGACCGCTCATTGGCAAGAGCGTGGTTGTTTACTTTGATGACATTCTCATCTATAGCAAAACTCTCGAGGACCATGTTCAACATGTGAGAGAAGTCTTATGCATATTGCGCCACGAGAAGCTCTATGCCAACCTCCCAAAATGCACCTTTGCTCAAAACAAATTGGGTTTTCTTGGTTTTGTGGTTTCCGCCAATGGAATTGAGGTGGACTCTTCGAAGGTTGATGCCATACATAATTGGCCCACGCCTACCACCGTTGGGCAAGTTCGAAGTTTCCATGGACTCGCCGGTTTCTACCGCCGCTTTGTGAAATATTTTAGTACCATTGCTTGCCCTTTGAATGAACTTACCAAAAAGAATGTCCCATTTGTGTGGGGCAAGGCCCAACAAAATGCTTTTGATGAGTTGAAGAAACGCCTTACCGAAGCTCCTCTTCTTGTTCTTCCAAACTTTGCCAAAACTTTTGAGATTGAATGTGATGCGAGTGGGCTTGGTATTGGTGGAGTCCTTATGCAAGATGGAAAACCCGTGGCATATTATAGTGAGAAGTTGGACGGCGCACGCCTCAACTATCCTATTTATGACAAGGAACTTTATGCTTTGGTTCGTGTTCTTGAAGTTTGGCAACATTACCTTTGGCCAAAAGAGTTTGTTATCCATTCGGATCATGAGTCTTTGAAGTATTTGAAAAGTCAACACAATTTGAACAAGAGACATGCTAAGTGGGTTGAGTTCATAGATTCCTTCCCTTATGTTATCAAATACAAAAAGGGCAAGGAAAATGTGGTTGCGGATGCCCTTTCCCGCAAGAATACTCTTCTACTCACCCGCTTGGAGTTTCACATTTTGGGCCTTGAGGAGATCAAAGAACTTTACCCTTCCGACTCTTTCTTTGGACCAATCTTTGCAAAGTGTTCCGTTGACCGAGGATTTGATGATTTCTATTTGCATGATGGCTACTTGTTTAAAGCTAACAAAGTTTGCATACCCGAGTCTTCTCTTCGTAAGTTGCTTTTGCAAGAGTCACATGGAGGTGGTCTCATGGGTCACTTTGGACGCGACAAGACACTCTCGATGCTATCCACACACTATTATTGGCCACGCATGAAGCGAGACGTGGAGCGCCTTTGCAACCGTTGCACCACATGCTTACAAGCTAAGTCTACATCCAATCCTTACGGTCTTTACATGCCTTTACCCATTCCATATGCACCTTGGTCGGATATAAGCATGGACTTTATATTAGGCTTACCAAGAACAAAGCATGGGCATGATTCGATCTTTGTGGTAGTGGATAGGTTCTCTAAAATGGCTCATTTCATACCATGTCATAAGAGCGATGATGCTTCACACATTGCTTCATTGTTTTTCAGGGAAGTGGTTCGCCTACACGGAATACCGGCAAGCATTGTGTCGGATCGAGACATCAAGTTTATGAGTTATCTATGGAAGTTGCTCATGGCAAAGTTTGGAGTGAAGCTCTTGTTCTCATCGTCCTCGCACCCTCAAACCGATGGACAAACCGAAGTGGTCAATCGAAGCCTCTCAACACTCCTCCGCACACTTGTGAAGAAAAACTTGAAGTCATGGGAAGATTGCCTCCCCCACGCGGAGTTCGCCTACAATAGAGCCAAGCACTCCACAACATCCCGGAGTCCCTTCATGATCGTCTATGGATTCGAACCTCCAATGGCACTCAACATCCTTCCACTACCTCTTCATGAAAGGACGAACATGGACTTCGACAAGCGCACCGCCGCCATGAAGCAACTACATGAAGACACAAGAGCAACCATACAAGAGCATGTACTTCGCCAAGCTACCCGCCTCAACACCAAGAAGAAAGAACGAGTGTTTGAAGAAGGAGACCTCGTTTGGATTCACCTAAGGAAAGAAAGGTTCCCTCAAGAACACAACTCCAAGCTCAAGCCAAGAGGAGATGGGCCTTTCAAGGTCCTCAAGCGCATCAACAACAACGCCTACGTCATCGACATACCAACCTCAAAGTACTTGGTGAGCAACACTTTCAACATCTCGGATCTCTCCCCATATCATGGAGATGAGGAGGAACAAGAGTCGAGGACGACTCTCTCCCAAGGGGGGAGATGATGTAGCCCCGCTCGCCAACGACACTACATCAAGACCAACAAGTCCCCCAAGAGGACCAATGACACGGGCTCGAGCTAAAGCGATACATGATAAGGTTAACTCGCTCCTCACTACTCTCGATCTCGGTACCCCATTGGATGGAATGCTACCTCATGCCGACACACTTTGTGTTATTAGGTACGTGGTGCATCAAGACCCCGGAGAGGATGACACACCATGGTCAGGAGATGGAGAGGAGCAGCTGGACATGGAGATGAACGGGAAGAAGGACGTGGAGCTGGACCCGACGTCATGCGACGCGCGCCAAGGAAGAGAGGGAGTCAACCGACCCAGGGCCCGGTCCGACCGGGCCCCTGACCGGGCTGCCCGGTTCCAACCGGATGCTGTTCAGCGTCGTACCGGGCTGCCCGGTTCAAACCGGATGCTGTTCAGCGACGACCGGACGCCTCCGGTCCACGGCCCGATCGACCGGCCCCCTGACCGGGCTGCCCGGTCCAAACCGGAGCCCCCGCTGATGCCAACCGGACGCACTACTGAGACGCGGGAATCCCCTCCGGTTGTCCTCCGGTCCAGGATCCGGTTTGGACCGGACGCGCCAGCGCCAGGTCCGGTCTGACCGGGCTCCTGACCGGATTCGTCGGGATGACTTGTGAAAACTGCTTAAGTCGCGTATTTCGTACCTTTTCGCCATGTGTCGTTTTGTGGACCTATATATAGGCCAAGGCCCCCTTTACCTCTTTAGACTAAATCTGAGCTTAAACCTAAATTTGAGCTTTGTCTCCCTAGGGTTTCATCCCCTTTGTAATTCAAGGCTACTCTTGTGGATTTGGATATTTGTGAGTGAGATTCAAGTGCCTCCACTCTCTCTCCCTCACCAATCTCCTTCTCCAACACCAATCTCTCCTCTCGGAATTCTACCTCGAGTCTCTTCCGAGCGGATTCTATTGGCGTGGTCCATCGAGCCATGAGGGTAAGTATCGGGTTGGTGTGTGTTGTTTCGGTTCTTGTGTTCTTCGTGTTCCTCACCTCCTCCCTCTTGTCCCCCTTTTGATTTGGGTCAATCGCGAGATCGGGCCACACACGGGATCCTAGATCACATCAGATCGTTTTTTTTCGAAAATCTTCTGTTGCTCAGATTGAAAAGTGTTCAACTAACGAAAGTTAGATAATTACCTGGGGCATATGCTAAAAAATTGGCAGCTCACAATTACGTTATGGCTGGGAATACGAATGTTTATGGTGACATCACATAATCTGTTTCAGGACAGCAACTTCCCCCAAATCTTACTTTTTTCCTATTAGAGGCTATTCTTGGCACAAAAATGATAAGGAGATGTTATTACAGAGGTGATAACTTCCAAAACTCAAAAAAAGAAAAATTACAGAAATAAACGTGGGTTATCTCCCAAGAGTGTTTTTCTTTAACGCCTTTTAGCTAGGTTGGTAGTTTTATTGATGCTCTCATAAAAATAGAAAACGAAGCAAAAGAAGCATCAAGAAGAAAATTCAAAACACATTTAAGTCTAACCCACTTCCTATGCATAGAAATCTTGTACACAACTAAATCCACAAAGAACAAAGTGACAAGCATAGGAAGATAAAATAAGAGTAACTTCAAAACTTTCAGCATATAGAGAGGTGTTTTAGTACCATGAAAACTTTTACAACCATATTTTCCTCTCTCATAATAACTTTCAGTAGAATCATGAATAAACTCAACAATATAACTATCACATAAAACATTCTTATCATGATCCACATGCATAAAATAATTATTACTCCCCACATAAGCATAGTCATTCTTATTAATTGTAGTGGGAGCAAATTCAACAAAATAGCTATCCTTATTATTCTCATCACCATAATCATAAAATATAGGAGGCATATTGTAATCATAATTAACTTTATCTTCAATAGTAAGTGGACTGAAAATAACATAATCATCATTGTAATCATCATATATTGGAGGCATAGTATCATCATAGCAAATTTCCTCCTCCAAAGCTGGGGAACTAAAAAAATCATCTATTATATACTAAAAGCAAAATAAGGATGTTTAAAGGAGACACCACGTTAATCCACATGTACTAATATTATTTGATCCGTTGATCTTAATTATAATGGTTGAGATTTAAAGATAGAAAAGTTACGTATATTGTAGTCATGTACAACCTGTCACGTACACTGGCCAATTATAAGGGTGAGTCGTCACGCGAAAAGGAAAAACATAGCCGCCCCAGCAATCAGAAAAAAAAAACATGGGACAAAGAGATATGTTACAAAGATCACGTCTATGCTGATATCGTGTACCTACCTATCCCGGCCGGAAGATCGTCTCCCGTAAGGAACCAGTCAGGCCACCAAAAATAAATAGCTGTGACGTTCGTCCGTTCAACATGTCTAGGAGAAAACAAGATCCAGCTGATTTGTTTCCTTACAACATGTCCCGCTTAATATAGGAAAAAATGATATTTCCAGACTTTACGAAAAAGAAACTAGGCATTCTCTCTCAAAAAAGAAAATTAGCCATCGTAGCTAGCTTAGCTAGACCATGGTTACTCGGCAGATGTGATAATATGAACCGATAAGGTACTGATCCATATAATATACATGTAATGTATGCGAGTTATTATTGTCGGCTGGTATTTCTGAATTTGTGTCAGAAACCAGTTTTATCGGTTCCGTCGATATTTTTTCCTACCGGATTACATTTGATGGTATTAATATAATTTGCTCAAATTAAAATAATTTTGAGAAATTTTGAAAAATATATGAATTCGTTTTGAATATCTCGGGTGGAATAGCAGCAGGTATTTCCGATATTGTGGAGAACATGAAATAATGGTGCCTTGGTATTTTTACACAACATAAAAAAGAAAATCTTGGTTGTCCATCAAAATATATTTAAAATTCAGAAGACAAGGTACGATCTATGTCGATCTACATGTACATCAAATTTTTTCACAGCGGTCAAATATTACCCGAGTTAATATAATTTTATCAAGTATAAATATATTTTTGAAATTTTGAAAGAATATATGAATTCATTTTCAATATTTTTGGAAAAATACCGGCCAGTATTTCTGGTGCCTACCGATAATTTTACCCAACCGAGAAAAGAAAACATTGACAATAGTAGAATTTTTCCGCCTGAGGAAAGCTACCGCGAATTCCAAATATATTATTCACTACACTAGGCACGATTCATGCCAATTTAACGTACATCTATCAGATTGGATCTCACATAAAATGGATGCAAATTAGATGGAATATACACTGCTACGTCTCTCCCTTAAAAAAAACTCACAATGCTAGGTTGTCGAGAGGTATCATCCTAGGTATATCAATACAAGAAAAAATAAAACTCCGTATACAAAGCTAGGTAGATCATGGTGGAAATGCAAATATATGCTTAAAATATAAAGTTTAAACTGGTCAAGCGGCGTATCATAGGTTGAGTATATTAATCGGTAAATATGCATGTTTGAGCAAACTGGTCAAAACAAGTATTCTAATTTCGGTTATAACACATATAAAGAGTTGCACATGTTTATAAAAATACTTTTTTCTCTATGATGCAAACCTTACTCGGGGGATAGGCAAATTGTGACAGATTCACGTTGAAATGTGAATAAACAATTACAATATATTAGAAATTATCAATAGATTATAACACAAACTACAATCCTGAATTTTTTTTATATATCTATCTATTTTGGTGGACTATGTAACTATATTGTTCCCCTCAATGAAAAGTGTCACTTTCATGCCATACATAAGAATCGCATGCAATCCAGCCAACGTTTCTAGAGGAGTTATGTTGATTACTCCTACATGCGATGACATCATGAAAGACATCAGCGTTAAATAAATGCCGTCCATAAAAAACCATGTGAGAGACATAAGCATGTATGTGAAGCCAACTCAAAACTGATCTGGGATTGAGAATAGAAATCCAAAGCTAATCGACATCGTTCATACCACACGGTGGCATCCTAATAGAAAAAATCATACGGGAGACTCCCAATTTATACTGAGTGGCAGAAAAAATATACGAGAGCCTCGAAATTATACTGATATGCAATTACATATATATCAATATCACCGAATATATTTCGTAGAAAATAAATATTATGAAGTAAATACAAAACATTCAAACTTAATTCGTAAACTTTAAATCAATGTCACATGTTTTGGAAATGAATATGAGACATTGACTTCAGAGAATAGATTCTAAGTCGTCGAAACAATAGTAATCAAAGAAACACACTCCTCGCCGCACTTAATTGGAATTTGTAATCATGTAGAAAATAGTGACACATTAGACTTCCTGAACTATGCGCCATGACAATGTAGGGTTAACATTGTACACTTCAGAAAAATGTTAAACATGATATTGCATCCATATTTTCTATTTTTGATACGTAAAGTACATTACTAAAATATGAAAAAAGAAAGTAAGATCAATAAATTTAAGATGAAAGGTAACCTTATTTTTAATAATTTAACTAATGGTCAAATTTCTATATTGTAGATTGTCCATGTCAAGACATTATGTATTTCACAAGCACATGTGAGCGTAAAAATATGTTTTCAAGACGCTAGGTATATCACAACCACATGGGAGTGTCAAATTCAACAAATGAAAGAAAAAATAGTAGAAATATCATATAAAAATAGAATTGAAAACTCTTAATCTTTAATTAATCATAGAAAATAAATATTATGAAGTTAATACAAAACTTTCAAACTTAATTTGTAAATTTTAAATTAATTTCACATGTTTTGAAAATGAATATGAGACATTGACTTCAGAGAATAGATTCTAATTAAGTCGACGAACCAATAATCAAAGAAACACACTCCTCACCACACTTAATTGGAATTTGTTATCATGTAGAAAATAGTGACACATTAAACTGCCTTAACTATGCGCTCCGACAATGTAGGTTAACATTGTACACTTCAGGAAAATGTTAAACATGATATTGCATCCATATTTTCTAGTATTTTCTTTGATACGTAAAGTACATCACTGAAACATGAAAAAATAAAGTAAGATCGATAAATTTAAAATGAAAGGTAACCTTATTTTTTAATTATTTAAATAATGGCCAAAAATCTATATTGTAGATTGTCCATGTTTCACAAGCACGCGGGAGCGTAAAAATATGTTTTTAAGACGCTAGGTATTCCACAACCGCATGGGAGTGTCAAATTCAACAAATGAAGGAAAAAATAGTAGAAAGATCATGTAAAAGTAGAATTGAAAATCTTACTCTTTAATTAATCAAACTATGTATTATCAAAATAGGTGTGCTAGGCAATGGCGAACCCAGCGGCCCTAAAACCCAGGTAGTTACCCGAGCTTTCGAATGGCCGCATAACATATATATGTGGCCATTAGATAAAAAATTAGGAGGATATGATTCTAAACTTAGTGTGTGCCTAGGCTTTGAAAACAACTTGTCGGCCCTAATGATGCTAGGTTCCTTGATAAGAAGGCTTTGGGCCTTGTACAAAGCTAAATATGCCTGAAGAAACACCCATATTTGCGAGGACGATCTTAATTCTGCGAATAGAGAGATGGTTGTAGAGTGGCTATGCAATTCAATGCTTATTAATAAGGAACCCGCTTTTATGTCCCATAAGAATAGTTTAAACAAGGTAGGATCATTGCTCAAGCAAACCCTAATTATTTAACAATATGAAGTTTTTTTGACATGTTAATAATATGAAGTTTAGCCTTGCATACCTATCTAATATCACATAAAAACTACCATCTACTCCCTCCGTCCTCAAATAAGTGGGCATTTAGCCTCAAATTTTGTCCATAAAAGAGTGTACTTCTATGTTTCCAATGCACTTTAAAGTATCAAAAAATGTTTCTCTTTCATCGCACGGAAATCAAACCCAATAATATTCAACACATGTTATCTTAATTTTATACATACTCTTAGCTTATTGGAGGTAAAAGAATTAATGAGGAGAGAGATATTGATTTGCATCTTCCCAATGCAATTTTATCTCCTTTTACTAATTTGTTTTTACAATCCCGCACGTCCACTTATTAGTGGACGGGGGAGTAGCTCACGGTTTAAACTTTAATAGTATATAGCTATTTAGTCTCACGCACAAACTTCACACATGTTCATTAATGTAGTGTTTTTGAAATATCATAATAAACTTTCGCCCATAAATTAAAGACGACTATAGTTGCCTCGACGCATGTGATATATATATTTAGCATATATATAGGTGGTGGCTGTATAATGTATTATTTTCTATAGCATAGTGTAAAGTCCATAAATTTATAAATGTATTAATAATTCGATCAATTTGAACAAACTAAATACGTTGTCTTTTATAAAAATTAACTATAGGTGATGCCCTCGCATTTGCGAGGGCCACCATGCTAGTTTTCATAAAAACAAGCTTCCCCAAGCTTAGACTTTTCCATAGCATTAGCAATAATGGTGTTCAAAGAATTCATACTAATAACATTTCTACTAGCATGCAAGTAAAGTTCCATAGGTTTTTTAATTTTCTCTTCAAACACCTCATGTCCTAACTCAAGATAAATACTATAAAGCTCTCTAATTTTTGTTGTTGTTTTCCATTAAGCCTAACTAGTGAAAATAAAAACAAGAAACAAAAAGATGTAATTGCAGAATCTAAAGGAAATAACCCGAGCACTCAAGCAACTAAAAGACTTAGTCGCCAGAGGATGTGAGTGCCTTTTGCCTTACCTCCCTGGCAACGACACCATAAAAGATCTTGATGTCTACGCACGCTTCGATTCTTGTAGACAGTGTCAGGCCTCCAAGTGCAGAGGTTTGTAGAACATCATCAAGTTTCCCTTAAGTGGATCACCAAGGTTTATCAAACTCAGGGAGGTAGAAGTCAAAGATATCCCTCTCAAGCAACCCTGCAATTACGATACAAGAAGTCTCTTGTGTCCCCAACACATCCAATACACTTGTCAGGTGTATAGGGGCACTAGTTCGGCGAAGAGATAGTGAAATACAAGTAATATGGATGATTATGAGTGGTAATTGCAATCTGAAATAAATATTGCAGCAAGCAAATATGTAGTAGAACTGGTTGTAAACGGTGTTTCAATGCTTATAAACGAGGCCTAGGGATCATACTTTCACTAGTGAACACTCTCCACAATGATACCATAATTGAATACATAGATATTATCACTTCAGTGTGCTACTCTAAACCACTCTCCGGTTTACAAATTCGCTATGTAGGGATGCATAAGCCCTCCTTAAAGTTCGCATCCCCAATCTATGGACGCCACACACTATCACCTTGAGCATACAAAGATGGTACTAACTAGACACCACAATTCATAAGTATTTCTATAAATTAAGCTTAAGAAACAAACACGGTGTGCACACTGTCCCCTTCACACCGTTGGACAAGGTGTCCCCGGAGATCACATAATACAACCACTTGAGTAGCACAATAGTTGAAGAATAACATCTACTTATTCAACTAGACTACAAAGCTCATGATCACATAAAGATCATACATGGAGAGATAGATAGACCACATAGCTACCGGTAAAGCCCTCAGCCTCGGGGGATAACTACTCACTCCTCATCGTGGGAGTCAGCAACGGCGATGGAGATGGCGGTGGAGTCGATGGAGATGGCTCCAAGGAAATTCCGTCCCGGCAGGGTGCCGGAACAGAGACTTTTGTCTCCCGAATATTGTCTGCACCGGCGGCGGAGCTACGGAACTTTTCATGGATGGAGGCCGATTGATTTAGGGTTTTTGCGTCGGGAGGCATTTATAGGTGGAAGGGCGAGATCGGTGGAGGCCAGGGGGGCCAGACCACCCCTAGGCGCGGCCAGGGCCAGGGCCGAGCCTAGGCCTGGTCTGGCCGCCCTGCGGCGCCTCTTCGTTCCCCCTCTGGACTTCGTCTTTGTTACGGAAAAAATAAAATCTTCGGCTTTTGTTTCATCTAGTTCCGAGAATATTTCATGTACAACTTTTCTGAAATACAAAACAACAGAAAACGGGGAACTGGCACTGTGGCATCTTGTTAAGTCCTAGATGAGGTTTGTTCCGGAAATGTGTAAAAGTGCAACGAAGTGTAAACAAAACATATAGCAATTGGTGTAAAACAAGCATGGAGCATCAAAAATTATAGATACGTTTGCAACGTATCAGTAGGTTGCATCCAGCAAGCTCACAAGCACCAGATAATATTCACACTAGCACAAGGTAATTAAAATAGAGCAGTAGAATGTGCTGAGAGCATGGCATGCTAGCAACAACAGCACCAACAACCACTAGCACTTGCACTAGCAAGCTAATGCTAGTAGTAGTGTCCAGATGAACACTTACTGAGGGGTCAGGGAATAATCGATCTAGCTATAGAAAGTTAATAGGCCAGTAGAGCACTAGGAGCAGCAGCAATAAGCCAAGACATAGATACATTGCAGCAGAGTTAGGCCAGTAGAGAAGCCAGGCCAGTAGAGGTACCAGGCTAGTAGCCTGAGGCACTAGAGGAAGAAGGAGAAGGAGAACAGAGAGGAGGAGGAGTAGAGTACCTGGCAGAAGCACCTGGAGGCGTCCATGGCATCACGGTGGCACGGGCCAGCCACGGTGGCGCCGAACCGCGACCAGGCCGGTGCCATGCCAAGCGCCACCACCACCAGTGAGTCGTCGAGCGGCACCACTGCGTCCAGAGACGTTGGCTCGACGAGAATCGCCATGACCACCGCAAACCCTAGGAGCGGTAGGGGTCGGGGCGAGAAGAGGAGGCCCCGTCTTCTAGATCGACGCGGATAGAAGGCCGCGGCATCGTACATTGCTTCGAACGCGGCCCCGGCGAGGTCTAGGACCGCCAGAGTCGGCCAGAGCAGGCCGACGACAGTGGAGGCCATTGGGGATCGCAGGCGCGGGGACGGGATTTAGGGTTAGGGTTACTCGAGGGAGAGAGTGGGTCTGGAGGGGTATTTTGGTCTTTTGACCAAGGAATTTTTGGAAGAAATTTAGAAATAATTTAAAAACCATATGTAAGCTCTAAAAATAAAATAAAATAGGAATAACACTTAAAAACTCATTCTCTATTTAAAAAACTGCTCCTATGAAATTTTAAACAAAATTAAAAAATAATTGTTAAGGAAAAACATAAAGGAATTTGTATAAGGAAAATTCAACTCTTTAAAAACCAGAAAAAGGATTATTAAGCCAAACCTTATTTTCTTAACAATTAACCAACGAAAAATAAATGTTTTCTTTGAACATAACTCCAATTCTAAAAAAAACATCAAAAGATATTTTTATAACTCTTAAGAAGGATCAATAAAATTTTAACTTAAATCCTTCTAGTCCAATAACTCTGAAATTCTAAAGTAAAACCCTAAACATCAAAATGAGGGGGAGGGGGTAATCACAACTAAAACCCTAAATCATGCATCATTTGGATCTTTAACCATTGCCCTTATCTGACAATGATGATAATTTTCAGAAACGAGGACCTGGGTCAGTCCACACCATCCAACTGCAATACCTTGCAGTCTTCAGGAAAGTTCATCGCTTTCCCATGTCACCTTGAGTATTTTTATCAAATTACTTGCAAAGTATTATACTTATCACTCCTGCATTTAAAATCAAAGTATTACTTTTACAATTATGAATATGACTATGTGGTGGGTAATGGAACCATGGTATGAGTTTGGTGGAGGTTCCATTGCATTGGGTTACTCATCTAGGACATAACAACAAATGTCGTCCAGTGATTCTTGCGTTGTAATAATCGTGTTTATAATAAGATCTGGAGTGGGACGGAGTAGTTACTTGTTCTTTTCTCTCTCGCATATCAAAGGGTACACCTATCGGAGGCCGGCTGAGACTGGCAGGGGAGCCCCGTATTGTTCTGACGGTTTGATGTATCTATCAGGGGTTGTAGGGTGTGTCTGAGGGTCATGCGCCGAGGGGTAAGCAACCAATGTGAATTCGGAACCTAAACTCAGCATGGCTACAACATTTGGGTGGGTATGGAAGGTCGCGGGAAGGTCCAGTGATTGGCTAGGACCTTATACCTGGCCTCACACCAAGGAAGTATGGACGGAATCTCGAGCCCGACTGGTAACAAGGATACGATCTCTTATGGGTAAGTAACACACCTCTGCAGAGTGTATAAAATTGTAGCTTGTCACTCCATATTCCGTTTTTGGAACTACGAACGCCGCTGGAAAGGAACTCCATGAAGTTCTAGACACCTAGTGAAGGCTGACGGACATAGTTCTTCAGAATAAAAGCTACATTTTGAAGAATGTTTAGAAAAACATGCATGGCCTATGACTTCCTGGTCCGTGGCTGTAGTTAGTGCATTAAACACCTCTTTCTCATATTGAACTTGTTGAGTACGCTCGTACTCATCCCTCTTTGAATCCCATGCTTAGATTACCAGAACAACACAGAGGAGACCAACGAAGGAGTTGAGACCGTGGAGGACGTCTACTACGAAAAGCCAGATCTGTCGGGAGGCGTCGAAGGGGTGGGCTACTTGATCGAGTACGGAACGGAGGAGGCCAACGGGGAGGCGTAAATAGTACAGTCATCATCTTAGCAGTAGTCGGGAAGCACCGAACCTTATAGAATAAAGCTGCTCGAGTAGTCATGGCACTTAGTCTACTTCTACCACTAGCTTATAGGTTTAGTAGAGTTCAACTAGAACTACCGAGTTATCCTCTATGGACCCAGTAGGAGCTCTGTTGTGATGTATATTTATGGCTTGTAATATTAAGTGAGTAATAAAGGACCAGCTATGTTTTTGTTGTACCACTCCGAGGGATGTAATATTTGCGGATTGGTACTTCACAACTGTTATATCAATGACTAGCATACTACAACATGCAGTGGCATGCAGGGTCACCGCAACTGGTTAATCATCAGCCAAAGCAGGTAGTGCCTCAAAGAAATAATAAAGTGAACCATTGTGCTAATCATGTACAACAACTTGTTAGAAAATGTTTGAAGCAACTAAAGATGCATGCCTCATGTAAACTACAAATCATTTCAGCATGGGTATCCTATAGAGTAAGAAGAAGGAAAAGCCTTCCTATTCGGCCATCTCAGATAATGCATCGGACAAACAAGCACCTGAACTAAGAACATCGTGCTAACATAAGGGACTTACGGTAGCACTTTGTGGAGTCCCATTGTAGCTCATCTTGGGGTTGGTAGATGTAATATCCCAGGTTTAGAGGCTACAAAAAGAGAGAATAGAGATGTGTGCATTGCATTCATGCATAGAAAATCCGGGGAATTTCGCGCTTTTAATGAAATAAAACTCATCACAGTAAGTAAAGTTTAACTTGACTTGATGGAATTGAAGTAGCTCATCAAGTCAAGCGCTATAAACCTCAAAGTGACCTTTGCTAAACCCTTGTTTTGGGTAGACATAATTTTATCCATAAGTTGGATCAAAAGGAACTAGAACTATTACACAACACTTTAAGTGAGGATCAAATACCAAATCCTATAAAGGATCATAGCATGGTATTCCTTACAACAACACATTCTTTAAGAATCAAACCCTAACTTATTAACACTTAAAAGTTAGCAACTACCTTTGTGTGTAATTTAATTCACTTTTAAACTTATTACCAAATAAGGTAAACCACAGGGTCTAAAGTGCATAAAAGCCACACATTCTTATTTAAATCATAACTTATTAAATATATGGAATATCAGAAAACTAAATCCGTTTACATTACAAATTATAGTTCAAATTATTTGAATAAAACTAACTATGAGTATTTTAAAACTCATATGATCATGCCTTGGTGAAATCAAACATCAACTATCCAAAATTGAGGAATAACCCTCAACCTTGACCTTTTGACCAATATTATAACATAAAACCATACATATATGATCAATATTAGGTGAATAGTGTTTTTAGTGAAAATCAAAACCAAAACCCTAAACCTTTCACATAGGAATAGTTTAAATAAATATTAAATTCTTCTTTTCCATCCTAGTAGACCAAATGAAGTAGTGTTCTATAATTTGGGCCACCATCTTAGCAAGTGCATTAACCCTGATGATCATAGGATCTATCTTAAGTAATTAAAACTAAAGTTACTAAAACAAGATTAGTGATTATAGAACTTACCTAACCATTTTTCTAAATCCCTAGAAAATATGAGCACATAAAATCATGCCATGAAATCCTTCTCTTAAATAAGGAACCAAGTAACAAGCATTCATTTGTAAATAACTTATTTGCAAATGTGTACAAAACCAAAACCCTAACTACCCTTGGTAGTTAAAGACAACCTTTCAGAAAGGTAAATTGAACACTTAGAATTTAAATATTAAAATCATACCTATGTACAATATTTCCTTCTTATTCTTAATAATGTTAATGAATTTATATAAATACTCAAAAAAGTAAAAAATAAACAACTCACATATTTATTACTTGTGATCTTTTAGTAGAAATCAATCCAGCATAATAACCTACAAAACAAACCAGAATTCAAATTTGAATTCAAATAACAAAATGGAAATTTAAAACAGAAAATAAAACGGAAAAAGAAGAGAGAAGAGAGAGGGGCTTACCTGCCTGGCAACCGCAGCAGCCCAGCAGCAACCCAAGAGAAGCCCAGCACCATCTCCACTCAACGGCCTAGTCCAGCCCACGTACCCCTTCGCTTAAATAGAAGAAAAGTGAAGCCGTCATCTTCTCCATGGTCGACAACGCGACGGAGATCGCCGGCCATGTCCTCATCGACGATAAGGACGACCCGGACGTCACCAGCCATCTCAGAACCTCATCCAATCCTTCTCGCATCCAAGCCTATCCAAATGCATCCCGATTCGCGCCTGAAACCCTAACATGCATGACCGCCGCATCCTGTCCACAAGTTGCCAATGCTCACTGTCGATATGGATCTCGTCGGGAGCTATAAATAGTAGAGGAGAACCAACGTGGAAGCCCTAATCTTCACCACCTCACCTCATCCTCTCCAACCCTTCCTAGCGCCCATATTTCTCCATTATCTATCGCCGGCGTCGAGGAAGAACCGAATGATTGGAGCCACCCTAGACTCCAGCGAGTGGTCGAGGAGACGCGCCTCGTCAAGAGAAGCATCCTGGAGAAAGCAGGCATCAAGGGAAACTCGGAGCATGTCGATTTTGGCCGTTCCCTTTCACCGGTGGTTGTCGGTGTAGTTGTTGATTCGCTGAGCTCCGGCCACCACTGCCTCCATCGACCACACCATCGTTCTCAGAGTGAGCTTGCACATCTCCTGAATCCACTATTCCTTCATAGCATCATCTGTAGCTCGCGATTGAGAGTTGGCCGGAGTGGACCGCTGCGGGACATGGTTTCCGACATAGTTCCGGCGACCAATAGACCATCCCTCCGCCACCATACGGTTCCCCATCCTCTTCTCGTTCTAATGAGACCAACGGTAGGTCCGGGGTGCTCTGTAGCAGCAGCGCCGTCTTCGTTTGATCGTCGGCGTCAAGCCGTCGGTGAAGCAAACGTGGCGGTGGGGTCCCAAGCGCTTGTTGACTGGTGATACGTCTCCGACGTATCGATAATTTCTTATGTTCCATGCTACATTATTGATGATATCTACATGTTTTATACACATTATATGTCGTATTTACGCATTTTCCGGCACTAACCTATTAACAAGATGCCGAAGAGCCAGTTGCTGTTTTCTGCTGTTTTTGGTTTCAGAAATCCTAGTAAGGAAATATTATCGGAATTGGACGAAATCAACGCCCGAGGTCCTATTTTTGCACGAAGCTTCCGAGGGAAAGGAAGTGGGGCCACGAGGCGCCGCCACACTAGGGCGGCACGGCCCAGGCCTTGGCCGCGCGGCCCTAGCATGTGGGCCCCTCGTGTGGCCCCCCGCGTTGCCCTTCCGCCTACTTAAAGTCTTCGTCGCGAAACCCTCTGCCGAGAGCCACGATACGGAAAACCTTCCGAAACGCCGCCGCCAATCCCATCTCGGGATTCAGGAGATCGCCTCCGGCACGCCGGAGAGGGGAATCATCTCCCGGAGGACTCTTCATTGCCATGATCGCCTCCGGAGTGATGAGTGAGTAGTTCACCCCTGGACTATGGGTCCATAGCAGTAGCTAGATGGTCTTCTTCTCCTAATTGTGCTTCATTGTTGGATCTTGTGAGCTGCCTAACATGATCAAGATCATCTATCTGTAATACTATATGTTGTGTTTGTCGGGATCCGATGGATAGAGAATACTATGTTATGGTGATTATCAATCTATTACCTATGTGTTGTTTATGATCTTGCATGCTCTCCTTTATTAGTAGAGGCTCTGGCCAAGTTTTTGCTCTTAACTCCAAGAGGGAGTATTTATGCTCGATAGTGGGTTCATGCCTCCATTAAATCTGGGACAGTGACAGAAAGTTCTAAGGTTGTGGATGTGCTGTTGCCACTAGGGATAAAACATTGATGCTATGTCTAAGGATGTAGGTTTTGATTACATTACGCACCATACTTAATGCAATTGTCTGTTGCTTGCAACTTAATACTGGAAGGGGTTCGGATGATAACCTGAAGGTGGACTTTTTAGGCATAGATGCATGCTGGATGGCGGTCTATGTACTTTGCCGTAATGCCGGATTAAATCTCACTATATTTATCATATCATGTATGTGCACTGTTATGCCCTCTTTATTTGTCAATTGCCCGACTGTAATTTGTTCACCCAACATGCTTTTATCTTATGGGAGAGACACCTCTAGTGAACTGTGGACCCCGGTCCTATTCTTTACATCGCATACAATCTACTGCAATTGTTCTTTACTGTTTTCTTCGCAAACAATCATCTTCCACACAATACGGTTAATCCTTTGTTACAGCAAGCCGGTGAGATTGACAACCTCACTGTTTCGTTGGGGCAAAGTACTTTGGTTGTGTTGTGCAGGTTCCACGTTGGCGCCGGAATCCCTGGTGTTGCGCCGCATCACATTTCGCCACCATCAACCTTCAACGTGCTTCTTGGCTCCTCCTGGTTCGATTAAACCTTGGTTTCTTTCTGAGGGAAAACTTGCCACTATGCGCATCATACCTTCCTCTTGGGGTTCCCAACGGACGTGTACATCTACGCGCATCAAGCACATTTTCTGGCGCCGTTGCCGGGGAGATCAAGACACGCTGCAAGGGGAGTCTCCACTTCCAATCTCTTTACTTTGTTTTTGTCTTGCTTTATTTTATTTACTACTTTGTTTGCTGCACCTAAACAAAACACAAAAAAATTAGTTACTTGTCTTTACTTTATTTGCCTAGTTTACTTTATTGCTACTAAAATGAGTAATCCTGAAGTTGAAGTTCGTTCTTTTAAGCAACAAGGTGGAGAAAGTTTTAAAGATGCTTGGTACAGAATTAGTAATGCTCATCATAGGTGCATTAAGAAACACTCCACCACTATCCTTCTTAGGAACTTTTATGTTGGTTTATCTAGTTGGAATAGGTATGTTCTTGATACTCTTTCGGGAGGTAATTTCCTAGGTACTCCTGCTTTAGAAGCTAGTTGCATCATTGAGAGCCTAGTTGGAATACCACCTGTTAATGAAGTTAAAATTGAAATATCTCTTGAGGATGTTATGAAAAAATTGGAAACCATAGAGAAAAATTTTCCAAGTATTGAAACTAAATTGGAAATGTTACTTGATAAAACTGATGAACTTGATAAATCCTTAGGAGGAATTGATGAAAGAATTAGTATCCTAGGAACTTGTGTTGTCCATGATAATCAAACCAATAGGATTGATGAACTTGAAAAAGCTATGGGAACCTTGGGTTCAACTTTTTCTTCTCTTAAGTATAAGGAGAAAGCTTATGTGGGTAAAGAGCAAAAATTCATGTATGCCTCTAAGGTGCCTAAACAAAAGAATTATTATAGGCCTAAAATTGCTAAAACCCCTAGCACCACCATAGAAAATTTAGATAATGGAGCACCTAAAGTACCCTCTGCAACAAGTTGTGTTTGCAAGAAAAGTTATGATGTTGATGCTCCATCTCTTGATGTTACTTGATTTGCACTTTCTGCGCCTAGCTGAAAGGCGTTAAAGAAAAACACTTCTTGGGAGATAACCCATGTGTTTATTTTACTACAGCAATTTTTGTTTTGTTGAGTCTTGGAAGTTGTTTACTACTGTAGCAACCTCTCCTTATCATGTTTTTGTGCCAAGTAAAGTTTCTATGCTAAAGTTGATGTTATATTTGGGATCGCTGCGCAGAAACAGCATTGCTGTCTGTCACGAATTCTGGCATAAGTCTCTGTAAAAAATTCGAAAAATCTGCAAATTTACGAGCGTGATCCTCAGATATGTACGCAACTTTCATTAGTTTTGAGTTTTTCCATTTGAGCAAGTATAGTGCCCCTTTCAGGTTCGTCTTTACGGACTATTCTGTTTTTGACAGATTCTGCCTTTTATTTTGCATTGCCGTATTTGCTATGTTGGATGAATTTCTTTGATCCATTAATGTCCAGTAGATTTGTGCAATGTCCAGAAGTGTTAAGAATGATTGTGTCACCTCTGAATATGTGAATTTTTAATTGTGCACTAACCCTCTAACGAGTTTGCTTGAAGTTTGGTGTGAAGGAAGTTTTCAAGGGTCAAGAGAGGAGTATGATATACTATGATCAAGAGGAGTGAAAGCTCTAAGCTTGGGGATGCCCCGTGGTTCATCCCTGCATATTTTAAGAAGACTCAAGCGTCTAAGCTTGGGGATACCCAACCATATGATGAGGCCTAAGGCCACGTGTGTTGCCCGATCTCACGAATTGACCGAGGGAAAGGCGGGGGAGAGGAAGAACACGAAGAACACGGCGAAGAACACGATGAACACACGCGAACGCACGCAACACAACCCGATACAATTCGGTTTACTCCCGATAGCCCGAACCACTATCCCGATAGAATCCCTCAAGGAGAGACACGAGGTAGAATCCCCGAGAGAAAGACCGATATACGATCTATGGAGTCACACGAGTGAGAGACCGCGGTAGAATCACAAGTGCGAAAGATAAATCATATAAGGAGTGCCTTGATACAACTCATAGATTTGTGTCTAAGAGAGGAGGGGGTTTCCCTAATCCCAAAGGGATGGTGGAGGCATAAGCCAAGTTCTCACTCAAGTTATGTCTTACCTAATGAAGGGGGAGGTGGGAGCCTATATATAGGGAGCCACCAAAGGAGGGGTAGTTTAGGCATACAAAGGGATAAATGGTTCAGATTTGATGCTCTTTGCAGTGGGGCGTCAGGGCCAGCACAGGTAGGGCGATAGGGCCGGCGCAGGTAGGGCGGCAGTGCCGTCGTCCTCAGGCGTAGTGGCGGTGCGGCAGTGCCGGTCTTCCTGGCGCGTCTCCTTATCCTCGACGTTCTCTTCCATGCTTCCGCGACCTCGGCCTTGAGTCCTCGAGCCTCCATGGTGTCGTCCACTTCCTCCGTACTTGGCGATGTGTTCCTATCATGGTCATATGAAGGAGGATGAAGTAGCATACCATTCATGAGAGACAATTGTAGGCACGCATAAAGGAGAAGATTCACCTTTGCGTGACGTGTCGGCGTTGACGCACATGATGCGGTGGAGACCGAAGGTCGCCCCGTATCATCTCCCCCCACTTGAAAAAGAGTCGTCCTCGACGATAGCTCTTCATGAACGTGTATAGGAGGTAGATGACAACCACGCTTGAATGTCACTTCACTTGTCAAGAGCCCTATCAATAGCACAAGAAAAGCCAAGCAACACTCAAAGCATAGCCAATGTTCCACGGGTTTAGCAAAAGAGCGCAAGTAGAAGGAGGTCACCTTAGCAAGATGTCGATGTGCTCTCATGGAGAGATCTTGTGTAGTGGAAGTGTGCGGGCAAAACCACTCATTGGAGCTCACTTGTATCATGCTCTCAAGAGCTCTTTTTGTCAACTCGTGCTCAATCGAGGTTGACATTGGAGTTTGGGTACCTACACACATGTTAGACAACAAGAACAACGTGTGTGCATGGTATATGAACACATCATCCATCATGATGCGCCATTTCTTTTGCACATCACCATTAGCGGTAAGCAAGATATTATAGTACACATGGTGAATATGCGGGGAAAACTTAGGAACATGCTCAACATGGATATATGCAAAGTCTCCAAAATTTGAGAGAGCTATGGGGGCAATCTCATTTACAAGCATATTAACATCATTGCAAACCAAGCATTGGAAAGAGAAAGTGTTCAACATTTTGGTTGCATTAATGGGAGAGTATTGCAAGCATGTAGCACAAAACATGTTCAACATTTTATCATTGTTGTCGACAAACCTAGGGAAAGAGCAATTGTTCATCAAGGTTGTCACAACACAAGCATTATCATTTTCATTGCAAGCAATACATGGGAAAGAGCAATTGTTCGACATATTGCAAGCAATAGGAGAGGAAGTGAAACTCTCATAGCATGGCATGGACATATTATCATAAGCAACTAATTCCACATGATCAACAATAGTGGTATCACAAGTATCACAAGGGAAAGTGAAAGAAGCATATGACATAGCAATAGGATCATCCAACTCATGCAAGCACTCACAAATCGTCATGTCCACTAGTGGGATCATGGCATCATCAACACCCATATAGGTACCTTTGTAGTCCCGCTCATATGAGGTAGGTGTTGTGGAAGTGGGAGGGTCCATGTGGCCTCCATGTTCATCTTCAAGCAACAAGCATGGTGTGATATCATCATCTTCATGCACCATGTACATCTTCTCCATGATCGGCGTCTTGTCATCCATGGAACCTAATGAGACACAAGGAAACACACTAGAGGTAGAGGGTAAGATGTTAGAATTGAAAATGGCCTCACATGACCTATCAACTACCACTCTCATCTCACTTGGTGTATCACTCATGCTCTCGAAGTGGAGGCACTCATCAAGCTCACATATAGTGGAGTCACTCATCTCACATATAGTGGAGTCGCTCATCTCACATATAGTGGAGTCCCTCATCTCCATGGCAATGGCGTCGTCGATGTCCGAGCAACCTAGCAAAGAGGAAGACAACACAAGAGGAGTAGAGGTTAAGTTGTTAGAAATCCAAGTGTCCTCACTCGACTCATGGGGTATGTCACTCTTGCTCTCAAGGTGTTTGAAGTATGCGTGGCACTCGGCTTTATCTTTGGGTGTCATATGGGCTTCTCGAGCATCTAGCTCGGCGAAGTATGCTCTCATCTCGGCTTGCTCTTGTGGGGTCATCATGTATATCTCTCACTAGGAAGGTGTATATGTATGTGGTGGAAGGAAAGCTACACAAGTATCTCACCTATCAAGAAGGTATCGGAAAAGGGATTTCTATTTTCGTGCCCTCGGCTCCTTAGTTGTACTCAGTTTTCCCCAGATCCTTAGTTTTTCCTCAGTTTTCCCCAACCCCTTGTCTATAACCCGCAGAAGGAGCTCGGACGGAAGGAATCCCGTTTAGTTGACGTTGGTTGGTGCTGGCAAGTGGGGCCGCTGTTGGTGCCCCGCAGTGGACACGTCTCCACTTATCCAGATCATCGTGGGACCCACAACTTGTCCACGTTAGCGCGCCGGACCCACAGCTTACCCAGGTGACCGTTGCAAAATGGGAGCCCGAGCTAGCCCCGCGCCCGTGCCCGTGCCATTGCTTCCCCTTTCTTTCTCCGCGCCCCATTGTTCTTCTTCTCCGCCAGCGGCAGCCCTTCTCCGGCACGCGGGTGATGTCTAGTTTCTCTTCGACCTCCCGTTCTTCATGGCCGCAGTATGGACCCGTGCCTTTGACAAGATGCCCTGACTGCCCACGCCAGGAGCCTCTGAAGCGGTCGATCTGTAAGACGGACGAGAACGGCAACCGTGGACGTGAGTTCGTTGCATGCGAGAGCTTGCCATATAGAGAGGGGGATAAGGTTAGATCTCGCTCCAATTTCTCTGTTTTCTCTCGATTTTCTTGTTATTCCCTCGAATTTGGGATTTAGGGTTCACGTTGTTGTTTTCAGATCTTGAAGAAATGCAGGCATTTCGAGTGGATCGATGTGTACGTTCAGAGGCTTCAGTTGCAGGAATCAATTGGCGCTATTGGGGGCGCAATTTGGGAGGGGGGACTTGCTGTAGAGAATGCGGCGGAGAGAGGAGCCGTTCCGATTAGGGACCTTCCGATTATGCCTAATGCTCCCAATGCAGAACTGGTGGAAGTGAAGGGAGAACTGAAGAAAATGAACAAGCAGTTAAGGCAGCTGATCGAGTTGAAGAAGCAAGCTAATATGATGGCTGGTTGTTTTTTTGTTGTATAATTACGATCGGATTCTTATCATTGCTCACCAGGCGCTAGAAGTTGTTACAAGGGATACCTTGTTACAAATCCATTATTCAGTTACATGTACTTGTAGTTGTTTTCAAAGTTAGTGTGTGCATTCACCGAAATTACCAACTATATTCCCTAAAAGAAAAGGAAAGCTAAAGATAGTTGATAATTGTTAGAGGGCTGACAAATAATGCAATCCCCGAAATCCGCAAATATGTATGCCTCATGTTTATACCAAAATTATACCACTTTTAGGCCGTTTCAAAATACCAATACTATATCCCAAACTATATTCCCTAAAAGAAAAGGAAAGCTAAAGATAGTTGATAATTGTTAGAGGGGTGACAAATAATGCAATCCCCGAAATCCGCAAATATGTATGCCTCATGTTTATACCAAAATTATACCACTTTTAGGCCTTTCCAAAATACCAATACCATATCCCAAACTATATTCCCTAAAAGAAAAGGACAGCTAAAGATAGTTGATAATTGTTAGAGGGGTGACAAATAATGCAATCGCCGAAATCCGCAAAAATGTATGCCTCATGTTTATAACAAAATTATACCACTTTTAGGCCGTTTCAAAATACCAATACTATATCCCAAACTATATTCCCTAAAAGAAAAGGAAAGCTAAAGATAGTTGATAATTGTTAGAGGGGTGACAAATAATGCAATCCCCGAAATCCGCAAATATGTATGCCTCATGTTTATACCAAAATTATACCACTTTTAGGCCTTTCCAAAATACCAATACCATATCCCAAACTATATTCCCTAAAAGAAAAGGACAGCTAAAGATAGTTGATAATTGTTAGAGGGGTGACAAATAATGCAATCGCCGAAATCAGCAAAAATGTATGCCTCATGTTTATAACAAAATTATACCACTTTTAGGCCGTTTCAAAATACCAATACTATATCCCAAACTATATTCCTCATGTTTATTCTCCACCGACAGAGAGAGAGAGAGAGAGAGAGAGAGAGAGAGAGAGAGAGAGAGAGAGAGAGAGAGAGAGAGAGAGAGAGAGAGAGAGAGAGAGAGAGAGAGGTTGCCACGAAGAGACGGATAGGGGTATACTGCCCGTTAGATCAGTGGATCAACGGTTCGTGGAGTCGATCCGTGTGACAACGGCTCAACCAATCAGGATAAGTTTGGGCTTCTCAGAGCATTTGTGACAGTACTTGAGGGCAAAACTGAGTAGTACTAAGAATCCAAGGGCACATAAATAGTAAATAGACTAAGGGATTCAAACAAAAGAATTACAAAATGAAAAATGTGTGTTTTGTACAATATAATTCATATTGGGCTACATCAAATTATTTGCAATTCAAATATACATGAGTGTGACAATTATGGCATCATTTAGACAAACTATGTTTTGGGAAAGATGTTTTGCAAAGGGGTTTGGGTGGAAAACCATGCATCTTCATAGCTACACTAGTGATTCTGAGAAGTGGCAATTTGTGGTAAAACTTGATTTATATATGTTTGTTAAGGTTTTCTAGGTGGCAGGTTGCGTAGGAAGACTCCATGAGTAGTTGCCACTATGTTTTTATTTTTTTGGATTTTTTTGCGCATGAAATGACTCAATTAGCTATGTTAATCTCATTTGTTGACTCTCTGTTGACCAGCTACTTGAGGGTAAAACTGAGTATATTGCACTTGCCGGTCTAAGTCCTCGAGGGGAAAACTGAGTACAGATAAAATTTCTGTATAAGGCCTGAGGTTATAACTGAGTACACCAAACGTCCCAGGGTTAGACTCGTGTAGCGGTGCACGCTGCAGCCGTGCATAGCGGACGCGTGTTGCGGTACACGCCACCTTCGTCTTTATAGAGCCCCTCTTTCTCTCCCTCGACGCACGTTCTCACTGGCTCACTGCAACCGCCTCTCCTGTCCCATCATCTTCTCCACAACCGAAGAAAAAACCCCGAAGAAAACCGCCGGCGATGGAGAAGAATGAGATGCCCATTGTCGGCGCATCGGCCGCCGCCCCCGTCCAGGCCCCTGTCGCTGCTTCCAACGTAGCAGCCGGCGCATCGGCCGCCGCCCCCGTCCAGGCCCCTGTCGCTGCTTCCAACGTAGCAGCCGGCGCATCGGCCGCCGCCCCCGTCCAGGCCCCTGTCGCTGCTTCCAACGTAGCAGCCGGCGCATCGGCCGCCGCCCCCGTCCAGTCCCCCGTCGATTGGGACCCGTACGAACCAGTGCAGTACGACGCGCCGGAGAACCCCTACGACACCACCATCGTCGACTACGAGTCGGAGGTAACCCTTTGTTCCCTTGTTCTTATCTCATTTCAATCATTTTGTGTTAGATCTAGCGTTATTACGGTTCGTCTGTTCCTAGTTCAATCCTTTTGTGTTAGATCTTGCGTTATTACTGTTCGTCTCTTCCTAGTTCAATCCTTTTTTGTTAGATCTTGCGTTATTACTGTTCGTCTGTTCCTAGTTCAATCCTTTTGTGTTAGATCTTGCGTTATTACTGTTCGTCTGTTCCTAGTTCGATCCTTTTGTGTTAGATCTTGCGTTATTAGTGTTTGTGATTTGCTTTTGTTTCAGATTTGTGCCGATGATGATGAATATTTGGGCATCCCTAAATTGATTCAGGGTTTGGTCAGTAAACAATTGGTGTGTACAAATTTGTTGTGCATGATCTTTGGTTTACTTACTCAAATCCTGGATATAAGTGTGTCCAATGTAACTGAGGCTACCTCTTTTTTTCGAGCCCATATTATCATGCATGATTTTTTGTTCACTCTCTGTTCAATCATCGTTGCAATTGACTCCGTGTTTTTTGCACGATCTTTGGTGCTACGTGACAGGTGGAGAGCAGCGACGTCGACAGCGACGACGAGTCCTTCCACACCAAGACTCGTCACGTCCTCAGGAGGCTGCAGTCCGGCCAATACGGTCGCCCCTTTGCTCAAGGCATTTACAAGTGCCCCTTCTGCAACAGGAGGCTCTTCGACACCAACTTCAACACCCTGCTGAACCATGCTGAATCCATTGGCAGATATGGCGCTAGAGTTGGAAGTACCGTGAACGTGCATGCGTACATGGCCAAACACAAAGCACTTGGGATTCACCTGCGCAACCTCCAAGCGAGTCACACGCGCCACCTGGAGGCGTTGAACGTGCCTACTGCACTCTCTGTATGTGACTGCTCTATCTGTAGAGCAGCTTAAATTCATGTAAAATGTAGCTTATGTTGGATCTATCGGTACTACATTTGGATCTGTCCTGAATATATCTATGCTATGTTGGTTGCTGTATGCAGCTTATCCTATATTTTCTCTCTGGATTTGTGCCCTAGATTTCCTACCTGATTGGGTAAAAACGAAGGCATAAAGAAATGAATGGCGTTAAAAAACAGAAGGAGAAGCTTCTCTAGATTTGCTACCAATTTGGGCTATCAAATATGAATGAGATCGAGCGATAGAGAGGAAAAAGGTACATTGAAAACTGCTAATCTGGGCGAAAGAGACAGAAACCACTCGTGCCCCCGTCCCGGACCCACACGGCTCCACACGCTACGGCCCTACACGCTACGGCCCCACAAACACGGCCTCGTCCTGTCCCACGCGGTCCCTTCCTACCAGCCCCACACGACGCGGTCCCACACGACGCGACCCCACAAACGACACGACCCCACTCGTCAGCACGGAACGGTCAACTTAACGGATTCCTTCCGTCCGGTCATCTGTCTAACTAGGAAAGGGTAAGGTATGGTGGAAGGAAAACTACACAAGTATCTCACCTATCAAGAAAGTATCGGAAAATGGTTCAAGTCAAGAGCAAAGTCGAAATGTATCGGGTTACTCACACACACACTCAAAGCACACGCAAAAGGCTAAGAACTCTATATGTGGTGGGTAAGGGGTGGATAGCAAACGAAAAGATCAACGGAAAAGTCTATTGTCAAATGTGGGTAAGATCCAAAGTCAAATGTCAAAAGTGGTGATCTATGTCAAGGAAACACGGAAACACACACAACGGAGAACAATGGGGTTAGCGCGACCAAGGAAGTGAGCAAGTGACAAAGATGGTCCTAACGAAGACTATATGCTCGGTGTCACGCCAACACAAGAGAGACCGTAGCTCGGTTGCATAAGAGGGAAGCAACAAGATTTGCACAAGGGCCACTCTTCTCTTATCTCTCTTAGTGCTCACAAACTTTGCACTCCTTTGTATCGGTGGACACACACTCTTTTTCTATTCCTTTTTCTTTTTCTCTTTTTTTCACTTTTTTTCTATGCTTAGAAGCTTTATTTTTCTCTATGTATATGTCACACTTTTTCTTCTTTTGTGTATCTTTCTCACCGAGCTTGCTTTGGAGCTTTGCTCAACACAACGCACACACACCCTCTCACGGTCGTGACACTTGTGCAATGCTTCGCAACACTCGGAAAGCTACTCTCGATAGGATAGGTACACAAAGAAAGAAACGGGGCTACAAGGTGTGAGGCAAGTTATACCTATTGATGTTAGGCGGTGTCAAGCACACGAACTTGCGATGGTGTCGACGATGGCGGTGTCGAAGTTGCGCCGGAATCCGGGGTGCCGAAGGTGTCGCCGCGGTGTTGATGTAGACGCGGAAGCTTGGTAGACAAACCTTGCACTCCAAAACGGAAACCGAGCAAATTAAGTCAATGCCCGAAAAGTTGGGTCAAAACGAGCGGTCAAAAGTTGGTGTCCAAAAATCGTCAAAAATTAGAGATGGGCTATGTGGAGTATTTGGGGAATGCTGTTAAAATTTGGAGTCAAACGGGCTCCGAAAAGTTGACAAAATTTGGGGCAAAAAGATGAGTTAGAATTGGCCAAAACTGGGTCAAACCGGTCAAACCGGTCTGGACTGGCCGGTTGACCGGCCCCGGCCGGATGGCCCGGTTTGCGCCGGATGGCACCGGTCTGTGCTCTTTTTCCGGATGGCCCGGTTTGAAGGCCGGTTGGGCCGGGGGCGGCAGGTGGGGTGGGGAGGAGAGCTGGGCGTGCTGCGGTTGCTTGGTGGTGGGCGGCCAGCTGGGCGTGTGTTGGAGCGGGCGTGGGCGTGCGGCGGAGGACCTGGCGGCGGTGGTGGTTGGATGAGCGGGGCGGGGCGAGTCGGGCGGTCAGCGCTGAGCTGCTAGCTGCGCGGATGGATGCGACGTCGTGGTGTCTGAGCGGGCGTGGAGGCGAGTGGAGCGGCGCGCACTGCGCTGCTGCGGGCGGGCCTGGCGGATGCGGCCGGAGGTGTGCTGCGCGCGGGAGCTGCTTGGAAACGCGTGCGCGTGTAGGGAGCAGGGCTGGGCGCAGCGTGGTGGAGATGGATGCGGGTGGTGCCGGCCTCGAGCTGGTGGAGGAGCAAGCGTGAGCTGGGCGGGGCGCAGCGTGTACGCGGGCGGGAGATGGCCAGGGGCGAGCTGCTCCTTTGGCTGTGTTGACCAGCTCGTGAATACGAACTGTTCTTGCTGTTCTTCGCGGAAACCAGCCAAAAACTGCTCAGATTCGCGTTAAATTGTAAGAATTGGAGCACGAAAATTGGGAGAAACATAGATCAACACTAGTAACATCAGATCTGTGGATCAAAATCATAAAAAACGCAACAAATCCGGAGATCAATTTTCGAGCTATTTTTTGGGGCAATTTTTTGGGAAATTTTTTTTGGCGAAATTGGTGAAATTGGAGGGTCAAATTCGTGGCAACCTTTGCTCTGATACCATATGATGAGGCCTAAGGCCACGTGTGTTGCCCGATCTCACGAATTGACCGAGGGAAAGGCGGGGGAGAGGAAGAACACGAAGAACACGGCGAAGAACACGATGAACACACGCGAACGCACGCAACACAACCCGATACAATTCGGTTTACTCCCGATAGCCCGAACCACTATCCCGATAGAATCCCTCAAGGAGAGACACGAGGTAGAATCCCCGAGAGAAAGACCGATATACGATCTATGGAGTCACACGAGTGAGAGACCGCGGTAGAATCACAAGTGCGAAAGATAAATCATATAAGGAGTGCCTTGATACAACTCATAGATTTGTGTCTAAGAGAGGAGGGGGTTTCCCTAATCCCAAAGGGATGGTGGAGGCATAAGCCAAGTTCTCACTCAAGTTATGTCTTACCTAATGAAGGGGGAGGTGGGAGCCTATATATAGGGAGCCACCAAAGGAGGGGTAGTTTAGGCATACAAAGGGATAAAGGGTTCAGATTTGATGCTCTTTGCAGTGGGGCGTCAGGGCCAGCACAGGTAGGGCGATAGGGCCGGCGCAGGTAGGGCGGCAGTGCCGTCGTCCTCAGGCGTAGTGGCGGTGCGGCAGTGCCGGTCTTCCTGGCGCGTCTCCTTATCCTCGACGTTCTCTTCCATGCTTCCGCGACCTCGGCCTTGAGTCCTCGAGCCTCCATGGTGTCGTCCACTTCCTCCGTACTTGGCGATGTGTTCCTATCATGGTCATATGAAGGAGGATGAAGTAGCATACCATTCATGAGAGACAATTGTAGGCACGCATAAAGGAGAAGATTCACCTTTGCGTGACGTGTCGGCGTTGACGCACATGATGCGGTGGAGACCGAAGGTCGCCCCGTATCATCCCCTTCTTCATCGACAACATCATCAGGTTCCTCCCCTGGAACTATATTTTTATTCAGTCACATCTTATGTACTTTGCTTGGAGCGTCGGTTTGTTTTGTTTTTGTTTTTGTTTGAATAAAATGGATCCTAGCATTCACTGTATGGGAGAGAGACACGCTCCGCTGTTGCATATGGACAAATATGTCCTTAGGCTTTACTCATAATGTTCAAGGCGAAGGTTGAAATTTCTTCGTTAAATTGTTATATGGTTGGAATCGGGAAATGCTACATGTAGTAATTCTAAAATGTCTTGGATAATGTGATACTTGGCAATTGTTGTGCTCATGTTTAAGCTCTTGCATCATATACTTTGCACCCATTAATGAAGAAATACATAGAGCTTGCTAAAATTTGGTTTGCATATTTGGTCTCTCTAAGGTCTAGATAATTTCTAGTATTGAGTTTTGAACAACAAGGAAGACGGTAGAGTCTTATAATGTTTACAATATGTCTTTTATGTGAGTTTTGCTGCACCGGTTCATCCTTGAGTTTGCTTCAAATAACCTTGCTAGCCTAAACCTTGTATCGAGAGGGAATACTTCTCATGCATCCAAAATCCTTGAGCCAACCACTATGCCATTCATGTCCACCATACCTACCTACTACATGGTATTTCTCCGCCATTCCAAAGTAAATTTCTTGAGTGCTACCTTTAAAATTCCATCATTCGCCTTTGCAATATATAGCTCATGGGAAAAAATAGCCTTAAAAACTATTGTGGTATTGAATATGTACTTATGCACTTTATCTCTTATTAAGTTGCTTGTTGTGCGATAACCATGCTTCTGGGGACGCCATCAACTCTTTGTTGAATATCATGTGAGTTGCTATGCATGTCCGTCTTGTCTGAAGTAAGAGAGATCTACCACCTTAATGGTTAGAGCATGCATATTGTTAGAGAAGAACATTGGGCCGCTAACTAAAGCCATGAATCATGGTGGAAGTTTCAGTTTTGGACATATATCCTCAATCTCATATGAGAACACTAATTGTTGCCACATGCTTATGCATTAAAGAGGAGTTCATTATCTGTTGTCCATGTTGTCCCGGTATGGATGTCTAAGTTGAGAATAATCAAAAGCGAGAAATCCAAAATGCGAGCTTTCTCCTTAGACCTTTGTACAGGCGGCATGGAGGTACCCCTTTGTGACACTTGGTTAAAACATGTGTATTGCGATGATCCGGTAGTCCAAGCTAATTAGGACAAGGTGCGGGCACTATTAGTATACTATGCATGAGGCTTGCAACTTGTAAGATATAATTTACATAATACATATGCTTTATTACTACCGTTGACAAAATTGTTTCATGTTTTCAAAATAAAAGCTCTAGCACAAATATAGCAATCGATGCTTTCCTCTTTGAAGGACCTTTCTTTTACTTTTATTGTTGAGTCAGTTTACCTATCTCTCTCCACCTTAAGAAGCAAACACTTGTGTGAACTGTGCATTGATTCCTACATACTTGCATATTGCACTTGTTATATTACTTTACATTGACACTATCCATGAGATATACATGTTATAAGTTGAAAGCAACCGCTAAAACTTAATCTTCCTTTGTGTTGCTTCAATACCTTTACTTTGATTTATTGCTTTATGAGTTAACTCTTATGCAAGACTTATTGATGCTTGTCTTGAAGTACTATTCATGAAAAGTCTTTGCTTTATGATTCATTTGTTTACTCATGTCATTACCATTGTTTTGATCGCTGCATTCATTACATATGTTTACAATAGTATGATCAAGGTTATGATGACATGTCACTCCAGAAATTATCCTTGTTATCGTTTACCTGCTCGGGACGAGCAGAACTAAGCTTGGGGATGCTGATACGTCTCCGACGTATCGATAATTTCTTATGTTCCATTATTGATGATATCTACATGTTTTATACACATTATATGTCGTATTTACGCATTTTCCGGCACTAACCTATTAACAAGATGCCGAAGAGCCACCTTGCTGTTTTCTGCTGTTTTTGGTTTCAGAAATCCTAGTAAGGAAATATTCTCGGAATTGGACGAAATCAACGCCCAGGGTCCTATTTTTGCACGAAGCTTCCGAGACCGAGGGGAAGTGGGGCCACGAGGCGCCGCCACACTAGGCGGCGCGGCCCAGGCCTTGGCCGTGCGGCCCGCGTGTGGGGCCCTCGTGTGGCCCCCGCGTTGCCCTTACTTAAAGTCTTCGTCGCGAAACCCTCTGTACCGAGAGCCACGATACGGAAAACCTTCCAGAGACGCCGCCGCCGCCAATCCCATCTCGGGGATTCAGGAGATCGCCTCCGGCACCCTGCCGGAGAGGGGAATCATCTCCCGGAGGACTCTTCATCGCCATGATTGCCTCCGAAGTGATGAGTGAGTAGTTCACCCCTGGACTATGGGTCCATAGCAGTAGCTAGATGGTCGTCTTCTCCTAATTGTGCTTCATTGTTGGATCTTGTGAGCTGCCTAACATGATCAAGATCATCTATCTATAATACTATATGTTGTGTTTGTCGGGATCCGATGGATAGAGAATACTATGTTATGGTGATTATAAATCTATTACCTATGTGTTGTTTATGATCTTGCATGCTCTCCGTTATTAGTAGAGGCTCTGGCCAAGTTTTTGCTCTTAACTCCAAGAGGGAGTATTTTTGCTCGATAGTGGGTTCATGCCTCCATTAAATCTGGGACAGTGACAGAAAGTTCTAAGGTTGTGGATGTGCTGTTGCCACTAGGGATAAAACATTGATGCTATGTCTAAGGATGTAGTTGTTGATTACATTACGCACCATACTTAATGCAATTGTCTATTGCTTGCAACTTAATACTGGAAGGGGTTCGGATGATAACCTGAAGGTGGACTTTTTAGGCATAGATGCATGCTGGATGGCGGTCTATGTACTTTGTCATAATGCCCTGATTAAATCTCACTATATTTATCATATCATGTATGTGCATTGTTATGCCCTCTTTATTTGTCAATTGCCCGACTGTAATTTGTTCACCCAACATGCTTTTATCTTATGGGAGAGACACCTCTAGTGAACTGTGGACCCCGGTCCTATTCTTTACATCGCATACAATCTACTGCAATTGTTGTTTACTGTTTTCTTCGCAAACAATCATCTTCCACACAATACGGTTAATCCTTTGTTACAGCAAGCTGATACGTCTCCAACGTATCGATAATTTCTTATGTTCCATGCTACTTTATTGATGATACCTACATGTTTTATGCACATTATATGTCATATTTATGCATTTTCTGGAACTAACCTATTAACAAGATGCCGAAGAGCCAGTTGCTGTTTTCTGCTGTTTTTGGTTTCAGAAATCCTAGTAAAGAAATATTCTCGGAATTGGACGAAACTTTTGCCCAGGGTCCTATTTTTGCACGAAGCTTCCAGAAGACCGAAGAGATAACAGTGGGGCACGAGGCAGCCGGGAGGGTGGCCGGCGCGGCCCAAGCTGGCCGCGCCGACCTACCCCTGGGCCCCTCGTGTGGCCCCCGCGTTGACCCTCCGCCTACTTAAAGCTTCCGTCGCGAAACCCCCGTACCGAGAGCCACGATACGGAAAACCTTACAGAGACGCCGCCGCCGCGAATCCCATCTCGGGGGATTCAGGAGATCGCCTCCGGCACCCTGCCGGAGAGGGGATTCATCTCCCGGAGGACTCTACACCGCCATGGTCGCCTCCGGAGTGATGAGTGAGTAGTCCACCCCTAGACCATGGGTCCATAGCAGTAGCTAGATGGTCGTCTTCTCCTTGTTGTGCTTAATTGTTGGATCTTGTGAGCTGCCTAACATGATCAAGATCATCTATATGTAATTCTATATGTT
Source organism: Lolium multiflorum (assembly GCA_030979885.1). Taxonomy (NCBI): domain Eukaryota; kingdom Viridiplantae; phylum Streptophyta; class Magnoliopsida; order Poales; family Poaceae; genus Lolium; species Lolium multiflorum. Next base: position 212,273,567 of record CM061749.1, read on the forward strand.
GTGTTTGTCGGGATCCGATGGATAGAGAGTACTATGATTATGGTGATTATCAATCTATTGTTCATGTGTTGTTTATGATCTTGCATGCTCTCCGTTATTAGTAGAGGCTCTGGCCAAGTTTTTACTCTTAACTCCAAGAGGGGGTATTTATGCTCGATAGTGGGTTCATGCCTCCATTGAATCTGGGACAGTGACAGAAAGTTCTAAGGTTGTGGATGTGCTATTGCCACTAGGGATAAAACATTGATGCTATGTCTAAGGATGTAGTTGTTGATTACATTACGCACCATACTTAATGCAATTGTCTGTTGCTTTGCAACTTAATACTGGAGGGGGTTCGGATGATAACCTGAAGGTGGACTTTTTAGGCATAGATGCAGTTGGATGGCGGTCTATGTACTTTGTCGTAATGCCCAATTAAATCTCACTATATTTATCATATCATGTATATGCATTGTTATGCCTTTCTCTATTTGTCAATTGCCCGACCGTAATTTGTTCACCCAACATGCTTTTATCTTATGGGAGAGACACCTCTAGTGAACTGTGGACCCCGGTCCTATTCTTTACATAGCATACAATCTACTGCAATTGTGTTTACTGTTTTCTTTGCAAACATCTTCCACTCAATACGTTTAATCCTTTGTTACAGCAAGCCGGTGAGATTGACAACCTCACTTTCGTTGGGGCAAAGTACTTTGGTTGTGTTGTGCAGGTTCCGCGTTGGCGCCGGAATCCCTGGTGTTGCGCCGCATCACATTTCGCGACCATCAACCTTCAACGTGCTTCTTGGCTCCTACTGGTTCGATTAAACCTTGGTTTCTTTCTGAGGGAAAACTTGCTACTGTGCGCATCATACCTTCCTCTTGGGGTTCCCAACGAACGTGTGAGTTACACGCCATCAAGCTCTTTTTCGGCGCGTTGCCGGGGAGATCAAGACACGCTGCAAGGGGAGTCTCCACTTCTCAATCTCTTTACTTTGTTTTTGTCTTGCTTAATTTTATTTACTACTTTGTTTGCTGCACCTAAACAAAACACACACAAAAAATTAGTTGCTAGTTTTACTTTATTTACTGTCTTGCTCTCAATATCAAAAACACAAAAAAATTAGTTACTTGCATTTAGTTTACTTTCATTATCATGTCTAGTCCTGTACTTGTTTTTATTTTCACTAGTTAGGCTTAATGGAAAACAACAAAAAAATTAGAGATCTTTATAGTATTTATCTTGAATTAGGACATGATGTGTTTGAAGAGAAAATTAAAAAACCCATGGAACTTTGTTTGCAAAATAGTTGTAGCAAGGTTATTAGCATGAACTCTTTGAACACCATTATTGCTAAAGCTATGGAAGAATTTAAGCTTGGGGAAGCTGGTTGTGATATTTTTAGTCCCCCAAGCATGGAGGAGAAAATTTACTTTGATGATACTTTACCTCCTATATATGATGCTTGCAATGATGAATATGATATTTTCAGTCCACCTACTATTGAGGAGAAAATTAATTATGATTACAATATGCCTCCTATGTATGATGATTATGGTGATGAGAATAATAATGATAGCTATTTTATTGAATTTGCTCCCACTACAACTAATAAAATTGATTATGCTTATGAGGAGAGTAATAATTTTATGCATGTAGCTCATGACAAGAATGTTGTATGTGATAGTTATATTGTTGATTTTGTTCATGATGCTACTGAAAGTTATTATGAGAGAGGGAAACATGGTTATATGCATCTTAATAATATTAAGTTTCCCCTCTTTATGTTAAGAATCTTGAAATTGCACTTGTGTTGCTTTTCTATGCTTGCCACTTTGTTCTTCATGAATCTATTTGTGTACAAGATTCCTTTTCATAGGAAGTGGGTTAGGCTTAAATGTGTTTTGAATTTGCTTCTTGATGCTCTCTTTTGCTTCAACTCTTATTTGAGCCCATCTTAATGGCTATAAAGAAAGAACTTCTTGGGAGATAACCCATGTGTTTATTTTGCTACAGCAATTTTGTTTTATATTTGAGTCTTGGAAGTTGTTTACTACTGTAGCAACCTCTCCTTATCATGTTTTTGTGCCAAGTAAAGTTTCTATGTCAAAGTTGATGTTATATTTGGGATCGCTGCGCAGAAACAGCATTGCTGTCACGAATCTGGGCACAGTTCTCTGTAGGAAATTCGAAAAAATCTGCCAATTTACGAGTGTGATCCTCAGATATGTACGCAACTTTCATTAGTTTTGAGTTTTTCCATTTGAGCAAGTCTGGTGCCAGCTTTAAATTCGTCTTTACGGACTGTTCTGTTTTTGACAGATTCTGCCTTTTATTTCGCATTGCCTCTTTTGCTATGTTGGATTTATTTCTTTGATCCACTAATGTCCAGTAGCATTATGCAATGTCCAGAAGTGAAAATAATGATTGTGTCACCTCTGAATGTGTGAATTATTAATGATGCACTAACCCTCTAATGAGTTTGCTTGAAGTTTGGTGTGAAGGAAGTTTTCAAGGGTCAAGAGAGGAGTATGATATACTATGATCAAGAGGAGTGAAAGCTCTAAGCTTGGGGATGCCCCCGTGGTTCACCCCTGCATATTTTAAGAAGACTCAAGCGTCTAAGCTTGGGGATGCCCAAGGCATCCCCTTCTTCATCGACAACACCATCAGGTTCCTCCCCTGAAACTATATTTTTATTCAATCACATCTTGTATTCTTTGCTTGGAGCGTCGGTTTGTTTTTGTTTTTGTTTTTGTTTGAATAAGATGGATCCTAGCATTCACTTTGTGGGAGAGAGACACGCTCCGCTGTTGCATATGGACACATGTGTCCTTAGGCTTTACTCATAATGTTCAAGGCGAAGTTTCTTCTTCGTTAAATTGTTATATGGTTGGAATTGGAAAATGCTACATGTAGTAATTCTAAACTGTCTTGGATAATGTGATACTTGGCAATTGTTGTGCTCATGTTTAAGCTCTTGCATCATATACTTTGCACCCATTAATGAAGAAATACATAGAGCTTGCTAAAATTTGATTTGCATATTTGGTTTCTCTAGAGTCTAGATAATATCTAGTATTGAGTTTTGAACAACAAGGAAGACGGTGTAGAGTCTTATAATGTTTACAATATGTCTTTTATGTGAGTTTTGCTGCACTTGTTCATCCTTGAGTTTGCTTCAAATAACCTTGCTAGCCTAAACCTTGTATCGAGAGGGAATACTTCTCATGCATCCAAAATCCTTGAGCCAACTACTATGCCATTTGTGTCCACCATACCTACCTACTACATGGTATTTCTCCGCCATTCCAAAGTAAATTGCTTGAGTGCTACCTTTAAAATCCATCATCCACCTATGCAATATATAGCTCATGGGACAAAATAGCCTTAAAAACTATCGTAGTATTGAATATGTACTTATGCACTTTATATTTTATTAAGTTGCTTGTTGTGCGATAACCATGCTTCTGGGGAACGCCATCAACTATTGTTGAATATCATGTGAGTTGCTATGCATGTCCGTCTTGTCTGAAGGTCTATCATTTTAGTGGTTGGAGCATGCAAAATTGTTAGAGAAGAACATTGGGCCGCTAACTAAAGCCATGAACCATGGTGGAAGTTTCAGTTTTGGACATATATCCTCAATCTCATATGAGAATAATAACTTTGCTACATGCTTATGCATTTAAGAGGAGTCCATTATCTGTTGTCCATGTTGTCCCGGTATGGATGTCTAAGTTGAGAATAATCAAAAGCGAGAAATCCGAAATGCGAGCATTCTCCTTAGACCTTTGTACAGGCGGCATGGAGGTACCCCTTTGTGACACTTGGTTGAAACATGGCATGCAAAGATCCGGTAGTCCAAGCTAAGTAGGACGAGGTGCGGGCACTATTAGTATGCTATGCATGAGGCTTGCAACTTGTAAGATATAATTTACATAACTCATATGCTTTATTACTACCGTTGACAAAATTGTTTCATGTTTTCAAAATAAAAGCTCTAGCACAAATACAGCAATCGATGCTTTCCTCATTGAAGGACCATTCTTTTACTTTTATTGTTGAGTCAGTTTACCTATCTCCTTCCACCTTAAGAAGCAAACACTTGTGTGAACTGTGCATTGATTCCTACATACTTGCATATTGCACTTGTTATATTACTTTATGTTGACAATATCCATGAGATATACATGTTATAAGTTGAAAGCAACCGCTGAAACTTAATCTTCCTATGTGTTGCTTCAACACCTTTACTTTGATTTATTGCTTTATGAGTTAACTCTTATGCAAGACTTATTGATGCTTGTCTTGAAGTACTATTCATGAAAAGTCTTTGCTTTATGATTCAGTTGTTTACTCATGTCATTACCTTTGCTTTGATCGCTGCATTCATTACATATGTTTACAAATAGTATGATCAAGATTATGATGGCATGTCACTTCAGAAATTATCTTTGTTATCGTTTTACCTGCTCGGGACGAGCAGAACTAAGCTTGGGGATGCTGATACGTCTCCAACGTATCGATAATTTCTTATGTTCCATGCTACTTTATTGATGATACCTACATGTTTTATGCACATTATATGTCATATTTATGCATTTTCTGGAACTAACCTATTAACAAGATGCCGAAGAGCCAGTTGCTGTTTTCTGCTGTTTTTGGTTTCAGAAATCCTAGTAAAGAAATATTCTCGGAATTGGACGAAACTTTCGCCCAGGGTCCTATTTTTGCACAAAGCTTCCAGAAGACCGAAGAGATAACGAAGTGGGGCCACGAGAGCAGGGTGGCCGGCGCGGCCCAAGCCCTGGCCGCGCCGACCTACCCCCTGGGCCCCTCGTGTGGCCCCCGCGTTGACCCTCCGCCTACTTAAAGCTTCCGTCGCGAAACCCCCAGTCCGAGAGCCACGATACGGAAAACCTTCAGAGACGCCGCCGCCGCGAATCCCATCTCGGGGGATTCGGAGATCGCCTCCGGCACCCTGCCGGAGGGGATTCATCTCCGGAGGACTCTACACCGCCATGGTCGCCTCCGGAGTGATGAGTGAGTAGTCCACCCCTGGACCATGGGTCCATAGCAGTAGCTAGATGGTCGTCTTCTCCTTGTTGTGCTTAATTGTTGGATCTTGTGAGCTGCCTAACATGATCAAGATCATCTATATGTAATTCTATATGTTGTGTTTGTCGGGATCCGATGGATAGAGAGTACTATGATTATGGTGATTATCAATCTATTGTTCATGTGTTGTTTATGATCTTGCATGCTCTCCGTTATTAGTAGAGGCTCTGGCCAAGTTTTTACTCTTAACTCCAAGAGGGGTATTTATGCTCGATAGTGGGTTCATGCCTCCATTGAATCTGGGACAGTGACAGAAAGTTCTAAGGTTGTGGATGTGCTGTTGCCACTAGGGATAAAACATTGATGCTATGTCTAAGGATGTAGTTGTTGATTACATTACGCACCATACTTAATGCAATTGTCTGTTGCTTTGCAACTTAATACTGGAGGGGGTTCGGATGATAACCTGAAGGTGGACTTTTTAGGCATAGATGCAGTTGGATGGCGGTCTATGTACTTTGTCGTAATGCCCAATTAAATCTCACTATATTTATCATATCATGTATATGCATTGTTATGCCTTTCTCTATTTGTCAATTGCCCGACTGTAATTTGTTCACCCAACATGCTTTTATCTTATGGGAGAGACACCTCTAGTGAACTGTGGACCCCGGTCCTATTCTTTACATAGCATACAATCTACTGCAATTGTGTTTTACTGTTTTCTTTGCAAACATCTTCCACTCGATACGTTTAATCCTTTGTTACAGCAAGCCGGTGAGATTGACAACCTCACTGTTTCGTTGGGGCAAAGTACTTTGGTTGTGTTGTGCAGGTTCCGCGTTGGCGCCGGAATCCCTGGTGTTGCGCCGCATCACATTTCGCGACCATCAACCTTCAACGTGCTTCTTGGCTCCTCCTGGTTCGATTAAACCTTGGTTTCTTTCTGAGGGAAAACTTGCTACTGTGCGCATCATACCTTCCTCTTGGGGTTCCCAACGAACGTGTGAGTTACACGCCATCACAAGCCGATGAGATTGACAACCTCACTGTTTCGTTGGGGCAAAGTACTTTGGTTGTGTTGTGCAGGTTCCACGTTGGCGCCGGAATCCCTGGTGTTGCGCCGCATCACATTTCGCCACCATCAACCTTCAACGTGCTTCTTGGCTCCTCCTGGTTCGATTAAACCTTGGTTTCTTTCTGAGGGAAAACTTGCCACTATGCGCATCATACCTTCCTCTTGGGGTTCCCAACGGACGTGTACATCTACGCGCATCAACTGGTCATTGCCATCATGGAAACTGACCTAGTCGACGGTCCCACCCGTCAGTAGCAGTGGCTAGTGATACGTCTCCAACGTATCCATAATTTCTGATGTTCCATGCTTGTTTTATGACAATACCTACATGTTTTGTTCACACTTTATATCGTTTTGATGCGTTTTCCGGAACTAACCTATTGACGAGATGCCGAAGTGCCAGTTCCTCTTTTCTGCTGTTTTTGGTTTAAGAAATCCTAGTAAGGAAATATTCTCGGAATTGGACGAAATCAACGCCCAGCATCTTAGAAATCCACGAAGCTTCCAGAACTCCCGAGAGCCACCAGAGGAGAGCCACAGGGGGCCCACACATGGTGGCGGCGCGGCCCAGGGGGGGCGCGCCCCCCTGTTGTCTGGCTGCCTCGTCAGCCCTCCGAGGCTCCCCTTTCGCCTATAAAGTCTTCCTGACCTAAAACCTCGAGACGAATAAGCCACGGTACGAGAAAAGTTCCGAGCCGCCGCCATCGCGAAGCCAAGATCTGGGGGCAGGAGTCTCTGTTCCGGCACGCGCCGGGACGGGGAAGTGCCCCGGAAGGCTCCTTCATCGACACCACCGCCATCTTCATCACCGCTGCTGTCTCCCATGAGGAGGGAGTAGTTCTCCATCGAGGCTAAGGGCTGTACCGGTAGCTATGTGGTTAATCTCTCTCCTATGTACTTCAATACAATGATCTCATGAGCTGCTTTACATGATTGAGATCCATATGATGAGCTTTGTATCGCTACTAGTTATGTGCTACTCATGTGATGTTATTAAAGTAGTCTATTCCTCCTGCATGGTGTAAAGGTGCCAGTGTGTGCATCGTGTGGTTCTTGTCGTAGATTATGATCATAATCTCTTGTAGGTTATGGAGTTGATTATCGCTATGATAGTATTGATGTGATCTATTCCCCTTTCATAGTGTAATGGTGACAGTGTGTATGCTATGTTAGTTCTCGGTTTATTTTGCAAAGATCTATTATGCTCTGAGGTTATTTAAATATGAACATCGAATGTTGTGGAGCTTGTTAACTCCGGCATTGAGGTGCTTTTGTAGCCCTACACAATGAATGGTGTTTGTCATCCAACAAAGAGTGTATGTAGCACAAATGAGAGAAGTTATTATTTATTATGCGATCAATGTTGAGAGTGTCCACTAGTGAAAGTATGATCCCTAGGCCTTGTTTCCAATACTGCAAACACCGCTTACTTACTGTTCTGTTGCATGTTTACTTGCTGCCATATTTTATTCAGATTGCTATTACCACTCATATACATCCATACTACTTGTATTTCACTATCTCTTCGCCGAACTAGTGCACCTATACATCGACAAGTGTATTAGGTGTGTTGGGGACACAAGAGACTTCTTGTATCGTGATTGCAGGGTTGCTTGAGAGGGATATCTTTGACCTCTTCCTCCTGAGTTCGATAAACCTTGGGTGATCCACTTAAGGGAAAACTTGCTGCTGTTCTACAAACCTCTGCTCTTGGAGGCCCAACACTGTCTACAGGAAAGAAGCGTGAGTAGACATCAAGCTATTTTCTGGCGCCGTTGCCGGGGAGGAAAGGTAAAAGGTACTCACACTCCGGATCTCGGCTACTAAGCTATTTTCCGGCGCCGTTGTAAGTACTCGAAGCTATTTCCTTTAGATCCTGCAATTGCATCTTTTGGTTTCTTGTTTACACTAGTTAGGCATAATGGAAAGCAACAATGAGCTTCTTATTCTATTTCCTGAGTTAAGACATGGATTGTTTGCTGCGAAAATTAAAAAACCTATGGAATCTTATTTGCATGCTAGTAGCAATGATATTAGTATGAACGCTTTGAACACCATTGTTGTTAATGATATGGAAAATTCTAAGCTTGGGGAAGCTGGTTTTGATGAGCTTGATATTTTTAGTCCCCCAAGCATTGAGGAGAAAATTTTCTTTGATGATACTTTGCCTCCTATTTATGATGATTATAATGATAGTGGTCTTTTGGTACCGCCTACTATGGAGAGTAAATTTTATTATTATTATACTATGCCTCCTACACTTGATGAGAATAATAATGATAGCTACTTTGTTGAATTTGCTCCCACTACAACTAATAAAATTGATTATGCTTATGTGGAGAGTAATAATTTTATGCATGTGGCTCATGAAAAGAATGTTTTATGTGATACTTATATTGTTGAGTTTGTTCATGATGCTACTGAAAGTTATTATGAGAGAGGGAAACATGGTTATATGCATCTTAATAATATTAAGTTTCCCCTCTTTATGTTGAGAATCTTGAAATTGCGCTTGTGTTGCTTTTCTATGCTTGCCACTTTGTTCTTCATGAATTTATTTGTGTACAAGATTCCTTTTCATAGGAAGTGGGTTAGGCTTAAATGTGCTTTGAATTTTCTTCTTGATGTTCTCTCTTTGCTGCGACTCTCATCCTTATGAGAGCATCATCATTAAAATTGCTGAGCCCATCTTAATGGCTATAAAGAAAGAACTTCTTGGGAGATAACCCATGTGTTTATTTTACTACAGCAATTTCTGTTTTGTTGAGTCTTGAAAGTTGTTTACTGCTGTAGCAACCTCTCTTTATCATGTTTTTGTGCCAAGTAAAGTCTCTATGGTAAAGTTGATGCTAGATTTGGATTACTGCGCAGAAACAGATTTGCTGTCTGTCACGAATTCGCGCAGAAGTTTCTGTAGGTAACTCAGAAAAATCTGCAAATTTACGTGTGTGATCCTCAGATATGTACGCAACTTTCATTAGTTATGAGTTTTTCCATTTGAGTAAGTTAAGTGCCCCTGCCAAATTCGTCTTTACGGACTGTTCTGTTTTTGACAGATTCTGCCTTTTATTTCGCATTGCCGCTTTTGCTTTGTTGAATGGGTTTCTTTGTTCCATTAACTTTCAGAAGTTTTGTGCAATGTCCAGAAGTGTTAAGAATGATTGTGTCACCTCTGAACATGTGAATTTTTATTATGCACTAACCCTCTAATGAGTTTGCTTGAAGTTTGGTGTGGAGGAAGTTTTCAAGGGTCAAGAGAAGAGGATGATATACTATGATCAAGAAGAGTGAAAGGTCTAAGCTTGGGGATGCCCCGGTGGTTCATCCCTGCATATTTTAAGAAGACTCAAGCATCTAAGCTTGGGGATGCCCAAGGCATCCCCTTCTTCATCGACAACTTATCAGGTCACTTCTAGTGAAACTATATTTTTATTCCGTCACATCTTATGTACTTTACTTGGAGTGTCTGTGTGCTTTTATTTTCGTTTTGTTATTTTCATTCTCTGAATAAATTCATGCTCATGTGTGGGAGAGAGACACGCTCCGCTTTTTCATATGAACACTAGTGTTCTTCATTTTTACTTTTAATGTTCAAGGGCGAAAGTTGATTGCTTCACTTGTTGCTATTTGGTTGGAATCAGAAAATGCTTCATATGGTCTTGAATAATTTGATACTTGGCAATTTTGAGCTCTCATATATCATGTTTAAGCTCTTGCATCATGTAGTTAAAACTAGTAGTGGAGAACTACCGTAGAGCTTGTTAAAATTTTGTTTGCATGATTGGTCTCTCTAAGGTTTAGATATTTTCTGGTAAAAGTGTTTGAGCAACAAGGAAGACAGTGTAGAGTCTTATAATGCTTGCAATATGTTCTTATGTAAGTTTTGTTGTACCGGTTTATACTTGTGTTTGCTTCAAACAACCTTGCTAGCCAAAGCCTTGTACTGAGAGGAAATGCTTCTCGTGCATCCAAAACCTTGAGCCAAAACCTATGCCATTTGTGTCCACCATATCTACCTACTATGTGGTATTTCCTGCCATTCCAAGTAAATACTTCATGTGCTACCTTTAAACAATTCAAAAGCTATTATCTCTTATTTGTGTCAATGTTTTATAGCTCATGAGGAAGTATGTGGTGTTTTATCTTTCGATCTTGTCATTTACTTCTGACAGACTTTCACAATGGACTAGTGGCTCATCCGCTTATCCAATAATTTTGCAAAAAGAGCTGGCAATGGGGTTCCCAGCCCCAATTAATTAACTTGCATTAATAATTCTCTTCACATGTTTTGCTCTGATTTATCAGTAAGTGTCACACCCCAACTTTTGCAACCTTGTATAGTTGTCCAGAATGCAAAAATTAGGGGGAACAAAAACTTTTTCTAAAGACTAATTAGATGAATTGCCTTGATCTGTTTGTTATAATGAAATGCTTTGATCTGCTGGTAGATGAATTGTCTTGATTTGCTTGTTGAGTTTTGTCTTGAGCTACCTCAAAGAACAACACCTCTAGTGGTAAAATCATCCTTGAATTCAAAACTTGGGATCATCTACCCCTTAATACATCCCTCTCTTATACCCTAGTCAAAACCCCTAAGGCATCACAAATTTGGCTAAGTCCTAAAACTGTTATCAGGTCCCATTTTGGAGCCCCTGGATTAAGCTACCCCTTGCCATCCAAGGCAATGAATCTGGTCCTAAACCTACCTTATCATAAGCACTTCCCAACCATGTCCTTGTCTTGACCAAATACCTCTTATACTCATTTATCCTTGTCTGTTTTGAGGCCAAGTCAAAAATATGTTTTTGGCAGGCTTAAAAAGTTCAAACTTTGGCAGTTGATATCTAAGCACCCACAACTGTTATTAGTGACCTCAATGCATGGATCTCATCTATGCGACACCCTCTACAACTTCCACGTATTGCATGTCCCATAATACCCTTGCAACCTATATTTTCAACTTGATCTTACACCCTATCCATTGTTGCACCACTAGATCCCATTTTCAACTTTTATCTTTTGTTTATCTTTATTCCATGTTTAATCTCCACAAAACCAAGAGGGAAGATGGTAGCCACATTATGTAGCCACCCTCTACCCTTGAGGTCACTTCTCCCAAAATATTTTATTTGCCAAAAATCATATTTAAGATTCTTCTCTAATTTTCACTACAAAACTAATTCTAGTTTTAGCAAAGCTTTTCAATTTTATTTTCTCAAACAAAATAGGAAATGTGTGTGGTATGTCATATCACCTTATCTCCTCCCAAAAATATTTGCTTTATAATAATTCTCCTTGTTTTGTTTTCTAACAAAATGCATGATATGGTACTTATACCATTTCTTGTTTGTTTTTAAACATAAGAAAATCTACCTTGCTTTATAAAGTAAGTGGAAAGTTTTGAACTCCTATACTCCACCTAGTTTCTCTCAATATTTTCAAATTTATTTTCATTTCAAAAATTGCCATAGCCATAGGAGAGATCCCAACCTTATTTGTTGAGCCATTTTTACAAAATAACCTTTGAGTCCCAACTATACCTCTTTTTTTTTGACACCTAATAATGCTTATGCATTATTGCATGTGATCATGCTCACACCTCCTCTTCTCTCTCTTCATCCATATTTGGATATCACATATTTCAACTATCCACTTCCTTCTACCTTGATCAAACTCATCTCTAACCTTGCCATCATCCACACCATCACCTAGCTAATCAACTTTGCCCATCTTAGTCAATATTGTGGCTCATCTAGGAATGCACTAGAGGTGAGCCGGCCATGCATTGCATGTATGGCACTCTTACACCATGTTCCTTTCTCCCTCTCTCCTCTCTTGGTCAAATCATGGAAACCATGAATCTGCACCCTACCTGGCTCCTCTCAGCATCCCTACACCACCCCTCTAGCACCCCTTCCTCTTTCCTCTCTCTTTTCCTTCCCAATGCCATTGAATGGCATAGGTCTTGACCCAAACGCCCTAGACCTGCACCTCTATACCCCTAACCTTGTCTAACAGCTCTCCCTTGATTCCTGGAGACGTGTGATGCTTATCCCCCGAGCCCCAAGGCTCCCTATCCTCTCACTCGACCATGCCAACCCGGTGGTCACCCATTCTTGGTCAAGAAGGAAGCCAGCGTCCCAGCCCCCGAGGCTGCGCCAAGGAGACGTCCTGGCACCCCTTTCCTCGAGGTGCATGGTCCCGAGGAGAGCCCTGCCCCGCAAGAGCCTCTCCCGTGCTCGCCAAGAACGTGGTCACCCCGCACTGGCCGTGCCTGCGCGTTCCCGACCATCGTCACCTCTCCAGCAAATACCTATGTCGTAGGCCTGCAAGGCACCGTGCATAGACCCCAGCGCAATGATCCACTCCCTCCCGCATGCTCCCTCCTTCCATCGGTGCGTATCGAACACCTGCGTCCTGTCTTAAACGTAGCCTCACCGTGACCGATAGGGCACGCTACTCTTCCTCTCGTCAGTCGCACTGTGCTTGCCTCTCGACCCCCTTGCATGATGACACCGCCCATTCCACCCAATCGCTCGCGCTCACGCGACCCGACCTTGTGCACCATGAGCACGCCTCGGCTATAAAAGCCGGCCGAGCGACCCCAGCCTCTCGCTTCGCCCGATTGCACTCTCCTTCCCCTCACCCCACTCTTCTCACCATGCCAGACCTCACGAACAAACGCAGAGGGGCAGCTCTGGCCCGCTGCTCACCAGAGGAGCACCACCACCGTGGCTGCTGAGACGATGACGGGCAAGACGGATGCTCCCGTCACGCTCGTCTCTCCCTGCACCATCCTTCTCTCCATCCTCTTCCCGTCCTAACGCCCCTTTTTCGCTGCCCAGGTCCGCCGGGAGCGGCCGTCGTCGGCCCGAGGGAGAGGAGGCCGACGGGAGACGCTGCTCCTTGCGTCACGGAGGCAGCGGAAAAGGCCCTGGACGCGCGCGCCCTGGACCGCCCCGGCGCGCCACCGCCCCGCCACAACCTCGCCGTCGTCCAGCCGCCGCCGGCGATCTCCGCTGCAGGTGAGTCCCTGGAGCGCCCGCACCCGATCTACGTCCGCCGCGTGTGTGTGCATGCGTCGCGAGGAAGGCGACCCCGTGCGGCTGCGTGGCCTGCATGGCCACGTCGGCCATGCAAAGGCCTGGCCCGCCTGGGCCCCTTCTTTTTTTTTCTTTTTCTTTTCTCCCACCTGTCTACCTGGATAATCCACTGGGCCGGCCCAAATCGTCTCCACCCGCACGGCCCAGTGTTCTCCCGCCCTTTTCAATTCTTTTGAAAGTTGTATATTTCTGTTAATTGGTGAATAAAACCAGGGGCATTCAAACGTGAATAAATCGAGTTCTACAAACCCAAATTGAGTGAAACCAATTGCATTATTTCATAAATTTCATTATATTTCCAATTCCACTGGTCTCATATTTTTAGGATTTTTGGACGATTTTTAGTGTATTTAACCTGAACACTGTATTCTGATTAGTATTTCTACAGCCAAAATTTGGAAAATTAATATATTTGGATGAACCCAATTGTGTTAGTCTTGTTTTGTTACTGTCCATCTAGCAAAAATAATTTCAGTCTCTGTTCATGAATTTTTGTCTCGGGTTATGAGTATAGGTGTGTCACATGCTATGATAGAATTAAAATCCATTTGTTTTATCCAAAACCTTGCCACCCATTTTGTTTTAAAATTAGCCCAACCTTGATTTGTTACTGTTGCACAACTCCCCTGCATATTTCTTTTACATTTCATTTAAAAACTTGGATCTTGAGTTTGGTATTGATTGTATGTATTGTTTATTTTTGCGACGCTAGACACAAGCGAGGGAGAAGTTGAAGGGGAAGAATTTGGAGAAGGTTTTAAGGAGGACCAGGGACAAGCCAACTAAGGCAAGCCATCTCTTGATCTCTGATTGACGTGTCTCATATTGTTGTCACCTTATTATTACTCTTGTCTCTTGATCTTGTGTGTGTTAGTCTCTTTATCTTGTTGATGCATGCTTTGTCTTAAGCATGATGATCCTCTTGGTCATACTTCATGATCATCTTAGTAATTGTTGGTATACTTGTTGATCATGGCTATGCCATCCTACCTTGTTGAGTTACATGCTTACCTTAAGCATGTGACACTTCTTGTCGATTCACTCCTACAACCCTTGTGAGTGTAGTAGTAACAACATCATGATCTTGGTGTACTCTCATTTTGAGATGAGTATGCCTACCTACCTTAGGTATGTCAAATATCGTTGACCACCCTCACTTCTATTAGTGTTGGTTGGTTAACACCACAAATCTGAAAGTATTTTCCCTCTTATGTTGACAACATGCATGCTTACCCTAAGCATGTATGCCCCCTTGACCACCTATATTAGCATCTTCTTAGTGGCATGATGATTAACATCATGACCCTTGTTTAATCATACTACTTATGTTGTCCCTATGCATGCTTATCCTAAGTATGTATGATCCCCTTGACACCTCATTTATCACCTCCTTAGTGGTATGATGGTTGGCATCATGCCACTGTTGTCTCTTAGTTCTTACATGAAACCATAGGTTGGGAACCCCTTGGAAAAATACCTTGTTGAAAAGAATTTTTGGAAAACCTTGGGTAAGTTGGACTTACCTAAGTGTGTGTTTATGAAAGAAAAGGATCTTGGCAAAGATGGTTGGAAAGAGAATCTTGTTTTATGAAAACATTGGCGTCTAAGTATTCACCCGTGACAATTAACCCGCGCAACCACAGCTACTCCAACGTGGGCACGGAGCTTAGCTTGACGTTTGTTCTTCTTAGCATGAGGCACCGCACAACTATACAAGGGTACGGTTACCCCCGAGTCCGGGTTGTCATGGTTGGGACAATAGTATAACGGGAGGCCTTCGGGGCTGACCCGTCCGGAAGACACTATGGGTCTCCTGGCTTGGCGGTGGAGCCACGCTCAAAGGGAGGTGAGCTGCCACGGTGCCGGGGAGGTACATACTCCATAGGGTAGGACCTCGTGTTAAGTTGAAGGGGCGAAAGGCTATGTCCGGGTATCCGTCGTGGCATATGTTGTTATGCGGGGATGATGCCCACACGATAGGTATCCGGATAGTTGTGGGGAAAGTGTGCAAACTCTGCAGAGTAAAATCTATTCGAATAGCCGCGTCCGCGGTCATGGACGGTTGGAATGGCTGTTGCTTAGCCTGATGAGTTTTGGTTTACAAAATGGTTTGGCAAATGAAAGGAAAGAACTTGTTTTGGAGTACCGGAAGGGTACGGGAAAGGTTGTGTCGACCATATGGAGATGGTCGGGAAGGACAAATAAATTGGGTTACCCCATCCTAGTGTTTTATGTTGTGGAAATCTTTTGAAGTATCTTCTTCAACAAAGATATATAGATGTCATAGGATATCTTTTGAAGTATCTTCTTCAACAAAGATATAGAGATGTCATAGAAATGTCTTATCACCCTCTTAGTGTCCCCTTCAACTGTGATGTGGGATGCTATATCCACAAGAGAAACTTATTCTCTTTCACATGCTATATCCACAAGAGAAACTTATTCTCTTTCACATGCTATATCCACAAGAGAAACTTATTCTCTTTCACATGCTATATCCACAAGAGAAACTTATTCTCTTTCACATGCTATATCCACAAGAGAAACTGATTCTCTTTCACATGCTATATCCACCAGAGAAACTATTCTTCCTCTCTTGTCTTATTTAGTTAGAATTGTTATCACCTTCTTGATGGTTTGCGAGTACAATTCAAATGTACTCACGGCTTTGTCCCTGGCTATTTACTTGGCCAGACCTGGAGGACTTCGACAGATGAAGAAGGAGTTGACGACATCTATGCGAGCTAGGAACGTCTTCCCAGTCAGTTGCCTGTAGGGTTAAGGCAGATGACTTGGGCTCTACGCTGCTGAAGTGATTCTGCTACTCTGATGATTAGATTAGGCCCGTCGAGGCTGTTATGTAAAGATGGGTCATGTGACCTTATTGTAATTTTCTTATTTCGTTATGTAAAGGATGATGTAATTTGATATCAGTTCGGTTATGTGTTCACGGCACACTGATCATGGGAGCGTGAACTGTATACATAACAGGGTATTTCGGACAGCTAGTCCGGGGTCCCCACAGAGCTGGTATCAGAGCTATCCTGACTGTAGGAGACCTTAGTTAGCATGGACGTTAGTTAGGAAACAAATACTTGGGAAAAACTATTTACAAAACAAATTCTTTCTTTAGTCGGAAGCATAGCTTCTACTCCTCTTGTTTCTTCAAAACTTCTAAATTCTTATCTCTCCGCTTTATAGAAGTGTTTGAAAATTCTTACTCTATTGTCTCATCCACTTCAAACCTACATATTGGACGATGTCCCCAACTCAGACCGGAGACTCGAACTCAAAGATACATCAATCCCTCAGGAAGACTCATGAATCTCCAACGACAGCTATTGAAGATTGGAGGCCGACTTAGTGTGCACATAAAAGAATAATAAGATCATGTCTTTGGTTGTCACCAAAGTATGTCAAGGAGCTGACCTTGTTCCTCCGTGGACTTGCACTTTTGCAGTCGCCAGGGATCGAGTCCTCAATTCTTGACTAGTAATTTTTAGGCCAGCCACGAGAATATCTCGACTTCAGGAGCACCTCAACAGCTACCCCTTCGAAGACCTCACGTCCCTGGGATGTTGAGCAAGAAGACTACACAGTTTTATCCTCTACCTCAACATCGACGACTCAACACCAGGCCTGCGTCGCCACCAACTGCTACCAGGATCCAAGTTGAAGCCAATGTCAGCAAGATGAAGACGCCAACATATGTGACCAGCCCCAAACCAATAGGATGGATAGGACAAACTCAATCGCTTTGATTGAGCTACCCCTGCGTATTAGGCATCCCTAGATGCTTAGAGTGCCTTGTCTGGTGTGATGATTGCTTGTAGTTCCCTCGTGTGCTGCCTTGAGTGTTTTTATCTGTTTGTTGTGTGTATGATTGTCTTGGTCTTTAGGCCTGAAAAACACTCTTAGTGTGACAACCCAACATAGGAAGCCTCCCAAAGATGTTTTCACCCCACCTACCTCACCAATAAAATGCTAATTTCTAGTTAATTGAATAAGTTAACGAATGGCTCTAACTTTAACCTCGTTAGCAGTTGATTTTTCAACCATGAGGAAAACTAACTCAAAGCCCTATCTGCGCTAACTACCTTCAAGATCAGCTGAAGCATCTCTACTACGCCAAGGAAGCAGAAGCCAGTACCTTCAAGAGTGACCGCACCTCTGCGAGAAGACATACTAACTTGGTCTAACCCTGGAGCATCATCGCGTTAACCTCGAGGATATCTTCTTGGAACCACCCTCTAACACACCGTCTAACAAGCTGAACAATAGCGTCAAAGCCAAGCTACATCACATGGTTCATCTGGTCCTCATCAAGTGAAGCTCCTGAAGATACCTCAAGACTCAAGATTAGGTGTAGTTTACCTGCTCACTTCTTAACTGGTATAAGTCAGCACCGACCCTCAAGCTGAAGATTATCTTCGACGACCTTTGTTGCTGCTTCATAAGGATACCAACCAGGCGCTTCGTCGACTTACTAACTTACCGCGCGTTATATGGATTAGTAAACACTGTGAGTGCCTCTTGAAGCTTTGGACTACACATCACCCTCTGAAGATGTTCTACTCAAGACGAGAGATATCACTTCCTCGAAGCACCGACAAGACCCGTGCTAGAAGCTCTGAGTCTCTAGAACCCCCGTTGAACAATCTTAAGGGTGGAAGACTTCGTCTTCCACTAAAAATTTAAGCTAACTCTAAAAAGTTTTCGACTCTGTTAGGGCACCGTTGGATTGCACTACCTCCCCTAGAATCATGAACCCCGCTAGGATCCTTAAGAAAACTACAGATCCAACACCTGCTGGGAGTAGTCAACCTCTTCACGAAGCTTGCTCTCGGCCAGAATCTACCGTGTCTCTCAGAAGCTGAAGTTGCAACCCTCTCAACAACGGCACATCTACAGAAGAATGGAGTCTAACTTTAGTTAAACTTTACAACCCCTCTAGTTCTACGCTTAGTAATCTCGGGACGAGATTATTTTAAGGGTGGAAGATCTGTCACACCCCAACTTTTGCAACCTTGTATAGTTGTCCAGAATGCAAAAATTAGGGGGAAAAAAAACTTTTTCTAAAGACTAATTAGATGAATTTCCTTGATCTGTTTGTTATAATGAAATGCTTTGATCTGCTGGTAGATGAATTGTCTTGATTTGCTTGTTGAGTTTTGTCTTGAGCTACCTCAAAGAACAACACCTCTAGTGGTAAAATCATCCTTGAATTCAAAACTTGGGATCATCTACCCCTTAATACATCCCTCTCTTATACCCTAGTCAAAACCCCTAAGGCATCACAAATTTGGCTAAGTCCTAAAACTGTTATCAGGTCCCATTTTGGAGCCCCTGGATTAAGCTACCCCTTGCCATCCAAGGCAATGAATCTGGTCCTAAACCTACCTTATCATAAGCACTTCCCAACCATGTCCTTGTCTTGACCAAATACCTCTTATACTCATTTATCCTTGTCTGTTTTGAGGCCAAGTCAAAAATATGTTTTTGGCAGGCTTAAAAAGTTCAAACTTTGGCAGTTGATATCTAAGCACCCACAACTGTTATTAGTGACCTCAATGCATGGATCTCATCTATGCGACACCCTCTACAACTTCCACGTATTGCATGTCCCATAATACCCTTGCAACCTATATTTTCAACTTGATCTTACACCCTATCCATTGTTGCACCACTAGATCCCATTTTCAACTTTTATCTTTTGTTTATCTTTATTCCATGTTTAATCTCCACAAAACCAAGAGGGAAGATGGTAGCCACATTATGTAGCCACCCTCTACCCTTGAGGTCACTTCTCCCAAAATATTTTATTTGCCAAAAATCATATTTAAGATTCTTCTCTAATTTTCACTACAAAACTAATTCTAGTTTTAGCAAAGCTTTTCAATTTTATTTTCTCAAACAAAATAGGAAATGTGTGTGGTATGTCATATCACCTTATCTCCTCCCAAAAATATTTGCTTTATAATAATTCTCCTTGTTTTGTTTTCTAACAAAATGCATGATATGGTACTTATACCATTTCTTGTTTGTTTTTAAACATAAGAAAATCTACCTTGCTTTATAAAGTAAGTGGAAAGTTTTGAACTCCTATACTCCACCTAGTTTCTCTCAATATTTTCAAATTTATTTTCATTTCAAAAATTGCCATAGCCATAGGAGAGATCCCAACCTTATTTGTTGAGCCATTTTTACAAAATAACCTTTGAGTCCCAACTATACCTCTTTTTTTTGACACCTAATAATGCTTACGAATTATTGCATGTGATCATGCTCACACCTCCTCTTCTCTCTCTTTATCCATATTTGGATATCACATATTTCAACTATCCACTTCCTTCTACCTTGATCAAACTCATCTCTAACCTTGCCATCATCCACACCATCACCTAGCTAATCAACTTTGCCCATCTTAGTCAATATTGTGGCTCATCTAGGAATGCACTAGAGGTGAGCCGGCCATGCATTGCATGTATGGCACTCTTACACCATGTTCCTTTCTCCCTCTCTCCTCTCTTGGTCAAATCATGGAAACCATGAATCTGCACCCTACCTGGCTCCTCTCAGCATCCCTACACCACCCCTCTAGCACCCCTTCCTCTTTCCTCTCTCTTTTCCTTCCCAATGCCATTGAATGGCATAGGTCTTGACCCAACGCCCTAGACCTGCACCTCTATACCCCTAACCTTGTCTAACAGCTCTCCCTTGATTCCTGGAGACGTGTGATGCTTATCCCCCGAGCCCCAAGGCTCCCTATCCTCTCACTCGACCATGCCAACCCGGTGGTCACCCATTCTTGGTCAAGAAGGAAGCCAGCGTCCCAGCCCCCGAGGCTGCGCCAAGGAGACGTCCTAGCACCCCTTTCCTCGAGGTGCATGGTCCCGAGGAGAGCCCTGCCCCGCAAGAGCCTCTCCCGTGCTCGCCAAGAACGTGGTCACCCTGCACTGGCCGTGCCTGTGCGTTCCCGACTATCGTCGCCTCTCCAGCAAAGACCTATGTCGTAGGCCTGCAAGGCACCGTGCATAGACCCCAGCGCAATGATCGACTCCCTCCCGCATGCTCCCTCCTTCCATCGGTGCATATCGAACACCTGCGTCCTGTCTTAAACGTCGCCTCACCGTGACCGATATGGCACGCTACTCTTCCTCTCATTAGTCGCACTGTGCTTGCCTCTCGACCCCCTTGCATGATGACACCGCCCATTCCACCCAATCGCTCGCGCTCACGCGACCCGACCTTGTGCACCATGAGCACGCCTCGGCTATAAAAGCCGGCCGAGCGACCCCAGCCTCTCGCTTCGCCCGATTGCACTCTCCTTCCCCTCACCCCACTCTTCTCACCATGCCAGACCTCACGAACAAACGCAGAGGGGCAGCTCTGGCCCGCTGCTCACCGGAGGAGCACCACCACCGTGCCTGCTGAGACGATGACGGGCAAGACTGCGGACGCTCCCGTCACGCTCGTCTCTCCCCCTCTGCACCATCCTTCTCTCCATCCTCTTCCCGTCCTAACGCCCCTTTTTCGCTGCCCAGGTCCGCCGGGAGCGGCCGTCGTCGCCGGCCCGAGGGAGAGAGGCCGACGGGAGACGCTGCTCCTTGCGTCACGGAGGCGGAAAAAGCCTGGCCGCGCCCTGGACCGCCCCGGCGCGCCGCCCCGCCACAACCTCGCCGTCGTCCAGCCGCCGCGGCTCTCCGCTGCAGGTGAGTCCCTGGAGCGCCCGCACCCGATCTACGTCCGCCGCGCGTGTGTCGCATGCGTCGCGAGGAAGGCGACCCCGTGCGGCTGCGTGGCCTGCATGGCCACGTCGGCCATGCAAAGCCTGCCCGCCTGGGCCCCTTCTTTTTTCTTTTTCTTTTCTCCCTGTCTACCTGGATAATCCACTGGGCCGGCCCAAATCGTCTCCACCCGCACGGCCCAGTGTTCTCCCGCCCTTTTCAATTCTTTTGAAAGTTGTATATTTCTGTTAATTGGTGAATAAAACCAGGGGCATTCAAACGTGAATAAATCGAGTTCTACAAACCCAAATTGAGTGAAACCAATTGCATTATTTCATAAATTTCATTATATTTCCAATGCCACTGGTCTCACATTTTTACGATTTTTGTACGATTTTTAGTGTATTTAACATGAGCACTGTATTCTGATTAGTATTTCTACTGCCAAAATTTGGAAAATTAATATTTTTGGATGAATCCAATGGTGTTAGTCTTGTTTTGTTACTTTCCATCTAGGAAAAATAATTTCAGTCTCTGTTCATGAATTTTTGTCTCGGGTTATGAGTATAGGTGTGTCACATGCTATGATAGAATTAAAATCCATTTGTTTTATCCAAAACCTTGCCACCCATTTTGTTTTAAAATTAGCCCAACCTTGATTTGTTACTGTTGCACAACTCCCCTGCGTATTTCTTTTACATTTCATTTAAAAACTTGGATCTTGAGTTTGGTATTGATTGTATGTATTGTTTATTTTTGCGACGCTAGACACAAGCGAGGGAGAAGTTGAAGGGGAAGAATTTGGAGAAGGTTTTAAGGAGGACCAGGGACAAGCCAACTAAGGCAAGCCATCTCTTGATCTCTGATTGACGTGTCTCATATTGTTGTCACCTTATTATTACTCTTGTCTCTTGATCTTGTGTGTGTTAGTCTCTTTATCTTGTTGATGCATGCTTTGTCTTAAGCATGATGATCCTCTTGGTCATACTTCATGATCATCTTAGTAATTGTTGGTATACTTGTTGATCATGGCTATGCCATCCTACCTTGTTGAGTTACATGCTTACCTTAAGCATGTGACACTTCTTGTCGATTCACTCCTACAACCCTTGTGAGTGTAGTAGTAACAACATCATGATCTTGGTGTACTCTCATTTTGAGATGAGTATGCCTACCTACCTTAGGTATGTCAAATATCGTTGACCACCCTCACTTCTATTAGTGTTGGTTGGTTAACACCACAAATCTGAAAGTATTTTCCCTCTTATGTTGACAACATGCATGCTTACCCTAAGCATGTATGCCCCCTTGACCACCTATATTAGCATCTTCTTAGTGGCATGATGATTAACATCATGACCCTTGTTTAATCATACTACTTATGTTGTCCCTATGCATGCTTATCCTAAGTATGTATGATCCCCTTGACACCTCATTTATCACCTCCTTAGTGGTATGATGGTTGGCATCATGCCACTGTTGTCTCTTAGTTCTTACATGAAACCATAGGTTGGGAACCCCTTGGAAAAATACCTTGTTGAAAAGAATTTTTGGAAAACCTTGGGTAAGTTGGACTTACCTAAGTGTGTGTTTATGAAAGAAAAGGATCTTGGCAAAGATGGTTGGAAAGAGAATCTTGTTTTATGAAAACATTGGCGTCTAAGTATTCACCCGTGACAATTAACCCGCGCAACCACAGCTACTCCAACGTGGGCACGGAGCTTAGCTTGACGTTTGTTCTTCTTAGCATGAGGCACCGCACAACTATACAAGGGTACGGTTACCCCCGAGTCCGGGTTGTCATGGTTGGGACAATAGTATAACGGGAGGCCTTCGGGGCTGACCCGTCCGGAAGACACTATGGGTCTCCTGGCTTGGCGGTGGAGCCACGCTCAAAAGGAGGTGAGCTGCCACGGTGCCGGGGAGGTACATACTCCATAGGGTAGGACCTCGTGTTAAGTTGAAGGGGCGAAAGGCTATGTCCGGGTATCCGTCGTGGCATATGTTGTTATGCGGGGATGATGCCCACACGATAGGTATCCGGATAGTTGTGGGGAAAGTGTGCAAACTCTGCAGAGTAAAATCTATTCGAATAGCCGCGTCCGCGGTCATGGACGGTTGGAATGGCTGTTGCTTAGCCTGATGAGTTTTGGTTTACAAAATGGTTTGGCAAATGAAAGGAAAGAACTTGTTTTGAAGTACCGGAAGGGTACGGGAAAGGTTGTGTCGACCATATGGAGATGGTCGGGAAGGACAAATAAATTGGGTTACCCCATCCTAGTGTTTTATGTTGTGGAAATATTTTGAAGTATCTTCTTCAACAAAGATATATAGATGTCATAGGATATCTTTTGAAGTATCTTCTTCAACAAAGATATAGAGATGTCATAGAAATGTCTTATCACCCTCTTAGTGTCCCCTTCAACTGTGATGTGGGATGCTATATCCACAAGAGAAACTTATTCTCTTTCACATGCTATATCCACAAGAGAAACTTATTCTCTTTCACATGCTATATCCACAAGAGAAACTTATTCTCTTTCACATGCTATATCCACAAGAGAAACTTATTCTCTTTCACATGCTATATCCACAAGAGAAACTGATTCTCTTTCACATGCTATATCCACCAGAGAAACTATTCTTCCTCTCTTGTCTTCTTTAGTTAGAATTGTTATCACCTTCTTGATGGTTTGCGAGTACAATTCAAATGTACTCACGGCTTTGTCCCTGGCTATTTACTTGGCCAGACCTGGAGGACTTCGACAGATGAAGAAGGAGTTGACGACGTCTATGCGAGCTAGGAACGTCTTCCCAGTCAGTGTAGGGTTAAGGCAGATGACTTGGGCTCTACGCTTCTGAAGTGATTCCGCTACTCTGATGATTAGATTAGGCCCTTCGAGGCTATTATGTAAAGATGGGTCATGTGACCTTATTGTAATTTTCTTATTTCGTTTTGTAAAGGATGATGTAATTTGATATTAGTTCGGTTATGTGTTCACGGCACACTGATCATGGGAACGTGAACTGTATACATAACAGGGTATTTCGGACAGCTAGTCCGGGGTCCCCACAAGCAACTTAATTTTGCAAATAGACACTCCTCCATGGTATGTGAATGTTGGAAGGCACCCGAGGATTCGGTTAGCCATGGCTTGTGTAAGCAAAAGGTTGGGGGAGTGTCATCTAATAAATAAAACTAAAATACATGTGTAAACAAAAGAGAAGAGGGATGATCTACCTTGCTGATAGAGATAACGTCCTTCATGGGAGCCGCTCTTGAAAGTCTGGTTGATAAGGTAGTTAGAGTACCCATTACCATTCGTTGACAACAACAAACACCTCTCAAAATTTTACTTTTATGCTCTTTATATGATTTCAAAACTTGAAAAGCTCTAGCACATGATTTAATCCCTGCTTCCTCTGCGAAGGGCCTATCTTTTACTTTATGTTGAGTCAGTTTACCCATTTCCTTCCATCTTAGAAGCAAACACTTGTGTCAACTGTGCATTGATTCTTACATACTTGCTTATTTGCATTCATCATATTACTTTGTGTTGACAATTATCCATGAGATATGCATGTTGAAAGTTGAAAGCAACTGCTGAAACTTATATCTTCCTTTGTGTTGCTTCGATGCCTTTACTTTGAATTTATTGCTTTATGAGTTAACTCTTATGCAAGACTTATTGATGCTTGTCTTGAAAGTACTATTCATGAAAAGTTTTGCTATATGTTATCTATTTGTTAGCAAACTATAGATCATTGCTTTGAATCACTCCATTCATGTCATATGCTTTACAATAATGTTGATCAAGATTATGATGGTAGCATGTCACCTCAGAAATTATTTGTGTTATCGTTTACCTACTCGAGGGCGAGTAGGAACTAAGCTTGGGGATGCTGATACATCTCCAACGTATCCATAATTTCTGATGTTCCATGCTTGTTTTATGACAATACCTACATGTTTTGTTCACACTTTATATCGTTTTGATGCGTTTTCCGGAACTAACCTATTGACGAGATGCTGAAGTGCCAGTTCCTGTTTTCTGCTGTTTTCGGTTTCAGAAATCCTAGTAAGGAAATATTCTCGGAATTGGACGAAATCAACGCCCAGCATCTTAGAAATCCACGAAGCTTCCAGAACACCCGAGAGCCACCAGAGGAGAGCCACAGGGGCCCACACATGGTGGCGGCGCGGCCCAGGGGGGGCGCCCCCTGTTGTCTGGCGGCCTCGTAACCCCTCCGAGGCTCCCCTTTCGCCTATAAAGCCTCCCTGACCTAAAACCTCGAGACGAATAAGCCACGGTACGAGAAAAGTTCCAGAGCCGCCGCCATCGCGAAGCCAAGATCTGGGGGACAGGAGTCTCTGTTCCGGCACGCCGCCGGGACGGGGAAGTGCCCCCGGAAGGCTCCTTCATCGACACCACCGCCATCTTCATCACCGCTGCTGTCTCCCATGAGGAGGGAGTAGTTCTCCATCGAGGCTAAGGGCTGTACCGGTAGCTATGTGGTTAATCTCTCTCTATGTACTTCAATACAATGATCTCATGAGCTGCTTTACATGATTGAGATCCATATGATGAGCTTTGTATCGCTACTAGTTATGTGCTACTCATGTGATGTTATTAAAGTAGTCTATTCCTCCTGCATGGTGTAAAGGTGCCAGTGTGTGCATCGTGTGGTTCTTGTCGTAGATTATGATCATAATCTCTTGTAGGTTATGGAGTTGATTATCGCTATGATAGTATTGATGTGATCTATTCCCCCTTTCATAGTGTAATGGTGACAGTGTGTATGCTATGTTAGTTCTCGGTTTATTTTGCAAAGATCTATTATGCTCTAAGGTTATTTAAATATGAACATCGAATGTTGTGGAGCTTGTTAACTCCGGCATTGAGGTGCTCTTGTAGCCCTACACAATGAATGGTGTTTGTCATCCAACAAAGAGTGTATGTAGCACAAATGAGAGAAGTTATTATTTATTATGCGATCAATGTTGAGAGTGTCCACTAGTGAAAGTATGATCCCTAGGCCTTGTTTCCAATACTGCAAACACCGCTTACTTACTGTTCTGTTGCATGTTGATGTCTACGGGAGCTTCTATTCTTGTAGACAGTGTTGGGCCTCCAAGAGCAGAGGTTTGTAGAACAGCAGCAAGTTTCCCTTAAGTGGATTACCCAAGGTTTATCGAACTCGGGGAGGAAGAGGTCAAAGATATCCCTCTCAAGCAACCCTGTAATCACAAAGCAAGAAGTCTCTTGTGTCCCCAACACACCAAATACACTTGTCAGGTGTATAGGTGCACTAGTTCGGCGAAGAGATAGTGAAATACAAGTAATATGGATGTATATGAGTGGTAATAGCAATCTGAATAAAATATGGCAGCGAGTAAACATGCAACAAAACAGTAAACAAACGGAGATTCGATGCTTGGAAGCAAGGCCTAGGGATCCTGCTTTCACTAGTGGACACTCTCAACAATGATCACATAATAGGACTACTCTACACCCTTTTGTTGGATGATGAACACATTGCGTAGGATTACACGAACCCTCAATGCCGGAGTTAACAAGCTCCACAATTCAATGTTCATATTTAAATAACCTTAGAGTGCAAGATAGATCAACATAATTACACCAAGAACTAACATAGCATGCACACTATCACCATCACGCCATGAAGGAGGCATAGATCACGTCAATACTTATCATAGCAATAGTTAACTTCATAATCTACAAGAGATCACAATCATAGCCTACACCAAGTACTGCACGAGGCACACACTGTCACCATTACATAGTGCAGGAGGAATAGAGTACTTTAATAACATCACTAGAGTAGCACATAGATGATATTCAACTAGATCACATAAAGAGAGAGATGAACCACATAGCTACAGCGGAGCCCTCAGCCCCGGGGGTGAATTACTCCCTCCTCATCATGGGGACAGCGATGGCGGTGAAGATGGCGGTGAAGACGGTGGTGGAGATGACTCCGGGGCAATTCCCCGCCCGGCGGGCAGAGACTTCTGTCCCCCGAATCTTGATTTCACGATGGCGGCGACTCTGGAAGGTTTTCTCGGGTTTCGTCCTCCGTATCGGTGGTTTTAGGTCAGGGACGACTAAATAGGCGAAGAGACAGAGTCGGAGGGGCCACGGGGCTCCCTCCTCATAGGGTGGCGCGCCCACCCCCTTGGCCGCGCCGCCCTGTGGGGTGGGGCCCTCCTGGCTCCCCTCTGGCCCTTCTTCGGTGCTCTGGAAGCGTCCGGGAAAAATAGGATGTTGGGTCTTTATTTCGTCCGATTCCAAGAATATTTCCTTTCTAGGATTTCTGAAACCAAAAACAGCAGAAAACAGCAACTGGCCCTTCGGCATCTCGTCAATAGGTTAGTTCCGGAAAACGCATAATAATGACATATAATGTGTATAAAACATGTAGGTATCATCAATAAAGTAGCATGGAACATAAGAAATTATAGATACGTTTGAGACGTATCAAGCATCCCCAAGCTTAGTTCCTACTCGCCCTCGAGTAGGTAAACGATAACAATGATAATTTCTTAAGTGACATGCCATCATAACCTTGATCATACTATTGTAAAGCACATGAGATGAATGCAGAGATTCGAAGCAATGATGAAGATAATGAGTAAACAAATGAATCATATAACAAAGACTTTTCATGAATAATACTTTCAAGACAAGCATCAATAAGTCTTGCATAAGAGTTAACTCATAAGCAATAAATTCTTAGTAGAAAGCTTTGAAACAACACAAAGGAAGATATAAGTTTCAGCGGTTGCTTTCAACTTTAACATGTATATCTCATGGATAATTGTCAACACAAAGTAATATAACAAGTGCAATAGGTAAACATGTAAGAATCAATGCACACAATTTACACAAGTGTTTGCTTCTAAGATAGAAAGAATAGGTAAACTGACTCAACAATAAAGTAAAAGAATGGCCCTTCAAAGAGGAAAGCATCGATTGCTATATTTGTGCTAGAGCTTTGATTTTGAAAACATATAGAGAGCATAAAAGTAAAGTTTTGAGAGGTGTTTGTTGTTGTCAACGAATGGTAGTGGGCACTCTAACCCCCTTGCCAGACAAACCTTCAAAGAGCGGCTCCCATTTTATTTTATTTTTGGGTGGCACTCCTTCCAACCTTTCTTTCACAAACCATGGCTAACCGAATCCTCGGGTGCCTGCCAACAATCTCATACCATGAAGGAGTGCCTTTTTATTTTAGTTTTATTTAGATGACACTCCTCCCCACCTTTGCTTTCTCAAGCCATGGCTAACCGAATCCTTCGGGTGCCGTCCAACAATCACATACCATGGAGGAGTGTCTATTTTTGTTAATTAATTTGGGACTGGGAATCCCATTGCCAGCTCTTTTTGCAAAATTATTGGATAAGCGGATGAAGCCACTAGTCCATTGGTGAAAGTTGCCCAACAAGATTGAAAGATAAACACCACATACTTCCTCATGAGCTATTAAACATTGACACAAATCAGAGGTGATAAGTTTTGAATGGTTTAAAGGTAGCACTCAAGCAATTTACTTTGGAATGGCGGAGAAATACCATGTAGTAGGTAGGTATGGTGGACACAAATGGCATGAATATTGGCTCAAGTATTTGGATGCATGAGAAGTATTCCCTCTCTATACAAGGTTTAGGCTAGCAAGGTTATTTGAAGCAAACTCAAGTATAAAATGGTGCAGCAAGACTCACATATAAACATATTGTAAGCATTATAAGACTTTACATTGTCTCCTTGTTGTTCAAACACCTCAACCAGAAAATATCTAGACTTAGAGAGACCAATCATGCAAACCAAATTTTAACAAGCTCTATGTAATTATTCATTAATGGGTACAAGGTACATGATGCAAGAGCTTAAACAAGATCTATATGAGCACAACAATTTCCAAGTATCACATTATTCAAGACATTATACCAATTACTACATGTAGCATTTCCCGTTTCCAACCATATAACAATTAACGAAGCAGTTTCAACCTTCGCCATGAAAATTAAAAGCTAAGAACACATGTGTTCATACGAACCAGCGGAGCGTGTCTCTCTCCCAAACAATTATTTATTCAAACAAAAACAAAAACAAAAACATACAGACGCTCCAAGTAAAGTACATAAGATGTGATGGGATAAAAATATAGTTTCAAGAGAAGGAACCTGATAATTTGTCGATGAAGAAGGGGATGCCTTGGGCATCCCCAAGCTTAGATGCTTGAGTCTTCTTGAAATATGCAGGGATGAACCACCGGGGCATCCCCAAGCTTAGACTTTTCACTCTTCTTGATCGTAGTATATCATCCTCCTCTCTTGACCCTTGAAAACTTCCTCCACACCAAACTCAAAACAACTCATTAGAGGGTTAGTGCATAATCAAAAACTCACATGTTCAGAGGTGACACAATCATTCTTAACACTTCTGGACATTGCACAAAGCTTCTGAAAGTTAATGGAACAAAGAAATCCATCCAACACAGAAAAGAGGCAATGCGAAATAAAAGGCAGAATCTGTCAAAACAGAACAGTCTGTAAAGACGAATTTTAAAATGGCACCAGACTTGCTCAGATGAAAATGCTCAAATTGAATGAAAGTTGCGTACATATCTGAGGATCACTCACGTAAATTGGCATAATTTTCTGAGTTATCTACAGAGAATTAGGCCCAGATTCGTGACAGCAAGAAATATGTTTCTGCGCAGTAATCCAAATCTAGTATCAACCTTTCTATCAAAGACTTTACTTGGCACAACAATGCAATAAAAATAAGATAAGGAGAGTTTGCTACAGTAGTAACAACTTCCAAGACACAAATATAAAACAAAGGTACTGTAGCAAAATAACACATGGGTTATCTCCCAAGAAGTTCTTTCTTTATAGCCATTAAGATGGGCTTAGCAGTTTTAATGATGCACTCGCAAGAAATAAAAGTTGAGGCAAAAGAGAGCATTTGAGTCTAACACACTTCCTATGCAAAGGAATCTTGTACACAAATGAATTCATGAAGAACAAAGTGACAAGCATAAGAGGATAAAACACGAGTAACTTCAAGATTCTCAACATGAAGAGGGGAAACTTAATATTATTAAGATGCATATAACCATATTTCCCTCTCTCATAATAACTTTCAGTAGCATCATTGATGAAATCCACAATATACCCATCACTTAAAACATTCTTATCATGGTTCATATGCATAGAAATATCATTAATTTTGGCATAAGAAGAGTTATTCTCATTAATAGTAATTGGAGCAAGATTATTATCAAGAATTTGAACATGGTAAACAAGTTGCATATTAAAAGAATTGTTTTTGGTAATCCAATCATGACTATGACAAGTTTCATAAGGATAGTTATAACCTATATCATAGCATTCTTTATAATAATCATCAAAGATCGGAGGCACAGTGTCATCATAAGAAATAGAATAGTTATCTTTCACAGTCGATTTATCTATGACCATACCATCATTGTTATTAGAAGGAGATGTATCAAGAACATAATGACCAGTAGCAAAAGGATTTTCAAACACCTCTTCCCCAAGCTTAGAGCTTTCTATATCATTATGGGAGGAAGCATGGATAGCACTGACACTATGGCAATTATTATCATTTTCAGAATTAGTTTCCCAGAGATTTGTAATATCAAAAGTAGTGTGCTCATTCAAATCATGATCGCTAATGTATGTAAAGGGCATAGGAAGATCATCGTATTCAGATTCATTATCACAATAATCATTAGGAGCAACATACTTACGGTTACCTAGCGTTATCTCATTCACGCGGGGATACGCCGTTACCTCTTTCTTTTTATTCTCCTTCTTCTTCTTCTTCGTTCCCTTCTTCTTCTTCTTCTTCTTCTTCTTCTTCTTCTCTTCCTTCTCCTCGTTCCCTTCTTTAGGAGGAAGAGGCTTGAAGGGTGGCTTGTCCGCATAACCTGATTTTCTTTTAGAAACAATAGAAGAAACTTGGGAGGATCCCTCCTTTTCATTAATTAGTTGAAAACACACAGCGGTCCTATCATATTTTGGCAAGGTGTCATCTTCTAAAATATTTTGTATGTAAGTATTTGTATGGCTATTATCAATGCAATAAGAAAAACACCCATGCAGGACATCATCAATATCAAGATCACTCATATGTAACAAAGAGATTTTTCTTGAGAGCTCTTCACACCACAAAAATAAAGTAAGTTCATCATGCTGATTAGGAGTAATTTCATCATCACAATACAAATTTGCAGCACTCATTGGGTTCAAATTATCATTGGAGGGGCATTGAAAATTAAAATGACCCACTTCATGGCAAACTTCACAAATAAAAGGATAGAGGGCACAAACTTTTTTACCTAGATCATCTAGAGCCCTAGACCACTTCCTAGTTTTTTCATTCCTATGATGGATACAATATTCATCTTCGATTTGATTAATTCCACAAGGTCTATGCATTCCACAAAAATTAACATGCTTATAGGAAATAGCATTCTTAGGAGTTTGAGCATGCTTATTGCAATCATTAACAACAATGTCATTCTTCATGCAAGCCTCTTTAAAAGGTTCATGATACTTATCAAAATTCTTTTTAGGCAATTCTAAATGAGAAGCAAAGGCTTTATAAAGATTTGCAGCAACTTGAGAGTCAAGACCATAAGTAGCACTCATATCTCGAAATTTATCAGTATCCATAAAAGTTTCAATGCATTCATAATCATAATTTATACCTGACTCTTCACCTTTGTTGTTCTCCCAATCTTCAGCGTTCTCCTGAATCCGATTAAGAAGGTCCCATTTAAACTCTTCTTTATTGCGTGTGAATGATCCAGAACAAGAAGTATCCAGCAAGGTTTTATCCTGAAAAGAAAGTCTTGCATAAAAATTATCAATGATGACATTACCAGGAAACTCATGATTGGGGCATTTGAGCATTAAGGACTTCAATCTCTCCCATGCTTGGGCAATATTCTCTCCATCATGAGGCCAAAAATTATATATACGGTTTCGATCTTTGTGAATTTCACTTGGAGGATAGAACTTGGAATAAAATAGAGGCACAATATCCTTCCAATCAAGAGAGCGCCCGTCCTTCAATAGTTTATACCAATGCGCCGCTTCACCAGATAGCGACATAACAAATAATTTCTTCCTAACTTCATCCATTGAAATACCTGCACACTTGAATAACCCGCATAATTCATGCAAAAACAGTAAATGATCTTCAGGATGAACAGTTCCATCCCCTTCATAGCGGTTATCCATAACACGTTCAATAATTTTCATAGGTATCTTGTAAGGAATACTTTCAGCAGGTGGATTTAAAATATCAGAAGCATCATTAGAGTTATCGCATATGGGAGATAAAATATTATCAGAGCAAATTTTCTCCCCTAAAGATGGGAAGCTAAAAAGATCACAAAAACCAGCTTCCCCAAGCTTAGACTTCTTCATAGCATTAGCAGTAATTGCATTCATACTAATAACATTGCTACTATCATGTAAATAAGGTTCCATAGGTTTTTTAATTTTCGCATCAAACAATTCTAAATTAGGAAAAAGATTAAAAAGCTCACCAATTTTTTTGTTGTTTTCCATTATGCCTAACTAGTGAAAATAAAAACAAGAAACAAAAAGATGCAATTGCAGGATCTAAAGGAAATAGCTTCGAGTACTTACAACGGCGCCGGAAAATAACTTAGTAGCCGAGATCCGGAGTGTGAGTACCTTTTACCTTTCCTCCCCGGCAACGGCGCCAGAAAAGTGCTTGATGTCTACGGGAGCTTCTATTCTTGTAGACAGTGTTGGGCCTCCAAGAGCAGAGGTTTGTAGAACAGCAAGTTTCCCTTAAGTGGATTACCCAAGGTTTATCGAACTCAGGGAGGAAGAGGTCAAAGATATCCCTCTCAAGCAACCCTGTAATCACAAAGCAAGAAGTCTCTTGTGTCCCCAACACACCAAATACACTTGTCAGTTGTATAGGTGCACTAGTTCGGCGAAGAGATAGTGAAATACAAGTAATATGGATGTATATGAGTGGTAATAGCAATCTGAATAAAATATGGCAGCGAGTAAACATGCAACAAAACAGTAAACAAACGGAGATTCGATGCTTGGAAGCAAGGCCTAGGGATCCTGCTTTCACTAGTGGACACTCTCAACAATGATCACATAATAGGACTACTCTACACCCTTTTGTTGGATGATGAACACATTGCGTAGGATTACACGAACCCTCAATGCCGGAGTTAACAAGCTCCACAATTCAATGTTCATATTTAAATAACCTTAGAGTGCAAGATAGATCAACATAATTACACCAAGAACTAACATAGCATGCACACTATCACCATCACGCCATGAAGGAGGCATAGATCACGTCAATACTTATCATAGCAATAGTTAACTTCATAATCTACAAGAGATCACAATCATAGCCTACACCAAGTACTGCACGAGGCACACACTGTCACCATTACATAGTGCAGGAGGAATAGAGTACTTTAATAACATCACTAGAGTAGCACATAGATGATATTCAACTAGATCACATAAAGAGAGAGATGAACCACATAGCTACAGCGGAGCCCTCAGCCCCGGGGGTGAATTACTCCCTCCTCATCATGGGGACAGCGATGGCGGTGAAGATGGCGGTGAAGACGGCGGTGGAGATGACTCCGGGGGCAATTCCCGGCGTGCCGGAACAGAGACTTCTGTCCCCCGAATCTTGATTTCGCGATGGCGGCGGCTCTGGAAGGTTTTCTCGGGTTTCGTCCTCCGTATCGGTGTTTTTAGGTCAGGGACGACTAAATAGGCGAAGAGACGGAGTCGGAGGGGCCACGGGGCTCCCTCCTCATAGGGGGGCGCGCCCACCCCCTTGGCCGCGCCGCCCTGTGGGGTGGGGCCCTCCTGGCTCCCCTCTGGCCCTTCTTCGGTGCTCTGGAAGCGTCCGGGAAAAATAGGATGTTGGGTCTTTATTTCGTCCGATTCCAAGAATATTTCCTTTCTAGGATTTCTGAAACCAAAAACAGCAGAAAACAGCAACTGGCCCTTCGGCATCTCGTCAATAGGTTAGTTCCGGAAAACGCATAATAATGACATATAATGTGTATAAAACATGTAGGTATCATCAATAAAGTAGCATGGAACATAAGAAATTATAGATACGTTTGAGACGTATCATGTTTACTCGCCATATTTTATTCAGATTGCTATTACCACTCATATACATCCATACTACTTGTATTTCACTATCTCTTCGCCGAACTAGTGCACCTATACATCTGACAAGTGTATTAGGTGTGTTGGGGACACAAGAGACTTCTTGTATCGTGATTGCAGGGTTGCTTGAGAGGGATATCTTTGACCTCTTCCTCCCTGAGTTCGATAAACCTTGGGTGATCAACTTAAGGGAAAACTTGCTGTTCTACAAACCTCTGCTCTTGGAGGCCCAACACTGTCTACAGGAAAATAAGCGTGAGTAGACATCAAGCTATTTTCTGGCGCCGTTGCCGGGGAGGAAAGGTAAAAGGTACTCACACTCCGGATCTCGGCTACTAAGCTATTTTCCGGCGCCGTTGTAAGTACTTGAAGCTATTTCCTTTAGATCCTGCAATTGCATCTTTTGGTTTCTTGTTTACACTAGTTAGGCATAATGGAAAGCAACAGTGAGCTTCTTATTCTATTTCCTGAGTTAAGACATGGATTGTTTGCTGCGAAAATTAAAAAACCTATGGAATCTTATTTGCATGCTAGTAGCAATGATATTATTATGAACGCTTTGAACACCATTGTTATTAATGATATGGAAAATTCTAAGCTTGGGGAAGCTGGTTTTGATGAGCTTGATATTTTTAGTCCCCCAAGCATTGAGGAGAAAATTTTCTTTGATGATACTTTGCCTCCTATTTATGATGATTATAATGATAGTGGTCTTTTGGTGCCGCCTACTATGGAGAGTAAATTTTATTATGATTATACTATGCCTCCTACACTTGATGAGAATAATAATGATAGCTACTTTGTTGAATTTGCTCCCACTACAACTAATAAAATTGATTATGCTTATGTGGAGAGTAATAATTTTATGCATGTGGCTCATGACAAGAATGTTTTATGTGATACTTATATTGTTGAGTTTGTTCATGATGCTACTGAAAGTTATTATGAGAGAGGGAAACATGGTTATATGCATCTTAATAATATTAAGTTTCCCCTCTTTATGTTGAGAATCTTGAAATTGCGCTTGTGTTGTTTTTCTATGCTTGCCACTTTGTTCTTCATGAATTTATTTGTGTACAAGATTCCTTTTCATAGGAAGTGGGTTAGGCTTAAATGTGCTTTGAATTTGCTTCTTGATGTTCTCTCTTTGCTGCGACTCTCATCCTTATGAGAGCATCATCATTAAAATTGCTGAGCCCATCTTAATGGCTATAAAGAAAGAACTTCTTGGGAGATAACCCATGTGTTTATTTTACTACAGCAATTTTTGTTTTTTTGAGTCTTGGAAGTTGTTTACTACTGTAGCAACCTCTCTTTATCATGTTTTTGTGCCAAGTAAAGTCTCTATGGTAAAGTTGATGCTAGATTTGGATTACTGCGCAGAAACAGATTTGCTGTCTGTCACGAATTCGTGCAGAAGTTTCTGTAGGTAACTCAGAAAAATCTGCAAATTTACGTGTGTGATCCTCAGATATGTACGCAACTTTCATTAGTTTTGAGTTTTTCCATTTGAGCAAGTTAAGTGCCCCTGCCAAATTCGTCTTTACGGACTGTTCTGTTTTTGATAGATTCTGTCTTTTATTTCGCATTGCTGCTTTTGCTTTGTTGAATGGGTTTCTTTGTTCCATTAACTTTCAGAAGTTTTGTGCAATTTCCAGAAGTGTTAAGAATGATTGTGTCACCTCTGAACATGTGAATTTTTATTATGCACTAACCCTCTAATGAGTTTGCTTGAAGTTTGGTGTGGAGGAAGTTTTCAAGGGTCAAGAGAAGAGGATGATATACTATGATCAAGAAGAGTGAAAGGTCTAAGCTTGGGGATGCCCCGGTGGTTCATCCCTGCATATTTTAAGAAGACTCAAGCATCTAAGCTTGGGGATGCCCAAGGCATCCCCTTCTTCATCGACAACTTATCAGGTCACTTCTAGTGAAACTATATTTTTATTCCGTCACATCTTATGTACTTTACTTGGAGCGTCTGTGTGCTTTTATTTTTGTTTTGTTATTTTCATTCTCTGAATAAATTCATGCTCATGTGTGGGAGAGAGACACGCTCCGCTTTTTCATATGAACACTAGTGTTCTTCATTTTTACTTTTAATGTTCAAGGGCGAAAGTTGATCGCTTCACTTGTTGCTATTTGGTTGGAATCAGAAAATGCTTCATATGGTCTTGAATAATTTGATACTTGGCAATTGTTTTGAGCTCTCATATATCATGTTTAAGCTCTTGCATCATGTAGTTAAATCTAGTAGTGGAGAACTACCGTAGAGCTTGTTAAAATTTGGTTTGCATGATTGGTCTCTCTAAGGTCTAGATATTTTCTGGTAAAAGTGTTTGAGCAACAAGGAAGACAGTGTAGAGTCTTATAATGCTTGCAATATGTTCTTATGTAAGTTTTGCTGTACTGGTTTATACTTGTGTTTGCTTCAAACAACCTTGCTAGCCAAAGCCTTGTACTGAGAGGAAATGCTTCTCGTGCATCCAAAACCTTGAGCCAAAACCTATGCCATTTGTATCCACCATATCTACCTACTATGTGGTATTTCCTGCCATTCCAAGTAAATACTTCATGTGCTACCTTTAAACAATTCAAAAGCTATTATCTCTTATTTGTGTCAATGTTTTATAGCTCATGAGGAAGTATGTGGTGTTTTATCTTTCGATCTTGTCATTTACTTCTGACAGACTTTCACAATGGACTAGTGGCTCATCCGCTTATCCAATAATTTTGCAAAAAGAGCTGGCAATGGGGTTCCCAGCCCCAATTAATTAACTTGCATTAATAATTCTCTTCACATGTTTTGCTCTGATTTATCAGTAAGCAACTTAATTTTGCAAATAGACACTCCTCCATGGTATGTGAATGTTGGAAGGCACCCGAGGATTCGGTTAGCCATGGCTTGTGTAAGCAAAAGGTTGGGCGGAGTGTCATCTAATAAATAAAACTAAAATACATGTGTAAACAAAAGAGAAGAGGGATGATCTACCTTGTTGATAGAGATAACGTCCTTCATGGGAGCCGCTCTTGAAAGTCCGGTTGATAAGGTAGTTAGAGTACCCATTACCATTCGTTGACAACAACAAACACCTCTCAAAATTTTCCTTTTATGCTCTCTATATGATTTCAAAACTTGAAAAGCTCTAGCACATGATTTAATCCCTGCTTCCCTCTGCGAAGGGCCTATCTTTTACTTTATGTTGAGTCAGTTTACCCATTTCCTTCCATCTTAGAAGCAAACACTTGTGTCAACTGTGCATTGATTCTTACATACTTGCTTATTTGCATTCATCATATTACTCTGTGTTGACAATTATCCATGAGATATGCATGTTGAAAGTTGAAAGCAACTGCTGAAACTTATATCTTCCTTTGTGTTGCTTCGATGCCTTTACTTTGAATTTATTGCTTCATGAGTTAACTCTTATGCAAGACTTATTGATGCTTGTCTTGAAAGTACTATTCATGAAAAGTTTTGCTATATGTTATCTATTTGTTAGCAAACTATAGATCATTGCTTTGAATCACTCCATTCATGTCATATGCTTTACAATAATGTTGATCAAGATTATGATGGTAGCATGTCACCTCAGAAATTATTTGTGTTATCGTTTACCTACTCGAGGGCGAGTAGGAACTAAGCTTGGGGATGCTGATACGTCTCCAACGTATCCATAATTTCCGATGTTCCATGCTTGTTTTATGACAATACCTACATGTTTTGTTCACACTTTATATTGTTTTGATGCGTTTTCCGGAACTAACCTATTGACGAGATGCCGAGTGCCAGTTCCTGTTTTCTGCTGTTTTGGTTTCAGAAATCCTAGTAAGGAAATATTCTCGGAATTGGACGAAATCAACGCCCACATCTTAGAAATCCACGAAGCTTCCAACAGAGAGCCACTAGAGGAGAGCCAGGAGCCCACACAGTGGCGGCGCGGCCCGGGGCGCGCCCCCACCGGCGGCCTCGTAACCCCCCGAGGCTCCCCTTTCGCCTATAAAGCCTCCCTGACCTAAAACCTCGAGACGAATAAGCCACGGTACGAGAAAAGTTCCAGCCGCCGCCGCCATCGCGAAGCCAAGATCTGGGGGACATGAGTCTCTGTTCCGGCACGCCGCCGGGACGGGGAAGTGCCCCGGAAGGCTCCTTCATCGACACCACCGCCATCTTCATCACCGCTGCTGTCTCCCATGAGGAGGGAGTAGTTCTCCATCGAGGCTAAGGGCTGTATCGGTAGCTATGTGGTTAATCTCTCTCCTATGTACTTCAATACAATGATCTCATGAGCTGCTTTACATGATTGAGATCCATATGATGAGCTTTGTATCGCTACTAGTTATGTGCTACTCATGTGATGTTATTAAAGTAGTCTATTCCTCCTGCATGGTGTAAATGTGCCAGTGTGTGCATCGTGTGGTTCTTGTTCGTAGATTATGATCATAATCTCTTGTAGGTTATGGAGTTGATTATCGCTATGATAGTATTGATGTGATCTATTCCCCCTTTCATAGTGTAATGGTGACAGTGTGTATGCTATGTTAGTTCTCGGTTTATTTTGCAAAGATCTATTATGCTCTAAGGTTATTTAAATATGAACATCGAATGTTGTGGAGCTTGTTAACTCCGGCATTGAGGTGCTCTTGTAGCCCTACACAATGAATGGTGTTTGTCATCCAACAAAGAGTGTATGTAGCACAAATGAGAGAAGTTATTATTTATTATGCGATCAATGTTGAGAGTGTCCACTAGTGAAAGTATGATCCCTAGGCCTTGTTTCCAATACTGCAAACACCGCTTACTTACTGTTCTGTTGCATGTTTACTTGCTGCCATATTTTATTCAGATTGCTATTACCACTCATATACATCCATACTACTTGTATTTCACTATCTCTTCGCCGAACTAGTGCACCTATACATCTGACAAGTGTATTAGGTGTGTTGGGGACACAAGAGACTTCTTGTATCGTGATTGCAGGGTTGCTTGAGAGGGATATCTTTGACCTCTTCCTCCCTGAGTTCGATAAATCTTGGGTGATCCACTTAAGGGAAAACTTGCTGCTGTTCTACAAACCTCTGCTCTTGGAGGCCCAACACTGTCTACAGGAAAAGAAGCGTGAGTAGACATCAGCTAGGTTTAGATCGGTACGTTTGGTATTTCTATTTAATTCAATATCCAGAAAAATGCTAAAAATTTGCCAAAATAAATGTAATTCAATTGAACTCAGAAAAATACAAATAAGATATCAAAATGCTCACAAAAATAAAATCTATCCAATTAAAATATAATATGAAAATATTTTCTAAAATAAAAATTCAATTGTTTAACCTTTATTATTTATGCCTTTGCTTTTATCCTAAATACAATTAAAATTCAACAATTAGTTAATTTCATAAATAAATAATAACCATTTAAGAAATAAATAAAACACTAAAAGTAATTTTCTTTCATCATGTTATCATTATCTTAAATATTAGTGGTATTTTAAAAAACCTAAATTGCACTTTATCATTTTCTTTAAATAATAAGAAAAATAGAAAAATGATAAAAAGTATTATTATTAAGGTATTAATGAATTCAACTTTATTACCCAATTATTATTCTAAGAATTGTATCACAATTTGGAAATCCTAGTTCAAATATGCGTAAAGACCTTAACCCTATTATTTTATGTGAAAACCCTAAATTGTTTTCAACTCTAAAACCCTAGCGGTTTATAACATGTGATCATAGGAACTTAACTTTAGTTATCGATCTAGACTAAGCAAATAAAAAATGCTCATATTTTATTAAGATATTATCAACTCAAATGCAATTTAAGTTATCATTTCATGCTTTCACTTTTGACTAATACCTTATATGACCAACTAGTACCACCTAGGTGTAAACCCTAACTTGTTACCCTCATGTTAGCACCATTGATCATCATTCCTTAATATCACACCATTAGGATCATACCTTAAGTAGCAAACCCTATGTATTAATTCACTTTAGATGCTAATGCTACACTAAACCATGTGACTACTAGATAATTATGAACCATCTTGTTTTAGATTCATTTCTTACTATCCAAGGAACTAATTTAGGAATCCTAGTAAACCTTAGAAGCACATAGATCCTATTGGTAGTAGTTCTTGTTCTTTATTAATTAACATGTTCTTCAAAAGTTATTCTTTTGAAATATATAACAAGTAATCGTCAACCATGCCCTATAGGACTTAGAACTGACAACTAATCTTTACATGTTATGCAACCATTATTCCTTTGTGTGTATGATTGCATGATGCATTACACCACTTGTTTATGATGCTAAGATAACCAAACCTTAATAAGAACCTTGTTTAGAAAACCACTCTAAAGGTGCAACACACCCTAAAGAAATCTGAAAACTCACCAATCCTAAATCATCGGGGTTAGCTTACGCTTAGGGTGATTGCGTTCCATATTATGCATTATAGCATCTTTGCCAGTTCTTTAAACATTGGTCTTACTGAACGATGAAGCTATTTCAGAATTTGTAATTATCGTATCAAAGTCCCTGTCTGCATAATCTTGCAGTCAAGAAAGGCAAGTTCATCGCTTGCTCATGTCATTTGATTATTTTTATCAAATTATATGCAAAGTACTATACTTATCACTCCTGCATTGAAAATAAAAATATTATTTTACAATTATGAATATGACTATGTGGTGGGCAATGGAACCATGGTTTGAGATGATGGTGGAGGTTCCATTGCAACTGGGAAAGTATTCACATAGGATTAACAACAAATGTCGTCCAGTGATTCTAGCGCCGTATATTACGTGTTAACCATAAGATCTATAATGGCTCTTGGGAAGTCAGTTGTATCTTCTTCCTTTCGCATATCAATGGATGCCTATTTGTCGGCGTTGTGGGGTGCTGCTGGTCCCACAGTAAGGTTGAGAGGACAATAAGCTCTCCGGTCCCAGGTGGGCGTCATTGTGCAATAGGGTCTATGATGGATTGTATCATGGCCAATGATCAAGCGCTCTAGATAAGTAAGCGATCGAGGGCCCTCTGAATACAAAAGGGTGGGTATGAGGGGTCGCGGAGAAGGCAGTGACTGGCTTGGATCTTATACTGGGCCTCACACCAAGGAAGTGTGGACGGAGTCTATAGCCTGGCTGGTAACAAGGACAAGATCTCTTATGGGTAAAGTAACACATCTCTGCAGAGTGTATTGAATTGTGACCTGTCACTCCCTATTTCGGGAAGGAACTACAAACGCGGCAGGAAGGGAACTCCATGAAGTTCTGGTCAACCTGTGAAGACTGACGGACATAGTTTTCAGAATAAAATAAACCGTTTGAAGAAATGTTTACGAAAACTTGCATTCGCCTATGACTTTTTTGGTCTATGGTTGTAGCTAGTGCATAATACATATATTTCCTATAATGAACTTGCTGAGTACGCTCGTACTCATCCCTCTTCGAATCCCCTACTTAGTTATGGAGTCACCGAAGGAGAAACTACCGTGGAACTCGCAGACAAAGGAATCAATTACAACAACATGGAGAACCCAATCAATCAAGTAAATGGAATCAACTTCTGCATCAGCTAGAGTGGAAACCTAGACTAGTAATAGAAGGGAACCATTTCCCTAATCCTAGCACCTAAGTAGCTAGAGTTGTATAGTAAGCCAAGTAGCCCTAAGAGCTAGAGTTAGCCATAAGTTATACTATGAGTAGTTCTTTTGAAGCTTTATTTGCAGTTTTACCTCACTGTAAAGTAGGAGGCTGTGTTGATCTTCTATAAACAGTTCGCGTATCCTTCTATAAACATGCCTTGGACTCGCATATGTTTATGTTGTACCACTCTGAGGGATGTAATACGAGTGGAACGGTGTTTCACTTGTGTTATGTCAACGACTTGCGTACTACACCATGCAGTGGTATGCTGGGTCACCGCAGCTGGTATCAGAGCAAATGCTTTGACCCTAGGATTAAAACCCTTTAAAGGAGACCTATAGGTTTGGTAGTGTCTATAGGAAGTTGTCTTAGCTAAACCAACTATTCTTTTGACTTGAGATGGGTATTCACTTGAGAATAATCCTGACACACTTGAGTCAATCTTTCTTATCTATCTTTCTTAAGTAAAGTTAGTTAGTTATCTTGCTTCATTCCAAATAATTAGAACACCATTGGAGCTTAAGATAATGGGTGGTAGTAGACCACAGTTGGTATACAATACATGGTAGTCCAAAGAGAGGATACAACCATAAGGAAGATATCCTATTGGAAGAAGTATACCAATGCAAGTTATGGTTAAGTAAGAGTCATTTAAAATGTCAAATGACTGATTTTAAGTAATGAAGATAAGTTATATGGGGTAGTATATACCTATGATGAGTCAATCATGGGAGGTAAGGAAGAGTGATAGGAGTTATGTAAGTCTACTTTTCATGGTAGAGTTGGTAATCATATATGATTCACTAGAGATTCATGATGTGATGGAGTATAACATCATAAGTGAGTTAACAAGAGTATGATGAGGAGTAAGATTTTAAAGGATAGTTCAAGAATTCAGGACTTAAAACTATAGCGAATGTGCCAAGTATGCCATAACCATAGTTGATAGTCCGAAGAAGGCCTTACTAGAGCATGTTTTAGAACAAAAATCCTGGATTTATATGAGCTATGGTCTAACAATCATGTGCTTAGAGTATCCATGTTATGGTCTCGAGAGATCCTGTGAGGTTAATTTTAAAATTGAATGGAAGGTAAGTTAGCACTTTCCAAGGAAATTAGGTCAACCACAGCTATGCTAGACCAATTTGTTCAAGCTTATCCGATTGCAAATGAGCAGTTAGGGTAAAGGTTGAGAAAAATAGTTGTAATCCATATATACGTGCTAAGTATCATGATATAAACCTATATTATGTGGTGTTATATACTACACATCTGAGCCTGATGTTTAGGCATGTTTTACCCAATTACTATATTCGAGCATACACTACAAGAAAAGTTCTGATACTCAACGTCCAATTTTCGTCAACTATGGCCCCTTTTTCGTCGCCTATGGGCCTAACCCGACGATATGGGTTCTGTGGTCCAAACTGCGTCAGGCAAAGTCCTACCACGTTTTTTTCGGTTCGTCGCGTTTGGGCGCCCTTCCGCCACGGAAAATCGGACCGTTGCAGAAGTGTTTTCGGGAAGCTGTTGACTGCTGATGTCATGCAAACTGACACATGACAGACGCCATTAAATGTCAATTAACGCCGTTAACCGGCTGAAACCCCGTGGTAGATGGTAGGCCCACACAAGGCCTGCCACGCCTTAAGCGGGCCGGCCCATTTCGTTTGCGGGCCGGGCCAGCTGACTTAGTTTGACCGGTCAACTATATAACTGGGCTGGTCTATTAGGTACGTGGGCCGGGCCTAACCTCTAAGGTTGACTGGTCAAAACTTAAATGGGCCGGCCCACTAAGCATGTGGGCCGGGCCGAATGCCTTCGTTTGACCGGTCAACATGCAAACGGGTCGGACCAATAAGCATGTTGGTCCCACTTTCCTGTTATCGGGCCGACCTAGTTAGTAAGTGGGGTCCACCATAAAGCAAGTAGGCTGGCCCAAGAAGCATGTGGGTCCCACTTTTCTGTTATCGAGTCGGCCCAGTTAGTAAGTGGGGTCCACCATAAAGCTGGTGGGCTGGCCCAATAAATTAGTGGGCAGGACCAATAAGCATGTGGGTCCCACTTTTCTGTTATCGTGCCGGCCCAGTTAGTAAGTGAGGTCGAACATAAAGCAAGTGGGCTGGCCCAGTAAGTTAGTGGGCCGGCCCAATAAGCATGTGGGTCCCACTTTCCTGTTATCGGGCCGGCCAAGTTAGTAAGTGGGGTCCACCATAAAGCAAGTAGGTTGGCCCAAAAA
This sequence comes from Lolium multiflorum, assembly GCA_030979885.1. Lineage (NCBI taxonomy): Eukaryota > Viridiplantae > Streptophyta > Magnoliopsida > Poales > Poaceae > Lolium > Lolium multiflorum. The sequence continues at coordinate 212,317,666 of CM061749.1, forward strand.
TAAAAATGTGGCCCACTATCCTGTTATCGGGCCGGCCCAGTTAGTAAGTGGAGCCCACCTTAAAGCAAGCGGGCTGGCCCAATAAGCACGTGGGTCCAACTTTCCTGTTACCGTGCCAGCCCAGTTAGTGGGTGGGGTCCACCTTAAAGCAATTGGGCTGGCCCAATAAGTAAGTGGGCCGATCCAAAATAAAAGTGGGTCCCACACTAAGTGGGCCGGCCCAGTAAGTAGTAGGGCCCTGCTCGTTTGACTAGTCAACTTGCATTTTGGGCCAGCTAAGTTAGGCTTATGAGAAGACCCATTAAATTTCATGGGCCTAAAATCTGATTTCAATGATATACACAATTACATACACAGATAAAATAATTAGGAAAATTACAAGGCAATTAATGTGCCCAAATAAAAAAATTTACATATAATCATGGAGGGCTTCTATTAGCATCATCAATAACACGCTGATATTTGGCAATCGCCTTGATTGAATCTTGTGTACTCTTTTTCAACATATCAGCTACATATCTTAAAGCAATAACATGTCTTTCATACAGTACAACCTTGAGATATTTACCGTTTGATGAAAGGAATGGTCTAGGTTGATGGCTATGGAGGATGCATCAGAAGAAAGGTCAGAAATTTTTGTGGGCCTCTCTTCTAATGAAGATTGCTTCATCACAACTGCATTCTGATAATAATGCAAAAAGAGTTAAACGATGAACTATGCAAACATGTATTAAGCATTGTCGATATGAGATAGTCACAAGTACTAAGCACATACTTACATTATATCGTTGCATAGGCTCACCCCGGAACCTTTTTTGCCCTCTATCTTCTACTAAGGACTTCTTCATTACAACTGCATTCTAGTAATATTGCAAACATAGTTACAACAGTGAACTATTCAAACATGTATTATGCAATGTAGATATAAGATAATAACAAGTTGCATAAATAAGACAATGTATGGAACTTGTACTAAGCACAAACTTACATCATAATGTTGCACATGGTCGCTACAGATCCTTTTTTGGCGACTATCTTCTAATGATGACTGCTTCATTACAACTGCATTATGATAATATTGCAAACATAGTTACAACAATGAACTATTCAAACATGTATTATGCAATGTAGAGATCAGATAACAGCATGTAGCAGAAATAAGCACAAGATAAGATATGATACATGTACTAAGCACATACTGGCTCGCTGCAGGTCCTTCTCTTGCGTGCACTAGTCGTGGTCAACATGCCTGTCATTTTAGGTTCAGCCATCAGGTGAAATGCTAATCCTCCTGCTCCATTGTCCTTAATCTGTGTTTAGATATCACATTTAAGACCAAGTCAGCTGGTTTCAAATAACAAAAAACTTGAGCTGCCAAATGAATAAGCTAATATTTACCAGATATCAGATTAAAACCAACTAGATGTTGTTTTGCATGAGATAAGAATTTCAGATATTCAGATTTAGAGTAGGGTAATGCCAAGGTTTTCCACATAAAGTAAACTGGCATTAAGAATGACCAAATGTCAGGTTCAAATCACCTTCGCAGTTGCTCCAAGACAAGCATATCAAATAGGCAGAAACATAGTAAAGCGTGAATGGCATTGCTATGGCAGGGTTCTAAGTGTTAATCTCTTGCATAAGGAACAATGCATATAGGTTATAGATAATAACGGAAGTAAACTACCAAAATTACCAACCAAGAACTCAGATTCCAACCTTCCCTAGCGTCCCCGCTGTTAATGTTGGATGTTCTAATAAGCGGTTCGCATGATCAATCCCTAGGAAAAATAACATTGACAAGTTAGTCTACGATAATACAAAGACCAGACATGCACGCAACAATAACTATACAAGCTGTGCGACAAGAGCATTCATGGAAAAAATAGCTATAAGCTAATGACGAGGTATAAGAGCAAGCATATTGGAAATGCACATAGCATGATTATAAAAGTAGTGTGAAAATAGCAGGCAGGAGAAAACAGCTAGCAGCTAGCGGTGAGCTAATGACGTGGTATAAGAACAACCAGATTGGAAATGCCCATAGCATGACTATAAAAGCAGTGCGACAATAGCATGCAGTACAAAAACAGTTGGCAGCAAATGAATGGGTATACGGCTATAAATATGTGGATGCACACAGGTGTCAGTAGAATGAACAGGATGGTAGCGACCGGATAATGCTTTTGGACTATACAATATTTAAACGAACTTCATGCTAAGCAACACATCAAGAAAGTTAATGGGATATGAGATATGCAAATAACTAAACAAAACATGACTAAAGAAACACCGCGATCAAACGAGCCAGGGTACTTACCAAGATGCGGCGGGGTGGACGGGGGCGGCAGCTTGCATTCCAGCGGCGGCAAATGCGGGAGATGATGAATCGACCATGTTTCAGGAGAAGCGGACATTAATGAAGCATATCTGGTTGGCTGGCAAGGGATTCGGTGAAGTGTATAGAGCCGCAGCGCCGAGGTAGTCGTTGGAATAGATCGGCTTCTGTGGAGGGGGGAGGCCACGGTGAAGTAGACCCGGTTCCGTGGGAGAGGATCCGGTGCGCCGGCACGAAAGACGTTGATTGCTACACTGTGGAAGAGGTCGGCGGTGAAGCAGATCCGTCGGTGGCGAGGGCGGCGGGGGAGCGGATCCGGTGGGTGGACAGCCAACACGATCAAGGCTACGCCGTGGAGGAGTATGCCGGCGGCGAAGCAGATCTAGTACTGTAGAGAGTCAGAGCTTTGGCGTGTGAGAGTATTTTTGAGCGAATGGGGCGAATGGTTGGTGGGTGGGTGTGGGCCTGTGGGGAGGGTTCGGGATCTAGGCAAGATATTTCATTGTTACCGAATGAGCCCTCCATGGTCGGTGGGTTGTAGCTTCCGGACCAGGGTTAAAAGGGTAAAACTGGTCACGGGATTTTCGAATGGATGCGGCGGGATGATTTGGCGCGCGGCCGAAATTTTCAGTTTCAAGCTACGAGCAGAACGACAAAAATAATGTTCTTCCCCAGGGAGCTCTCATTTCTTCCTCTTCTCTCTCTCCCCCCCTTTCATAGTCTCTCCCACGCCCCCGGCTCCTCTCCCCCTTCTCTCGGGCGGCCTCATCGGCCGGAGACGAGGCCGACTTCTCTCTGTATATCGTACACCCTCCGATCTAAATTATTTGATTCAACTTTTCTTAGACGTGTATGTATCTAGAGTAAAAACATGTCTGGACCATATTTAGATAAGCAAAGTTGAATCAATTAATTTGGATCTGAGGGAGTAGTTGTTGTTGTAAGCTTAGATCTAGTGTTTCCCATGTGGAGAATGACGCAATGCAGTCAGGGATCTCGTCATCGGCTTCAGATCTGGCCAATGGTGAATCTAGTGTACCAGATCTGGCAGATCTTGCCGGCCAAACCCCGATCTGGTGCCATCAAGGTGATGATGCTAACGGTGAGGCTTGCTTTGGTCAGTGCTTCGGATCTGGCCAATGGGGAAGTCAAGCTGCTGACATTCCCAGGAGTTCACAAGCTCGGGGCATACGACGGCATCATCCGTATTTCCCGTGCACATCTTGGCCTTTTAGCGGCTCTCCTTAGAGCCAATATGCCGTTGCTGCTGCCCTTCTTCTGCTTCGTCCTGGCGATTACCGGCGACACCGTCCCAAATGGTGCATCCCTGGCGACGGAGTTGCTGTAAAGGATGCGGAGCAGAGCTCTGATGTGCGGTCGAGAAGGACATGATTGCTTTTCTTCTATATGTTTTGGGGTCCTTTTTGTAAATTTGCATGTCCTATTAGTTATTGTCTAGTTCTTTTGGACCTATATGTAATTTTTTGGACTAGTTTCCATTGGCACCGATAAACTTGAATTTTGACAAGTTCACGGGAAAAAATTCCTTTGCACATATGGCCTATCATGTATGAACATTATTGGGATTTAAACTATATGTAATGGCCAACACTTGCGCAAGGGGCTCTCTAGTGCGCACTAGTTTCCATTAGCACCGATAAATTTGAATCTTGACAAGTTCTCCGAAGAAAAAATTGATTCACATATAGCCTATCATGTATGAACATTATTGGGATTCAAACTATACATAGATGGCCAACACTTATGCAAGGGGGTCCTCTAATGTGCACTAGTTTCCATTAGCACCGATAAATTTGAATCTTGACAAGTTCTTGGAAAAAAAATTGATTCACATATGGCCTATCATGTATGAACATTATTGGGATTCAAACTATATATAGATGGCCAATACTTGCGCAACGGGGTCCTCTAGTGTGCACTAGTTTCCATTAGCACTGATAAGCTTGAATTTTGACAATATATTCAAGAGACTTGTTTCGCGATTTTTGGCCTATATCATGCATATATGAACATTTTTGGGATTCAAATTTTATAGATGGCCAACACTTGCGAAAGTGCAGGGGTCCTCTAATTAATGTGCACCAGCTAGATTCCATTAGCACCGATAAACTTGAATTTTGATAAGTTCTCGAAAAAACTTGCTTCACAATATAATATGACATACCACATGTGTATAAACATTCTTGTGATTCAATCTATAGATGGTGGCAAAGACACTTGCGCAAGGGTCGGGGTCCTCTAATGTGTGCAATAGTAGTTTCGATTAGCATCTATAAAGTTGTATTTAATTTTGAAAGTGTTGGAGATATGCCCAAGAGGCAATAATAAATTAGTTATTGTTATATCTTATTGTTCATGATAAATGTTTACATTTCATGCTATAATTGTATTAACCGAAACATTGATACATGTGTGTTATGTAAACAAAAAGGAGTCCCTAGTAAGCCTCTTGTATAACTAGCTTGTTGATTAATGGATGATCATGGTTTCGTGATCATGAACATTGGATGTTATTAATAACAAGGTTATGTCATTAGGTGAATGATATAATGGACACACACCCAAATGAGCGTAGCATAAGATCAAGTCATTAAGTTCAATTTGCTATAAGCTTTCGATACATAGTTGCCCAAGTCCTTCGACCATGAGGTCATGTAAATCACTTACACCGGAAGGGTACTTTGATTACATCAAACGCCATTGCGTAAATGGTTGGTTATAAAGATGGGATTAAGTATTCGGAAAGTGTGAGTTGAGGCATATGGATCAATAGTGAGATTTGTCCATCCTGATGACGGATAGATATACTCTGGGCCCTCTCGGTGGAATGTCATATGATTAGCTTGCAAGCATATGAATGGTTCATAAGAGATCACATACCACGGTACGAGTAAAGAGTACTTGTCGGTAACGAGGTTGAACAAGGTATGGAGATACCGATGATCGAACCTCGGACAAGTAAAATATCGCGTGACAAAGGGAATCGGCATCGTATGTAAATGGTTCAATCGATCATTAAGTCATCGTTGAATATGTGGGAGCCATTATGGATCTCCAGATCCCGCAATTGGTTATTGCTCGGAGAGGAGTCTCGACCATGTCTGCATAGTTCGCGAACCGTAGGGTGACGCGCTTAAGGTTCGATGTCGCATAAGTAGATTCGAATATGAGATGGAGTCCAAAGTTTTGTTCGGAGTCTCGGTTGGGATCCAAGACATCACGAGGAGGTCCGGAATGGTCCGGAGAATAAGATTCATATATGGGAAGTCATTTTCAGGGTTACCGGAAAAGTTCAGGATTTTTCGGTATTGTACCGGAGGTTCTAGAAGGTTCCGGAGGGTACCATAGTGGGGCCCACCTATCCCGAACGTCCAACATGGACCGGAGGGGGTCACATAGGCCCACATGGGCCAGGCACACCAGCCCCCAAGGCCCATGTGGCTGGATCAAGTGGATAAGATCAAATCCCTTAAAATTAGGGACTTAACTTGGGGGGAAGTTGCCCCCCTTGTTTTGGCCGACCCAAAGGCTTGGAGGAGGGGCCAAGGCAGCCCCCCACGCCTATATAAGAGGGAGGGGAGGGCTGGGGCGCAGCACATGATTTCCCCAAGCCCTAGCCGCCCCTCTCTCCCTCCTCCTTCTTCCTGCGCAGGCTTGGCGAAGCCCTGCAGGAATTTCTCCTCCACCTCCACCACCACGCCGTCGTGCTGCTGGGATTTCGAGGGGATCTACCACACCTCCGCTGCCCGCTGGAACGGGGAGAGGAAGGGCTTCATCGACACCGTACGCGCGACCGAGTACGGAAGTGCTGCCGGATTGCAGCACCGGGGACGATCGTCTACACCAACAACGAGATCTAATCTCGTAGGCTTTGGAAATCTTCGAGGGTTAGTCTCATATCAATCTCGTTGCTCCGATCTTGTAGATTAGATCTTGGGTGTTCCATAGATTAGATCTTGGATTTATTCGTCTTGCGGTAGGAAAAATTTTGTTTTCTATGCTACGAACCCCAACAGTGGTATCAGAGCCATGTCTATGCATAGATCTGTTGCACGAGTAGAACACAATGGTTTTGTGGGCGTTGATGCTTTTGTTGCTTTAGTTTGTGTACTTTGCATCTTGCGGGATGGTGGGATGAAGCGGCCCGGGCTAACTTTACATGACCGCGTCTCATGAGACTTGCTCCACGCTTGACATGCAACTTGTATTGCATAAGTGGCTTTGCGGGTGTCTGTCTCTCCCACCATAGTGAAGATTCCAATTTGCACTTTCTATTGTCAACACTAGTATCACCGTTGTGGTTCATGTTCGTAGGTAGATTGGATCTTACTCGAAAACCCTAAACCACGTAAAATATGCAAACCAAATTAGAGGCGTCTAACTTGTTTTTGCAGGGTTTGGTGATGTGATATGGTCATGATGTGATGATGATTATATTTGATGTATGAGATGTTCATTGTTGTATTATGGCAACCGGCAGGAGCCTAATGGTTGTCTTTAATTTTTGTTAAAGACCTGCGTGTCTATTCATCATGTAATAGCTTTATTTCAAGTAGTTGTCATAGTAGCTATAAGTGATGGACAACCATGAAGCGGCGCCACGGACCTTGGTGCAATGCTGGTGATGATGGAGATCATGATCATGTGCTTTGGAGATGGAGATCAAAAGCACAAGAAGAAAGGCCATATCATATCACATATTATGAATTGCATGTGATGTTAATCCTTTATGCATCTTATCTTGCTTAGATCGCGACGGTAGCATTATAAGATGATCTCTCACATTAATATCAAGATAATAAAGTGTTCTCCCCTCGTATGCACCGTTGCTACAGTTCGTCGTTTTGAAGCATCTCGTGATGATCGGATGTGATAGACTCTACGTTCACATCCAACGGGTGTAAGCCATGTTTGCACACGCGGAATACTTGGGTTTGCTTGACGAGCCTAGCATGTACAGACATGGCCTCGGGACAACGGAAACCGAAAGGTTGAACACGAGTCATATGGATGATATGATCAACATGTTGATGTTCACCATTGAAGCTACATCATCTCACATGATGATCGGTTTTGGTGTAGTGGATGTGGATCGTGTGCCACTTAACAACTATGAGGGATGTTGTATTAAGTGGGAGTTCATTAGTAATTAGATTAAAACATGAACTAATTATCATGAACATAGTCTGAATAGTATTTTGAATTAAATTTGTAGAATTGGCATCCGTTATCTACCATGCGCTAGTCTTGTAATTGAGATAGAAATACTGTTAAGTCTGACAAGTAACTCTACGGGCTGGTACCGTATTGTTAAAGAATCAAGAAATGATTAAGTCCTATTGCAAATTTTTAGTAAACTTCTCATTAATGATTCAAAGAACAATGGTTTCAATTAGTACCTAGAATCATCTTGCCTCCATGAAACTTGAAGTTCAAATCTGTTTGAAAAGTAAGGAGCTGGAAATTTTGTTTTCAGAAATAAGCAAGGTATGAGATATATGTGATATCTAAGACCTTATTGCAAGATGATAGAATATAATCTAGTGAGACTACATAAACTCATAAGTTTTATGGGAATGTACGAAGGTTGAAGATGCCAGGCGTCCCAATCCTCCAACTAGTTGGGCACTAACGATATTCGCATATCCATGAAGTGATCGTCCTTAGTATGCACCGTTGCTAAGACTCGTCGTTTCGAAGCATCACGTGATGATCGGGTGTGATAAATTCTATGTGTGCATACAACGGGTACAAGCCAGATTTGCACATGCGAATACTGAGGTTAAACTTTACGAGCCTAGCATGTACAGACATAGTCTCGGAAAGTCGTCATGATATGATGGATAAAATTATGAGTGAAATTGTTCATCATATTACAAAGTTACTAATAGTGAAATCTGGAACACTTGTCATATGATGATCAACTTCAAAGTAAGAACCTCAAGGTTATTGGTATTTGACCAATGGACTTAGAAGTCATTGAAAGTGAAGTGTTTTCTGAGAATGAGGAAAACTAAAAGAGAAACTACAAAAGATATTTTGGCAGAAAGAAAGAAAAGACTAGAAAGTCTAGCTCAGGTGTATATAGATGATATACATGTTATGAATGTATTCCTTGTTTGGTCACAAAATGGAATTCTTGGGTATTAGTACCATATTGGTTGGTATGAGGTGTCATACAAAACAACGCAATACAAGAATACATTGGCCTAAGTGACTGAAAAGGAATGTGATAGGAATGCACGTCTGGAACAAAAATAAAGTGTTATTATGTTCGCCGTTGGCATTCTGTCTAGCCATTCAAATTTATAATAAAGAACTTTATAATTGTTATTCTTGTTCTGGTTAAATGAAAACAATGAGTTGTTCAAATTGTAACAGCATTCCATGTACGATGGATAAGTTATTATAAATCTTTATGGTGAAGCACACATACATAACACTGACTAAAATGCCATAAGGCAAATGATGTGAATTCCACTCATTAGTGGAACCGCCATTTAGGTCATGTTAGAAAGGAACGCATGAAGGAACTCCATTTGAATGGATTTTTGGAGTCATTCGACTTGGAATCGTTTGGCGCTTGCAAATCTCTTCTAAAAGAGAATGACTTAAATACCGTTCATAGGCCAAGAGTTGAACGGGCAACTAACTTAGTGGAAACATACATAGTGATGTATATGGTTCACTGGGCATAGTTGTGTGCGGGAGATTCTTCTACTTCATGAAAACTTCTAACAATGAATTGAGTATATATATGTGGATATATTCGATAAGGAAGAAGTTTGAAACATTTGAATGGATTCAAATAAATTTCAGCATGAAGTGGAAATCATCGTAATAGAAAAGTCAAATATCTGTGATTGGATCATGGTGGAAACATTTGAATTACGAGTTTTAGCGAACATCTAAGAGAGTTATGAAATTGTTCTACAACCTCACGTTTCTTGGAGTATCATAATGATGACGGAGTATCCAAGAGACGTATCCAAACCTTGTTGGATTAATGATGAGATAATATAAAATGATGCCATTATATTTTTGTGGATTATGCTTTAGAGACTATCGCTTTTACACTGAATAGAGCATCATCATGATCCATTGAAATGACACCATACGAGTTATGGCATGGGTATAAACCCTAAATGGTCCTTTCATAAATTTTGGTATGCATAGCATAAGTAAATGAGTTTACAACCAAAATCGGATAAATGTCTTTGTTGATTATCCCATGAAATTGATTGGGAATTCTTTCCACTATGAAGTCAAAGACAAAAGTGTTTGTCAATGTTTCTTACTTATTTCAAAGAAATTGTTTCTAGCGAACTATTTGAGTGGGAGGACAATAGAACTTGATAAGGTTTATGAACCTGAGCATGATGATCAGAGTAGCACAACATCGGAAATGGTTCCGGAAGCAGCTACGAAGATCATGGCTCCCATGTCTACAAAGTGTTATAGTCATGGAGATCAAAGTACTTATTGAACCTTGTAGATGTGGTTTATTTTGTAATCAAATAAATGATTTGTGGACAAAGGATTGTTTTTGAACAATGATAAACCAACTACATACAAAGAAGTTATGATGGGCCCTGACTCCGTTAAAATGGCTATGCGCCATGAAATCCAAGATAGGTGAATACTTTTTGAAAGTAAATGGATCTATAAAGTAGATGGACTTGGATGGAATATCCTTAAAGAAGCTCGACTTATCGAAAAGCAGTTTACGAAAAAGTTCAAAGAGTTGACTACGATAAGATTAGATCTTCCGTGGCAATGCTTATAGTCTATGTGGATTATTCTAGTAATCGCTACATATTTCTTTTATGAGATATGATAGTAGGATGGCAGAAATACATTCCTTACCAGAAGTGTGTATGAAGGATGTATACTAGATACAACCAAGAGTTTTGCTGGTCCGTGGAATACTAGATAGGTATACAAACTTCAATTGGATGAAGTGAGTATCGCGGAGTTGGAATCTTCACCGGATGAAATAATCAAAGAGTTTTGATTCCATCAGAAACGATGAAGATGCTTGCATTTGCAAGAAATTAAGTGGGAGCGCTGAGACATATTTATAATACTTTATGTAGATGACATATCGTTTATTATAAATAGTGTAATTATATAATTGATTTAAAAGGTTTCATTGAGAATTAACATCAATGAAAGGATATGAATTGAAACATATTTAGTGTCAAGATCTATGAAGATAGATAGAAACACATAATAAGTTTAAGTTTAAGTACATAGAATAGATATTGAAGTAGTTCAATTAAGAAGGTGTTCTTTTCATGTGAAGGTTTAACAAGACTTGAGTGTATTTGACACTCGATGAGTAAATACACATGAGTGATTTTAGATCACGAATAATATGTACAAAGTCAGAAGTCCTGTGCTCTAAAGTGTTACGAGCATGTACCAGAATGATTCATGTAATGATCATTGGACAACAGTAAGAATATCCCTGAGTACTTTAGAAAACCAAGGATATATATATATATATATATATATATATATATATATAGTTTTTATATGGGGTAATGACAAACAAATCACTGTAAGGTGTTGCACCGATATTAGTTTGGTCACATATAAAAATAAAATTTCAATCTCAATTAGGCTAAGAGTTATTTAAAAGGTAGCACAATGAGCTAGAACAAGTCTATGCTAGATTTGGATGAGTTCTAAATATTGTGACGGATTCTACAAACGAAGGCAGAGTATGTCATTGTTTTGACAATGACTGAGGATGTTAAGTCGAAGAGTTCTTGGAGAACTTGGTGTAGTTTCGACAGTGTCAGAATTTTGAAGCTATATTGTGTGACAATATTAGTGACTTATTTCAGACCGCGGAATTAAGGTTCCACCAGAGGACTAAGCATATACAATTAATGCCGACTCATTTGGAAAATGAGTGATGCGTTGAGACGCAAATGAATTGCAAAATACATACGTTTCTGAGCGTGTCAGATCCGTTGACTAAAACCTCTCCCGTGAGCAAAACATGATAAGCACCAAAGGCCAAGGTGTTATATCTTTACAAATGTTAACTAGATTATTGACTCTAGTGCAAGTGGGAGACTGTTGGAGATATGCCCAAGAGGCAATAATAAATTAGTTATTGTTATATCTTATTGTTCATGATAAATGTTTACATTTCATGCTATAATTGTATTAACCGAAACATTGATACATGTGTGTTATGTAAACAACAAGGAGTCCCTAGTAAGCCTCTTGTATAACTAGCTTGTTGATTAATGGATGATCATGGTTTCGTGATCATGAACATTGGATGTTATTAATAACAAGTTTATGTCATTAGGTGAATGATATAATGGACACACACCCAAATGAGCGTAGCATAAGATCAAGTCATTAAGTTCAATTTGCTATAAGCTTTCGATACATAGTTGCCCAAGTCCTTCGACCATGAGGTCATGTAAATCACTTACACCGGAAGGGTACTTTGATTACATCAAACGCCATTGCGTAAATGGGTGGTTATAAAGATGGGATTAAGTATTCGGAAAGTGTGAGTTGAGGCATATGGATCAATAGTGGGATTTGTCCATCCTGATGACGGATAGATATACTCTGGGCCCTCTCGGTGGAATGTCATCTGATTAGCTTGCAAGCATATGAATGGTTCATAAGAGATCACATACCACGGTACGAGTAAAGAGTACTTGTCGGTAACGAGGTTGAACAAGGTATGGAGATACCGATGATCGAACCTCGGACAAGTAAAATATCGCGTGACAAAGGGAATCGGCATCGTATGTAAATGGTTCAATCGATCACTAAGTCATCGTTGAATATGTGGGAGCCATTATGGATCTCCGATCCCGCTATTGGTTATTGCTCGGAGAGGAGTCTCGACCATGTGCATAGTTCGCGAACCGTAGGGTGACGCGCTTAAGGTTCGATGTCGCATAAGTATATTCGGAATATGAGATGGAGTCCGAAGTTTTTGTTCGGAGTCTCGGATGGGATCCAAGACATCACGAGGAGGTCCGGAATGGTCCGGAGAATAAGATTCATATATGGGAAGTCATTTTCAGGTTTACCGGAAAAGTTCGGGATTTTTCGGTATTGTACCGGAGGTTCTAGAAGGTTCCGGAGGGTACCATAGTGGGGCCCACCTATCCCGAACGTCCAACATGGACCGGAGGGGGTCACATAGGCCCACATGGGCCAGGCACACCAGCCCCCAAGGCCCATGTGGCTGGATCAAGTGGATAAGATCAAATCCCTTAAAATTAGGGACTTAACTTGGGGGGAAGTTGCCCCCCTTGTTTTGGCCGACCCAAAGGCTTGGAGGGGGGCCAAGGCAGCCCCCCACGCCTATATAAGAGGGAGGGGAGGGCTGGGGCGCAGCACATGATTTCCCCAAGCCCTAGCCGCCCCTCTCTCCCTCCTCCTTCATCCTGCGCAGGCTTGGCGAAGCCCTGCAGGAATTTCTCCTCCACCTCCACCACCACGCCGTCGTTCTGCTGGGATTCCGAGGGATCTACCACACCTCCGCTGCCCGCTGGAACGGGGAGAGGAAGGACTTCATCGACACCGTACGTGCGACCGAGTACGGAAGTGCTGCCGGATTGCAGCACCGGGGACGATCGTCTACACCAACAACGAGATCTAATCTCGTAGGCTTTGGAAATCTTCGAGGGTTAGTCTCATATCAATCTCGTTGCTCCGATCTTGTAGATTAGATCTTGGGTGTTCCATAGATTAGATCTTGGATTTATTCGTCTTGCGGTAGGAAAATTTTTGTTTTCTATGCTACGAACCCCAACAGAAAGTTCTCAAAAAAAAAACTTGCATATGGCATATCATGTATGAACATTTATGCGATTCAAACTAAATGGCAAACAATGCGCATCAAGGGGGTCATCTATAAATATGTGCACTAGTGTACATTTAGCACAAGTAAACTTGAATATTTTTTTTTTCAAAGAGTTGTATTTTAATTCATAACAAGTTAAAATAAAACCCTAATAATTAACCCTTAAACCATAATTAAACCATATATAAACCCTACATATATATAGCTTTTTTTAGCTAGCTATAGGCCAACGACACTTAATTGCGCATCAAGCAGACCAGGGATCCTCTCGGTCCTCTAAATGTGTCATTAACCCATGTATATATATATAACTAACCCTAGCTAATCAAATCCTACTTAAAACACATAACCCCAAGCTAGCTAATAACCCGATCTAATAAAACATTGCTCTATATATATAGTTAGCTAGTACCATGTTTTTTCATGTTTTCATCCCTGATTATTGGTACTACATAATATACTTCCATAATGGTTGACTCGCACGGTAGCATAGGACAGCCAACGGTGTGGATTCTTCTGATGTTCGGTGTGTGTTTGTGCTGTCGAATTGACGGTTGAGATTTCTCTGATGTTTGGCATCAAACATTTTTTATGACAAACTGCAATATAATCTTTACTATTATATTGGAGTTGGGGATGGTGTGTCACTTTGACGTCAAACGTTGAAGAAATCACAACCGTAGATCTCTCAGAAGAAATCATCCCACGTCACATAGCAAAAATAGAAACTTATTTATTGCATATAAAGTCAATCGCCACAATCAAGGAAATAGATCATCATAGGCTGTTCAGAGAAAATAAAACACGCAATCGAACTTGTTTAACATGGTTCCCGCGATCAATAGTTTAGGAAAGCTATCAAATCTTGCAATCAACAATTATTTTGTTTCAAAATAATTCCTTATTTTTCTCAACCAGTCAAGGGAGGTTTTTCCTAAGTTACTAATCACATCAATCAATGTACAAAGATGACATCTCCGAGGAGCAGCCCCCGGTGTACGACGATGAGCTCTAGAGGCACCTCAACGGGCTGCTCGTCCTGTACGGGCCTCGCGCATGAGCCTTTTCGATGGTTGATACCCTAGGTGTCGGTCCTTGCGTGAACTAATTTCTCTTTGGTGTTTTGGTTTGCAGTCACGTGGTGGATGTGACTGTGGAGATTGGAGGGGGCGAAACATACTGATCACGCACAAGGGGCTCATAGACCTGGCCAAGGATTTGGCCTGGCGGCCGGCTTTTCGTGGTGCGGACCATTATGTTTTCTAGCTTATGGTACTCTGAAAGTAGAGGTTCATTGCTACTGTGATATGTGCAATCATACACATGACAAGCTATTATTATAGACGGAAGAGGAGGAAAGATTTTATCATTTTATATACTCCCTCCGATTCATATTACTATAGATGTATCTAGATATATTTTAATAAATAGATAGATATATCCATTTTAATGGCAAGTAATACGGATCGGAGGAACAAGTTGCTGGTAACTGCCTTCCATTGTTGTGGACTGAGCTTACATTCACTGGTCATCTTATTTTTGTATGAGATACGAAGTTTTACGAAACCATGGATACCATCATATTTCTTGGATTTGAGTAATTGGATCTGTCTAATCCGAGATTGGATAAATAATATGCAACAGGGCCCTGCAGAAAATATTGTGCACCAATTGACTTCATCAAGACAAGACTAACCGTTATGAGTTGAATGCCAAGACAAGGTAATTAGAAGTTTTGAATTCTATTATAATTGGATATCAAGACAAGGTAATTAGAAGTTTTGACTTCTAAAATAAATCCATATTTAGCTGAACTAAATTAGATGCTCTAATTTTCACCGTTCCTGTAATGCAGTAATAATACACCATGTGGCCAGGGAGTACAAGATCTAACTTTCTGCCATGTAAGATTACAATGATCACTTCACGTAATTATGTAGTAGTAGATAGTTGCTCCATATCATGTTTAAGAAAACATTGCATTTATAAACTAGGTTAGTGAACCGACGATTCTTGTGGCTACTTATCAAATTAGTTTCCTATATGGATAACTTGTCCCCAATCGACAAACATGCCTCGATTCTCTTTATGTATCGCCGTCGCTGGAGAGTAAAATGATTCGATGTTAGAATATGCAATTTTACTTACAAAGAATTGCAATCTACCCAGACATAGTTGGGATGTCGATCTATTTTTGGTATTCAGAAAGTCACTTTCTAAACAGGTGAATATCTCTAAAAACAAAACCTAAATGTTTAACTCTGTTTTTAAAATAATGACAATGAAGAGACATTTATCTACATGAACATGAATGCGTGTTATGCTCTTATGGAATGATAAATAAGTGGTTCATCCAATATGTACGGTAGGTATTCCACGTTGCACTTTCTTTTTATTTTTTCACGAGAATTATACATGCTAATGACAAGTACCGTTGTGCAAAATGTTTTCCAGCTTAGGAATATTTCTTTGGTATGCTTGCTCAAGTCCCAATAAAATGAATCAGAAAAATATTCCTGACATTGTACGATGGTATCTAAGTAGCATCGAGGAGTAGAATTTTTAATATAAAATAATTAGTTGAGTGCTTATTTAATATTTAAACGATGTCAGTTATAACAATTGTCAAGATATAATTCAGTGGGGTAGAATCTTGTGAGTTTATAGAATATATTTTGACTTCCTTTTTGATACACGTAAATTTTAACATCTATTGTAGTGACATATATTATGAGAAAAAAAAAAAGCCGTAGCAACGCACGGACATTCAACTAGTATATAATATAGTAAAGATATTTGGTTCGGTAGTATTTTTTAGGCTAGATATGGTACGGAGTAGCATATTTGGTACAGGGGAGGAGGCAAGTAAAGATTGATTTGATACGATAGACTTGAAAATATTTCCGATCTAATTTGTACCGTGATTGATTGAGATCATAATTGCCGTGAGCGTTTGGAATGTCTGATATTTTCTGGGGCAAGGAAATATATCTTTCCGAATTAATTGATAGCGTGATTGAGTATACCATAATTGGTACGAAATTAGATCCGACGAAACGGAGACCGTGAGATTATATTGGACGGACATGATGCTCCGAATGACAGACCATCAAACGCGTTGAGTATGAAACGACCAACTCTAATTTAATAATATAGTAAAGAAATTATGCTAGCAGCCAAAACCAAAAAATAAAAAGTGAGAAAAAGTAAATTATCGTGTGTAGTTTTTTTAAAAGGGGTCTGTCCCCAAGGACCGAGAAGCTATATTTCATTATCGTGCGTAGTTAGTTATTCCCCAAGGACCGTCTGGAAGCCACGACTCCAGAAAAGAAAATTGCTTTAGTTCTATAGCAACATGCAGAGAGTACTCCCTCGATTCATTTTAAAATAAGTGTTACATATTTGTCTTGTAAATTTAGACAAATATGTAACACATATTTTGAAACAGGGAGGGTGCATATCAAGTTTGCTTAAAGCGTTTTTTTTGTTGGAAAAGTATGGGTAGAGCGGTACGGGAGAGCGCCCCCGCGTCGCCTCCCTGTGAGGCGGCTCGGGTGGAACCCTAGATCCACCGCCACCGCACCCCTTCTCCACCACGCCCCTCGCCGCCGTCGTCACGCGTCGACGGGCAAAGCCCGTCGGCGGCTGGAGGTGGCGGGACTCATCCCCAGGCGCGCTGCAGCTCCCCCCTCACGCCCACCCCGCTCTGCCCCTCCACCTCGGCCGCTGGCCGGCGACTGCGCTTTGGTTCGTCGCCTCCCTCCTGGAGCTCGCGTCGAAGATGAGCTCCCCGCTCCAGGTCCGGCTGTACGGCTGAAGCCCCTGCATGTGCCACCATGGGTCATCTATGCGCCCCAGATCCAACCCTCCCTGATGCGCAGGGACAAGGTCTGGCCGGTGGCCACCCCCCTTCTGTGTCGGTGGTTCTGCAGCTCCTCTCCTTTTGGCGGACTGCGGTCTCTCGGCTTAGCAGGTGGTGGAGCTCGCCGCCCCTGCAGGCGCACGCATAGCGCAGCTTCCCATTGAGGTGTGTCTCCTGGGAAAAACCCTTGCTCTAGTCTATGCCATAGCCGTCCACGACGACGCGGCTTGGCGCCGTTCAACCTCGTTGGGGGCGTGGTCATGGAGATGCACCTATGTCAGCTGCTTGCTGCGGTTCCGAGCGAAAGCTCCGCGGCGACGGCGCTTGTGGGCGTCGTTTTCCTTGTTGAAGGCGTCGCAAGTGAACCAGGTGTTGCTTGTCCGGTGGCGGCATTTTGGGCTTGTTTGGTGCCCTTGACTTCAACTCTTGTTGGTCATGGAAAGCTTGGCTAAATTCGATGGTGATGGTTGCAGTTTTGTCGCGAGCTTCATGTTACTGGTGCGGTCTCGGCTGATCGCCCCCCTTCGACGGCGCAGGTCGTCTCCTCACCTCGCAAAGTGCTTGGGGCTGTCCCTTTGGCCGAGTCCACGATCAAGGTTCATGGTGTTGGTGGAATCTCGGTCTTGCGATGCCCTTCGATTGCGTTGCAGAAACTCCTCGCAATTCTGGCACTCAATCAGCCGTGCGAGCTTCGTGTTTGCATCGTTCTCTCGGTGGAGTAAAGCCCTTCGACTATGCTAGCTTCACTCGTTGATCCTAATATGCTCCTAGTTTGCCACCTTGTGGGATATTCGTCTTGCAAGAAGGTGGTGGTGCTGCAATCTGCAAAAGTCTCGGGATTGTGATGCCCTCCGATAGCGCGGTGGCACTCCTCGATGCAATTGCCTATGCATGTCTTCCTGGTGATGGTCATCGTGCGAGCATGCCCGGTTGTGCTTCTCAAGTGCACTTATTCCCCCACCCCCTCCTCCTTGTTGTGTGTGTTGGTATGTGTTTTTTATTTGTCTTCCCTCAAGTTCCCCTATGTAAAATTGTGGTTCACTTGAACCCATCTTGGCTGCAAAGACTTATAGGCAAAAATGAATACAAATTCAGGTGGAGGATCTTCTCCCTCCCCCGTGACTATTCAAAAAAAAACAAAAAAAAAAGTTACCCTATTATGGAAATTTGCATTATCCGTATGCTCCAAAAAGTTACCATATTATGGAAATTTCTTTTGAGAGAATTGGTAGCCGGGTCTAATTTCCTAATTTACGCAGGCCAACAGCCCAAGAAGCCCTCACGCGTTTCAAATCCACCTCTCCAGCTCTGCTCCCTTTCTCTCCTCCCGCAGTTCCCCATCTCTCTGCTTCATCTCGATGCGCGCGCGGCTCCGCTGGCGGCAGGCAGCACCAAGATCCAAACCCTAGCCCTCTCCACTGCCCTCATGGCGTCCCCGCCTCCCTTTCCGACGCCTGAACGCGTCCCCGGCCTCTCCTTCGCCCCCCAAGACGATGAATTGATAACCCGCTACCTCGGCCCCAAGATCGCCCGCCAGCCGCTCCCTGCCGCCACCACCGATTTCATCCATGAAGCCGACATCTACGCCGCCGATCCAGCTACTCTCTGCGCCGGCTTCCCTCCGGCGTACTCGGGGATCGATGAGAGCAGCAAGATATGGTACTTCTTCACCTCCCCGAAGGCCAAGAACAGCCGTGGCAGTCGCAAGTCGCGGACGGTCGGGGAAAACCAGGGCACCTGGCATTCCGAGAGCCGGAAGGACGTGTTCGCCGGGAAGGAGAAGGACCGCCTCGTCGGTTACCGTCGGAGCTTCAACCACGAGACCAGCAGCGGCGAGAAATCTGGGTGGCTGATGATGGAGTTTGGGTTTGGCGGCAATCAAGAAGATGTGCCGGTTGTTTGCAAGATTTACAAGACCCCTCGCCCTGCCACCACCGGATGCTCAAGCTCAACGCGCAAGAAGAGGAAGTCCACGGATCCGGCGGCACCGTCAGCTCGCGGCAGGAAGAGGAAGGCCGAGGACGAGGAGCGCTCCGATCCGGCGGCACCATCAGCTGGAGTGAGGCGGCGGCTCAGCTTCCGTTCCCCTCCTGCAACTCTTGATGACGATTTCTTGGACGAATCCCAGAAGCAGCACACGGAGGCACAAGAACGGACACCAGCGTTCGATCCCATCTCGTTCTTGGGCGATGGCCACCCTCTTACCGCGCTGAACTGCTACGATACACCCGTCCTGGGCGATTGGCCGACTGCTCCTGAGAATTCTGGTTCTTGGACCACCGCCGATCCTTTGCTGCCCGTCGAGACACGGCCAGAGGAGTCGGCATCAGCTGGAGATTGTAGCTTCTTCTTGAACGATCATGCCGGTTTCACGCTGAGCTGCCCCGGCACAACCCACATTGGCCCCAGTACCTATTGGACCTCTCCGGCTGTCTCCGAACAGTATGCCGAGCCTTCAGCCACCGATTGCAGTCTCTTCCTGAACAACAATGCCGGTTTTGTGCCGAGCTTCCCTGACACAACCCTCCTGTCCCCGGCGGCCTCCCAACAGTATGGCCAGATTTCCTACGGTTCTTCCACGAGCGGGATGGAATTCCTCGTGAGCTTGCCCGTCACCGGTTTCCAGCACGACAAGCCGTTCTACTGGCCCCGCGAGCCCTCCTCTGCTACTACAGCCTCGTCAGCGGCGTCGACTCCGTTGCGCAGCTGCGGGACGAATTGGGCTTCTCCAATGCTGCTGCCACTACAGGGATGGAGGAACTCTCTCTGCTGATCATGAGCGATGGCCCGAGCTAGCTACGTTACTGGTAGGATAACAGCATCCTCTTGCTGTACCAAGGCAGCAAGACACTGACCATTATTAGTTAGTATCATCTGAATGTTTAGGTCTCGGACAATTCTCGAGTTTGGATGTCTGTTCGACCTCTGTGCTGTGATTTTCCTCTTCCGAAACAGTTGTTTCAGAGCTGATGACCATTCTGAAGTTTGGCCTCTCCAGGGCTACTGACACTACAGCAGTGACGGGTGATCGTCTTTCCATTCTGAAACTTTGATATTTGCTCGACCTGTGTGTTGTGATTTGTGACTTCCTTCAGTGTAACTTTTGTAAACTGTTGTCTGTTGTCTATGAGCTCAGAACTGGCTCACGAACTTATGAATCCCTTTGCTTAATAACCCTCTGAACGTTTTGAATATTCTCACTCCTATTTACTTCTTGCTTTCTTGTTGATTTACTTCTGATTAATGGATATCCCAATTTGCTAAGATTGTAGTCGCAACAAGAAGCTAGGTTTTTGCTAGTCACCCGATTCGCTACATACGTAATACAGCATTGCGACTTTCGTTACTTTGCTCTTGCCGTCAAAAGTAGTTCGACGAGTCGTATCAGGTTGACGTCGAGCTTGCAGATATTCACCAAGGCGTCGTGGACGTACACGACGGTGCTTTGTAGCGGCCGGACTTGACGAAGACACCGTAGCGGCAAGAGGAGCTTTGGCGGGCAATGTGCGAAGGCAATGTAGCGGCAAGAGGAGCTTTGGCGGGCAATGTGCGAAGGCAATGTCGCTCGTTACAATAGCTGCAGAACGACGCTTCACGTGGCTCAAATAGCTCTCACGCCACATGAGTCATAAATCAGTATCAACACTATCTTTCGAAGGTTGAGGTTAGATTAGTGTTAGATTAGGACAACCGTTTCGAGTGGGTCTCACTCATTTGCCCGCCCACGAAACTTCGGCCGGTGCTGCCCATCCCTGACCACCGTCCTCCTTCATCTTCTCCAGCAGCGGCACCGTCAAGTTCGTGTGCTCTGCAGCAGCAGCAGCCTATCGGTGGTGAGTAATCTCAAAACCCTAGCTCCATTCCCTTCGCCTAGATTTGGATCTAACCTGATCGCTTATGAGTTTTGATCGTGGGCGGGTTGGCTGAATCAGGGGCATCGAGATGGAGGCAAGAGAGCACTTTCAATAGGTAAAACAATCTTATTTTGATTTGATTTGATCGTATTTGGGTAATCAACCAATTCTGCTAGCTCACTATGTCTGCCGCCACTCAGAACAAGGGTGATTGTGAGCGGAGAAAATTCCAATTCAATGTCAAGTTCTTCCCATCTGAATCAAAATTCTCGCGCTTCACAATTTCTCGCCCAAAGTTTCCATTCTCCTCCTTGATTGTGACCAACAGCTTCATTGGCGCGCCACGTATGCAGTCAGGACATTTTGTCATGGGCACTGCCCCATACTTAGTGTCGGGGGGAAGACCCCGGGTAGGGCAATGGACGTGGAGCGGCCGGCTTGAGTACGGCCGGCTCGTGGCAAAGGCCGGCTGAGGAGCAGCCGGCTGGAGCCGTGGCCGGCTGCCTCGGGAGCCAGTCGGCTCTAAGTCCTGGTCGGCCTGGCTGCGGCCTTCGACGCTGTAGCTGGGCCGGCTTCTACAAGCCATATCCGACTGGGGTCTGTACCTCAGACCGACTCGAGGCTGGCGAGTCTTGCACTGGAAGGAACTGGGTAGGTGATCCGGGTTCGAAGGTCCATGCTGACCTCATCTCCCGTGAAGTACGGGGCACTGTAGAGCAGCAGTGCCACGCGCCGGACAGGCCATCATGGCGTACGTTGGTCCGTACCGGCTACAGAGCATGATGGCGACAGCGACACCACCTCGCCATACCGCTGACCTGAGCAGGCGGATGGGACGTGCCACTACGCTCAACGGCTCCCTGACGTCAACGCCTCGGGAAGGAGCGGGAGCCGGAGCCGGCAAGCCGGCCACTAGACTATAGGGACTTATATGTAAAGTGCCGGTGCCTATATAAGCCGGGCTACCCCCTCGTGCGGGGGACGATCGATCACTTCCCATTCATTCTAGTCTTAGCGCTGCCCTGTGAGAGAGACCTTCGTCTACCTTAGCCTCCCAGGAGCAGCCGGATACAGCTCAAGGAGCACCATTGTACTGTGTTACCATCATATACACTCATAGCAGGAGTAGAGGTGTTACCTCCATCGGAGGGCCTCGAACCTGGGTACGTCGCCGTGTCGCTCGTGCCCATACCCGCATCCGGATACCGCCGTGAGACCACTTAGGAACCACTTCGATTAGCCACCCTATGGCATATGTCATGACGATACCACGACATTTGGCGCCCACCGTGGGGCCTTCAGCGTCCGCGGCCGGTGTCTTCATCCGGACGGGCCTCACCACCACCACCGGCGAGCGGGTCGCTTCAGGCTTGATCTGGAGATTCGGCTCCCTCGACTGCGTCAGCGACAACGCTGGCTGCTTTGCCGACCGGCCATTCCCTGCCGGCGGCAACATCATCAGCTTCGGCGGCTTCGACGTCTACGTCGCCACCGTCGCACCACCGTGCTACCCGCGCGAGATCGCGCGCTGTGCAAGCCCTCCCCCTGGAGCCGGCGCCAGCCTCACCACCGCCGGCCCCCGCATCATGCAGGAGGCCATGGCCACCGGCGACGACGCCAGCGGCAAGTCCACGCGCGTCCGCGGTCCTGAGTTGGAGCGCACCAACAGGGATGCCGGCGCGTCCGGCTCGGGCCCAAGGGCCCCAGCACCACCGTCCCGCTTGGACGAAGTCCGGGCAAAGTTGAGCTCCCCGCTCACAGCCGGAGCGGATCCCTCCGCCATCGAGAAGGACCTGGAGACGCACCGCCAGCTGCTCCTCATGCAGGCGGAAGAACTGTCTGCTGCAAAGCGGCAGATGGAGATCACCCAGCGCGAGTACAACCGCGCTCACGGCTTCACGCCAGCCGGCGACAACCCAAGCCGAGCCGGCCAGATCCGCCGGAGGGGAGGCGGCCTGGGCGCAGAGATCGCCCGGGACGGCGCAGAATCGCCGGCTCCATCCATGGAGCAACCCGTCTACAACACCCCCGACAAGAACATGCGCGCGGCGCAAGCCGCCGCAGAAGAGCTGAGCCGCCTCCAAGGCGAAGAGTTACGCCGCCAGACGAAGCGGGTAACTGAGCTGCTCAACGCAGCCACCAAGCAGTCGGCCGACCCCAGGTACGCCACTGCCCCTAGAGCTTCTCACGCTCGTGGCGCTGCAGGCAACGACCGGGACGGCCCAAGGGACACGGCCGAGTCTGCCTCCCCAGCACCAAGCCGGCACCGGGACTCCCGGAACACCCACGCAAGTTCCAGCCGCACAAGCCGGCCGCCCAGCGGCAACAGCGGCCGCAGCCGGCCACCATCAAGCCGGCGTGATGAAGAAGAATACGAAAGGCCGTCCACCATCAAGCACCGTGCGGCTCCGGAGGCCAGTGGCCAGCGCCAGCCGGCCCACTCCCGGCTGGGCCCGTGCGTCGAGCCAACCGACGCCAGAGATCGCCTCGACCGGCTGGTCGAATCCCGCATCGCGGAGGAAGAAGGGCCAGCCGGCCCCAAGTGCTTCGGGCCGCGGATCCTCAATGAGCCCATGATCGACGGCTTCCAGCTCCCCCGCGACACGCCCAAGTACGACGGCACGGCCAAGCCGGAGGACTGGCTGCAGGACTACTCCACCGCAGTCGGCATCGCCAAAGGCAACAAGCGCTGGGCTGTGCGCTACTCCCCCCTCATGCTGCTCGGCTCCGCCCGCACATGGCTCAACAACCTGCCAGCCGGCAGCATCAACGGCTGGCTCGACTTCGAGGAGGCCTTCATCAGCAACTTCACCGGCACCTACCGCCGGCCGGGTCGCCCCCAACAGCTTGAGATGTGCAAGCAGGGCCCGGACGAGACGGACCGTGCATACCTGACGCGCTGGTGCGAAATGCGCAACTCCTGCGAGGGCGTGCACGAGATCCAGGCAGTCGGCTTCTTCATGGCCGGCTGCCGGCCCAACACCATGCTATGGCACAAGCTGCGCCGCAGCGAGCCCAAGACGATGGCTGCCCTGATGGCCATCGCAGACACGCGCTGGCTGAAGAAGCTAGCAGCACGCCGGCTCCATCCAGGCGGGACAACAACAAGCCGGCTGAGCACAAGCCGGCCGAGGGCGGCCACCACGGCAGCCGGCGGGACAACTACCGCAGCAAGCGGCACAGCGACCAGCCGGACCGCCGGTACGGCTCCGCCCATGTGGCAGCCGTGTCAGACCACGCGGCGGCTGGCGGAAGCCGGCGCCAGAAGCAGATGCTCGACTCGCCGTGCAAGTACCACAGCGGCAAGAACCCCTCCAACCACACCACCCGCGACTGCCACTTCATGAAGCGGCTGACGAGCGGCGAGCCACTTCCGCCTCCACCCCCACCCCCACCAGCCGGCGGGCCGGGTGGCCAAGCCGGCGCAGAAGCCAACAACCTCGAGCACCACGAGGCTAACCAAGTGCACCATGGCGGCCGGTACCTGGCTGAGGATGCCACCTACATCATCTTCACCACCGAGCCGGAGGACAGAACGAGCCAACAGCGCCGTTCCCTCGAAGTCAACACGGTCATGCCGCCGGTCCCCCAGTACCTAAACTGGTCAGAGCAGGCCATCACTTTTGATCGCCGCGACACACCGGCTGTCCTGCCAAAGCCGGGCAGCTACGCCATGGTCCTCGACCCCACCATCGGCACAAGCCGGCGCAGCGTGCGTTTTTCGCGCGTCCTCATCGACGGCGGCAGCAGCATCAACATCCTCTACCGCGACACCGCCCACAAGCTGGGCATTCAGGAGGCCGAGCTGCGCCCCACCCCCACCGTCTTCCACGGCATCGTGCCAGGCCACTCGTGCCAGCCGATCGGCCGGATCACGCTGGCGGTCATGTTCGGCAAGCCGGACCACTTCCGCACGGAGAACGTTGAGTTCGAGGTGGTGGACCTCGTCAGTCCCTACCACGCGCTCCTGGGCAGGCCGGCCCTGACCAAGTTTATGGCGGTGCCCCACTACGGGTACCTGAAGATGAAGCTGCCGGGCCCTAAGGGGGTCATTACCGTAGCCGGCGATTACCGTCGCTCTATGGAGTGTGCCACCCAGAGCTCGAAGATGGCCCAGACGCTGGTCATAGCTGCCGAGAAGCAGCTCATCAGCGACGCCGTCGCCATGGCCAAGGCCGCGCAGTCGGGCATGCCGGCTGTGGGCAACCCGGCTGGGACGACTCACTTCCAGCCGGCCAACGACACCAAGAAGATCCTGCTCGACCCGGCCCAGCCGGACAAGTTCGTCACCATCGGTGCCGGCTTGAGCAGCAAATAGGAAAGCGAGCTCACCAGCTTCCTCCGTGAGAATCGGGACATCTTCGCATGGTCTCCAAGGGACATGCCGGGTGTGCCGAGGGAGTTGGCTGAGCACCACCTCCACGTCAGGCCTGAAGCCAAGCCGGTGAAGCAGCCCCTCAGGCGCTTCGCCGAAGAACGAAGGAAGGCCATCGGTGAAGAGATCGCCCGGCTCCTAGCTGCCGGCTTCATCATGGAAGTACTGCACCCGGACTGGCTGGCAAACCCAGTCCTGGTCCTGAAGAAGAACGGCTCCTGGCGCATGTGTATCGACTACACCAGCCTCAACAAGGCGTGCCCGAAGGACCCCTTCCCCCTGCCGCGCATAGATCAAGTCATAGACTCGACTGCCGGCTGTGAACTGTTGTCTTTCTTAGATGCCTACTCAGGCTACCACCAGATTCCTTTGAATCCGGCTGATCAAATAAAGACTTCGTTCATTACCCCATATGGGGCTTACTGCTACACGACTATGCCATTCGGCTTGAAAAATGCAGGCGCCACCTACCAAAGGTGCATGCAAAAGTGTTTGCAGGATCAAATCGGCAGAAATGTTCACGCATACGTGGATGATGTCGTTGTAAAAACCAAGGAGATGCCTACCCTCCTTGATGACTTGAGAGAAACCTTCACCAATCTGCGAAGATTCCGGATGAAGTTGAACCCGGCCAAGTGCACTTTCGGCGTGCCGTCTGGCCAGCTCCTGGGTTACCTCGTCTCTCAGCGAGGAATCGAAGCCAACCCGGAGAAGATCAGTGCCATTGAGAAGATGGAACTGCCGCAGTGCCTCAAGGACGTCCAGAAGTTCACCGGATGCCTGGCCTCCTTGAGCCGCTTCGTCAGCCGGCTGGGGGAGAAGGCACTGCCCCTATACCAGTTGCTCAAGAAGACAAACTCCTTCAGCTGGACGCCGCAGGCGGATGAAGCCTTCCGCGACCTGAAGCGCATGCTCTCGACTGCGCCTGTCTTGGCATCGCCGGCTTCAGTGGAGCCGATGCTATTGTACATCGCAGCCACCAATCGAGTGGTTAGCGTTGTCCTGGTGGTGGAGCGCAAAGAGGCCGGCAAGGAGCAGCCGGTCCAGCGCCCAGTCTATTACCTAAGTGAAGTGCTTTCCCAGTCAAAGCAAAACTACCCCCACTACCAGAAGGTCACCTATGGCGTGTACATGGCGGCCAAGAAGCTCAAGCACTACTTCCAAGAGCATCCCATCAAGGTGGTGGCCACAGCGCCCTTGGCGGAGATCATTGGCAGCAAAGACGCCAACGGCCGGGTCGCCAAGTGGGCACTAGAGCTGGCGGCCCATGCTATCCAATACGAGCCAAGAACAGCCATCAAGTCACAGATCCTAGCCGACTTCTTCGTCGACTGGGCCGAGATGCAATACCTGCCACTGTGCCGGACTCCACGCACTGGAAGCTGCACTTCGACGGCTCGAAG
This sequence comes from Lolium multiflorum, assembly GCA_030979885.1. Taxonomy (NCBI): domain Eukaryota; kingdom Viridiplantae; phylum Streptophyta; class Magnoliopsida; order Poales; family Poaceae; genus Lolium; species Lolium multiflorum. Next base: position 212,344,371 of record CM061749.1, read on the forward strand.
ATGCGCACCGGCTTGGGAGCCGGAGTCGTCATCACCTCTCCTAAGGGGGACAGGCTGGACTACGTCCTGCAGATCCACTTCGCCGCATCCAACAATGTGGCGGAGTATGAAGCGCTCATCCATGGGCTCAAGCTGGCCAAAGAAATAGGCGTCCGTTGCATCCTCTGCTTCGGCGACTCCGATTTGGTCATCCAGCAGGCGTCTGGCGACTGGGACGCGAAGGATGCCAACATGGCGTCGTACCGCTTCCATGTTCAGCAGCTAGCCGGCTTCTTCGAGGGCTGCGAATTTCACCATGTGCCAAGGGCCAACAACGAGGCGGCTGACGCCCTGTCCAAGATAGGCTCAACCCGGCAGGCAATTCCGCCGGGTGTGGCCCTGCAGCACCTGCGCAAGCCGTCCATCATACCTTCCCCGGAGTCGGATTCCATATTCGTGCCGGCTGACCCGGGGGCTTCTCAGCCAAACCCGGGGGCTTCGCAGTCAAAGTCGGGGGCTTCTCAGCCGAACCCGCCGGCTCCACAGCCGAACCCGGGGACTTCTCAGCCAAACCCGGGGGCTAATCAGCCCAAGTCGGGTGCCTATCGGCCAAACCCGCCGGCTCAACAGCCGAACCCGGCGACCACGCAGTCGAACCCGGAAGCTCCGAAGATGGAGGCCCTGATGGTTAGCGTATTCGAGATAAAATGCGTACCATCATGGGCACAAGAATTCCTCTCCTACCTCACCGATGGTGTGCTGCCCAATGATAGGGTTCAAGCAAGGCAGATTGAGAGAAGGGCCAAGGCCTATACAATCATCAACCACCAGCTGTACAAACGCAGCGTAAGTGGGGTGTTCCAGCGGTGCGTCGAGCCGGCTGAAGGGATTGAACTCCTCCGGGAAATCCATCAGGGAGAATGCGGCCATCACGCCTCCTCAAGAGCCATAGTGGGCAAAGCCTTCCGGCACGGCTTCTATTGGCCGACTGCGCTAAGAGACGCAGAAGATCTGGTGAAGAAGTGCAACGGCTGCCAGCGCTTCGCAAAGCAAAGGCAAACGCCGGCTTCCGCCCTGAAAACCATCCCCATCACTTGGCCATTTGCCGTGTGGGGCCTGGACATGGTGGGCCCATTCAAAACAGCCCGAGGCGGCATGACCCACCTCTTGGTGATGATTGAAAAATTCACCAAGTGGATTGAAGCCAAGCCAATCAAGAAGCTGGATGGCTCCACAGCCGTCACATTCCTCAAAGAAATAATTGTGAGATACGGCTACCCCCACAGCATCATCACCGACAACGGCAGCAACTTCGCCGAAGGCATATTCAAACGCTACTGTGGGGAGATGGGGATCCGGATGGACCTATCATCAGTGGCGCACCCAGAAACCAACGGCCAAGTGGAGAAGGCAAACGGCTTGATCCTAGCCGGCATCCGGCCCCGGCTGGTAGAGCCGCTCGAGCGCTCAGCCGGCTGCTGGATAGAAGAGCTGCCCTCCGTGCTTTGGAGCCTGCGCACCACGCCAAACCGCTCCGTCGGCTTCACGCCATTTTTCCTCGTATACGGGGCCGAAGCCGTCCTGCCGACTGATATCGAGCATGACGCGCCAAGGATCAAGCTCTACACAGAAGCTGAAGCCAAAGAAGCTCGTGAAGATGGAGTCGACCTGGTCGAAGAAGCTCGGCTGCTGGCTCAGTCCAGATCGGCCATATACCAGCAAAGCCTCCGATGCTATCACAGCCGGAAGGTGCAGCCCTTAGCATTCCGAGAAGGAGACCTAGTGCTCCGGCTGATCCAACGGACAGCCGGACAGCATAAACTAGCATCCCCATGGGAGGGTCCCTTCATCGTGAGCAAGGCAGTAGGCAATGATTCCTACTATCTCATAGATGCCCAAGAGGCCAAAAAGAACAAGGCGAGCAAAACTGACGAGGAGACAAAACATCCCTGGAATGTCAGGTTGCTTCGACCATTTTACACTTGAGAGCAGGAATGTATGTATCCCTTGTACTCCTTTTGTAAGCTATGAAAAAGCAAGCGCTGAGAGCGCCGATTTCGACAAATTTTTCGCATACTCTTGTTTTCGCCAATTGGCTAACACCCTCTCACGCGGCCGGCTCAGTAACGTGATCCGGTTTCCGACAGCCGACTTCCGACCAGCTACAGACCGCAACCCGGCTGTCCGGCTGGCGGGGGTAAGAGCCTAGGGAGCCGGCACGCGAAAGACGGCTAAGGGAAAGAGTGAAAGCGAATTGATTCTTGCACAACTCTTCATAAAGTGCCGGATTGCCGAACTCGGCTCGTTCGACTGAAATACTATCGGCCTCACCCAGCGGCACGCTCTTGATCCGGCGACGGACCGCAAGTCGGACGTACGATCGGCAAGAGCAACGCCAAAGAGTGGGGCGGATGGGAAAAAGCGAGCAAGCCGGAAGAAAGCAAGCCGGCACACAAATGATTAACAAACACATTAAAGTGTACCATAATAAAAAGGCAATAATATTGTCATTACATGCGCACCCGGCATCCCGGGGATTTAACAATTTGTCTTCGCAAAAGCACGATTACATAAACAGGGAAGCTTAGGCACCGGCTGGAGGAGGACCAGCCGGATCAATGGCAGGCGGCGGAGATTCCATCTCGATCTCTTCGTCTTCAAGCTCCTCCTCGTCGTCAGACGGCGGGCTCGGATCCGCGATGAAGATGCGCTTGTCGACGAAGTCGGCGATGGCGCAGGCGCGGGCAAGCCGGGCGGTCTTATTCTCCGCCGAAAGTTTCTCCTCCACGTCGGCTCGCCGGCTCTCCAGCTGATCCAGGCTGACCTCATCGTACCAGGAAAGCACGAAGGAGAGGGCCATATCGGCTCCAGCGCGCGCAGCCGACTCCCTCCAGTCGTGGAAGCGGTCAGGCGCCGTCTCCAGCCACTTGATGAGGTTGGCGAGGTCCTGCGGCAGCGTCTCAGTCGGCCACAGCAGCCGGATCAGCTCCTCCGCCGCCTTCCGGAGCTCCCAGCCAAGCTTCGTGATGGGCTCGACGCGGGCGGCCATGGACGCCAGGTAGTCGTCCATGGAGAAGCACTCCGAGCTCTGCTCCCCGGTAGCCTGCCGGCGCGCATCCCGCGCCCTGCCGGCTGCCGCTAACGCCGCGTCCTGCGCCTCAGGGAAGGCCGCTGCAAGAAAAAGCAAGTCAAAGCTTATCGAAAAACAGAAAAACGCAAATTTTAAGACGGCGGCAAGGCAAGAACCGACGCCCCACCGAAGATGGAGATCCCGAAGCTCTAAAGTAAGATCGGCAGCCGGCAAGAACCGGCCCCCACCGAAGATGGAGATTTCGAAGTCCTAAAGTGCGGCCGGCAAGAACCGACTGCCCCAGCCTGAAGATGGAGATCCCGAAGCTCTAAAGTAAGACGGCGGCAGCCGGCAAGAACCGACTGCCCCCAGCCTGAAGATGGAGATTTCGAAGCAAAAAAAACTGGAGGTAGCCGGCAAGAACCGACTGCCCCCAGCCCGAAGATGGAGAGAACGAAAAGTTAGTTTCTGCCGCCGACTGCCAACCACAGCTGGCAGCCGACAGCCGAAAGCCGGCAAAGGGGAAAGGTACAAAGACTCACCCGCCAAGCCGCGGTCGAGCCGGCTCATCTCACCCACCCACCGCTTGGCGGTGGCCGACAGCTCCTCAGACTTGGAGGTCACCTCTCGCTGAAGCTCGAGCCGCTGCTGCTCCACCCTCTCCAGCCGCTTCGACAGGTCCTCCACCTTATCCTCCTCAGCCTTCCTGAGGGTGGCCAGCTCCTTGAGGTGGTTAGCCTCCAGCTTGCGCAGCCGCGTCAGCTCGCCGTCGGCCACCTTCAGCTTAGCAGCAGCAGCACGGCCCGCCTCCTCGCTCTCGGCGCACTGAGCGCGGGCGATCCGAAGATCCCTCTCCAGCTGCGGAACCCGGGCAGCTTCGGCTGCAAAACGGCAAGAAAAACCATCAGCCGGATGAAATCAGAGAAAAAGAGTAAAGGCAAAAGAAAGAAAGTCTCACCCTTGACGACCTCCAGCTCGCGAGCCAAGGCGGCCCGCTCGATCTTGGCCCGGTGGTAGCTGGTCACCACCTGGTTGTACAAGACGGTGCGTCGCTCGTCAACCGCCTGAAAAAGAGTCAATTGTTTAGGCGAAACCTGGACCGGCTCCTAGCAGCCGGCCCATGCCTCGGAGGGCTACCAGGATAACAATAAAATCGCAGAAAATAAGATAAGAAGCCACCTACCTTGTCAGCATCTTCCAGCGTCGCCAGCTGGGCCATGGCCTCGGCGGCCTTGTTCTTGAGGCTGGCTCGGTAGCCAGAGAAGAGCATCTTCAGGGGCGCCGTGCCAGGCTGCCCCTCCCGGCTGATCACCTCGCAGGAGTCCGCCTGGTGCCATGCCTTCTCCATGGTGCCAGCCGAGCCAAAGCTAGAGTCCGAGGCGGACGGCACGCTCACCAGCCGGGCACCCTTGGCCACGTGGAGGCTAGTGGGCGACACCGCCGGGCCCTTCGTCCTCACCAACGCCCGGGAGTCGGCGTCCTTCGAGCGCGCCGGCTCCTCCCGCTGCGGCTCCTTCCCAGCCGGCTCCCCCCTCGGCGGCTCCGAAGCCGGAGGCGGCGCGTTGGCCGGTGGGAATCACTTCCGGTCTCTCGGCGGCGCAGCCCCGCCGGCTCCAGCTCCTGCCGCTGGTGGCGCACCCCGGCCGGCTCCAGCTGTTGGTGACATAGGCATCCCAAATGGGCCTGCCGAAGATAGTACCCGGAGTTTACTGAAGGCCCACTACCCGAAGAATAAGAAGATTCGAGAGTCCAAGATATATTAAGGAAAGCTAGAGTTGTAATAGGAAGAGTTATTTGTAATCTGGCGGGATGAGTTAGAAACCGTCCCGGACTCTGTAACTTGTACAAAACGAAACCCTCGGCTCCACCTCCTATATAAGGGGGAGTCGAGGGACAAAGAAAGGATCGAATCTACTGTCAACATAACCCTAGTTTTCATAATCGTCGAGTACTTTCCGCCTAAACCTTCGAGATCTACTTGCCCTCTACTTCTAGCAAAACCTAGTCTACAATCTGTAGGCATTGACAAGTTAATCCTTTGTCAATTGGCGCCGTCTGTGGGGTTGCAAGGAGCTGATCTCGATGGCACGTTCAAGATCTTCGACTTCATCAACAACAAGCAACGCGATGGATCGAGGTAACAAGGGAAAAACTGATCTATTCAATTTTATTCCTCACCCGCCCTCCCGTATGGATGCATGTGCCTATCTGGAGGAGCCCATCATCATGACGTTCGGAGAATTCCGATTTGGCGTCAACAAGGAAGGATCCTACCGTCTCGAAGTTCCGATCTCGTCGGAATTTTCAGCGGTCGATTCTAGCTTTTCGTCGAGTGACGAGGAGTTTTCGTCGCCATACTTCGTCGACAACAAGGCAAGCGGAAAGCTCGCCAAGATCTTCAGCAACACATCCTTCGAGTCGTCTGCGGACTCCTTTATAAGCAGCGACTCCGACAGCGTCGACAGCTTCAACTTCATCGACAAGTCTGCTGCCATCGGAAAGGTCTTCACCACTCTATATGATGGTGTCACCAATCCTGATAAAAATCAATGCACAAAATATCATCAGATCTATGTGGTAGAAGGGGCAGGCACATCAGACCCGCAAACATCAGAGGCTTTCGACGAGTTGGGAAATCCATACGTCGATCCCGCTGATCTCAGACATGGCTTAGGCACTAAATATCCTGGATCCTCAACTCGCGCAAGAGTACAGCTCCCGCAAGAAGCGTGGGATAGAGCCGCGAAAGCCATGGATGGTTCAGAACCTATGACCACCACTGCTACTGCACAAGAACTTCAAGCATACCAATATAGACTTGCTCGAGTAAGCAGAGAGTTAGAAAAACAGACAGCATCCCTGAATAGGAGGAAAGAAGCAGCTTCTGCATCAGCGACGCCGAGCAGATTTAAGTCGCCTTTCAGGAAATACGGGAGATAGTCACAGAGAAGCTCGGAGGAGAGCAATGTCTCGGCTGCAAAACATACCCGAAGCAGAAAGAGGAAACATAATCCAAAATCTCGACATGTCCTTTATGTCGATCGACGAAAGGGGAAATATCATCCCAAAAACGCCAGAGGCAGGTTACATGGCAACACAAGCTTACATCCTCGCATCCAGACCACCTCTGGAGACCCGAGAGAACCATTGTTCAATATGGCAATGGCTGGAGTAGGAGTTATGGGAACAGCATTTGCAACAACGCCTCCCGAAGAAAATCCTAGGCAAAATAGTCCACGACACACCGCAGCAGTTCAAGACCCACCGAGAGCAAGTCAAGAGACACAGCAGTCCAAGTAAGGGTGGACAGAGCGCGACAAGAAAGAAGGGAGCGTCAGCACTCGCCAGAGCTTGCCGACGAAGATATGTGTGGACTCCCGTGCTTTACGAGAAGAGTTCGAAAAACTCGAGTCCCAAAAGGGTTCAAGTTACCCGAAAATTTCAAAAAGTTCGATGGCCTGCAAGATCCCGAGGATTGGCTCGTGGATTATCTCGAGATGGTAAAACTGGTAGGAGGAACCAGAGCAACATGCAAAGTATCCAAGTTCACTTAAGTGGTGCCGCGAGATCTTGGATAAAGAAACTCCCCTTGAATTCCATCGACAGCTGGGAGAACTTTGAGAACATCTTCGTGAAAAACTTCCGATCCACCTGCAAGAAACCTGCATCGTTGGAAGAATTAAGGGCGTGTCGACAAAAACACGACGAGTCGATGAGGAAATATATACAGCGGTGGAACATTATAAAAAACTCGGCAGAGGACATATCTGACGAAAGAGCCATAGATGCGTTCGTGGCAGGAATCCGACGAGCAGATTTCGTCGAGGACTTGGGGAGAACTAATCCTAAGACCATATCAGCACTCATGGAAATAGCCAATAAATGGGCAGATGGAGAAGACGCAATATACAACAAGCGACACAGGTCGCCAGAAGAGGATCGTGGTCGAAATTATCAAAATAGAAGACGATTTTCTCGCCAGTTCTACAACAACGATGCTCCCGGCCATATATCGGCTGGTTTTCGGGGAAATCCTGGAGGAAATAGTCGAGAAGATTATCAAAGGAGCAACGAGCAACAAGGTGACAATAGAGGTGATTTTCGCGGCAACAGGCAAAATAGTGGACCAAGGATTCAAAGACCTTATGTGTCTCCCGAGGAGATGATGAACGGCCCGTGTCAAATGCACTTTTACCTCGACAACAATGGAAAGAGGCAGTCAGGACATCTCCAGAAAGACTGCCGTAATTTTCAGGCAATGCTGCGAGCCGCAGGAATCGCAAATGCCCAAGCAAATAACAGAAATCCTCGGGAGCCAAGGAGCGAGATTCACCTTCCACCTCCTCCCGCAATTACCGACGAAAATCGACATCAGCTTAGAATTGCGGCAGCACCACATCCACCTCCATACGTTGACCCCAACTCTAACGGTGTGGTCTCGATGATACAGAAGGCTAGGCCATCGAACAGGGCGCAGAAGGTAATCTCGCGACAAGTGTTCATGGCAGAGAAGATGCCTCCACCAACAATCGAGTACTTAAATTGGTCGGGACAAGATATCGGCTTCACAATCGCAGACCATCCGCAGCAAGTTCCTCGACCAGACAATCAGCACTCATCTTACCCGCAGTAATTGCTGGTTTCGACGTCGAGAGTTTTCATAGACGGCGGCAGCAGCTTAAACCTCATGTATGCAGATACATTGAGGAAGATGAACATATCCCTAGCAAATCTGAAACCAACTGACACACGTTTCCACGGGATTACACCAGAAAAGCCAAGTTACCCATTGGGCAAGATCAACCTCGACGTTCAGTTTGGAACCCGAGAAAACTACAGGATAGAGAATCTGGAGTTCGAAGTGGTGGATTTCCCGTCGCAATATCACGCCTTGTTGGGACGACCAGCGTATGCCAGGTTCATGGCAGTGCCGCATTATACATATCTGTTGTGGAGGTTGCCTGGGCCTAAGGGACCTATCACAATCAAAGGAAGTTTCGCGTTATCCGATAAATGCGACAAGGATTTTCATCGACTGTCAGAAACCTTCGGGATGCAAGCAGAATATGCGCCACGGTTCACCGATTATGATGTACTGCCAGAGGTAGGGAGATCTTCTAAGGAGCCGACTTTCAACACAAACAAGGATTCAAAAGAGGTACAGATCCACCCGACAGATCCTAAGAAAACGACGTCCATAGCCGCAAACATGGATGTCGCATAGGAAAGCGCGCTCGTCGAGTTCCTCCGTGAGCACTGGAAAATCTTCGCATGGTGTCCAGCTGACATGCCAGGAGTACCCAGGGAACTTGCCGAGCACCACCTCAATTTGGATCCTCTCGCACGACCAGTCAAGCAGCCTTTGCGGCGTTTTTCGGAACCTAGCCGCAAAGCCATGTTATCAGAAATAGATCGACTCAAAGATGCTGGTTTCATCAGAGAAATATCTACATAAGCCACATGGGTAGCTAACCCAGTGATGGTGCCGAAAAAACACACAATAGTCCTTCGCATGTGCGTCGACTTCACGTGTCTCAACAAACATTGTCCCAAGGATCACTTTCCCCTCCCAAGGATCGATCAAATCATCGACTCCACGGCAGGATGCGAACGTCTTTCCTTCTTGGACGCATATTCTGGTTATAACCAGATCAGATTAAAAGAAGAAGATGAAGCCAAGACAGCGTTCATCACACCTTATGGCGTGTTTTGTTACAAAACAATGCCCTTTGGTTTGAAAAACGCGGGAGCAACATATCAGCGGATGATGCAGAAGTGCCTAGCAACACAGATTGGATAAAATGTACAAGTCTACATCGACGATGTCGTAATAACATCAAAGAAAGGGTCGACTTTGATCGAAGATTTAAAGGAAACCTTCGACAACCTCGACAATTCTGCCTCAAGCTGAACCCGACAAAGTGCTCTTTTGGAGTTCCCAGAGAACTTCTCTTCTTAGTATCAGCAAGGGGGATTGAAGCTAATCCCGAAAAATACAGGCCATCGTTACTATGAGAAAGCCAACAAAGTTGAAAGAAGTACAACAGCTAACTGGGCGAGTCGCAGCTTTGAGCATTCGTCCAGGCTAGGAGAAAAAGCGCTGCCGTTTTATGCATTGATCAAGCAAGGGGAAAAATTTCAATGGAACGAGGAAGCAGACAGAGCTTTCGAAATCTCAAGCGAGCAATTTCGACACCACCGATATTGGTGGCGCCAAAAGAGAAAGAACCTCTCCTCTTGTATATTGCAGCTACACCTCAGGTGGTCAGCACGGCCTTAGTAGTCGAAAGGGAAGAAGAAGGCAAGCTTCATGGAGTTCAAAGGCCAGTATATTTCATCAGCGAAGTACTGTCGCCGTCAAAACAGCGGTACCCGCAATATCAAAAGCTAGCATATGGAGTATTCACGACAACAAGAAAATTGCGACACTATTTTTCGGCGCACCCGATAATAGTGGTCAACGAGGCTCCCTTATCAAATATACTAAACAACCCAGAAGCTACGGGTCGTGTCTCCCTTTGGGGAATAGAACTTTCCCCTCGGGACATCACGTATGAAAAAGAAAAGCAATAAAATCGCAGGTCTTACCAGATTTCATTGCAGAGTGGATGGAGCTACAAAACACGGGACCCCCAGATTTATCGAGAACTTGGACCATGAACTTCGACGGGTCCAAAAGATTGGAAGGTGCTGGAGCAGGCGTGATATTAGTATCACCTGAAGGCGACAAGTTGAAGTATGTTCTGCGGATGACGTTCCCAAACGCATCTAACAATGAAGCAGAATATGAAGCTCTCATACACGGGATGAAGATGGCGAAAGCTTGCGGTGCAACCCGACTGAAAATTTTCGCGACTGCATTGGTAGCACGAAGTCATGAACCAATGCGATGCAGTTAACGAAAGTATGATAGCATACAAAGAGGTGTACAATGAGCTGGAAAAGTTATTCGATGGTTGTGAGGTAAACCACATCAGCAGGATGAGCAACGATGAAGCCGACGTTCTCGCAAACATCGGGTCACAATGCCTCGCGATTCCTCCAGGTGTGTTCTGGGAAGAGATTAGCGAGAGATCAACAAAGCCAGCAAAAACAAAGAAGGAGAAAAAAGAGAAACCCTCGAGTATCGCCAAAGACACAGCAGAAGAAGAAGAAGAGCAAGAGCTAGTCATGATGGTGCAAATTCCATGGATGCAGGCTTACATATCATATATCCTAAGGAAAACCATACCCGACGATCCAGTCGAAGCAAGGCGAATAATTAGGCGATCAAAAGCTTTTACTGTGGTAAAAGGGGAGCTATACAAATGCAGTATCTCGGGTGTGCTACAACGGTGTGTTACACCCGAAGAAGGAAGGATCATCCTAAAGGACGTGCATGAAGGAATATGTGGGCACCACGCGAGTAGCAGAGCTATCGCGGCTAAGGTTTTCATAGCAGATTTTATTGGCTCACAGCAATCGAGGATGCAAAGGAAATAGTGCGCACTTGCGACGCGTGTCAAAGATTTGCGGCAAGACCTCACTCACCAGCAGCGGAACTTATGCCAATCCCACTTGTCTTGGCCCTTTGCTCAATGGGGTCTCGACATGGTGGGTAAATTGCACAAAGCTTCGCCAGGAGGATACGAGTACCGCTAGTGGCTGTCGACAAATTTACCAAGTGGATAGAGGCGAAGCCAATAAATTCACCAGATGCAGCATCCGCAATAAAGTTTGTGAAGAGCATTGTCTTTCGCTTTGGAGTACCTCACAACATCGTCACAGATAACGGCAGTAACTTTACTTCCAAGGAGTTCAAAGCATATTGTGCAGAAGTGGGCATAAAACTAAGTTTTGCGTCTGTCGCACATCCACAAATGGTCAAGTCGAAAAGGCCAATGGCATCATCTGCAATGGCATCAAGAAGCGCCTGCTAGGACCTTTGGAAAAAGCTAGGCATACTTGGCCAGAGGAGCTACCAAGTGTTTTGTGGAGTATCCGAACAACGCCAAATACAGCGACGCAGGAAACGCCGTTCTTTTTGGTCCACGGAGCTGAAGCAGTCTTGCCGATAGAAATAGAACACGATTCTCCACGAGTCGTAGAATATGACGAAGAAACTTCGAGAAAAGCTTTGGAGGATGATGTCGACGCACTCGATGAAGCTCGAGACGAAGTCCTGTCAAGAGTCGCCAAATATCAGCAGGACCTGAAAAACTATCACAGTCGACGATTGCGGCCAAGATCTTTCCAAGTGGGTGACCTGGTTTTACGACTCAATCAAAAAAGCCATGAAAAACTCGAGTCACAATGGCTAGGACCATACATAGTCACAGAAGTAATAGAAGGAGGAGCATACAGAATCAAAGACAAGAAGACAGGGATTGACGAGCCAAATCCCTGGAACGTGGCACAGCTCAGGCGTTTCTACGCTTAGATGTCGAAAATATAGTCCTCCTTTGTAAAGCTACAATGTACTGAAACGCCCGCGAGTTTTCAGACGCACTCTTTTCCTTTTTCGGGCACCGAGTGGGGCCGGGAAAGGTTTTTAATGAGGCGGACTCGCGGCGCTGCAATATAATAAAGATAGTGGAATTATATATCTCCTTCCCGACAAGATCAGGGGTTCTCCCCTACATGATACAGTATACATATATAAACACAGTGTCGACAAACGCAAAAGAAGCATCTTGCCTTGGTAAAAATACCTCGCCAAAATAAAAAGAGATATCGACAAAATAGTGATCAACAAAAAGCTCGGGGGCTTGCACCCGCACAAAATAGTACACAATGTATATTATCTTGCCTTGGGACAACCTCGCATTATAATAAACAAAAGATATTGCAATCAAAACGCCCGGGGGCTTGGCGATAAAAATAAAAAACAATGACTTTACAATATAGCTCGTCTATACAGGATACAAATTTCGGAATAAGTTCGTCTTCAAGGATTTCCCAATATATTGTCTATGGTTAAGCGCTCGTTATTTACAGCGCGAGTACTATGCTCAGCATAGCTACCCTTCACAAAGAATTCGGAATCCATCCGGAGAAGTTCATCCATCATATCTTCGGCAACAGGAGTAACAATGTCATCATATTTGCCGAAGTTTCTTTTCTTCTTCGACATCTTCTCCAAGCACTTTGGGACAACTTGCCCCACGTCTAATTTCGGGTAGCAAATTTTTATCATGATCATCGCAAACCTTGCACCAGCAGCTAGTTGAGCTCGTACAAAGCCATGGATGCGAGGAGCATCTCGAAATTTGTCCATCAACGCAGGAAGGGTCTCTGGCATCTTATTGCGAGGAAACATGGTACCATAAACCAGAGACAAAGTCCTTGTACAGAAGTCAAGATACTCGCGAACCTGAAGTGCACGATCTTGAAATCTCACGATTTGGCGGGTCCGTTCAGGTGTACCCCAAAAAGTCGACCCATGTTCACGTGCAAGCCGAAGAAGAACATTGGAACGAGCCTCGACACGTTCATCTTCAGTTGTAGTATCCAAAAAAGCACCTATTGTTTCTTAAAACAATTCAGTGGTCAATAAGGAGGCAAGCAGCAAAGGAAAAGAAGAAGCGAGATAAAGACAATGAAACTTACCCGCCATATCCAAGCTAGCATCTGTTAGCAGCTGGAGCATAGAATTTTCTCGAGATATAGCTGCGGCAGCCTCAGCAACAGCGGCGTCCTTCTCAGCTATGGCATCCTGAGCTTGTTGGAGCGCAATTTTCTCCCTTTGAGAAGATTCTCGAGACTGCTCCATAAGTATAAGCGACTGCTTCTTCACAGACTGGAGTTGTACTCGAAGTTCTTTCAATTCTTCTATCAGATCCATACTTGAAGAATCATCAAGGTTAACAGGGACAGAAGACTTCTTCGAAAGGGACGAAGGAAAAACTTCGGGAGGACCAGGAATTGACGAATAATTGTCAAAAATCAACTGAAAAATAGAAAAACGTCGACATCAATCATTGAGACAAAGTTCGACTTCCATTCATTCTTGTAGTATATACATGTCTATTACAAAAGAAGGACCTCTACAAGACCTAATCATCGCCAGGAGCATTACAGCGACAGTACCAAAAGGAGGAGATAAACTAAAACAAAGCAAAAGAATATGAAACTAGACCTCCGGCCTCGATGAGCTGGGAGTCGAGGGTGGCTTGATCCCGAGATATGCCAAGATTTTCTTCGTGTTGGGTTTGGCTGCCTTAATCAGCGACCTCCACCTCGACTGCTCTATTTGATTGGTGTCGCCAACCTTCATCCAATCAATAGTTTGTTGGCTGTCAGCAACCAGGGCAACAGTGCTTTCGACAGCAACCTTCATGTTTTCTTGGCGCATTTTCAGTCCAAGGTCTTCTGATGAATTGAAGCTCTTGGCGAGATCAAGGAAAGTTGCGGGTTCCTCTTTCTTTGGGAAAAAATAAGGAAAAAGCCGCGACAACCCTGCTTTGGCCTGATCAATGCCTTCGCGTGCCTCTGATCCATGAACCTCGAGGAATGAAAGGGCGTCAAGAAGAGGATCATTGGCGGGTTCTTCAAGTTGAAACTCTTGAGCTGTTCTAGCTGTCAAAAAAGAAATTTATTGAGCAACAAACAAACACAGAGAAGGAAATACACAAAAAAATAAGTGGTACTTACCAACGAAGCGGCGACTTTGTGTCCTTAAGCGCTTAAGGATCGCCTCTTCGCGAGCAGATTGGGCAGCTATGTGATCGCTCAGTGAAGTTTCAGCGGTGTGAAGCCTTTTTCTAAGATCTTCGACACCAGCAGCGTCAGCCTTGGCCTTGTCAGCTTCTGCTCTAGCTTCAGTAGCATCCAATTCGGCCTTTTTGCGAGCCTTTTCACTATGCTCTAATTGTTGAGCAAATGTGTTGGCACGTTCATTGGCCTCCACCAGTTTTTCTGGCAAAGAAGAAAAATATAGTTAAAAACTTCGACAACAAAGGAGCAAAAGGGCAGAGGCAAAAAGAAGTGGCAAAACATTACCTTCAGTTTTATTAGCATATTCACGGTACCCAACAAATTGGGCACCGATGCGAAGAAGATCCTTGATCATAGGCTGTTAAAAAAAGAGGACAAAGAGAAAATGGGGGTATGAGAAAAATATGATGATACACAGAAGTAAACAGAGAAAACATAAACAATGACAAAAAAGTGAAGAACTTACATCCTCCATGAGAAGGTTCGAGGAGCTACTCAATTGGAGAGTAGGTTCCGCGATAATCTCCGTCCTTGCCCTTTTCGGTGAAGAGGCTCGGGGGCTTGACGGAGGAGTCGTAGTGCCGACATTTTGTCGAGGAGGCGACGTTTCTTCCCCTTCGACTGGCGTTTCCGAGGCGACTAATGTATGTGACGTACTCGTTCGAGTAGTCACATCAACAGTTGGTACCACTTCTTCATCATCACTACGAGCACAAGTCGACAATATAAAGGCAAGATAGACAAAAAATCTTCAAAGTAAAAAAAAAGGGAGATGGTACTTACGAACTGATGAGAGTTCCGAGGTATGGATCATAAGCTGACTTCGGATGAGAAGGAACAGCTTCTTCGGGTTTGGAGGTGCCGGAAGTTTCGGCGTCATCCCTTTTCCTTTTGTTCTTTGGGGAAACAGCAGGAGGAAGGGATTGCGTCGACTCGCTGGCTTCAGATTCAACTTCCTTTTCATGGGAAGCCGCAGATTTGTGAGAACCTGCGACTTCACTTTCATGAAGAGAAGAACCTTGATTGTCTTCGGCAACGATAGCTTGTTCTTCGACTTCTCCATCCTCAGGAAGGGGAGGAAGAGAAGACATAGTAGGATGGTTCTGCAAAAAATAGCGACAAAGGAAAAATTAGCGAGATATCAATACAGTGAGATGCAGGGAACATTTGGAACAAGATAAAAATTCGAGAAGACAAAATACCTCGGGGAGAGGATTGGTGGAGCTGTATGGTTCCACGCGGCAGGAGGAAGGAACAGGATCTTTCTTGTTTAAACGGGAAATTCTTCGAATCAGCTTCTCCAAGTCCTTTGCAGAAAGATCACTGGAGAGCCTATTGGCGTCGTTTCCACCAGCATATGTCCAAAGGGGATTTTTGCGAGCCTGAAGAGGCTGCACTCTAATTCTAAGAAAGTAGGCAGTGATTTGAACACCAGATAGCTCTTTGCCTCGAGTATTTTGAAGCTGACGAATACGAGACATAAGTGCTTCTGTCGCCTTTTTCTCTTCTTCGGAAGCTTCAGCATCCCAGGAGCGGCGGCGCTGAATTTTGGCATTTCCGTCGAAGGGGATTATGTTGTGTTCCACAGAGTTGGCACTTTCTTCGTGAATGTAGAGCCACTTTTTGCGCCACCCTTGGACAGAATCGGGAAATTTGACGTCGAAGTAATCAACGTCAGTTCGGACACAGATAACAACGCCGCCTATGTTATAAGTGGCATTGCGGGAGGCATTGCGGCGGAGAAGGAAAATACGTTTCCAAAGAGCCCAGTTAGGAGGGATTCCAAGGAAACATTCGCACAGCGTGATAAAAATGGAAATGTGGAGGATGGAATTGGGGGTCAATTGGTGCAGTTGAATCCCATAAACAAAAAGAAGGCCGCGGAGGAAATCGTGAATTGGGGCAGAAAGGCCGCGGATGAGGTGATCAACGAAACTAACCCGGTACTCCATTGGAGGGTTGGGATAGCTTTCTTCGCTGGGAAAGCGGATGGCATCTTCTTTCTTCATCAGGCCAAGCTTCTTCATCATGTTGAGGTCTTGGTTGGAGATTTTAGATCTCTCCCATTCAAGATCTTCGGCGGCCATCTCGGATTCTGGAGTGCTGTGGCGCGTGAGTCGCGTGCGTGGTGGCATCAACGGCAGGGGACAAAGCAATGCTTGGGCGTGCGGAAGATCAAACAGAGTTGGGCGCAGGGGAAGTTTTTGCAGAGGGGAACAGATGTGCGGCGCAAGCGAAGGACTGGACCGAGGTTGAAGAAAGGTTTATATAGGATTCGGACGAAGCAGTGCACCGTTGGATGAAGAAATCGTGTGGTGAAAAAGGATCTCGTAGATACAAGGGTAAAAAGGTATTTTTACTGGGAAGGAATGGAACAGGCATTACCGTACGTGCGCCAGGAAAAGCGGAGGACGTGTGTCCCCCACTTGCACGACGTGTCAACGTGGTGGGAACAATGGACCCACAAGGCAGAAAAAATCCCAATTATTGACAGAGATGAAGAGAATTTGACAAAGGAAAATATGTCGACAAGAAAAATAAAAAGAGAATGGCGACAGGGTAAATCATTTGAATACTTTTGGAGCCTTTGATCAAATACAAGTTTTTGCCCAAACGCTCGGGGGCTACTTTGGAAAAATAGAAAATTTCGAGTATGACAATATAGAAATGGCAAGAGCCTATGACCAAATCCAAGAATTTGTTCATAGCCTCGGGGGCTACTCCCATCGGGAGCGCTGGTCGCGCACCCGATAAATATAAAAATATCGAGAAGGATTATAAATATAGCGGCAAAGGATACTAATCTGTGGAGCCTACACCCAAGCACAAGTTCTTGGCTGTAGCCTCGGGGGCTACTCCCATCGGGAACGCTGTTCGCGTGCCCGATGAAATTTTTCAAAAATAGAGAAACAGAAGTGAGTATATTTCGAGTTACACATATAACTCTACATATACTCCCATCGGGAAGACAAAATAAGTCATCAAATATGACTCGATAAAATGTGCTATTCCAAAGGCGAAAAGCACTCGACAATATATTCTCAGAACGCCAAAGTTGCGATCAATTTCTGAATGCCGCAAATTTGCGAAGGTAAGACCCCAGATCCGTTCTGCTGGGCGTGGCATCGCCAAAGACTGCGCTCTGCTACTTTTATCCGTATCAACAGATACGAAGAAAAATCCTAACGGACGCGTTAGGTACCCGATAAATTTGACTGGGACTCGACAGAATGGTAAGACCTTAAGCGGCACCTGTCGAAGTTTACACCAGTATCCCGAGATCATGTCCAGGGACGTGATCTTGAAGTAGGTTTTTGCGGATTGCCACTAGAGCAGTTAACTAGTACCTGATCCGTCAGATGAACTAGCCCCAACTACCGTTATCCCTGTACAATATAGAATTTTATGTGAAGAAGCATAAATAAAAGCTCTCGAAAAAATATAAACAGATGAGATTTCCCTTGACTCTACGATTCAAGCAAAATCTCGGGGGCTACTGACATAGGCATCCCAAATGGGCCTGCCGAAGATAGTACCCGGAGTTTACTGAAGGCCCACTACCCGAAGAATAAGAAGATTCGAGAGTCCAAGATATATTAAGGAAAGCTAGAGTTGTAATAGGAAGAGTTATTTGTAATCTGGCGGGATGAGTTAGAAACCGTCCCGAACTCTGTAACTTGTACAAAACGAAACCCTCGGCTCCACCTCCTATATAAGGGGGAGTGGAGGGACAAAGAAAGGATCGAATCTACTGTCAACATAACCCTAGTTTTCATAATCGTCGAGTACTTTCCGCCTAAACCTTCGAGATCTACTTGCCCTCTACTTCTAGCAAAACCCTAGTCTACAATCTGTAGGCATTGACAAGTTAATCCTTTGTCAGTCGGCCCCAACGGCGGCGCGCGGTGCGGAAACATATCACCCAGAGTAGGCCCTTGGGCCGACTCGCCCTGGGCGCCCCGGCCTGGCGCCGAAGGAGGCGCAGCCGAAGAGGACGCCCCCGCGGAAGGCGGCGTAGCCACGGGCGGCACGACAACAACGGGCGGCGCGCGCGCAAGCGTCGAAGGCGGCGGCGTCGGCTCCCTCTGCCTCCGGAACGGCGGCGCAACGCGAGCAGCCGGCCCAGAGCCGCCGCCCTGGGTGAACTTTATGGCGGCCCTAATCAAACAAACAAAAGAAGTTAAGTGCGAAGAAAGGAAAGAAAAGGAATCAAACAGTGGAGAAAAAAGGACTTACCCGGCCGTCTCCGGGACCTTCTTGGGCCCTTGCTGGCGCTGCCTCTTGGCACGGCTCTCCAGCTTGGCCGTGGACCCGCCGGCGGCCCGTTTCTTCTTCTGGGGCGCAGAAGTCGCCGAGGCGGCAGGCGGCCTCGTGCGCAGAGGCACCGCCGGGATCGGCCCCGTGGTGGACGTCGCCGGCTCCTCCTCCTCCCGCTGCTCCGGCGAGGGCGGCGGGTTGTGTTCCCCTTGGCCGCCTTGATCCGGCGCCTCTGGCAGATCGTCGTCGCCGGCTTGGTCAGCCGGATCAACGTGATCCGGCGTCCAGATCTTCTGCGCCAGGTCGCCATCCTCAACGCCTTGGCGGCCGAAAAGCTGAAGAGCAAGACAAGATACAAGTCGGCCACGCAGCCGCAAGTCGAAATCGCCAGCCGAAACACCAACTTACCAGCTCAGGCGGCGAAGACCGGTCGTAAGGCGGCAGCCCCCAATTCCAATCATCCGGCAGATTGGCCTTGGTGATGCTGTTCACCCGACGAGCCACCTGGACTTGGATTCGACGTCCGGGTCGGATCCAGCCGGCCGGACATGTGCCCGATCTTGTGGACGCGGCTTTGGAGCGGCAGCACCCGGCGCTCAACATAAGTGCAGAGGAGGTCTTCGGCGCTCAGCGGCCCCCAGCGACGCACTCCCCAAGAAGTCCCAGAAGGTTCACCTCCGCGTCCGGGTCTGCCGACTTGGCGTTGTGACCCCAGTTGAGCCGGCTGGTCAGAGGAGCCGGGTTGAACTCCGGCAGATTGATCCAGTCGAATGCCGGGTTGGCGTTCCTCACGTAGAAGAACGACATCTGCCAACTCTTCACCGAGTCAACAGTCGGGATCTTCGGGAAGTGCGAGCCGGCGCGGGGTATATGGAGGCGGCGCCGCAGGTCCTCAGGCGGCCCTCAGTCATCTGTGACTTGAGGTAGAAGAGCCGGCTCCAGAACTCCACGTCGGCCACAAGCCGGCGTAGCCCTCCATGAAGGCCACGTAGCAGCTGAGGAGGACGCACGCGTTGGCTGGCAGGTGATGAGGCTGCAAGCCGAAGAAGTCCAGGAAGCGGCGGAAGAAATGCGAAGCCGGCAGGCCCAGCCCCCGGTCTAAGTGCGCTCCAAAGACCACGTTCGCCGGGTTCCGGTGTGGGTTCGGTATCCTCGCCGGGCACCCTAGTGATCACCTCCTCAGGAATCCGGCGGAGGCGCACCAGCCGCGCGATGTCATCCTCGCGCATGTAAGATCCCCTCCACGAGCCGCTCGGCCATCGACGAGAAGAGGAAGAAGAAGAAGACCAAGCAAGATCAAACGGAGAAGAGGAACCGCTCCTCACCGGAGGAGAGCGCGGCGGCGACGAACGCAGACGCGGGGCCCCGTGGCGCCGGCTTGGCGCGCGAGCGGCTGCCGAACGGCGGAGGATTCCGGCCGCGTATGGTCGCCGGAGTTCGCCAGGAGGTCGCCGAGGAGAAGCGATGGCGTGCGGGAGAGCTCGAACGAAGAGAAGGGCCGGTGGGAGCGCGAGGAAGAAGAAGACGCCTCGATACCGCTCCGGGGGCATTTATAGCCGCCCGGCGCGCCAGTTGCGTGGCCACGTGGCGATCGTGGGCCACGTTGGGATTTACTGCGGCCATAACTGCCCCCACGACGGCTGCGGTTACCAGAAACTGCCGCGCCACTTCCCCACGACCGCACCGGATCCGGAGGAGACAATGATGTGACCATACGAAACGACCACACCGACCAGCCGTCAGAACGGTCGAGTCGGGCGCAAAGCTCGAGGCGGCGGAGACGCCGGTGCGCCCAAGCCGGAGCCGGACGATAAAATCAGTCCGGCCCCAAATTCTGGCAACGAGCCGGAAACATCATCAACACTTAAGAAAAAGTGAAAACAACAGAAGCAAAAAAGGCGTCCGGCTGGAGGAAGCCGGACGAGGCGAGCCGGACGAGGGCGCAGCCGGCTGAATGAAAATTCTCAGCTGGCCCCTCCAGGAGCCGCCAGGTGCAAGCGAGAGATATCTAGAAGCCAGGGAAACCTGCCTAGGTCCTTCTTAACGCAGGACCTTGCCAGGGGGGCTAATGTCGGGGAAGACCCCGGGTAGGGCAATGGACGTGGAGCGGCCGGCTTGAGTACGGCCGGCTCGCGGCAAAGGCCGGCTGAGGAGCAGCCGGCTGGAGCCGTGGCCGGCTGCCTCGGGAGCCGGTCGGCTCTAAGTCCTGGTCGGCCTGGCTGCGGCCTTCGACGCTGTAGCCGGGCCGGCTTCTACAAGCCATATCCGACTGGGGTCACCCTCAGACCGACTCGAGGCTGGCGAGTCTTGCACTGGAAGGAACCGGGTAGGTGATCCGGGTTCGAAGGTCCACGCTGACCTCATCTCCCGTGAAGTACGGGGCACTGTAGAGCAGTGCCACGCGCCGGACAGGCCATCATGGCGTACGTCGGTCCGTACCGGCTACAGAGCATGATGGCGACAGCGACACCACCTCGCCATACCGCTGACCTGAGCAGGCGGATGGGACGTGCCACTACGCTCAACGGCTCCCTGACGTCAACGCCTCGGGAAGGAGCGGGAGCCGGAGCCGGCAAGCCGGCCACTAGACTATAGGGACTTATATGTAAAGTGCCGGTGCCTATATAAGCCGGGCTACCCCCTCGTGCGGGGGACGATCGATCACTTCCCATTCATTCTAGTCTTAGCGCTGCCCTGTGAGAGAGACCTTCGTCTACCTTAGCCTCCCAGGAGCAGCCGGATACAGCTCAAGGAGCACCATTGTACTGTGTTACCATCATATACACTCATAGCAGGAGTAGAGGTGTTACCTCCATCGGAGGGCCTCGAACCTGGGTACGTCGCCGTGTCGCTCGTGCCCATACCCGCATCCGGATACCGCCGTGAGACCACTTAGGAACCACTTCGATTAGCCACCCTATGGCATATGTCATGACGATACCACGACATTTGGCGCCCACCGTGGGGCCTTCAGCGTCCGTGGCCGGTGTCTTCATCCGGACGGGCCTCACCACCACCACCGGCGAGCGGGTCGCTTCAGGCTTGATCTGGAGATTCGGCTCCCTCGACTGCGTCAGCGACAACGCTGGCTGCTTCGCCGACCGGCCATTCCCCGCCGGCGGCAACATCATCAGCTTCGGCGGCTTCGACGTCTACGTCGCCACCGTCGCACCACCGTGCTACCCGCGCGAGATCGTGCGCTGTGCAAGCCCTCCCCCTGGAGCCGGCGCCAGCCTCACCACCGCCGGCCCCCGCATCATGCAGGAGGTCATGGCCACCGGCGACGACGCCGGCGACAAGTCCACGCGCGTCCGCGGTCCTGAGTTGGAGCGCACCAACAGGGATGCCGGCGCGTCCGGCTCGGGCCCAAGGGCCCCAGCACCACCGTCCCGCTTGGACGAAGTCCGGGCAAAGTTGAGCTCCCCGCTCACAGCCGGAGCGGATCCCTCCGCCATCGAGAAGGACCTGGAGACGCACCGCCAGCTGCTCCTCATGCAGGCGGAAGAACTGTCTGCTGCAAAGCGGCAGATGGAGATCACCCAGCGCGAGTACAACCGCGCTCACGGCTTCACGCCAGCCGGCGACAACCCAAGCCGAGCCGGCCAGATCCGCCGGAGGGGAGGCGGCCTGGGCGCAGAGATCGCCCGGGACGGCGCAGAATCGCCGGCTCCATCCATGGAGCAACCCGTCTACAACACCCCCGACAAGAACATGCGCGCGGCGCAAGCCGCCGCAGAAGAGCTGAGCCGCCTCCAAGGCGAAGAGTTACGCCGCCAGACGAAGCGGGTAACTGAGCTGCTCAACGCAGCCACCAAGCAGTCGGCCGACCCCAGGTACGCCACTGCCCCTAGAGCTTCTCACGCTCGTGGCGCTGCAGGCAACGACCGGGACGGCCCAAGGGACACGGCCGAGTCCGCCTCCCCCGCACCAAGCCGGCACCGGGACTCCCGGAACACCCACGCAAGTTCCAGCCGCACAAGCCGGCCGCCCAGCGGCAACAGCGGCCGCAGCCGGCCACCATCAAGCCGGCGTGATGAAGAAGAATACGAAAGGCCGTCCACCATCAAGCACCGCGCGGCTCCGGAGGCCAGTGGCCAGCGCCAGCCGGCCCACTCCCGGCTGGGCCCGCGCGTCGAGCCAACCGACGCCAGAGATCGCCTCGACCGGCTGGTCGAATCCCGCATCGCGGAGGAAGAAGGGCCAGCCGGCCCCAAGTGCTTCGGGCCGCGGATCCTCAATGAGCCCATGATCGACGGCTTCCAGCTCCCCCGCGACACGCCCAAGTACGACGGCACGGCCAAGCCGGAGGACTGGCTGCAGGACTACTCCACCGCAGTCGGCATCGCCAAAGGCAACAAGCGCTGGGCTGTGCGCTACTCCCCCCTCATGCTGCTCGGCTCCGCCCGCACATGGCTCAACAACCTGCCAGCCGGCAGCATCAACGGCTGGCTCGACTTCGAGGAGGCCTTCATCAGCAACTTCACCGGCACCTACCGCCGGCCGGGTCGCCCAACAGCTTGAGATGTGCAAGCAGGGCCCGGACGAGACGGACCGTGCATACCTGACGCGCTGGTGCGAAATGCGCAACTCCTGCGAGGGCGTGCACGAGATCCAGGCAGTCGGCTTCTTCATGGCCGGCTGCCGGCCCAACACCATGCTATGGCACAAGCTGCGCCGCAGCGAGCCCAAGACGATGGCTGCCCTGATGGCCATCGCAGACAAGTACGCGCTGGCTGAAGAAGCCAGCAGCACGCCGGCTGAGATTTTGCCGGCTCCATCCAGGCGGGACAACAACAAGCCGGCTGAGCACAAGCCGGCCGAGGGCGGCCACCACGGCAGCCGGCGGGACAACTACTGCGGCAAGCGGCACAGCGACCAGCCGGACCGCCGGTACGGCTCCGCCCATGTGGCAGCCGTGTCAGACCACGCGGCGGCTGGCGGAAGCCGGCGCCAGAAGCAGACGGACCGGCCCTGGAAGCCGAAGTACACCTTTGAGCAGATGCTCGACTCGCCGTGCAAGTACCACAGCGGCAAGAACCCCTCCAACCACACCACCCGCGACTGCCACTTCATGAAGCGGCTGACGAGCGGCGAGCCACTTCCGCCTCCACCCCCACCTCCACCAGCCGGCGGGCCGGGTGGCCAAGCCGGCGCAGAAGCCAACAACCTCGAGCACCACGAGGCTAACCAAGTGCACCATGGCGGCCGGTACCTGGCTGAGGATGCCACCTACATCATCTTCACCACCGAGCCGGAGGACAGAACGAGCCAACAGCGCCGTTCCCTCGAAGTCAACGCGGTCATGCCGCCGGTCCCCCAGTACCTAAACTGGTCAGAGCAGGCCATCACTTTTGATCGCCGCGACACACCGGCTGTCCTGCCAAAGCCGGGCAGCGTGCGTTTTTCGCGCGTCCTCATCGACGGCGGCAGCAGCATCAACATCCTCTACCGCGACACCGCCCGCAAGCTGGGCATTCAGGAGGCCGAGCTGCGCCCCACCCCCACCGTCTTCCACGGCATCGTGCCAGGCCACTCGTGCCAGCCGATCGGCCGGATCACGCTGGCGGTCATGTTCGGCAAGCCGGACCACTTCCGCACGGAGAACGTCGAGTTCGAGGTGGTGGACCTCGTCAGTCCCTACCACGCGCTCCTGGGCAGGCCGGCCCTGACCAAGTTTATGGCGGTGCCCCACTACGGGTACCTGAAGATGAAGCTGTCGGGCCCAAAGGGGGTCATTACCGTAGCCGGCGATTACCGTCGCTCTATGGAGTGTGCCACCCAGAGCTCGAAGATGGCCCAGACGCTGGTCATAGCTGCCGAGAAGCAGCTCATCAGCGACGCCGTCGCCATGGCCAAGGCCGTGCAGTCGGGCATGCCGGGTGTGGGCAACCCGGCTGGGACGAGGCCGGAGGACTGGCTGCAGGACTACTCCACCGCATTCGGCATCGCCAAAGGCAACAAGCGCTGGGCCGTGCGCTACTCCCCCCTCATGCTGCTCGGCTCCGCCCGCACATGGCTCAACAACCTGCCAGCCGGCAGCATCAACGGCTGGCTCGACTTCGAGGAGGCCTTCATCAGCAACTTCACCGGCACCTACCGCCGGCCGGGTCGCCCCCAACAGCTTGAGATGTGCAAGCAGGGCCCGGACGAGACGGACCGTGCATACCTGACGCGCTGGTGCGAAATGCGCAACTCCTGCGAGGGCGTGCACGAGATCCAGGCAGTCGGCTTCTTCATGGCCGGCTGCCGGCCCAACACCATGCTATGGCACAAGCTGCGCCGCAGCGAGCCCAAGACGATGGCTGCCCGATGGCCATCGCACAAGTACGCGCTGGCTGAAGAAGCCAGCAGCACGCCGGCTGAGATTTCGCCGGCTCCATCCAGGCGGGACAACAACAAGCCGGCTGAGCACAAGCCGGCCGAGGGCGGCCACCACGGCAGCCGGCGGGACAACTACCGCGGCAAGCGGCACAGCGACCAGCCGGACCGCCGGTACGGCTCCGCCCATGTGGCAGCCGTGTCAGACCACGCGGCGGCTGGCGGAAGCCGGCGCCAGAAGCAGACGGACCGGCCCTGGAAGCCGAAGTACACCTTTGAGCAGATGCTCGACTCGCCGTGCAAGTACCACAGCGGCAAGAACCCCTCCAACCACACCACCCGCGACTGCCACTTCATGAAGCGGCTGACGAGCGGCGAGCCACTTCCGCCTCCACCCCCACCCCCACCAGCCGGCGGGCCGGGTGGCCAAGCCGGCGCAGAAGCCAACAACCTCGAGCACCACGAGGCTAACCAAGTGCACCATGGCGGCCGGTACCTGGCTGAGGATGCCACCTACATCATCTTCACCACCGAGCCGGAGGACAGAACGAGCCAACAGCGCCGTTCCCTCGAAGTCAACGCGGTCATGCCGCCGGTCCCCCAGTACCTAAACTGGTCAGAGCAGGCCATCACTTTTGATCGCCGCGACACACCGGCTGTCCTGCCAAAGCCGGGCAGCGTGCGTTTTTCGCGCGTCCTCATCGACGGCGGCAGCAGCATCAACATCCTCTACCGCGACACCGCCCACAAGCTGGGCATTCAGGAGGCCGAGCTGCGCCCCACCCCCACCGTCTTCCACGGCATCGTGCCAGGCCACTCGTGCCAGCCGATCGGCCGGATCACGCTGGCGGTCATGTTCGGCAAGCCGGACCACTTCCGCACGGAGAACGTCGAGTTCGAGGTGGTGGACCTCGTCAGTCCCTACCACGCGCTCCTGGGCAGGCCGGCCCTGACCAAGTTTATGGCGGTGCCCCACTACGGGTACCTGAAGATGAAGCTGCCGGGCCCTAAGGGGGTCATTACCGTAGCCGGCGATTACCGTCGCTCTATGGAGTGTGCCACCCAGAGCTCGAAGATGGCCCAGACGCTGGTCATAGCTGCCGAGAAGCAGCTCATCAGCGACGCTGTCGCCATGGCCAAGGCCGCGCAGTCGGGCATGCCGGCTGTGGGCAACCCGGCTGGGACGACTCACTTCCAGCCGGCCAACGACACCAAGAAGATCCTGCTCGACCCGGCCCAGCCGGACAAGTTCGTCACCATCGGTGCCGGCTTGAGCAGCAAATAGGAAAGCGAGCTCACCAGCTTCCTCCGTGAGAATCGGGACATCTTCGCATGGTCTCCAAGGGACATGCCGGGTGTGCCGAGGGAGTTGGCTGAGCACCACCTCCACGTCAGGCCAGAAGCCAAGCCGGTGAAGCAGCCCCTCAGGCGCTTCGCCGAAGAACGAAGGAAGGCCATCGGTGAAGAGATCGCCCGGCTCCTAGCTGCCGGCTTCATCATGGAAGTACTGCACCCGGACTGGTTGGCAAACCCGGTCCTGGTCCTGAAGAAGAACGGCTCCTGGCGCATGTGTATCGACTACACCAGCCTCAACAAGGCGTGCCCGAAGGACCCCTTCCCCTGCCGCGCATAGATCAAGTCATAGACTCGACTGCCGGCTGTGAACTGTTGTCTTTCTTAGATGCCTACTCAGGCTACCACCAGATTCCTTTGAATCCGGCTGATCAAATAAAGACTTCGTTCATTACCCCGTATGGGGCTTATTGCTACACGACTATGCCATTCGGCTTGAAAAATGCAGGCGCCACCTACCAAAGGTGCATGCAAAAGTGTTTGCAGGATCAAATCGGCAGAAATGTTCACGCATACGTGGATGATGTCGTTGTAAAAACCAAGGAGATGCCTACCCTCCTTGATGACTTGAGAGAAACCTTCACCAATCTGCGAAGATTCCGGATGAAGTTGAACCCGGCCAAGTGCACTTTCGGCGTGCCGTCTGGCCAGCTCCTGGGCTACCTCGTCTCTCAGCGAGGAATCGAAGCCAACCCGGAGAAGATCAGTGCCATTGAGAAGATGGAACTGCCGCAGTGCCTCAAGGACGTCCAGAAGTTCACCGGATGCCTGGCCTCCTTGAGCCGCTTCGTCAGCCGGCTGGGGGAGAAGGCACTGCCCCTATACCAGTTGCTCAAGAAGACAAACTCCTTCAGCTGGACGCCGCAGGCGGATGAAGCCTTCCGCGACCTGAAGCGCATGCTCTCGACTGCGCCTGTCCTGGCATCGCCGGCTTCAGTAGAGCCGATGCTATTGTACATCGCAGCCACCAATCGAGTGGTTAGCGTTGTCCTGGTGGTGGAGCGCAAAGAGGCCGGCAAGGAGCAGCCGGTCCAGCGCCCAGTCTATTACCTAAGTGAAGTGCTTTCCCAGTCAAAGCAAAACTACCCCCACTACCAGAAGGTCACCTATGGCGTGTACATGGCGGCCAAGAAGCTCAAGCACTACTTCCAAGAGCATCCCATCAAGGTGGTGGCCACAGCGCCCTTGGCGGAGATCATTGGCAGCAAAGACGCCAACGGCCGGGTCGCCAAGTGGGCACTGGAGCTGGCGGCCCATGCTATCCAATACGAGCCAAGAACAACCATCAAGTCGCAGATCCTAGCCGACTTCTTCGTCGACTGGGCCGAGATGCAATACCTGCCGCCTGTGCCGGACTCCACGCACTGGAAGCTGCACTTCGACGGCTCGAAGATGCGCACCGGCTTGGGAGCCGGAGTCGTCATCACCTCTCCTAAGGGGGACAGGCTGGACTACGTCCTGCAGATCCACTTCGCCGCATCCAACAATGTGGCGGAGTATGAAGCGCTCATCCATGGGCTCAAGCTGGCCAAGGAAATAGGCGTCCGTTGCATCCTCTGCTTCGGCGACTCCGACTTGGTCATCCAGCAGGCGTCTGGCGACTGGGACGCGAAGGATGCCAACATGGCGTCGTACCGCTTCCATGTTCAGCAGCTAGCCGGCTTCTTCGAGGGCTGCGAATTTCACCATGTGCCAAGGGCCAACAACGAGGCGGCTGACGCCCTGTCCAAGATAGGCTCAACCCGGCAGGCAATTCCGCCGGGTGTGGCCCTGCAGCACCTGCGCAAGCCGTCCATCATACCTTCCCCGGAGTCGGATTCCATATTCGTGCCGGCTGACCCGGGGGCTTCTCAGCCAAACCCGGGGGCTTCTCAGCCAAAGACGGGGGCTTCTCAGCCAAACCCGGGGGCTAATCAGCCCAAGTCGGGTGCTTATCGGCCAAACCCGCCGGCTCAACAGCCGAACCCGGCGACCACGCAGTCGAACCCGGAAGCTCCGAAGATGGAGGCCCTGATGGTTAGCGTATTCGAGATAAAATGCGTACCATCATGGGCACAAGAATTCCTCTCCTACCTCACCGATGGTGTGCTGCCCAATGATAGGGTTCAAGCAAGGCAGATTGAGAGAAGGGCCAAGGCCTATACAATCATCAACCACCAGCTGTACAAACGCAGCGTAAGTGGGGTGTTCCAGCGGTGCGTCGAGCCGGCTGAAGGGATTGAACTCCTCCGGGAAATCCATCAGGGAGAATGCGGCCATCACGCCTCCTCAAGAGCCATAGTGGGCAAAGCCTTCCGGCACGGCTTCTATTGGCCGACTGCGCTAAGAGACGCAGAAGATCTGGTGAAGAAGTGCAACGGCTGCCAGCGCTTCGCAAAGCAAAGGCAAACGCCGGCTTCCGCCCTGAAAACCATCCCCATCACTTGGCCATTTGCCGTGTGGGGCCTGGACATGGTGGGCCCATTCAAAACAGCCCGAGGCGGCATGACCCACCTCTTGGTGATGATTGACAAATTCACCAAGTGGATTGAAGCCAAGCCAATCAAGAAGCTGGACGGCTCCACAGCCGTCACATTCCTCAAGGAAATAATTGTGAGATACGGCTACCCCCACAGCATCATCACCGACAACGGCAGCAACTTCGCCGAAGGCATATTCAAACGCTACTGTGGGGAGATGGGGATCCGGATGGACCTATCATCAGTGGCGCACCCAGAAACCAACGGCCAAGTGGAGAAGGCAAACGGCTTGATCCTAGCCGGCATCCGGCCCCGGCTGGTAGAGCCGCTGGAGCGCTCAGCCGGCTGCTGGATAGAAGAGCTGCCCTCCGTGCTTTGGAGCCTGCGCACCACGCCAAACCGCTCCGTCGGCTTCACGCCATTCTTCCTCGTATACGGGGCCGAAGCCGTCCTGCCGACTGATATCGAGCATGACGCGCCAAGGATCAAGCTCTACACAGAAGCTGAAGCCAAAGAAGCTCGTGAAGATGGAGTCGACCTGGTCGAAGAAGCTCGGCTGCTGGCTCAGTCCAGATCGGCCATATACCAGCAAAGCCTCCGACGCTATCACAGCCGGAAGGTGCAGCCCTTAGCATTCCGAGAAGGAGACCTAGTGCTCCGGCTGATCCAACGGACAGCCGGACAGCATAAACTAGCATCCCCATGGGAGGGTCCCTTCATCGTGAGCAAGGCAGTAGGCAATGATTCCTACTATCTCATAGATGCCCAAGAGGCCAAAAAGAACAAGGCGAGCAAAACCGACGAGGAGACAAAACGTCCCTGGAATGTCAGGTTGCTTCGACCATTTTACACTTCAGAGCAGGAATGTATGTATCCCTTGTACTCCTTTTGTAAGCTATGAAAAAGCAAGCGCCAAGAGCGCCGATTTTGACAAATTTTTCGCATACTCTTGTTTTCGCCAATTGGCTAACACCCTCTCACGCGGCCGGCTCAGTAACGTGATCCGGTTTCCGACAGCCGACTTCCGACCAGCTACAGACCGCAACCCGGCTGTCCGGTTGGCGGGGGTAAGAGCCTAGGGAGCTGATACGTCCAAAACGTATCTACTTTCCCGAACACTTTTGCTATTGTTTTGCCTCTAATTTGTGTATTTTGGATACAACTAACACGGACTAACGCTGTTTTCAGCAGAACTGCTCTGGTGTCTCGTTTTTGTGTAGAAATCCAACTTTCGGGAAAATCCTCGGAATTATGCAGAAGGCCCTATTTTACCAAAATATTGACGGAGCCAGAAGGGCAAAGGAGGTGGAGGCCCGAGGGCCCCACACCACATGGCGGCGCGGCCCAGGGCCCGCGCGGCCATGTGGTGTGGCCCCCTCGGCCGGCCTCCGACGCCCCCTTCGGACTACTTATTGGTTTCGACCTGAAACGCACGGAGAGAAGTCGAAGTCGCCGAAACCCTCCGGAGAGCCGCCACATCGCAAACTCCGTCGCGGGAGCCAAGTCTCCGTTCGCACTCCGCCGGACGGGGAATTGGAGGAGATCTTCACCGCCATCACCGCCAACGCCTCTCCATCGACCAGCCATGTTTCCCCCATCCATGTGTGAGTAATTCCCCCGCTGTAGGCTGAAGGGGATGGTAGGGATTGGATGAGATTGGTCATGTAATAGTCATAAGATTGTTAGGGCATAGTGCCTAGTATCCGTAGATGTCACTTTTATGATATTGTTGCAACTTGTTATGCTTAATGCTTGTCACTAGGGCCCAGTGCCATGATCTCAGATCTGAACATGTTATTGATTCATGAAGATATTCGTTGTTTATGATCTTACCTGCAAGTTGTATACACATGTCGCTGTCCGGAACCAATGGCCCCGAAGTGACAGAAATCGGGACAACCGGAGGGGATGGTAGTGATGTGAGATCACATGTGTTCACGGAGTGTTAATGCTTTGCTCCGGTACTCTATTAAAAGGAGTACCTTAATATCCAGTAGTTTCCCTAGAGGCCCGGCTGCCACCGGCTGGTAGGACAAAAGATGGTGTGCAAGTTTCTCATTGCGAGCACGTACGACTAAATATGGAACACATGCCTATTGATTGATTAGTACTTGGATACCGTTTTATTATTATTTGCAAATGCCCATGCTTTGATTGTTACATGAGTTTCTCTCATCCATGCAACGCCCGTTAAATCGTCCCTGTGCCTACGTATTTTAATCCTGCTGTTTACTATAATCCCTACTGCTGTCTTTATTTCACCGCCGTTATTTCACTATTTCCACTGCCATAAAACTGTTAGTACTGATAAACTCTTGCGAGCAAGTCTGTTTCCAGGTGCAGCTGAATTGACAACTCCACTGTTAAGGCTTACAAGTATTCTTTGTCTCCCCTTGTGTCGAATCAATAAATTGGGTAATACTTCCCTCGAAGACTGTTGCGATCCCCTATACTTGTGGGTCATCAAGACTATTTTCTGGCGCCGTTGCCGGGGAGCATAGCTTTACTTGGAAGTTCACTTGGATTGATATTGTTCGCTGCAAATTCTCCATCATGGGTAAACCTCGCGATACTAAGATCGCCATATTACCATCCACTACAAGAAAAGGTACAACTCTGAGTACCTCTGCTGCTCTTGATTCACCATCTGTGATTGATAAACTTGTTTCACCGCCACATGCTTCACGTGCTGGTACTTCTGCTGAATCTGAAAATTCTCATAATATTGATAATGTTTCTGCTGTGCTTGATGATAGTGGTTCATTGGGATCTTTTCTAGATGCTACAATTGCTAAGTCTAGACAAATTGAAAATACTGAAACTCCTAATGAAAATGCTGCTACACCTGTTAATTCACCTGAGTCTGTTGAATATTCTAGTGATGATCTTGATGAAGATTATGTAGAGCTTGATGATGATTTTATTGAAAAATGCAATGCTACTACTGATGCAAGAAAAATTAAAAAGTTGCTTGCAGAACATGCTGTTAGATATAAACCATCTCCTGATCCTAAATTTGCCACATCTCCTATAAACATTAGGGACAAAGATTATGATTTTTCTCTTGATCTATCTCATATAGCTATTGTTGAGAAAACACCCTTTTGTGGTACTGAAAAAGAAAGTGCTGTTGAACACTTGACTGAGTTATCTACTCTTAGTGGCGTGTTTTCTGATGATGTCAAGATGCGTACTTATTTTGTCGCTAAAATTTTTCCGTTCTCATTAAAGGATGATGCTAAAACTTGGTATAATAATTTGCCTCCTGGTTCTATTAAAAGTCCAACCGACTTGCGTGATGTTTTCTTTCGAAAATACTTTCCTGCTAGTGCTCAACATGCTGCTTTGCAGAGAATTTATAATTTTGACCAGGAAGATGGAGAGAAATTGCCTGAGGCTTGGGCGAGATTTTGTTCTCTTATTAGAGCTCAGCCTGACCATGATTTGGAAAAGCATGATTTACTTGATATATTTTATAGTGGACTAACTATTGAGTCTAGGGCATACCTGGATAGTTGTGCTGGTTGTGTTTTCAGGAAAAGAACTCCAGACGACGCTGAAGAATTATTGGCTAAAATAGGCCGGAATCATGATGATTGGTCTACACCTGAACCAACCCCGACACCGATAGTGAAGAAGAGGGGTATGATTAAATTGAATGATGAAGATATGAGGGAAGCCAAGAAGTCTCTTAAGGAGAAGGGTATTAAACCTGAAGATGTGAAGAATTTACCTCCTATAGAAGATATATGTGAGACGATTCCCCCTTCATCCATGATTGAGGTACACTCGCTTCAACACTTTACTAGGGAAGATATTCCGTATTCAAAATCTCCTGCTCAATGCTTAGATGAATTTGATAATTATATTGTTAAGCAAGAAAACTTTAATATGAGAGTAGAGAATCATTTAATGGAAAATTCCCGAGCTATTAGTGAATTGCATGGTATTGTGGAGAGAACCTCCAATGATGTTAAGATACTTGTTAAACATTTTCAAATGGTTCAAACTCAAATTGATCAACTTACTAAAGTGCAAAATGACTTGTTGGGAAATAATTCTAAAGAAAAACATGCTTATGAAGTAACAACTAGAGGTGGTGTTTCTACCCAGGATCCTCTATATCCTGAAGGGCATCCCAAAAGAGTTGAACAAGATTCTCAACTAACTAAAACTAGTGCTCCATCTAAGAAAAAGAAAAAGAAACATAAGAATGTTGTAGAATCCTCTGAACCTGTTAATGATCCTAATAGTATTTCTATTTCTGATGCTGAAACTGAAAGTGGTAATGAACATGATAAAGATAATGATAAGAATGATACTCCTGATAAAGAAGAAATTGAAAAAGAACCTGAAAAGCCTGCTAAAAATAAAAAGTACACTAAAGAAGATTTTATTACTGAGAAACATGGTAATGAAAGAGAACCTTGGGTTCAAAAGCAAATGCCTTTTCCTGCTAAGAAACTAAAATCAAAGGAGGAGGAACATTATAATAAATTTTGTGATTGGATGAAACCTTTATTTCTGCAAATCCCTTTGACTGATGCTATTAAATTGCCTCCTTATTCAAAGTATATGAAAGATATTGTTACTAACAAAAGGAAAATCCCCAATGAGGAAATTTCCACTATGCTTGCTAATTACTCCTTCAATGGTAAGATTCCAAAGAAGTTGGGCGACCCAGGTATACCGACTATTCCTTGTTCCATCAAGAATAATTATGTTAGAACTGCTCTATGTGATTTGGGAGCAGGTGTTAGTGTAATGCCTTTTTCTCTTTATAAGAGACTTGATTTAGATAAATTGATACCAACTGATATATCTTTGCAAATGGCTGATAAATCTACTGCTATTCCTGTTGGTTTATGTGAAAATGTTCCTGTTCAAGTTACTCAGCATTGCTTGATATTAACTGATTTCGTTGTGTTGGAAATGCCTGAAGATGATAATATGTCCATTATTCTTGGAAGACCCTTTCTTAATACTGCAGGGGCTGTTATTGATTGCAATAAAGGCATGGTTACTTTCAATGTTGATGATAAGGAACACACTGTCTATTTTCCCAAGAGGATTGATAAAGTATGTGGAGTCAACACAATTTTTAATGTGAAAACTATCAAAGTGGGATCCATTGATTGTCCTATATATGAGCCTAAAGAAGAATATCAAACTCTTGTGATTGGATCCATATCAATTCAATATAAGGTAACATGATTGATTTGAGGTTTATTTCTTCTTATGTCATATAAAATTTATTTGATAGCAAGACTTGATCAACCTTGTTAACAAGTATATTTTATTGCATAAAAGAGCTAAACAACACTTCTTTCTTTCTTTCTCCCTTCACCTATTTTACTTGCTGTAGCACTTTTGTTTTGCAATATGCTTTAGTCATTTAAGATTTTAGAAATCATTTTCCTGCGCAGTAATCATTAATTTAATACCCAGAAATGTGCATTTTTCAAAGTTCTCTAAAAATTACAAAAATTACACCGTTGGTCCTATTTTTCGACGAGGCACCTGGGAGCACCAGAGGATGACCTGTGGGGCACCAGGGGGTGCCACACCATAGGCCGGCGCGGCCAGCAAGGGGGCCGCGCCACCATGTGGTGTGGGCCACCCCTTGCCCCACTTCATCATCTCTTTCTCCCAGCACCTTCTCTCTCCCGAAAAAGCTCGTACCAAGTTTCTCTCACTCGCGTTTCTGCTCAAGAACTCGCGATTTTTCGATCTCCTTGCTCAGCCCAGATTTCTGTCTGAAATTTGGCACATTTACTCCTTGGTATGTGACTCCTTTGATTGTCCAATTAGAATTTCATTTGGTTGAGTATATCTTGAATATTTTGCTGCTGTAGATAACATGTTTAGTGAGCTTGCATGCTTGTTCTAAGTGGAAGAAATTAGTTTTGATGCATGTTTAGTACTCTAGCAAGTTCCTATAGTAGTTCCCTTCAATTACACACCTTGAAATCAAATTTTATAATGATTGTTGAAAATTTCAGAAGGGGAAGATGAAGAAATTCAAATTTGGAGAGTTGTTCAAGAAAGCAACAACCAGCACCGGTAGGCCCTCAAGGGCGTCTACCCAAATTAGGCGATCCTACAATGAGGATGTCATCGCGCCTAGCTTCGCGCCCGAGGAGGACCATGGGGCTCCTAATGCTTCATCCTTCCCCTGTTATGAGTTTCTGACCAATGCAGGGATATTGGATGACTTCTTCACCCTTGTCAACAGGGCAGGCCTAGCCACCTACGTGGGAGACGAGAGGGGACAATATTACAGGCTCACCAAAGTTTTCGTTGAGAGCTTCAAGTTCCACAACACGGAATATGAGCCGACAGTCGCATTCAAGATTTATGATATTCCTGTTACCATGAAATTGGAAGAATTTTGTTGTGCATTGGGTATTGCCCCTGTAGGTACAGCAAGGAGGATTGATGACAACCCCCGGGACTTGTTGGAGCTCTACCGAGGGATCACCGGGGATGATTGCCGCACCATCCAGCGAGGGAAGATAAGAAACATTCAACTCCCCGCTATTAAGTATTTCGCATATTACATTGGTACTAGCATTTTGGGTAGAGAAAATACTAGCAACATCTCTAGCTACCATCTTGCTTTCTTGAATGTTGCACTTACTGGAGAGACACCTTATCATCTTGGTTCTCTTATTGCTCGCCGCCTGTCTAGCAGGGGGCCTATTTTTGGAGGAACTATTGCACTGCGCATTTTAACACATCTAGATATTCCTCTTGATTCTAATGATGTACCATTAACCCCTAGGAAATTAGATATTGCTGCTATGAAGAGCCATCGTTTTGTTACTACTGACTCCACTATAGATAATATGGTCTATAGAATGTTGTTTGCTGATGGGAATGAGAAGGAAATCCCTCTTCCCCAGCCAGGTTTGTTCAATATTGACAGGCAATCATGGTCGCTCACTAAGGAGGTGGTGGAGGAACATATGAAGATACAAGAATTCCACCAGCAACATGACTCCGAGAACGCCGAGCCCTCCTACGACTACACCGTCACGTACCCCGACGTTTCCTCCAGCACATACATGGAACCGGGTCGTTCTTCGTCATACTACGAAGACACCACTTCATGGGGACCGTGGGAATGAACTCCACTTAGGCCAAAAGCCTAAGCTTGGGGGAGGTATACCGGCATCACTCATTCTTTGCATATTATGGTTGCTGGATACTTGTACATACTTGTTTAGTCTCTAGAGTGGTTTTCTAATGAGAGGGAGATGATATTTGGGGAAGTGCTGTCCAAAAACAGATTCTGTGCTGTTACCAAAAAAATTCGTACGCACAGCCAGAAAGTTATTTTGAGTTGCCAATTTTTGAGCATGTTCCCCAGGTTGTTATCTAACTTTCATTAGTTGAACACTTTTTGGTCTGAGCAATGGAAGATTTTTGTTAATTTCGATTTCTGTACTGCTGTCAGGATTTGGCAGATTTCTGTCATCCTGCTTTTCTGTGTTTCTGTTAGTTTGCATTCTTTTGTTTTCGCTTTGTTTCTTTCCTAAAACACAAAAATACCAAAAATATTTCTGTTGTTTCTCTTCACCATTTGTTTATTTGGTTCCTTGCTCTTAGTTTGCTTTATTTGCTATCATTAGTTTGCTATAAGAAAACCCAAAAAGATTTTGCTTTGTTTGCTTGTTTTCTTTCGCTCTTGTTTCTAATTTGAAAACACCAAAAATATTTGCTGTTCTTCTTTGGTTTGTAAAGTTCATCATGGGTTCAATGGTCTTCGGTGGCTGGAGCGTGGTTTTCATTTCATATTATCCAAGCTACACAAGTGAAAAGGCAATAATGACGATCTACGACAATCTGATTGTGGTGAGAGGCTGGTATGAACTCTATTTGCTTTCATTTTTGTACATATACTCATCCATATGAGCATGCTTAGTTGGTTCATGTGAGGTATATGTTATTTGAGAAAGTCTAGTAGCTCATGATCTCTCATGTTTAGTTCCAATTTATTAATATGAGTAGCATGTCGTGGATGTTTGCTTGCATTGTTTTATTCATAAGTAAGTATGGCATTGTGGTATTCTCCTCTGAATAATTCATTTATATCGACTTGGCACATGCTCACGCATGCATATGACTGAACAAAAAGTCAATTAAGCCTCGATGATTTATATTGCTTCAGAGTTCTTGTATCACTTTTATGCCTCCGTTAATTTATTTTGCCGCAAGCATGATTATGACAGTTACTGCTCTCTTGATTTGTCGCTCCCTAGTCTTTTGCTAGCCTTCACTTGTACTGAGTGGGAACACCGCTCGTGCTTCCAAACACCTGAAAACCAAGTTGTTCCAAAAGTGTCCACCATAAATACCTATGCATGGCATTTCAAACCATTCCAAGTAAATTCTCATGCGCTACCTTTAAAACCTTCAAAATGCTTCTCAATTTGTGTTAATGTTTCATAGCTCATGAGGAAGTATGTGGTGTTTAGCTTTCAACCTTGTCATTTACTTTTGACGGACTCTCATATGGACTAGTGGCACATCCGCTTATCCAATAATTTTGCAAAAAGAGCTGGCAATGGGATTCCCAGTCCCAAATTAATTAACTTAAATAGACACTCCTCCATGGTTTGTGATTGTTGGACGGCACCCGAAGGATTCGGTTAGCCATGGCTTGTGTGAGCAAAGGTTGGGGGGAGTGTCATCATCATAATAAAACTTAAATAAAAAGGCACTCCTTCATGGTATGTGATTGTTGGCAGGCACCCGAGGATTCGGTTAGCCATGGTTTGTGAAAGAAAGGTTGGAAGGAGTGCCAACCAAAAATAAATAAAATGGGAGCCGCTCTTGTGAGTCCGGTTGATGAGGTAGTTAGTGTACCCATTACCATTCGTTGACAACAACAAACACCTCTCAAAATAATTTTACTCCTGCTTTACAAATGAAAAGCTCTAGCGCATGTTAATCCCTGCTTCCCTCTGCGAAGGGTCAATCTTTTACTTTTATGTTGTGTCTCCATTATTTCTTTGAGCACTATCTTGAGAGCACAACTGTCATTCTTAGTATAATATGCTTGTCTCAAAATATGATTGATTGTGGTATAACTTTGATGCTTTTATCTTTGACAATCACTACTTCTAGTTTTTCTATGAACTCAAGAGGTGCCTCGGCATTTATGTTTTGCCGATCAAATACAGGCAAGCGAGATACCACTTTATCATATTCTCTTATGAACATTGCAATCCTGCTTATATACATGATTCATGGTGCTTATTATTAATTGTTGGTACCTCTTCATGATTGACATAGCTGTTGGATGATCTTATTTGCATGTATCTCATTATGAACTGCTTAAGTATTAGCCATAGCATGAGAATATATACATCATATGAGCAAATGTGTTCGTGAAAGTTCTTTTATCGCTCAGTTGTTAACTGAATTGCTTGAGGACAAGCAATAAGCTAAGCTTGGGGGGAGTTGATACGTCCAAAACGTATCTACTTTCCCGAACACTTTTGCTATTGTTTTGCCTCTAATTTGTGTATTTTGGATACAACTAACACGGACTAACGCTGTTTTCAGCAGAACTGCTCTGGTGTCTCGTTTTTGTGCAGAAATCCAACTTTCGGGAAAATCCTCGGAATTCTTGCAGAAGGCCCTATTTTACCAAAATATTGACGGAGCCAGAAGGGCAAAGGAGGTGGAGGCCCGAGGGCCCCACACCACATGGCGGCGCGGCCCAGGGCCCGCGCGGCCATGTGGTGTGCCCTCGGCCGGCCTCCGACGCCCCCCTTCGGACTACTTATTGGTTTCGACCTGAAAACGCACGGAGAGAAGTCGAAGTCGCCGAAACCCTCCGAGAGCCGCCACATCGCGAAACTCCGTCGCGGGAGCCGAAGTCTCCGTTCTGGCACTCACGGACGGGGAATTGGAGGAGATCTTCACCGCCATCACCGCCAACGCCTCTCCATCGACCAGCCATGTTTCCCCCATCCATGTGTGAGTAATTCCCCCGCTGTAGGCTGAAGGGGATGGTAGGGATTGGATGAGATTGGTCATGTAATAGTCATAAGATTGTTAGGGCATAGTGCCTAGTATCCGTAGATGTCACTTTTATGATATTGTTGCAACTTGTTATGCTTAATGCTTGTCACTAGGGCCCGAGTGCCATGATCTCAGATCTGAACATGTTATTGATTCATGAAGATATTCGTTGTTTATGATCTTACCTGCAAGTTGTATACACATGTCGCTGTCCGGAACCAATGGCCCCGAAGTGACAGAAATCGGGACAACCGGAGGGGATGGTAGTGATGTGAGGATCACATGTGTTCACGGAGTGTTAATGCTTTGCTCCGGTACTCTATTAAAAGGAGTACCTTAATATCCAGTAGTTTCCCTAGAGGCCCGGCTGCCACCGGCTGGTAGGACAGAAGATGTTGTGCAAGTTTCTCATTGCGAGCACGTACGACTAAATATGGAACACATGCCTATTGATTGATTAGTACTTGGATACCGTTTTATTATTATCTGCAAATGCCCATGCTTTGATTGTTACATGAGTTTCTCTCATCCATGCAACGCCCGTTAAATCCGTCCCCGTGCCTACAATATTTTAATCCTGCTGTTTACTATAATCCCTACTGCTGTCTTTATTTCACCGCGCGTTATTTCACTATTTCCACTGCCATAAAACTGTTACTACTGATAAACTCTTGCGAGCAAGTCTGTTTCCAGGTGCAGCTGAATTGACAACTCCGCTGTTAAGGCTTACAAGTATTCTTTGTCTCCCCTTGTGTCGAATCAATAAATTGGGTAATACTTCCCTCGAAGACTGTTGCGATCCCCTATACTTGTGGGTCATCAGGAGCCGGCACGCGAAAGACGGCTAAGGGATAGAGTGAAAGCGAATTGATTCTTGCACAACTCTTCATAAAGTGCCGGATTGCCAAACTCGGCTCGTTCGACTGAAATACTATCGGCCTCACCCAGCGGCACGCTCTTGATCCGGCGACGGACCGCAAGCCGGACGTACGATCGGCAAGAGCAACGCCAAAGAGTGGGGCGGATGGGAAAAAGCGAGCAAGCCGGAAGAAAGCAAGCCGGCACACAAATGATTAACAAACACATTAAAGTGTACCATAATAAAAAGGCGATAATATTGTCATTACATGCGCACCCGGCATCCCGGGGATTTAACAATTTGTCTTCGCAAAAGCACGATTACATAAACAGGAAAGCTTAGGCACCGGCTGGAGGAGGACCAGCCGGATCAATGGCAGGCGGCGGAGATTCCATCTCGATCTCTTCGTCTTCAAGCTCCTCCTCGTCGTCAGACGGCGGGTTCGGATCCGCGATGAAGATGCGCTTGTCGACGAAGTCGGCGATGGCGCAGGC
Source organism: Lolium multiflorum (assembly GCA_030979885.1). Taxonomy (NCBI): domain Eukaryota; kingdom Viridiplantae; phylum Streptophyta; class Magnoliopsida; order Poales; family Poaceae; genus Lolium; species Lolium multiflorum. The sequence continues at coordinate 212,383,890 of CM061749.1, forward strand.
GCGGGCAAGCCGGGCGGTCTTGTTCTCCGCCGGAAGTTTCTCCTCCACGTCGGCTCGCCGGCTCTCCAGCTGATCCAGGCTGACCTCGTCGTACCAGGAGAGGACAAAGGAGAGCGCCATGTCGGCGCCAGCACGCGCGGCCGACTCCCTCCAGTCGGGAAGCGATCCGGCGCCGTCTCCAGCCACTTGATGAGGTTGGCGAGGTCCTGCGGCAGCGTCTCAGTCGGCCACAGCAGCCGGATCAGCTCCTCCGCCGCCTTCCGGAGCTCCCAGCCAAGCTTCGTGATGGGCTCGACGCGGGCGGCCATGGACGCCAGGTAGTCGTCCATGGAGAAGCACTCCGAGCTCTGCTCCCCGGTAGCCTGCCGGCGCGCATCCCGCGCCCTGCCGGCTGCCGCTAACGCCGCCTCCTGCGCCTCAGGGAAGGCCGCTGCAAGAAAAAAGCAAGTCAGAAGCTTATCGAAAAACAGAAAAACGCAAATTTTCAAAGTAAGACTGGCGGCAGCCGGCAAGAACCGACCGCCAGCTGAAGATGGAGATCCCGAAGTTCTAAAGTAAGACCGGCGGCAGCCGGCAAGAACCGACTCTTTGAAGATGGAGATTTCGGTCCTAAAGTAAGATCGGCGCAGCCGGCAAGAACCGACTGCCCCCAGCCCGAAGATGGAGATCCCGAAGCTCTAAAGTAAGACCGGCGGCAGCCGCAAGAACCGATGCCCCCAACCCGAAGATGGAGATTTCAAAGCAAAGAAAACCGCGGTAGCCGGCAAGAACCGACTGCCCCAGCCCGAAGATGGAGAGAACGAAAAAAGTTAGTTTCTGCCGCCGACGCCAACCACAGCTGGCAGCCGACAGCCGAAAGCCGGCAAAGGGGAAAGGTACAAAGACTCACCCGCCAAGCCGCGGTCGAGCCGGCTCATCTCACCCACCCACCGCTTGGCGGTGGCCGACAGCTCCTCAGACTTGGAGGTCACCTCTTGCTGAAGCTCGAGCCGCTGCTGCTCCACCCTCTCCAGCCGCTTCGACAGGTCCTCCACCTTATCCTCCTCAGCCTTCCTGAGGGTGGCCAGCTCCTTGAGGTGGTTGGCCTCCAGCTTGCGCAGCCGCGTCAGCTCGCCGTCGGCCACCTTCAGCTTAGCAGCAGCAGCACGGCCCGCCTCCTCGCTCTCGGCGCACTGAGCGCGGGCGATCCGAAGATCCTCCTCCAGCTGCGGAACCCGGGCAGCTTCGGCTGCAAAACGGCAAGAAAAACCATCAGCCGGATGAAATCAGAGAAAAAGAGTAAAGGCAAAAGAAAGAAAGTCTCACCCTTGACGACCTCCAGCTCGCGAGCCAAGGCGGCCCGCTCGATCTTGGCCCGGTGGTAGCTGGTCACCACCTGGTTGTACAAGACGGTGCGTCGCTCGTCAACCGCCTGAAAAAGAGTCAATTGTTTAGGCGAAACCTGGACCGGCTCCTAGCAGCCGGCCCATGCCTCGGAGGGCTACCAGGATAACAATAAAATCGCAGAAAATAAGATAAGAAGCCACCTACCTTGTCAGCATCTTCCAGCGTCGCCAGCTGGGCCATGGCCTCGGCGGCCTTGTTCTTGAGGCTGGCTCGGTAGCCAGAGAAGAGCATCTTCAGGGGCGCCGTGCCAGGCTGCCCCTCCCGGCTGATCACCTCGCAGGAGTCCGCCTGGTGCCATGCCTTCTCCATGGTGCCAGCCGAGCCAAAGCTAGAGTCAGAGGCGGACGGCACGCTCACCAGCCGGGCACCCTTGGCCACGTGGAGGCTAGTGGGCGACACCGCCGGGCCCTTCGTCCTCACCAACGCCCGGGAGTCGGCGTCCTTAGCGCGCGCCGGCTCCTCCCGCTGCGGCTCCTTCCCAGCCGGCTCCCCCCTCGGCGGCTCCGAAGCCGGAGGCGGCGCGGTTGGCCCGGTGGGAACCACTTCCGGCCTCTCAGGCGGCGCAGCCCCGCCGGCTCCAGCTCCTGCCGCTGGTGGCGCACCCCGGCCGGCTCCAGCTGTCGGCCCCAACGGCGGCGCGCGGTGCGGAAACATATCACCCAGAGTAGGCCCTTGGGCCGACTCGCCCTGGGCGCCCCGGCCTGGCGCCGAAGGAGGCGCAGCCGAAGAGGACGCCCCCGCGGAAGGCGGCGTAGCCACGGGCGGCACGACAACAACGGGCGGCGCGCGCGCAAGTGTCGAAGGCGGCGGCGTCGGCTCCCTCTGCCGACGAGGCGGCGGCGCAGAGAAAAATCGGCCTTTTATACCTGCCCTGTAAACTATTATGGCGCCCTAGTTTAGAAGTTAGAGTTTTAGTGCACGGTTTGGTACGCCCACATTAGAAAGTCCCCCTATAAATATGTACCTAGGGTTTATGGAATGGAAAAAACCAACGTTCAACACAAACCAATCTCGGCGCATCGCCAACTCCTTCGTCTCGAGGGTTCCTCCGGTAAGCATCTGCCTAGATCGATCTCAGATCTAGGCAGGCACAGCTCCTAGTTGTTCATGCGTTGCTCGTGAAGCCTTTTGATGGCGAGCAACGTAGTTATCGTAGACGCGTTAGGGTTAGCATCGTTCTTAGCATCATATGCTCGCGTAGTGCAACCCTTGCGCGTCTAGCCGTCCTTGTGCCTCATCATGGGTGCAGGGGCGGCACCCCGCTTGATCTTTATTTAGTAGATCTGATCCGTTATGGTCGCTCCTTGATTCATCAAGGATTAGTTTAATATCTGCAATAGTTAGGCCTTACAAAGGGTTGGAGGATCCAGCGGCATGCAGGGTGTAGTTTGCTGCCCCTAGACAGGACGTTCCGAGGATCAACCTAGTGTTGGTTTTTAGGCCTTGTCTAGGGCTGGCTTACGTTTACCGTGCGTGAGCGCGAGGCCCAATCGTGAGTAGGATGATCCGATTATGCGGTGAAAACCCTAGATCGTCGTAGATCTCATATGCTTTATCTTGATCAAGCAGGACCACCATATATTCGGCCACCTTGGACGAATCATGGGTGGATCGGCTCCATGAGCCGATTCACAGGATAACCTGAGAGCCGATCGAGGCTCGTATTTAACGTGTACGTGTGTGCCCTGCAGGAAACTAAGCGAGGCATCATCCACACCTTCCGACCAGGTATAGGTCAGGTGGCACGCCCTTGCGACCCGCATCGGCGCGCGACCAGGAGGCTTTGCGGGCCGTCGCTCTGAGGGACTGGGGCCAGCCGCAGCCCTAGTCATTCCCGGCTCTACGGTGTTGGCCAGTCGCTGCCCGCCGGTGGGTTTCGACGTCAACACATTCTGGCACGCCCGGTGGGACAATCTTCAACGACAACCATCTCGCCATCCACATCAGAGATGGCGAAAGACACCATACCATCTTCATCAGAAGTGGCAGAAGAAACTCCGGTCACGTACGGGGATCTCACTGGCGAGCTCAAGAAGAAGTACGACGAGATCAAGTCTGCCCTCGAAGCCGACCTAATCGGCTCTTTCCACAGGACCCGCTCCCATGGCATCAGATGGAAGGGGTTCACACCTGAAGGCGCGCTTGATGGAGTGGACCTGTCCACCCGTCCGAAGAACGCACCAGGTCGCTTCAGGAGATCAACTTCATGGTGGCTCATTCGCTGCACCGCCATTCGAGAGCGGTGAATACGTTGGAGCGCGTCGCGCTGCGCGTGACCCAGGAGATCATGAGCCATCAGTACTCTCCGTCAGGACCAACCCTAGGGACTCACCAAGGGGAAGCGCTGCTCCATTCCCGTCCCCCGCTGCCATTCGCGTTGGCAGCGCCCGAGCGCCGAACTCATCGGCTTTTGTCGTCTACAAGATTGGTGGTGACCCCAGTGACTACCAGTTCCTACAGACGCGCCCAAGGAGATCCCGCACGGATACGCATGTGCATACGTGCCAGACCTGGGCACCCTCGAACCAGGTTGCTATAGCAGGGACTTCTGGGGCAACAGGAGGAACGTCGGAGGCAGACCCTGAGAAGCAAACGTGGCTAGCTAAATACGCCACCCCGACGAAACTCCCGAGCCCAGCTCCTGCAGTTGGCTCAGAACCAGAGAAACAGGCATGGCTGGTTAAGTACGCCACTCCGACGAATCTTCAGGGTTCGGCACCTGCAGCCATCACCGCGGATCAAATTTGTACGATCCTGAAAGATCAGTTCGGCATGATGCCGAAGAGAAAGGCGATCGGCTATACCAAGCCGTACCCCAATGAGTACGAATTGATCCCGCTACCACCCAAATATCGGCTCCCGGACTTCACAAAGTTCAGCGGATCAGATGGTTCCAGCTCCATCGAGCATGTGAGCCGATATTTGGCACAGCTGGCATGATCTCAGCGTCGACGAGCTGCGCGTGAGGTACTTCTCAGTCCCTCACAGGATCGGCTTTCGGATGGTACACGTCGCTGCCACCGAACTCAATCCAGACCTGGAAGCAGCTGGAAGAACGGTTCCATGAGCAATATCACTCAGAGGCTTCCGAGGCTGGCATTGCCGATCTAGCCCAAGTACGACAGAAGCGCGGAGAAACGGTGTCAGAATACATTCAGCGCTTCAGGACCGTTAGGAACCGATGCTATTCGGTTCATGTAAGCGAAAAGGAAGCAGTCGAATTGGCGGTGGTGGGTCTATCATCATCGATCAAGGAAGTGGCCTCCCAGCGGACTATCCTTCATTAGCACACATGGTGCAGAAGTTGTCAGCATATGAGCAACGCCACCCGGATATCTACCAAGATAAATTCAAGCGCGTGGTTACCATGGTTGACGCAGGCGAAGATGAAGGTCCTACGGGAGAGCGAGAGGTCGCAGTAGCTGAGTGGACTCGAGCTGCAGGCCCAGTAACCTGCAAGTGGGTAAAGCCACCAGGGCCTCCAAGAGGGTTCGACTTCGACGTGACGAAAACCGAGCAGATTTTCGACCTCTTACTCGCGGAGAAGCACATAAAGGTACCCGAAGGCCACAAGTTTCCTACGGTGCAAGAGCTGAACGGAAAGCCATACTGCAAGTGGCATGACACGTTCACCCACACCACCAACGACTGCAGGGTGTGGCGTCAGCAGATCCAAGTGGCGATAGAAAATGGGCGGTTAATTTTTAACCAGTACGCCATGAAGGTCGACACACACCCCTTCCCCGCCGTCAACATGGTGGAGTTTACCCACCTTGGAGGGTGCCAGCCTGAGCCAACATCAGCATGGTAGAGCTTGGACACCGCTCTGAGAAGGACGGGGATGAGGACAGCTGCTCTCAGAGCAAGGACACTGAGGGGGCCGCCCATGCGATCGGCTCCGTCAAGATGGCAAACGCTACGTCACAGAGGGGAAGTGAAGAACATAAGATACCAACGACCCCTCTCTGATCACCTCCTCAACAAGTATGTTAGTCGATATGACCAACGCCGGCGATACGATAACAATGATGAAAGAGGTCGGATGACCATAAACGACGGAAGACATCGCCGGCATAATCATGATGAGGAGCGGCAGGAGCGCCACGGCAGGGAGCAGGACGATACGGACAGGCATTGGCACTGCCCCTTCTTCAGACACTGCTGGGATTCGGAATGAGCCGATTACCAACAATCGGCAACTGCCCGAATGCAACCGGAAAGAAGGAGACAGCCAACGTGTCTGTGTTCGAGCGCCTAGGGCCTCTCCCACCGCAAAACAGACGTGCTGAGACCCCTCCGTTGGAAGATCTCGAGGATTCAGAAGACGAAGGGGAATACGAAGAAGACAGGTGCCACCGTCCAAGGTGGTGCCCTGACGGTCTCAGCCATACACAAAAACGCAGGGTTCAGCGATTGCGCGGTCTGGAGGAAGCCGAAAGGATGTACTTGCATACGCTGAGGAAGGCACGACCTGATCTGGCTGCAAAAGTCCAGAGAACCCTGGATGAGGAGGGACTGCCACAAAGAAAAGAGTGGCGCCCCAAGCAAAAGAGAGCCGATGATGGCACATCGGCTGGCACAAACATGGTGTTCATTCGTCCGGCGGAGTGTAGTGCTCCACGATTACACAGTGCACCCGACATGGATAACAGCAAGCGCACCAACGTGCTAAGGTCAGAGGTTGGGCTGGTTTTATCCGCCGACATGGACGAGTAGCAAGACTACGTCAATAAGCAACATGGCGAGGCCGATCCTTGCGATCGGCCCTCCGAAACTGATGAAGGGATATTACAAAACCTTCACCGAACAAGCAACATGGAGGCCGATTCCAGCAATCGGCCCAAATTATCCTCACCATCCATTCTGCCTAGGATCAACGTTTGACCCAACAGGGACTACCTGAAGAGCCGATACCATCAATTCTCTTGACAGAATCGGCTCGGGGGCACCTAGATGGATAAAACACGAGGATATGAAATAATACTGAGTATGGGGGCCGATACACAAATCGGCCTAAAAATTTTAAACATTTTTGCAGCCGATGCAAGGGCATCGACTTTAGAATTGAGAAGCAGCCGATGCACGGCCATCGACTCAAGAAGATCAATGTTACGATCAGAGGACCAATGAAGCACGAGGGGGGATCCCTCAATGGAGTAATTCCTCTCTTCAAGAGCAGCCTGAACGTGCAGAAAGGGACTGATTCGACCAGCGGGGCGCTAAGAGAAGACTGGAGAAACTCGGGGGGCAGCTCGCCTTGAAGGCTCTCTGCTTTGGGAAGCCGATTTATGTGTAAATCGGCTGGCTCTGCATGATCAAGCCCAGGCCAATTCGGCTAAGTTTTTGCCTTGGCCAAGACTCGGGGGGCAGTAGGCTTGGTGGATACGGTCGGCTGTTCCTTCATTACAAACCTTCATCACAGATGATGAGTGCTGAAAAGGATTATTGGGTTTGGTTGGGAAAGTTCAAAGGTTTTCCTGAAGATCCTGCATTTTCTGCCAGATTTAGAAAATCATCAGTTGAAGAAGGGAAGAGCGAATTTCGAAGGGCCGATGCGGTGCTATCGGCTCATTACACATTGGTAAAGGGGGCGAATCGGCAAGGACAGTAGAAGAGGGAATCGGCTTAATTAAGCTCAGAAGAAATCGGCAAAATCAAATTGGGGAAAAGAAAAAGTTCTTCATTGATAGGCAAGATTTTTTACATAAAGAGCTAATTGCTCTCAAAAGGAAATATGAGGGGTACATTGCCCCGTCTGCTACTGCTGATCCTATTCTAGAGGTCCTAATCTACGGGCCGTCGCTGCCCTCATCGTCGCCTTCGTCGCTGCCGTCGGCGCTGCTCCCGGCAGGCTCGTCGTCGCTCCAATGGCCGCCGACTGGGCCCTCGTCGTCTTCATCTTCTCCGTCAGCGTTGTCCTCGTCGCTGTCGAAGTCACTAAAGTTGCCCGGCCAAGGGCAGAACCGCTTGGCCGGCGGCTCGTCGGAGGAGCTCTCATCGTCGTCTTCCTCCTCCTCTCCCTGCTTCCCTTCCTCCCCGGAAGAGGTGAAGTCACAGGAGAAGTTGTCGTCGTCGCTCTCCTCCTCCGGTTCCCCAACGGCGAGGAAGCGGAGGTCACTCTCCCCGTCGGTCAAGGATTTATCATCCTCGGACCAGACGAAGGAGTCATGGTCCTCTTTGTCCCACTTCGTTGGGGCGAGGATATCGTACGCCGCCTGCGTGCCCCACGAAGGCGTCTCTTCTCGGATAGGAGAGGACACGTAGGAAAGACCTGATGAGGAGGAAGAAGAGGAGGACGAAGACATGGTGGCAGAGGAGGGTTTTTTGGAGGCTAGTGCGAAAGGGGATGAGGAAGGTGACTGTTTGCTGCGGTTAAATAAAAGAGAGCATAGTAAAAATTCAATGCCACAGTAGTTCCCGAACCGTCTAAACGCACGGAGAAGTTGAGAAGGCAAGTTGTCATGATAAAGGACTCTGTGACGTTTCTGCTACGACATGACCCGACGAAAGGAGAGCGTAATGATTTTGGAAATGTCATTTCCAAAACCAGGGGGGCATGTGTTATCACCAGAATTTGACCAAGCCAGAAGTGGGCCGCGATCAAGACGGATGAAGAGATATGTAAATCGGCCTTTTATACTAAGTTGGGCTAAACTGCCCATGTAACATATTGGATCGCATCTTAATTTAGAAGTTAGAGTTTTACCCGTGCACGGTTTGGTGCACGCCCACATTAGAAAGTCCCCTGGACTATAAATATGTACCTAGGGTTTATGGAATAAAAAACAACCAACGTTCAACACAAACCAATCTCGGCGCATCGCCAACTCCTTCGTCTCGAGGGTTCCTCCGGTAAGCATCATGCTGCCTAGATCGCATCTCGCGATCTAGGCAGCACAAGCCTGCCTAGTTGTTCATGCGTTGCTCGTACTGAAGCCTTTTTGATGGCGAGCAACGTAGTTATCGTAGACGCGTTAGGGTTAGCATCGTTCTTAGCATCATATGCTCGCGTAGTGCAACCCTTGCGCGTCTAGCCGTCCTTGTGCCTCATCATGGGTGCAGGGGCGGCACCCCGCTTGATCTTTATTTAGTAGATCTGATCCGTTATGGTCGCTCCTTGATTCATCAAGGATTAGTTTAATATCTGCAATAGTTAGGCCTTACAAAGGGTTGGAGGATCCAGCGGCATGCAGGGTGTAGTTTGCTGCCCCTAGACAGGACGTTCCGAGGATCAACCTAGTGTTGGTTTTTAGGCCTTGTCTAGGGCTGGCTTACGTTTACCGTGCGTGAGCGCGAGGCCCAATCGTGAGTAGGATGATCCGATTATGCGGTGAAAACCCTAGATCGTCGTAGATCTCATATGCTTTATCTTGATCAAGCAGGACCACCATATATTCGGCCACCTTGGACGAATCATGGGTGGATCGGCTCCATGAGCCGATTCACAGGACAACCTGAGAGCCGATCGAGGCTCGTATTTAACGTGTACGTGTGTGTGCCCTGGAAACTAAGCGAGGCATCATCCACACCTTCCCGACCAGGTATAGGTCAGGTGGCACGCCCTGCGACCCGCATCGGCGCGCGACCGGAGGCTTTGCGGGCCCCCGAGGAAGGCGGCCAGCCCTAGCATTCACGGCTCTACGGTGCGGCGCGCGCGCCGGTGTCGACGGCGGCGGCGTTGGCTCCCTTTGCCTCCGGAGCGGCGGCGCAACGCGAGCAGCCGGCCCAGAACCGCCGCCCTGGGTGAACTTTATGGCGGCCCTAATCAAACAAACAAGAGAAGTTAAGCGCGAAGAAAGGAAAGAAAAGGAATCAAACAGAGAAAAAAGGACTTACCCGGCCGTCTCCGGGACCTTCTTGGGCCCTTGCTGGCGCTGCTTCTTGGCCCGGCTCTCCAGCTTGGCCGTGGACCCGCCGGCGGCCCGCTTCTTCTTCTGGGGCGCAGAAGTCGCCGAGGCGGCAGGCGGCCTGCGGCCGGATCAGCCCCGTGGTGGACGTCGCCGGCTCCTCCTCCTCCCGCTGCTCCGGCGAGGCGGGAGTGTTCCCCTTGGCCGCCTTGATCCGGCGCCTCTGGCAGATCGTCGTCGCCGGCTTGGTCGCCGGCTTGGTCAGCCGGATCAACGTGATCCGGTGTCCAGATCTTCTGCGCCAGGTCGCCATCCTCAACGCCTTGGCGGCCGAAAAGCTGAAGAGCAAGACAGATAAATTCAAGTCGGCCACGCAGCCGCAAGTCGAAATTACCAGTCGTCACAACAACTTACCAGCTCAGGCGGCGAAGACCGGTCGTAAGGCGGCAGCCCCCAATTCCAATCATCCGGCAGATTGGCCTTGGTGATGCTGTTCACCCGACGAGCCACCTGGGACTTGGAGAGCGCCAGCTTCGACGTCCGGGTCGGATCCAGCCGGCCGGACATGTGCCCGATCTTGTGGACGCGGCTTTGGAGCGGCAGCACCCGGCGCTCAACATAAGTGCAGAGGAGGTCTTCGGCGCTCAGCCGGCCCCCAGCGACGCACTCCCCCAAGAAGTCCCACAGAAGGTTCACCTCCGCGTCCGGGTCTGCCGACTTGGCGTTGTGACCCCAGTTGAGCCGGCTGGTCGGAGGAGCCGGGTTGAACTCCGGCAGATTGATCCAGTCGAATGCCGGGTTGGCGTTCCTCATGTAGAAGAACGACATCTGCCAGTTCTTCACCGAGTCAAGTCGGGATCTTCGGGAAGTGTGAGCCGGCGCGGGGTATATGGAGGCGGCGCCGCAGGTCCTCAGGCGGCCCTCAGTCATCTGTGACTTGAGGTAGAAGAGCCGGCTCCAGAACTCCACGTCGGCCACAAGCCGGCGTAGCCCTCCATGAAGGCCACGTAGCAGCTGAGGAGGACGCACGCGTTGGCTGGCAGGTGATGAGGCTGCAAGCCGAAGAAGTCCAGGAAGCGGCGGAAGAAATGCGAAGCCGGCAGGCCCAGCCCCCGATCTAAGTGCGCTCCAAAGACCACACGTTCGTCGGGTTCCGGTGTGGGTTCGGTCTCCTCGCCGGGCACCCTAGTGATCACCTCCTCAGGAATCCGGCGGAGGCGCACCAGCCGCGCGATGTCATCCTCGCGCATGTAAGATCCCCTCCACGAGCCGCTCGGCTGGGCCATCGACGGAGAAGAGGAAGAAGAAGACCAAGCAAGATCAAACGGAGAAGAGGAACCGCTCCTCACCGGAGGAGAGTGCGGCGGCGACGAACGCAACGTCGAGCCGCGGGGCCCCGTGGCGCCGGCTTGGCACGCGAGCGGTTGCCGAACGGCGGAGGATTCCGGCCGCGTATGGTCGCCGGAGTTCGCCAGGAGGTCGCCGAGGGAGAAGCGATGGCGTGCGGGAGAGCTCGAACGAAAGAGAAGGGCCGAAGTGGGAGCGCGAGGAAGAAGAAGACGCCTCGATACCGCTCCGGGGGCATTTATAGCCGCCCGGCGCGCCAGTTGCGTGGCCACGTGGCGATCGTGGGCCACGTTGGGATTTACTGCGGCCATAACTGCCCCCACGACGGCTGCGGTTACCAGAAACTGCCGCGCCACTTCCCCACGACCGCACCGGATCCGGAGGAGACAATGATGTGACCATACGAAACGACCACACCGACCAGCCGTCAGAACGGTCGAGTCGGGCGCAAAGCTCGAGGCGGCGGAGACACCGGTACGCCCAAGCCGGAGCCGGACGATAAAATCAATCCGACCCAAAATTCTGGCAACAAGCCGGAAACATCATCAGCACTTGAGAAAAAGTGAAAACAACAGAAGCGAAAAAGGTGTCCGGCTGGAGGAAGCCGGACGAGGCGAGCCGGACGAGGGCGCAGCCGGCTGAATGAAAATTCTCAGCTGGCCCCTCCAGGAGCCGCCAGGTGCAAGCGAGAGATATCTAGAAGCCAGGGAAACCTGCCTAGGTCCTTCTTAACGCAGGACCTTGCCAGCTTCGGGGGCTAATGTCGGGGGGAAGACCCCGGGTAGGGCAATGGACGTGGAGCGGCCGGCTTGAGGACGGCCGGCTCGCGGCAAAGGCCGGCTGAGGAGCAGCCGGCTGGAGCCGTGGCCGGCTGCCTCGGGAGCCGGCTGGCTCTAAGTCCTGGTCGGCCTGGCTGCGGCCTTCGACGCTGTAGCTGGGCCGGCTTCTACAAGCCATATCCAACTGGGGTTTGTACCTCAGACCGACTCGAGGCTGGCGAGTCTTGCACCGAAAGGAACTGGGTAGGTGATCCGGGTTCGAAGGTCCACGCTGACCTCATCTCCCGTAAAGTACGGGGCACTGTAGAGCAGCAGTGCCACGCGCCGGACAGGCCATCATGGCGTACGTCGGTCCGTACCGGCTACAGAGCATGATGGCGACAGCGACACCACCTCGCCATACCGCTGACCTGAGCAGGCGGATGGGACGTGCCACTACGCTCAACGGCTCCCTGACGTCAACGCCTCGGGAAGGAGCGGGAGCCGGAGCCGGCAAGCCGGCCACTAGACTATAGGGACTTATATGTAAAGTGCCGGTGCCTATATAAGCCGGGCTACCCCCTCGTGCGGGGGACGATCGATCACTTCCCATTCATTCTAGTCTTAGCGCTGCCCTGTGAGAGAGACCTTCGTCTACCTTAGCCTCCCAGAGCAGCCGGATACAGCTCAAGGAGCACCATTGTACTGTGTTACCATCATATACACTCATAGCAGGAGTAGAGGTGTTACCTCCATCGGAGGGCCTCGAACCTGGGTACGTCGCCGTGTCGCTCGTGCCCATACCCGCATCCGGATACCGCCGTGAGACCACTTAGGAACCACTTCGATTAGCCACCCTATGGCATATGTCATGACGATACCACGACACTTAGGCCATGAGGGGCGGGAGGCTGAACTAGAGGGATCAAGTGAGATCATAATGCAGGAAAAAAACAAGTATAAATATACATATACAGTAAGATTAATTTATGCGAGTACACAACAACCTCACTTGTAGAATTAAGTGAGATCATACTGCAGGAAATAAACAACTACAAATATACAGTATGTTCACCTTGTCCTAGTTAACGTCGCCAGGTTTTTCTCAAGAAAAGAGATAATACCATGTTGAGGATAGATGCCCACCTGAGATTCCTCGACCAGGGAAGGAAAAAAATATCATATATACTTCATGAAAAAATTGATATGCATTATCAATCAGTATAGTTCTGGATGAACCTCTGCTTGTGCAATCCATTGAACATGTGTGCGTCTCCTGGTCCGTCGATGCTCCCAGGTTACCATGGTCCATAGCAGAAAATCATCAGCTGCAGTCTAAGATACCCTCTACAACCGTGACCCGATTGCTGCGATCAAGTGAGTATCCATGTTGTTAATTATGGCTTTACTTTCTCTTCTGTTACAGAACTGAGTGGGAGAAGGCTTAGCAGTTGCAGGTTAGCCGTTAAACATTAGGAAGCAGAAGTGAACAGCCAAACCTTTAAATATAGGGAACAACCAAACATGTGTGGTTAGTTCAAAATCAGATCTGATTTTTGTTGCCGCTGGAGTGGGGGCAGGAGTGACATGGCTATTGTCTATTGAGGTTTGAGAAAAATAGCTAGTGGAGGCAAAATATTCGTACACATACAATTGTTTTGGATAAGTAGAAGACAAAACATTTTTTTAGTTAAGTAACAACTTACCTCACAAGGAGTTTTGATCAGGCACATAGAACTCATGTCTTGATATTATTTTTCTGAATTTACAAGCTATATATTTTGAACACACAGTAACTTCTTACAGAGAGAGAAATTCTAGCAGATTCTTTACTTGCACTAACCTTGGGAGCTGCACTTCTTCTATTTCAGCTATGCCATCTCTTATGTACACATATGGCTCTGTCATCCTTAATTTGGCATATCTGCAGCATAGAGAGCAACATGTATGTTTTATCTTCCAAAATAATTCAATACTTCTGTTACTAGATACAATCAAGAGATGACCTGCACCCAAGTGTATTTTTTTACAGGGAAAAGAAAACACGGAGATTGCTAGACTTCAAAAACATACATCAGCAGGGTCACTTTCCATAATTAGTGAAACTTACAAGAGAAATATACATCATATGGGGGCCTAGGATAACAAATTTCATCTCTTAGTTTCTCCATCACATAAATTTTGTACATAAGTTAAACATTTAACCCATATTGTTCACGTATTTGATTTGAATATTCTGCTCACATATATTTGTACAGGTCATAACTTTGTGAGGACAGCAAGTACAACAGAAATTATTGGTAAATTGAAGCCGGTATGATGAAACTCTTTTCATATTAGAATACATCAACACATACAAAATCTGTGGTTCACCATCACAAAATACTGGTTCATCCTGTTGGCACATTTGTTTGCTCCTATTTTCAATCTTCACAATTAATTTTAGGATGAGACATAGAAATTTTCAAACAATCAGAGATATGATTCTTACCATTCAAGAGGATGAAAACACCAATCTTCTCGTGTTTCAGTCGAGGGAAAACTGAACATCTTGCTTCATCATGTATGCAAACAAAATCAGAATTGGTTAAGAAAACGAATATAATTAGAAATCAAGTAGCACATCAATGCAGGATAGATCGAGAATTGTACTGAGCACAAGAGTGCAACCCTCAGCATGACAATGCAGGTAACCACCAAAGGAGGTTGAACCAATAATTGGCAGAGGTAATAATCTATAGAAAAATCATAAGGGATAATTAATTGCTCAAGAGTCAGCCCCAACAACAAACAATAACCACATTGCAATAGTTCAACAGAGCTGAGTCAAACATAACATAACATAACAGGAGTACGACTATAATAACACACAGATAGATATCCGACATGGCTACGTCGGTTAACAGCAGTTCCAACATAACACCACACAAATAGGTAGATGGACCGACATGGATGGATGGATCCATCAAAAGACAGTTATCTTGTACATATAAATTTAGATAGATAGACAGATGGAGAAGGACCAAATTCCTCAGTTGGCCTCAATAGCAGCAGCAACCTTGTGCCCCTGGGCCTCGTCCCTTCCTTGAGCTTCCTCTTCATCAACACTCAGATCATCCTCTTTGTCATCACTCCTTAGAAATTCCAGAACAGCAGCATCCTCATCATCAAGGAAGTGCAGAAGAGCAGCTTCCATCTCCGCCCCTTCCTCCTTGGTAAGAAAGAGGACTCCACGTAAATTCTCCGGCAACTGCTCGAGTGCCATTTGATTGGCCTTCTCCCTGTTGATGAGGAACTCGTCGTCCACCTCGAAGTAGCCGTATTCACGAACGCTCTTGATGAGGCGCTGCCTGAACACTTCTGACTCCTCGTCGGACTTCCTGAAAAGCTCTGCATCGGCTTCAAGTTGCTGCTTCCTTTCCTTGATATACTCTGGCGAGAAGATATCTGTCAGGTCGTCAAGGTCATCGGTGGGGGGGATTGGCCTCGGCTTCAGGGCGAGTATAGTGATGATATCGCCTCTCGACAGCCTATGCTTTCCACCTCTTCCACCTGCTGCTGCTGCTGCCGCCGCTGCCGCTGCCGCTGCCGAGGAGGCATGCGCAGCACCCTGATCGACTGCGGCTGGCAGCTTCGCCTCCTGCAGCATCTCGTCAATCACTGCCGGATCGAACGATGTCATATCTGCTCCCACAAAATCATTGTCGGACGTCTGAAGTCCCTCTTCGTTACTGGATCCGGCCACTGCCTTCCTCTTGGTGGCCGACTGCATCACCAGAACATCACCGGCAACCGCCTCCGCCGGCTTGTCGGCCGTGAACTGCTTCAGCATGCACTTCTCCGTCGCTTCCATCAAAACCTCCTCCATACCCGACATGGCCTGGATCACAAGCACAATCAACGAGCGATTCCTCTCCGTTTCCTTCAGATGTTGGATTTCGATGTTGGTTGGTTGGGTGCTGGTTTGGGGATAGGAGGAGGAAGCGGCGGCGTCGATCTATATAATGATGATGAACAGGAACCCTAGCCGAGGACTCCGCTCTGTGCCCAATCTGTGTTGGTCCCGATTACGATCCGGAAGTACGTGGAGCCTGCTGGGCCCTATCACAAAACATTGCTCATGTTCCTTTCACAAATTCTGGGAGGTGCTATACACCTGATCATGGCTGCGGCACGAATAGCCAATTGATTCCCTTTTGTTGTGTTTGTCTGTATTTTTTACCAAGTGTTTGTATAGCCTGAACTAGGTGACACTTTGCATGGACATAAAACGCGGCCAAAGAAATTTGTTTGTATATCATGGGCACACTTCTCCCCAATAAATAAAACTAAACTATACCTAGAATGACAACAATGCTGGAAACAAAATGAAGAGTGTAGCAAGATACAAATCATCCTTTTTGTAATTGTAATCCACTGCTTTATTAAACAGGATAGTGGTCACATTCAGACTGAATTACATCAGTCAAAAATCCATACATTATATCAAAGCGAAATCAATCTGCTAGCTAAGAGCTTCTTTGGCACATCTAGGTGTCTCTTTATTTGCATCATGACCTACTAAACCAAGCTTGACTTCCTGGAAAGTACAATATCGACTGGCCTCTTTGTTTGGGCTGGCTGTGGCTGGCTGTAGCTGGCTGTGCTGCTGTGTAGAGAAAGCTGTTGTGCAGGAAAAGCTACTGTTTTGAGATTTACTCTCTGGCTGTCTGGCTGGCTGTTTAGCTGTAAACCGAAAAATTATCTAAAATACCCTCCGAATCACGAGAATAATGTGTATTATTTTTTTGCCGATTTACATGTGTAATAAATAACACATGGATCACTAAAATAAAAAAATACGGATCTATGCCATTATATTATACTAGCTATCACACATTGAACCATTAATGGGCAGGGGACTGACAATCGGCGTCACAAGCATCCATCACCATCAGTACTAGCATTGATCTAGCAATCCAGCAATGCATACGTAGTCACTAAATACCAAGAACAACATGCAAATGCAGCTCACGTCACGGTAGTAGCGGACGGGGGTCGTTGACGTCTGGACAATCTCCGGCGGTCAGAGACGAGTTCGGGACGGCTACGTACGAGCACTGGCAGCGTTTGCGACGAGCTCGGGGATACGAGCACGGGCGGCGTTTGGACGAGCACTGGCGGCGGTCTGGACGAGCTCGGGCGGCGGTCTGACGAGCTCGGGCGGCGCGGTCGATCTGCCGGCGACCGGAGGAGATGAGGGACGTCGGAACGGTACCAGGAGGGGACGGAGTCGGAGGAGAGCAGCGGTGAAGGAGCGGGACGGCGGAGGAGAGCGGCAGGGGTCGAGCTCTAGCGATGGAACGTGCGGCGGCGGGGACACTTGTGTCGCGTGACCGCACGAGGAAGATAAGGCAACTGTTTACTTTTTATTTGTTCTTTTTTCCTCACGAACGAGCAGGTCTGTCCTCCGATGGCAAGCTCCAGTAAATAAGCGAAACGATATGGGCAAAGGAGAATACCGTTTCGGGGCTGAGGGGGAAAAGCTCGGGAAGCATGTCTAATACGTGTTTTTTCTGGGAAATTTTATTATTTGCCCCACTTTACTTGGTACTTCTATGATTTACCCTTATTTACTTTGACCTTATTCTTTTGCCCCTCTTTTCTTTGCCAACTTATTATTTGCCCTTCTGAATTATTTTCTTCCCTCTGTGGATTTAACGAAAGACTTCAAGACAAAATTACCCTTGGAATCAAAATCCCCATCCCTAACGCCATCTTCTCCAACCTCAGCTCGATGCGCCGCCTTCCTCTCTCTTCCCACAACATGCGTCTCCCTCCGGCCCTCCTTGCCGCCGCCGACCTTGCCAGCGACCGCCTCCGGCCGCACGTGGTCGCCACCTTGCAGCCCCGCACGCCACCAGGACGTGACCTCGCCCGGCCCGCCGCCACGCACGCCACCGCGTGCATACTCGCCTCAGGCTGCCAAGTCGCGCAGCCGCCATGCTCCGCCTCCTCGGGGACGTCGTCGAGGCTGCCGCGCGACCTCCTTCTCCCGTTCTAGCGCCTCGGCTGCCGCCGGCCTTCTCCGACGTCCCGGCGGCCTCTGGCACTGTCTCCGGCGACGCTGCCCCGCCGTTCTTCTTCTGGTCTCCAGCTCCTCCGTGGACGCCGCCTCCAGCGCCTCCTCTCGAGGATTTTCCCCACGCAAACTCTAGCCCCTAACGAGTTGGGTCGGCCGCCGGCGTAGTCTGATCCTCTTGCTCAGGCCGTGAAGGTACAGGAACAAACTAACAGAAAGAACAGACCGAGCTCTCCTCGGTAGATCCATGTCAAACAGGTACTGAGGCTATTTTGGTCATAGCAAACTGAGCCCAGCTTGTCAGGGGCAAATCATAAGTTGGCAAAGAAAAGAGGGGCAAAAGAATAAGGTCAAAATAAATAAGGGCAAATCATAGAGGTACCAAGTAAAGTGGGGCAAATAATAAAATTCCCCGTTTTTTCTTCTACTAGTAAGTGTGCCCGTGCAACGCACGTATCCTAAAGTCTTTATCAAACACAAATTAGAAGCTTATAATTATGCCTTAAAAAGAGCATGAAAATATAATTTATACATGAAAACATTTGCAATCCATTTGTAGAACCCGTGCAAAGAAGACCACAACAATAATGGTCTTCCAACACCAAGATCACTATCTTGTAGTACAGATGCCAAGGAAACAAAATGTGTGAGTTTTAGTTGAGTTTGGGACTGCCTGATGGCTCGAGTATATGACGTCGCGTCGACGCCTCATGCTTCAACCTTGATAACCCGACAATCATGCTGCAAGGCTGCTACCTCAGGTTTTAATTATCGCTGCTCAATGTCTTGCATAAGCTGTGCATATTGATTTCTTGCCCCAGTGAACACATGAATTACAAAGAGAAAAATAGAAAACTGAAAAGTCAGCAATAGTGGTGCTTAGTCGCCTTCTATCAGTAACCCTAGCTCACCTCCGTATGTGTGACATGTGTCTACTACCAGTCAACCAATTCCGATCATCAACTCATAGTCTACCCTATTACTATGTGTAAGGATAGGATTTGAGAGGTAATATTAGGTTTTCTAAGTCCACACATGTAATTGAACAAGCTGGATCAAATCAGAGAACACAACAAAGAAATACAGAT
Organism: Lolium multiflorum; assembly: GCA_030979885.1. NCBI lineage: Eukaryota > Viridiplantae > Streptophyta > Magnoliopsida > Poales > Poaceae > Lolium > Lolium multiflorum. Next base: position 212,402,377 of record CM061749.1, read on the forward strand.
ATTTTATCATACCAGGCAAACTGATGAATCCAAGCATAATTTGTGAAAAGTAGAAGAAAAATATAATAAGTAGATAATCCCATCGAGAAAAATAGTAAACAACGATAGAATATTGAAATAAAGCACAACTATTAAAATTTCTGAAGGTGAAGTTCTCCGTCTCCTACTCCTCCCTCTTAACCAACAGCAGCAAATCAGAAAATACCTAATATTTCATGAGACGTACATACGTTAGACAAATCAATATGGAGGTTTCACCAGGTAGTCTGATGAACTCAAGCAAATTATCCGTAAGGAATAGAATAAATATATTTAGTAAACAACCCGCACATCAAAAGGGTAAACAATCATATACTCCTGAAAAGAGAACACCGTAATTTTTATGATGGCACAATTGTAGACCATATGTCACTTATTTGCTTATATCAATCAACAGTTCAGAATATAGGTACTCCAAAAATTCAGAGACCTCTTCAAAGGTGAGCTGAACTTCAGTCCCGCTGGTGCAGTGGTGCTTAGTTGAACTCAATATAAGAACTTACTGTTCCTTTAGCTATAGCCTATACTCATGAAGGATACAGCAAATTTCAGTAGAGGAATAACAGCAGCTCCGTCCGAAGAATGGCCTGAGGACCTTGGCCGTGGCAACACCAATGCATTTGCGCTATGTTTTGGGGTCGGGTGATAGAAGTCACAAGCATGTTGCAGGCGGCAGCGATTCGGGGCACGGTGACAACAGGGCATCTACGGCATTGCTAGCAGGTCAGAATATATAGAGCAAGTCAGGGCCAAGGATCGTTTCAACCGCATGAGATCGAATTAGAAGCGAGGGCTTGTGTGTGCCTCACCTGCGCTGCTTGATAAACGAAGCAAAGGTGGAATTGGGACTGGGAGTCCCTGCCTCGGATAATCCACGGCCAGGAGGCCTGCGTGTTGGCCACACCTGAATGGCACGGCCAATAAATCTTGTCCGGGAGACTGCGATGCTGAGAGGCTATTGGTGCCGTCGGTGAGCTCACATATAGGGCCCTCGAGTAGCGCGGCAATACGGGCGCCGTAGTCTGCCCGATCTCAGCAAGGCCGTTCCTCCCGGCCATGCCGCCGCCACGCGGTAGGGCCTCCACGTACGGTCAGATCTCTTGAGGTGGAGGTGGTGGTGATGACAACGGACGGGCCAGGGCTGGGCCTGGGAGTCGGTGGCGTAACAACTTTGGAGGTTTCGTTGGCGACGGTTGTGGCTGCTTCATCGTCGCAGTCGACGTTGATCGTTCGGCGGAAGTACAGGGCAGGGCGTGTGTGCGACGAAGGTAGGCCTGCGGGCGGACTGTTTGAAGGAGGCGTGAAAACCGCGTGTGGAGACCGGGTACGGGGGTGGGGAGAATGGGGCGTCTCTGTCCGTTTGATGGAGTCACATGGACGGTCAAGATTTGATTTTTCTACGGTACTTCGTGCCTTTATAAGTAGTAGAGATGAAGGAGATCGAGCTGCTTCGGCCGAAGCCAACAGCACAGCCGCGCCCTTTGTTTGGATTCCCCTACTTATTTTTGTGGAAAGCACCTAAAAGACCAAACAAAGAGGCCCTTCATCTCATAGGCCATGTGAGCACCTTCAGTTCTGATCTGGTTTTCATCACGCCACACTCTCTCCAAAGAGGTGCAACATGTTCGAATAAGGATCCTCGGGATGCCTAGCCTAGCCGCAGCTTGCAAACCACACCTTCCACAACCAGCCTCCACAAATAATCTCCAGTTCCGGTCATACGGGTATAGCTTAGTCACATGTTGGTATGGTTTGCCTAGTTGTTAGCATAACTGATGAGAAGTCTAGCAGCTTCTACATTCCAAAAATATAAACGGTTTTTGAGTTTGCTTTCCCAAATTTTGTTCTCAGCGCATCCTATTTCTGGATGGATTTTCTTAAGCCACCGCGGTGCCACTTGGTTTGATCATTTTCACCCTTCCTTTCTTTTCTTCTACTCTTCCACCACCAATGGTATTTATATGGAGAAGCATGAAGGTGAATACATATGTCAACATGCCGCACTTAATGTGCATTTGCATAAGGGGTGGCATATAGCGTCATCATATTATATATAAATGCTTCATATCCTCAAAGAAATTAACCATGTGCAATATCTACACCCAGGCCACGTAGCTCTTTATAAACTATGAAACATTTTCCACAACAGACTGTGAAATACCTACTGCGACATAGCATCTTGCACGGCAAGTGCTCTGTGAAACATTGAAGCTTGTAGCTCTTGAGTGGTGGCATCTATTGCTAGTTCACTCATCCGTTGCTACTTCGCTCATCCAGAAACATGGTGAGGGTGGGGAGAGAGGGGAGTGAGGCAGGAAGGGTAAGAGTGAGCAACTAGCATTCGAGTGGGTCCAAAGATTATCTATTGGAGATAGGATGCGTTGGGAAATGTAGTTGGAATTGCAGAGTAGTTGAATGTTTATATTGTAAGACAAAGAGATCAACAAGGTTTTCTCTTGGATTATCTAAGAAAATGGATAAAACATCTTAGCATCTTCTAGCTAACGTGGAGGGGTAGGATTTGTGCACTCCAGAGCTCGCTTGTTAAGGACTCCTTATCCCGAGAATTCATCGTCCTGCTCACACATCTCGGGTTGGGCCTCACATGAGAAAACGGTCCATTAAAGGAGAGCTCGCGTGGTGGCATTTGGATGTAAATAGTATGGAAAATAGGGACATCATAAAATACCAATTTGAAATGGCCGAAGCCAAATGCCTAAAAAGAGGGCTTAAAATCAAATTCTTTAAGCTTTAGCTTATTTCACCTCTAAGTCATCCAAAAGCCCCAAAACAATTGGACCTAAATTTATCACGCCTAGAGATATAGTTGCATGAGTGTCAAAAAAGAGATATAGTTGCATTAACATAACAAATGGGGCCTTCATCGGCAAAAATGCTTCTTTGAACCATGGTTCCAAGTGAGGATAAAATCTTGTCCACCGGATATAGAGATTCACCTTGTATTTATATATGTGAATCACCAAAAAATACTTGCACCTTAAGCCAGGTTGTCTTTGTGGTATTACCAGCTAAATTCATTTTTTCAGATCCTAGGTTGGCTGACTTGGTGCCACATCCATTGTCAGACTCATGAGATTTATACGGTTTATATAATTAACTACGATTTATAACTCCATTGCTTTAAAAGATTTGTATGATTCATTTCATTTTGTGAGCCTCTCAAGATTTATACGATTCATTTGCCTGATTCACAAGTAGTATATCCATAGTTCGACCAATGGAGTAGCGGGGGTTTCATGGCTATTCGTAGGTTCTGGATATAACTTACCAAATTGTGCTCATCTTGCGCTCGCTATGGATTGAGCGAAATGCTAGAGTGTTTCACGACGTAGCGATCCCAGTGCTAGGTGGTATTGTTCAGGAGTGGAGCCTTTGGTTGTCTTGTAGGCGTGGGTCTATGTGAGGTGTTTCCTAGTGTTTTTCCTGCCGAGTTGCGGCGTTGTGGTGGGGTTCTGGTTCTATGGGACATGTATATGATGACTTTTTTCTGCAAGCTTAATGAAATGATGCGCATATCTCCTGCAGGTTCTCCAAAAAAATATGCAGAGGTTAGAAATAAATTTAGCATATCATTAAAAACAAAAAAGGTAAACTCAACTATAAATATATTTGTGTTGTAAATACAACTTTATCTAGAAAATATTGAAACATAGACGGTTGTCTTCAAATTGGTACCGGTGACTGGAGGACGAAGAACCGTTGCATGCATGCTTCCCATCCCACCCTGGAGGCTGGAGTTTCCAAATATTAGGATGGGTTAACTTGCGTAGTTTTGATCTCTTCCCTAATCACTCTTAGTTCCTGTTTTTTAGGAAACTAACTCTTGGCTTTTAAGAAGGTAATTCTCTATTTTAAGGAAGGTAATAAGTAATTTGACCCGGTTACCTTATGAAGCACGCTTTGTTTCCAAATTTAATCTATGTTGCATCCTGCGAACTAAAGTTTGCTTCAAACTTTTTTTATTCCCTAGATTAACCCAAATTAATATATATATATATATATATATATATATATATGGCCTATATCGATCATGTATGAACATCCATGAGATTCATTAATTATATATAATTAGCATTGATAAATTAATTAACTTGAATTTTGACAAGTTCTCGAATGAAAACACACTTTAATTAATTTGCATCACAATATATATAATTAGTGTGTATGCATGGCCTACCATGCATGCATATATTTGTATATATATTTGAACATATTCTTGAGGATTTCAATCTCTCTCTCGATCTATCGTTGGTGGCCAGAACAACACACATATGCATGCATTTTATGCGCAAAGACGCAAGTGCCTCTAATAATGTGTGTGCGCACTCGATCGATCTAGTTTTAATTAATTGTAGCACACAAATAAAAAAGGTTGTATTTTAATTACAACAAGTTAAAATTAAACCCTAATAACCCTAACCCCTAACCCTAACCCTAAACCCTAAATCCTAATCCCTAATCCCTAATCCCTAAACCCTAAACACTACAAACTCTAAACCATAATTAAACCCTAACCCTAAACCCTAACCCTAAACCCTAATCCCTAAACCCTAAACCCTATATAGGACAACGACACTTAATTGCGCATCAAGCAGGCCAGGGGGCCTCGCGGTCCTCTAATTAAAATAAATGTGACATTAACCCTAAACTCTAAACCATATATATATATATATATAACTAACCCTAGCTAATCAAACCCTACATAAAACACATAACCCAACCTAGCTTAATACCCCATCTAATAAAAACATGCTCTATATATTGCTAGCAAACCCTAGATTAACCCCAATTAATATATATATGCACTATATTGATCATGTATGAACATCCCTGAGATTCATTAATTAATTATATAATTAGCGCTGATAAATTAATTAACTTCTTGATTGACAAGTTCTATATATTTGAACATATTATTGGGGATTTCAATCTCTCTCTCGATCGATCTATCGTTGGTTGCCATAACAACACACATATGCATGCACTTTATGCGCAAAGGCGCGGGTGCCTCTAATAATGTGTGTGCGCACTCGATCGATCTAGTTTTGATTAATTAATTATAGCACACAAATAAAAAAGTGGTATTATAATTCACAACAAGTTAAAATTAAACCCTAATAACCCTAAAACCTAACCCTAAACCCTAATCCCTAAACCCTAATCCCTAAACCCTAAACACTAAAGACCCTAAACCCTAAACCCTAACCCTAAACCCTCATCCCAAAACCCTACACCCTAAACCCTATATAGGCCAACAACACTTAATTGTGCATCAAGCAGGCCAGGGGGCCTCGCGGTCCTCTAATTAAATTAAATGTGTCATTAACCCTAAACCATATATATATATATATAACTAACCCTAGCTAAGCAAACCCTACTTAAAACACATAACCCCAACCTAGCTAATAACCCGATCTAATTAATAAAAACATGCTCTATATATAGCTAGCAAATCCTAGATTAACCACAATTAATATATATGGCCTATATCGATCATGTATGAACATCCCTGAGATTCATTAATTAATTATATAATTAGCGTTGATAAATTAATTAACATGAATTTTGACAAGTTTTATATATTTGAACATATTCTTGGGGATTTCAATCTCTCTCCCTCTCCCTCTCTCTCAATCAATCGCTGGTGGCCAGAACAACACACATATGCATGCACTTTATGCGCACAGGCGCCGGTGCCTCTAGTAATGTGTGTGCGCACTCGATCGATCTAGTTTTTATTAATTGTAGCACACAAATAAAAAAGTTGTATTTCAATTCACAACAAGTTAAAATTAAACCCTAATAACCCTAAACCCTAATAAACCTAACCCTAAACCCTAAATCCTAAACCCTAATCCCTAAACCCTAAAGACTAAAAACCCTAAACTCTAACCCTAACCCTAACCCTAAACCCTAACCCTAAACCCTAATCCCTAAACCCTAAACCCTATATAGGCCAACGACACTTAATTGCGCATCAAGCAGGCTAGGGGGCTCGCGGTCCTCTAATTAAATTAATTGTGCCATTAACCCTAAACCCTAAACCATATATATATAACTAACCCTAGCTAATTAAACCCTACTTAAAACACATAACCCCAACCTAGCTAATAACCCGATCTAATAAAAACCTGCTCTATATATAGCTAGCAAACCCTAGATTAACCCCAATTAATATATATATATATGGCATATATCGATCATGTATGAACATCCCTGGGATTAATTAATTAATTATATAATTAGCGCTGATAAATTAATTAACTTGAATTTTGACAAGTTCTCGGATGAAAACACATTTGATTAAGTTGCCTCACAATAATATATATATAATTAGTGTGCATGCATGGCCTACCATGCATGCATGCATATATTTGTATATATATTTGAACATATATATTCTTGGGAATTTCAATCTCTCTCTCTCTCGATATATCGTTGGAAACGCAACATACATATATATATGCATGCACTTTATGTGCAAAGGCGCGGGTGCCTCGATCTAATAATGTGTGTGCACACTCGATCGATGATCTAGTTTTGATTAACTGTAGCACACAAATAAAAAAGTTGTATTTTAATTCACAACAACAAGTTATAATTAAACCCTAATAACACCCCTAAACCCTAATTAAACCATATATAATCTCTATATAGCTAGTTATAGTTCAACGTCACTTAAATTGCGCATTAAGCAGGCTAGGGGGCCTCGCGCGGTCCTCTAAATGTGCCATTAACCCTAAACCCTAGCTAAACCATATATGTAATTAACTAACTCTAGCTAATCACAAACCCTACTTAATTAAAACACATAACCCCAATATATATAACAACCTGATCTAATAAAACCATGCTCTATATATAGCTATAGTAAACCCTAGATTAACCCCAATTCATATATATATATGGCCTATATCGATCATGTCGTATGAACATCCCTGAGATAGATTCATTAATTGTATAATTAGCATTGATAAATTAATTAACTTGAATTTTGGTAAATTAATTCATCCCTGAACACACTTTAATTAATTTGCCTCACAATATATATATAATTGGTGTGCATGCATATGGCCTACCATGCATGCATATATTTTTATATATATTTGAACATTCTTGGGGATTTCAATCTCTCTCTCTATCGTTGGTGGCCAACAACACACATGCATCCACTTTATGCACAAAGCTGGCGGGTGCCTCTAATTATGTGTGTGTGCACATGATCGATCTAGTTTTGATTAATTCTAGCACACAAATAAAAAAAGTTGTATTTTAATTCACAACAAGTTAAAATTAAACCCTAATAACCCCTAAACCCTAATAACCCTAACCCTAAACATTAAACCCTAAACCCTAACCCTAACCCTAAACCCTAACCCTAAACCCTAATCCCTAATCCCTAAACCCTAAACCCTATAAACCCTAAACCACCCTATATAGGCCCACAACACTTAATTGTGCATCAAGCAGGCCAGGGGCCTCGCGGTCCTCTAAATTAAATATGCCATTAACCCTAAACCCTAAACCATATATATATAACTAGCTAACCCGCCCTAGCTAATCAAACCCTACTTAAAACACATAACCCCAAATTAGCTAATAATAACCCGATCTAATAAAAACCTGCTCTATATATATAGCTAGCAAACCCTATATTAACCCCAATTAATATATAGGGATTTCTATTTTCGTGCCCTCGGGTCCTTAGTTGTACTCAGTTTTCCCCAGCTCCTTAGTTTTTCCCCAGTTTTCCCCAAGCCCTTGTCTGAAACCCGTAGAAGGAGCTCAGACGGGAGGATTCCGTTTAGTTGACCGTTCCGTGTTGACGTGTGGGGCCGGGTCATGTGGGACTGCGTCGCGTGGGGCTGGTAGAAAGGGACCGCGTGGGACAGGACGACACCGCGTTTGGTTGTACGTGAGCAGGAGCTGGGTTCTGTCTTTCTCGGCCCAAATTGGCATTTTTAAGAGCACCTTTCCCCCTCTTTCTCTCTATCCTTTTACACCAAATTAATATCAAATCTAGAGAAGCTTGCATTTATGTCTTTCTTCAATTATTTGTGCTTTTTGGCCCTCGTTGTTTGCCCAATATGGCAACAAATCTAGTACTCCCTCTGGTCCATATGTATCTAGTTAAATCTAGAAGCAAATCTCCATGCTAATGTACAATAAATTCACAGTCATAGTAAATCGAGAAAACAAAGTAGGGCCAACAAAATATAGTAGAATAGGGATAGATAATAGGGATCCCTCCCTAGATAATAAGCTGCATACACAGCAGCCAACATAGTAACAGGTTCGAGGTTCTTCACAACACCATCATACTAACAACATAACAACAAGGGATCCCTAGCTAACAACAAAATAGAAGCTGCTTTGCAGCGGCAGCACACGTCCTGGACTCCGCCTACCCCATCTGGCTCTCCCTCCACTTCTTGCTCCCCTGTCCCTTGATCTTGGGCACCTTGGGCTTGATCGGAGGCATGCGCCCGACGGAGATCTCCACCCGCTGCAAGTTGCGGAGGTGAATGCCGAGCGCCTTGTGCTTGGCGCGGAAGGAGTAGACGTTCACCGTCGCGCCGACCTTGGGGAAGGTCCTTCCGATGTCCTCGGCATGCGTGAGGAGGCAGTTGAAGTCGGTGCCGCCGAGTCTCCTAGTGCAGAAGGGGCACCTGTAGACACCCTTGGCGAAGTAGGAGATGTACTGGCCGACCTGCAGCCTCCGCACACTACAAGAAAAGTTGCCATGGCCGACGAAGTTGAAGTCGCGCCGTGGTTGCTGGTGTACCATGGCCGACGATTTTGGTCCCTCCGTGGTGCATGTCAAAACTTTTTTTTCTCGTTTTTGAGGCCACCTAGCCCGACGAAAGCGGCCAAAATGTCGCGTATGGTGGCCCGGGACGTGGTGCATCTCGAAATCTCGGGTTCGCCGGCCGAGTCAACGCAAATCCGCACCGCCGAGGGATGTAGGGCCCAGATGGCAGCCTCTCTGGCATTGTTTTTTTCTAGATCGCGCCATCTCGTTCAACGTTCTCCGATCGAGCCGTTTACGATGCAGGATCATGGGTCCCGCATGTCATCCTCTATGAACCAAAATTCTTTCTATTCTTGGATTTTTTTGACCCCCTGATTTCTGGCTACTTCCTTTTTCTTTTGATCCCTTGCCGCCTTGGAAACGTTGAGACCGCTGCTGCTAAATGGGACCCGCATGTCATCCTCTATGTGCAATCAACTTTCTTTTCTTGGAGTTTTTTTGCCACCTCAAATTTGGTCACTTGCCTTTTTCTTTCGATCCCCGCCGCCTCTCAAACGGTGATACCGCTGCTGCTAACCGGGACCCGCATGTCATCCTCTATGTACTATAAAACTTTCTTTTCTTGAATTATTTTTGGCACCTCATATTTGGTCACTTACCTTTTTCTTTCGATCCCCTGCCGCCTCTCAAACGGTGATACCGCTGCTGCTAAATGGGACCCGCATGTCATCCTCTATGTACTATAAAACTTTCTTTTCTTTGTTTTTTTGGCACCTCATATTTGGTCACTTGACTTTTTCTTTCGATCACCTCGCGCTCTCAAACTGCCGCTAAATGGGACCCGCATGTCATCCTCTATGTACTATAAAACTTTCTTTTCTTGGATTTTTTTGGCACCTCATATTTGGTCACTTGACTTTTTCTTTCGATCCCCTGCCGCCTCTCAAACGTTGATACCGCTGCTGCTAAATGGGACCCGCATGTCATCCTCTATGTACTATAAAACTTTCTTTTCTTGAATTATTTTTGGCTCCTCATATTTTTTCACTTGCCTTTTTCTTTCGATCCCCCGCCTCTCAAACGGTGATACCGCTGCTGCTAAATGGGACCCGCATGTCATCCTCTATGTACTATAAAACTTTCTTTTCTTGAATTATTTTTGGCTCCTGATATTTTTTCACTTGCCTTTTTCTTTCGATCTCATGCCACGTTTGAAACGTTGAGGAACCTGCAGGCTCATGGGACCCGCATGTCATCCTCTATGTACTATAAAAGTTCATTTTCTTGGTTTTTTTTCACCATCTGATTTTTGGCAATATATTTTTTCTTTTGATCCCCTGCCGCCTCTCAAATGCGATACCGCTCTGCTAAATGGGACCCGCATGTCATCCTCTATGTACTATAAAACTTTCTTTTCTTGAATTATTTTTGGCTCCTCATATTTGGTCACTTGCCTTTTCTTTCGATCTCATGCCAAGTTTGAAACGTTGAGGAACCTGCTGGCTCATGGGACCCGCATGTCATCCTCTATGTACTATAAAAGTTTATTTTCTTTATTTTTTTCACCCTCTGATTTTTGGCTATTTCCTTTTTCTTTTGATCCCCTGCCGCCTTGGAAACGTTGGTAAGCTGCTGACTCATGGGACCCGCATGTCATCCTCTATGTACAATCAACTTTCTTTTTCTTTTGATCTCAAGCCGCATTTGAAACGTTGAGACCGCTGCTGCTAAATGGGACCCGCATGTCATCCTCTACGTACAATAAAGTTTCTTTTCTTGGATTATCTTTGGCTCCCGATATTTTGTCACTTGCCTTTTTCTTTCGATCTCATGCCGCCTTTGAAACGTTGAGTAAGCTGCTGGCTCATGGGTCCCGCATGTCATCCTCTACGAACAATAAAAGTTTCCTTTCTTGGAGTTATTTTTACCCCTAATTTCTGGCTATTTGCCTTTTTCTTTTGATCTCCTGCCCCCTAAACGATGAGGACGCTGTTGGCAGGTCGGTCCCACATGTCATCCTCTATGAACAATAAAAGTTTTCTTTGATGGATTTATTTTGAACCCCTCATTAATTTCTGGATATTTCCCCTGCCGCCTTGGAATCGTTGAGGATGCTGCTGCCTCATGGGTCCCGCATGTCATCCTCTCAGAACGGTAAATGTTTATTTTCTTGGATTTTGTTGACCAAATGATTTTTGGCTTATTTTTTCTTTCGATCACCTGCAGCCTTTAAAACGTTGAGGACACCGCTGGCTCACGGGTCCCACATGTCAACCTCTATGAACAATAAACGCTGAGGATGCTGCTGCCTCATGGGTCCCGCATGTCATCCTCTCAGAACGAAAATGTTTCTTTTCTTGGATTTTTTACCAACAGATTTTTGGTTTATTTTTTCTTTCCATCCCCTGCCGCCTTTAAAACGTTGACGACGCTGTTGGCTCATGGGTCCCCGATGTCAGCCTCCCCGTACAAGAAACATATGATATCTTGATTATTTTGCAGACAATAAACAATGTATTGCGCTCTGAGCTATTTCAAACGGATAATTAAATCTTTATTTTTACATAAACAAACTTATATGTTGAATCTCCTTGTTTTTTTGTCTTTGCGAAGCATAGGACTTTCCTGTTTTTTTAGAAAATTCGGAACTTTCCTGTTTTGGAGTGGGCTGAAATTGTACGAGTCAAAAGGCCAAGCAGGATAGTTCGAAAGCCCAGATGTCCAGATGCAGCCCAATTGAAATCTTTCTTCTTGGATTTTTTTCACCCCCTGATTTCTGGCTACTTCATTTTTCTTTTGGTCCTGTGCCGCCTTGGAAACGTTGAGACCGCTGCTGCAAAATGGGACCCGCATGTCATCCTCTACGTACAATAAAATTTCTTTTCTTGGATTATTTTTGGCTCCTGATATTTGGTCACTTGCCTTTTTCTTTCGATCCCGTGCAGCCTCTCAAACGGTGATACCGCTGCTACAAAATGGGACCCGCATGTCATCCTCTACGTACAATAAACTTTCTTTTCTTGGATTATTTTTGGCTCCTGATATTTGGTCACTTGCCTTTTTTTCTTTCGATCTCATGCCACGTTTGAAACTTTGAGGAACCTGCTGGCTCGTGGGACCCGCATGTCATCCTCTATGTGCTATAAAAGTTTATTTTCTATGGTTTTTTTCACTCTCTGATTTTTGTCTATTTCCTTTTTCTTTTGATGCCCTGCCGCCTTGGAAACGTTGAGTAAGCTGCTTACACATGGGACCCGCATGTCATCCTCTATGTACAATCAAGTTTCTTTTCTTGAATTATTTTTGGCTCCTGATATTTCGTCACTTGCCTTTTTCTTTCGATCTCATGCCACGTTTGAAACGTTGAGGAACCTGCTGGCTCATGGGACCCGCATGTCATCCTCTATGTGCTATAAAAGTTTGTTTTCTTGGATTTTTTTTCACCCTCTGATTTTTGGCTCCTGATATTTCGTCACTTGCCTTTTACTTTTGATCCCCTGGCCCCTTTGAAACGTTGAGTAAGCTGTTGGCACATGGGACCCGCATGTCAACCTCTATGTCCATCAACTTTCTTTTCTTGGATTTTTTTGACCCCCTACTTTCTAGCTACTTTCTTTTTCTTTTGATCTCAAGCCGCATTTCAAACATTGAGACCGCTGCTGCAAAATGGGACCCGCATGTCATCCTCTATGTACAATAAATCTTTGATTATTTTTGGCACCTCATATTTGGTCACTTGCGTTTTTTTCTTTCGATCTCATGCCACCTTTGAAACATTGAGTAAGCTGCTGGCTCATGGGTCCCCCATGTCATCCTCTACGAACAATAAAAGTTTCCTTTCTTGGAGTTATTTTTGCCCCTAATTTCTGGCTACTTCCTTTTTCTTTTGATCCCCTGCCGCCTTTGAAACGTTGAAAACTTTCTTTTCTTTGATTATTTTTGGCACCTCATATTTGGTCACTTGCCTTTTTCTTTCGATCCCCTGCCGCCTCCCAAACGGTGATACCGCTGATGCTAAATGGGACCCGCATGTCATCCTCTATGTACTATAAAACTTTCTTTTCTTGGATTTTTTTTGGCTCCGATATTTGGTCACTTGCCTTTTTCTTTCGAGACCTCCTGCCGCATCTCAAACGGTGATACCGCTGCTGCTAAATGGGACCCGCATGTCATCCTCTATGTACAATAAAGTTTCTTTTCTTGGATTATTTTTGGCTCCTGATATTTGGTCACTTGCCTTTTTCTTTCGATCCCATGCCGCCTTTGAAACGTTGAGGAAGCTGCTGGCTCATGGGTCCCGCATGTCATCCTCTATGAACAATAAAAGTTTCCATTGTTGGAGTTATTTTTTACCCCTAATTTCTGGCTACTTCCTTTTTCTTTTGATCCCCTGCCGCCTTTGAACGTTGAAGAATCTGCTCGCTAATGGGTCCCACATGTCAGACTCTATGGACGATAAACCTTTCTTTTCTTGGAGTTATTTTGACCCCTAATTTCTGGCTATTTTGCCTTTTTTTGGATCCCGTGCTGCCTTGGAAACGTTGAGGATGCTGCTGCCACATGGGTCCCGCATGTCATCCTCTCAGAACGATAAATGTTTCTTTTCTTCGATTTTTTTACCAACTGATTTTTGATTTATTTTTTCTTTCGATCCCCTGCCGCCTTTAAAACTTTGACGACGCTGCTGGCTCATGGGTCCCGATGTCAGCCTCCCCGTACAAGAAACATGTGATATCTTGATTATTTTACAGACAATAAAAAGTGTATTTCGCTCTGAGCTATTGCAAACGGATAAATTAAATCTTTATTTTTACATAAACGAACTAATATGAATCTCCTTGTTTTTGTTTTGTTTTTGCGAAGCATAGGACTTTCTTGTTTTGGAGTGGGCTGAAATTGTACGAGTCAAAAGACGTCCAGCAGGTTAGAAGGCCCAGATGGCCAGGCAGCCCCAATTTATATCTTCCTTATCTTGGATTATTTTTTGATCAAAAGGCCCAGCAGGGGTACATCCTTTTTCTTTTGGTCCTGTGTGCCGCCTTGGAAACGTTGTGGACGCTGCTGCCTCATGGGACCCGCATGTCATCCTCTATGAACTATGAACTCTAAAAGTTTCTTTTTTCTTGGATTTTTTTTCACCCCTCTGATTTTTGGCTATTTCCTTTTTCTTTTGTTCCCCTGCCGCCTTGGGACCCGTATGTCATCCTCTATGTACAAAAAACTTTCTTTTCTTGGAGTTTTATTCCCCCTAATTTCGGGCTACTTTCGTTTTCTTTTGATCTCAAGCCGCATATGAAACATTGAGACCGCTGCTGCAAAATGGGACCCACATGTCATCCTCTATGTAAAATAAAAGTTTCTTTTCTTGGATTATTTTTCACGCTCTGATTTTTGGCTATTTCCTTTTTCTTTCGATCCCCTGCTGCTTGGAAACGTTGAGGATGCTGCTGCCTCATGGGTCCCACATGTCATCCACTATGAACAATAAAAGTTTCTTTTCTTCGATTTTTTTCACCCTCTGCTTTTTGGCTATTTCCTTTTCATTTGATCCCCTGCCGCCTTGGAAACGTTGAGGATGCTGCAGCGTCATGGGACCCGCATGTCATACTCTATGTACAATAAAAGTTTCTTTTCTAGGTTTTTGGCTCCTGATATTTGGTCACTTGCCTTTTTCTTTCAATCTCATGCCGACTCTCAAAGGTACAATAAAAGTTTCTTTTCTTGGATTATTTTTGGCTCCTGATATTTGGTCACTTGCCTTTTTCTTTCGATCTCATGCCGTCCTTGAAACGTTCAGACCGCTGCTACAACATGGGACCCTATGTCATCCTCTATGTACAATGAAAGTTTCTTTTCATGGATTATTTTTTGCTCCTGATATTTGGTCACTTTCCTTTTTCTTTCGATCTCATGCCGCCTCGGCCCTCTGAAACGACGAGTAAGTTGTTGGCTCATGGGACCCGCATGTCATCCTCTATGTACAATAAAGTTTTTTTCTTGGATTTTTTACCCCCTGATTTTTGGTCACTTGCCTTTTTCTTTCGATCCTGTGCCGCCTTTGAAATTGTGGACGCTGCTGGCTCATGGGTCCCACATGCCAGCCTCTATGAACAATAATATTTCTTTTCTTGGATTTTTTTTACCCCTGATTTCTGGCTATTTGCCTTTTTCTTTGGATCCCCGACCGCCTTTGAAACGATGAGGACGCTGCTGGCGCATAGCTCCCACATGTCAGCCTCTAAGAACAATAAACATTTCTTTTCTTGGATTTATAGTTGACCCCTAATTAATGGCTACTTCGCTTTTTTTTTCGATCCCCAGCCGCCTTAGAAACGTTGAGGACGCTGCTGGCTCATGGGTCCCATATGACAGCCTCTATGAAAAGTAAAACATTTACTTTCTTGGATTTATTTTTGACACCTAATTAATGACTACTTGGTTCTTTTCTTTTGATCCCGTGACGCCTTTGAAACGTTGAGGGCCCTGCTGGCTCATGGGTCCAACATGTCAGCCTCTATGAACAATAAGAGTTTCTATTGTTGCATTTATTTTTGACCCCTAATTTCTGGCTATTTGCCTTTTTTCCATTGCCTGCCACCTTAGAAACGTTGAGGACGCTGCTGGCTGGGTCCCACATGTCAGCCTCTTTGTACGATAAAAGTTTCCTTTGCTGGATTTATTTTTGACCCCTAATTTCTGGCTATTTGCCTTTTTCTTTCGAACTCCACCGCCTTTGAAACGTTGATGACGCTGCTGCAAACTGGGTACAATATGTCAGCCTCTTTGTGCGATAAACCTTTCCTTTCTTGGATTTTTTGGACACCTGATTTCGAGCTACTTGCCTTTTTCTTTCGATCTCCTGCCCCCTTTGAGAAACGCCGAGAACGATACTGGTTCGTGGGTCCCACATGTCATCCTCTCTGAATGATAAATGTTGGGGCCGCGGCTGCAAGATACGTCCCACATGTCAGCCTGACTGTTGAATAAACGTTTCCTTTCTCGAATTTATATTTGACCCCTGATTTCTGGCTACTTTGCCGTTTCTTTCGATCCCCTGCATGTCTGCTACTCCACCGAAAAACAGACCGGCATGTATTCATCACAATACTGGTAGCTAATTTAGGAAAAATGTGTTCATCACGGGATTCAAACAAAGATCTTCATCTCTGCTAAATTTTGATTTCACCAAAAACCGAACAGCGTGTGTTCATGACTTTAACTTCACAAACACTATGGTTTCTCTATAAAATAAGGTCACCATCCGTTCCTTTATTGTAGGCATTTGCGAAAAGTGTCTTTGGCTAATGGGCACCAGTGCTCTGCTGTTTAAAAAAAAATCAAATAGCATACATATTTGTTTCAAAAAAATCTGAAAATGAATGTAGACATAATAAATAAAGTAACCTACAAGCGTGTAAAATTTTAATATGATATTCTTTATATTGTAGACTACACAAAAAAGACAAAATCTGTTGAAATTTGGAGATTTGAAATATGCATACCCAGATCCACACGTTTGTTACTTTTGTGTAGCCCAGAATTTTTTGTATTTGAAACTGAAATTTTGCACGTTTATGGGACAATTCATTAGCTACTCCATGATTTGTTTTCTAATTTTTTGAACAAATAAATATTTTTTTTATTTTTTTCTAAAATAGCAGGAGCAATGGTGCCCAAGAGCACCAAATCTCTTAATAGGCATTTGCGCCTAATAGCGTGAGCTTAGCTAATTTTTGAAGAAAAAAAAGATGTCCATTGTGGTATTCAGGACAAAGATCTTCATGTCTGCTACTGCACCAAACAACAAACCAGCATGTATTCATCACAATACGGGTAGCTAATTTGTGAAAAATATGTTCAGCACGGGATTCAAACAAAGATCTTCATCTCTGCAAAATTTTGATTTCAGCAAAAACCGAACAGCGAATGTTCATGAGGTTAAGTTCACGAACACTATGTTTTCTCTATAAAATAAGGTCACCATCTGTCTCTTATTTCTCAAGGAAAAACAGGTGGAAGTGTTGGGACGAACCACATGGGTGCTTCGGCTCTATGTTCAGTCTTCTCTTTTTTGTACTGCAATCTTGAGCCTATGGCAGGACCTCCATTGACGTGCATTCTGCACCAATTTGGCCTTGGACGTATCCATGTATCACGGGCGCGATTGTGGGTAGCAAAGACACAGTCAGGTTTGAACAATTGGAAATCTGGTTCTGCAGCCTCTGCGTCGACTGGCGGGGGTAGCATGAAAATTGGGTGATTGAGTCCAAGAAATAAAGAACGCCCCTTCAAATTGTTCAATCTTTCCCACCTTGCCTCTTCTACAGGGTCCAAGGTATGGGCAGATCTCAAGAAAACGTAGCACCGTACCAAAGGATAAGACCTCAGCTTGTTACCCATATGTAATATTGGAGGACCGAGGATGGGCCGATAACCTTTAACCTGAATCCACGCGAGATCAGATTCACCAGTAATGGACTCTGCTCTCATTGGTGCCAGGAACCAAGTGCGCTGGTCAGAAAATCCAAGAAATACATCTTCATCTTCATAATTATGATTATCACCATCATCATCTAATTCTTCATCATCTAATTCTTCATCATCAAATTCGTCTTCTTCTAATTCTTCTTCTTCTAATTCTTCTTCATCAGCATCATTATCTTCATCGGCACCTCCATCGCCTTGAGCCACATTTGCTTCATCATCTTCCATGACAGCATCTCCCTCGATTTGAGCGAAAATTGCAGCCACTTCTGCTTCTTCATCTTCAATGACAGGGGCGTCAATGAGACGCGGGGCTGCATGTGTCCCTGCAATGCACAAAGATCAACCACAATGCAGCAAGTAGGAACTACACTGAAAATTATCTCTTCTCTTCTATCTTCTATTTTCTACTACTATAAGGCACCAGTTTTTAACAAGACATGTAGCAGCAATTCCAACTGTTGGTGTCCAAAATCTAACGGTTGGGATTAGAGGTATTCGCGTGAAAAAAATACCACACCAGTGTCCACGTGTTTCTAGAACCGTCATGTTTCCATTATGAAGAAAAATCAGAGCAGTCTCACACCGATATCACACGTCCCACTTGATAGTGATTAAGAAAGGTTCCAAATTTTTGTTCATATTTATAAACTGTATGCTCACACTTATTTTGATGGTATAACCAAATTATTAGTTGTATTGAAAGTTTGAACAACATTTAGAACGCAACTTTTATACATCAGTATTGCGAATCGTAATTGGTCCAACATGTGCAGCATGCCATTTACTAGTTAAGACATAAAACAAAGACTCACCACAGGTATATGGTTCCCAAACCAGAACATCTCCATACGGATATGTAACTGCGTATACACGATGTAGGTGTGAACTTGTACCATATCCAGGAATGCCCATGGCATCGACATAGCTGTTTCTATCAAAGAATTCAGGGTTTCTCAGGATATTCCACTCCTTTTCTAGGGGCGCTTGTAGGATAGCGATCAATTCGTCAAATACAACGATTACCTCGTAATGCCATGGCCCTGCTAGATCATCTTTGTACGGCCTCTTGACGATCCGTACTTTGAGCAGTTCCAAACTTTTATCTATTTTGTATTTGAACAGGAATGGTGGGCTGCCATGCCACCATTCACTAGTAGGGCCCAAAGAAATTCCTGCATCTTGCAGAGATGGAAGAGGTATAATAGTATCTGATATGTATATGTTGCGGATCGTCAAGTGCCCGTCCTGCTGGACAAATGCCACCCAGTCGCCGTTACAACCCACCCAGTGCATGGGTCCATGTCCATCCAGTTCCTCCTTGGTATGGATAAATGCTGGAACTGTCGGCTTGTCTAATGGCATCAGCAACGCGTGAATGCCCTGCAAATAGGATTTGTTTCAAAATTGTCTATGCATGCAAGGTATTCGACAGAATGAAGAGCGGATTGTGCAGAACTGAAGCACAGATGTAATGGATAAATAAAGCAATTCCGAAGAGTACATGTGCATAGTGAAGGCAGCAAACCTTACAGTACTCCCAAATCAGGTGATTATGTTGAGTCTAAATTCATGCATGATGTTTGGCAATAAGAAAAGTTGATTGAAAAAACACAAGCTGAAACGAGATGAGTAAATAAATAAATACTCTTACAGTATTGTCGCGGTCGTCTGGCCATGTCTCGGGGTCGCAGTGGAGCAGGCTCGGTAAACCGAACGGAACCTTATGCGCTCCGCGGATGGCATGCCGCATGCCGATCATGCCTCGAGCGAGGCGACCAGTGCTGAGGATATCCGCCCGCTCGGCTATGTTCTCCACCAGTGGGTAGTGGAGGTTGCCCCACCCCATGGACTGGTGGTAGCAATCAGGAATCTCCTCAATCTTACGCTTCTGCTTCATTGGAGTCGGTAATCCAATGCAAGGGAGAGAGGGGTGAACGGGAGAAAGAGACAGAAGAGGGTTTTTTTTGGAGAAGATGCAGTAGTAGTACTACGATACTAGGAGGTGGAGATGCGGGGCATGTTTCCGGGGGAGAGGAACCACTATTTCCCTTAAAAAAATAACAGCACTTGCGCATTAGAACTTGGGGCGGGGATATAGCGGTAAGAGGTATTGACCAACTTTCCCTCACCTTGACCCCACGTGGTTGTGAACCCGAGATAATTCTTTTTGATGAACCCGATATACTTATTATAGTACTAAAATAGTACAAGTATATACCTTGTACTCCTATATACTAACATTACTATTTTAAGGACTTATGTTCCATGAGCAACAACTTCCCCCACTCCGCTCATCCGAAATCCTAGCCCCTCCAACTTCAAGGACCAATCAACATAGCTATGGCCTTCTAATTTGGCTCAAGTCGCCGCACACATAGTCCTCCCGCCGACAAGGAATAGGAGCATCAGCCCTTTCGTCGCTTGTTGTTACACATAATCATATACAGTACCATATATATTTCAAATTTCCATATCAAAAAATAGTTCAAATCTGAATTTTAACATCTCAAGCTAAACCCTCGCTTGCTCTTAAACATAAGCATACCATAGTTCTACTTTTGTCTTCACCGAACAACAGAACACAATTTCATCACAACATAGCCAACCGGAGTACCTAGTAATGTAACTAGAGAAGTGAACCTATAGTTGATCAAGCCTTCAACTTTAACACAATAATACCCCCACATTATGTGTTGAGGAGCCACACCCATATATTTAAGAGTACCATCATGTAGACCACAAATGCATCAATGAAGAGAGGGGTATACTTATAGACCACCTCTTTACAAAACAGTTGTAACTAGTAGACCACAATTGCCTCGTTCATTAGCTATGAAATTACATACTATCAGTAGCTACAATGGCTGCAGGCCCTGTTTCAGAATTAAACATCACACTTGTTCCAATCCGGGGCGTTGGCGAAGTTTGGGATGAACCAAAGCGGTGTCTTTACCAGGTACCTATCTTTTTTTGTTTTGCATGTTTTCTCCAAGGCGTTGGTTTGGAAACCAACGGCGCAATCTTCACGATTCAGACTGAATCGGCATATTTCAGGCAGCTGCGAATTGCGAAGCCATGCTTCATTCGGCAAGGTGTACACACAATTTCTTCTCGTCAGACATCCTGGGACAACATCTGCACCGCCTAATGGCAGCATAATCGGATAGTTCACTCCAAGGAAAAGAGAATATTCTCCAAGGTCATCAATCTTTTCCCATGGAATACCTTCATTTAACTTACTAGTGTCCTTCGTGAACACCAGGCAACCAAACCCAGAAGCATAGTTGCCAACAGTGCGACCATGATGAACACGACGATCAGAAGCAGTATGGCAAACTTTACAGGAATATTCCCTTTCATCAGCAATGCCCAGTGTATGGATCAGAAGAAGTCTAGAACCATCTATAGATCTTGCTAACCACCACATGCCATAATCGACCTCGTGATCATGGCCAAGAGCATCATCAAGTGCACACCGCCATTCAAACACAATGGGCGGTGGCTCTACGATCAGCGGAGGACCTGCTTGAAAACGAAATTACTGTTAAGAAGGGTATGTTTGGTTTGCACAAATCTGAAAACGTAAGAATTGGGAAAACGCATTAGGATTCAGATGGGATGATATAATGGCATTTCCATTCAATAATACAGCATATTGGTGTATTTCAGTACATCACATGGGAAACCAAAGGATTCATTTCAAGAAGTTCAAGTAGAGGTCAAAATCCAACATAATTCAATCTGAGAATAAAACTCCTAATTATACAATCCTCAAATTTTTCTATGGTAATCATCTCGAATAAAAAGTCTAAATACCAATGAAATTTCATCCGAAGCAAATATGCCCCAAGCCTCCAAGTCAGATCAGTCAGGTTCGAAAATTAATAAGTTTGTGCATTAAAATTATCTTTACAGCCATGAATAATGAAGCTCATCATACACTACTTACGTCCGGAGGAAAATTACCAGCTTGCTGAGGATTCCATGCGTGAACAGTGCCAGTATGAGTTGTGGCAAACACAAGCCCATTGTGGAGAATTGCATCGCTGTAATTGTAAAAGATGTGGGACTTGGGCTCTGTAAGAACTGTCCATCCAGAATCTTCGCCGCAAAGGAGGGCAACTCTGATGTCAAAAACAGCAACAAGAGAGAAATTTTTGTACCCCCCAGCAGCTGTGGGAACTTGGCAAATATATATCTTGTGAAATATAATAGCACGAAGGTTGTGGTGGTATATATTTGGAATGTGGGTGGTTTCAAACGGCACAGGGAGAGGAATTTCACGGCGAGTGTAGACGTTGACAAGTTTCCATTTGCAAGCAGGAAAGCCAGTGTCAACCATGGCAACCCAATCTCCATTGGCACCTACCCACTGCTTACCCGTACCGTCTGGCATCACAGCGTCGGAGGAGAACCTGTCCAGCGGCGTCAGCTTGCAATCCCGTGCTACCTTCGTCGGGTGAGAATGAAGAACACATGGGAGGCCAAACGGGAGAGAAAAAGATAGAGTTGCACTATCATTTGCAGAGTCGAAAAATAGTTTGGACGAACCGACGAGGCTCGCGGCGGTGATGACGTCGCATCTTGTTACGAGTTCTTCAAGGGGACCTTCGGAAAAGACCTTCTGAAACAGTTCAGAGTCATCATTTTCCTTGTTCGATGCCGCCATCGCAGGGCAGGGGGTGGGTCTATGAGGTTTGGGTTCAACTGATTGGAGTTTAATTTGGGTTCGATGGCGGCAGGTGGCGGGGAAGATGAAGAACGGAGGCTCTCAAACTGGGCGGTGGAATTGATTCTAAAGCTGCATGGCGGCGGCACTGGCGCGTGCTATGGAAGGTGGTCGATTGGTGCGGGCGGGGGCGGAGGTAGACGATGGAGGTGAACAGAAATAGGGCAGGTGGGGGCGGGGCGCTTGACTTCGCTCCTCTACACTCTACAGCATCTCCTCCTGTTTCTTGGAAAGTGTATAGACCCATAATAAAAAGTCACTGTTCCCTCTGAAAAGGTGAAGAACAAGTCACTGGTCTAACGTGCAAATTTGGACATCCCAAGCTATGTGTTGTCATGTCAATTCAATGTCCATGGCAGTATTTTGAATTTTGCGTGACCAAAAGAAGTACGCCTTGGCCTTTCACAATCGGGGTTTCTTTAGAGCAAGAACAATAGAAGAGCCAACAGCTGGCAAAAGTACCACGTAGGCGGGCTATAAGCGCCCACTATTGTCCTACTTCCTCTTGGCGTGATACTCCCTCCGTCCACAAATAAGTGGACGTGCAGGATTTTCAAGGTAAATTAGTAAAAGGAAAGAAAAAATGCATTGGAGCACTCGTATCTTAAGAAACACATGTACTCAACCACGGTTGTAGATTTTCTCGGCGCAAGACTTTTCCCCAGCAGTTGTGGCTTTCAGTTATTCGTGGGTGTGGGGAGGAGCTCCGCCGCATCGGTAAAAAGCAAAGAGGGACGGCGGCTCTCGATCGTGCGGTGTACTCGTAAATCACGTGTGACCCATGCCCTAATAATTCACAATGCATTGATGAGGGCTATCACTTCATCATCCAATAAAATGTACTTAGTAACTATGGTAATAATATTGTCTTCTCGCAAAAAAAATGGTAAAAATATTGTCTCTTAAGCCATGTACTAGTACAGTGCAAGATGCTTTAGAGAAATAAACCTATATTTTATTGCTACTCCGTAATACACATGGTTATTTATTCTAGGCAAATGCCTACCGAAAGATGTAGGAATAGGGAAATGTAGGATTGCAATGTCATGTCCACTCCAATCCTATAGGAATTCATAGAATCCAAACTTTGTTTGATTCCACCATAGGAAAAGTAAAGCATTCTTAAAAAGAGGTATGAGTAGATGTTTAATTTTCTATGGAATCTGTGCAAAGAAATCCTTAGGAAAAATTCCTATCGGAAACAATCCTACAAATCAAACAGCCAAGGATTCAATTGTACCAATTCCCTATGCAAATCCTTGGTGTTCACCCAATCCTCTCGAATACTCATCCAAAAAATGCACTAATACTTTGATGGGGAGTTTTTGTATTCTAGGCAAGAATAGAGGGTTTGCGGGGATCACTTGAGAAGTGTATTAACCAAAGAAGGCATAAGTAATACACCAACACACACTAACATGCCCTTAATGGATGTATCTCCATAAACTCCCTCTGTTCTTTATTACTACTACTAGTTTATGTACTTCTTAACTAATATGGGATAATCATGAAATATATTTTCTAACATTCAGCCAAAATATAGTGTTTCGACTTTTTAAAATACTGAAAAACTAGTAATTAAAAATATTTGAGCTATCAAATCTAGGAAGTTTGAAAATATTTTGTATTCCGTCTGAAAGTTGTGTTACTTGGTGTAAGATTCACACAAAAATGATGAAAATATCAAACCTTCAAAAAAATTGTAGTAATTCAAACGTTATGTGCGTTTCATAATTTTGCAAAATCTATTCTATTTGCAATTAAAACTATAGTAGTTGGTGGTCCCCGATCATCTGATTTGCTCTTAAACAGCTCAATCCTAAATTTGAAATTCCCTGCAACAGAACACGATAGTTGGTGGTTTGTGCGGAAAAAAATTACAGTTTTAAAAAGTGTTTTAAGCAACGAAGGCAGCAATAAGCGGTAGTTTGTGCAATTTCCTCGTGTAAACAACATGTAGCGTCGAAGTAATAGTACTAGCAGTACAGAAATCTTGTGTAATTTCTAGTTCTACATATTACTAGTGTCCACTGTTTGAGAGTTGATGGTGAATGGGTCTGATTTTCAATCGAATGAGAATTAGCAAATTGATTTTTATGACAAAAGCATACAAAGGGAGTAAAACAACATACCCGCATTCGCCGCTGCTACCAGCATGCGATGCCTCCACGAGTGCATTGACGGCTGCTGCAAATCCTCGGAAGGCATCTAGGTTTTGCAGATCGTCGATTGCCGCTGTCCGGCTAAGCTTAACCAGCATAGCTGCCGCCAAGATATCTCGGATTTGGACCACAGGCAGAAGCTGATTGGGGTCGAAGGATTGCCTGATTCGGAATTTGAAGTACCAAGCCCTCGGCTCCGATGATGGAAGTTTGGAACTCGGCCCGGCCAGAACCTCCCAAATCTGTGTGTGGCAGTGGATGCCCATCGGCATCCCCAATGCTGCCGACGCCGTGATGTGGTCGGTCGCACTTTGGTCCCCACTAAAGGCTGGGGCTGCAGCACGTCGCCGCCGCCCCCGACGTCCCCACGACGGCAACGCCATGGACCGAGGCGCTGAGTTTGTTGGCGAACCCGAAGCCCTGGATGGCAAGTGCTTCTTCACAATGGAAGCATCCTCACCCGGCGAGGTTCGCCCCCGGCGCATGCCTATGCTCCGACCAGCCCACTTTGCCGCTGCTGCCTGGGCTGCCGCCGATACCTGGGCCACCGCCGCTTCATGGGACCCCCTCCCTCCTCTCCCTCTCCTAGATCAAAGGGCGCCAGGAGTCTAGCCACAGCAAGACACAGAGCCGCCTGCTTCATCGCACACCAATGGCACACAGACATTTGCGAGCTTTTAGCGCACACCCCTCCGAGGCTGAGTCGTGGAGCCTGGGTGCACGGGGCTATGGCTGGAGGAGTCGCCATGGGACGAGGGGTGTCGAGTGCTCGGGCAAATACGGGAAAGGCGAAGTTTTGGATAACCTTATATGATCACATCAATGCTTCTCAAGGAGCCAAATACTGTATGAGAAACCGGAAAAGTTTGAACGTTTGAAAACTTTGCCGGCATAATGCATCCTTCCAATGCACGCCTACTAAGGTAGAAAGCCAACTCAATTGCTACTTTGTTGGCAAAATGTACCATGGCTCAATCTTGGGTCACACACATCTATCAATTGGTATATTTTGGTCATATTCAAAATTTTACTTGAAACTTGTTGGTCATGCCATTCTACTACTCGCCTAACACTTTTTCTACGCGGGAAGGAGGGGGGTATGATGCTACCCTGAATTTTTATGCCCATTTGTATCTTGGACAAATCCTAGGTTTGACCAAAATTTAAAACATGAAGATGAAAAATTAAGCCTGGATCCACTACAAGAAAAGTTGCCAAACTTTTCTTGTAGTGATCCTTCTTAATTAGTAACTTCAAAATGAAGCTTTTGGAAGGTTTTTGAAATTTCCATGTCTGAAACCCAAAACACCTCTTCATGATTGACTTCATAAGACAAATCGAGTTTAGGGTTAGGGGTAGATACATGATTTTTCTAGTTTGAATATGTCTAGACCTGGCTTATCAACTTGAATGCTTAGTATATGACATAAGAAGATGTACTATGTGCATTGGTTTTTTATTTATTTGATTTGTTTTGAATTTTCATGCCGAATCAAATTTTGGTCAAATCATAGGTTTAACCAAGATTTAAACAAGTTTAAAACATTAAAATGAAAAATTAAGCATGGATCCTTCTCAATCACTCCAAAATGAAGCTTTTGGGAGGCTTTTGAAATGTCTATGTTTGAAACCCAAAACCACTTCTCTTCATGCTTGACTTCATAAGACAGATGAGTTTAGGGTTAGGGGTAGATACATGATTTTTCTGGTTTGAATAGGTCTAGACCTTGTTATCAAGTTGAATGGCTTACTATGTGACATAAGAAGACTATGTGCTTTGGTTTTTCATTTTTGATTTTTTCGATTGTTTTTATGCCCATTTGAATCTTGGCCAAATCCTAGGTTTGAACAAGAATTTAAACAAGTTTAAAACATGAAAATGAAAAGGTAAGCATGGATCCTTCTTAGTCAGTCCGAAATGAAGCTTTTGGGCGGTTTTCGAAATTTCCATGTTTGAAAACCCAAACCACTTCTCTTCATGCTTGACTTCATAAGACAAATTTAGGGTTAGGGGTATAGATACATGATTTTTCTTGTTTGATATGTCTAGATATTGTTTATCAACACTTGAATGCTTACAATATATGTGACGCAAGAAGACTATGTGTTATGGTTTTTCATTTTTGGGGGTTTTTTCGAATTTTTTATGCGCACTTGAATCTTGGTCAAATCCAAGCTAGCTAGGTTTGACCAAGCTTTAAACAAGTTTAAAACATGAAAATGAAAAAGTAAGCATGTATCCTTCTTAGTCACTCCAAAATTAAGCTTTTCGGAGGTTTTTGAAATTTCCATTTTGTAAACCCAAAACCACGTATCTTCATGTTTGACTTCAAAAGACAGAGTTTAGGGTTAGGGGGTAGATACATGATTCTTCTTTTAATATGTTTAGATCTTGTTTTATCAAGTTGAATGTTGACTGTATGACATAAGAAGACTATGTTTTTGAATTTTTTATGAATCTTGGTCAAATCCAAGGGTTGACCAAGATTTAAACAAGTTTAAAACATGAAAATGAAAACGTTTCAAGTTCACCTTTGGTTCGATCTTTCAGTAACCAGGCGCATATATATATGGATGCAAATTGAGATAATTAATTCGTGAAACATTGGAAATGTCCATCGTGTGTCATGTTTCCCCCTCACATGAAAATTGGATTGGTGGCAGACAAGTAAAAGCACATTTATGTGCGACAACCCAAAATGCACATATTTTGCTGAGTTTTCATGCATGCATTAAAAGTTGTGAATATATACATAAAATGCATGTGGGTCATGATTGAAAAGTTTGACATGTATATGGTTCTTGTGTAGTAGTAGTACTATAGTAGATTAGTAGGTACGCAAACTCCCATCCATCTTCTTTGTCAAGAGAAGACGCGCACCAGGATGCGTAGTGGAAGTCGTCTCTGGATCCTTCTGTTGTCCCTCTCACGGAAAAGAAAAAGAAAAAAACATCTCTCTCATTCTCGGCCTCGCTCGACTCGCTCGCTCGCAGCCTCGCACCTCCTGCGCACTGACAAACGCTGCACAACAGTCAACATCACCAGAAAAAAGATATACACCATAAATAATAAGAGGGGCCCCGTGACTGCTATCCCTTCTTCTCCTTCCGTGTGATCCCTCTTCCTCCGAGTTTCACTGGACGGGCAAACACACATGTGCTGCATAGTAAAAATAAAAAAGTAAAAAATCGACCTATGAATCTATGATTAAATAGGTAAAATCCTGGGTTTTATCAAGGTTTAAACAAGTTTAAAACATGAAAATGAATAGGTAAGCATGGATCCTTCTTAGTCACTCTAAAATGAAGCTTTCGCGAGGTTTTTGAAATTTCCATGTTTGAAACCCAAAACCACTTCTCTTCATGCTTGACTTCGTAAGACAGAGTTTAGGGTTAGGGGTAGATACATGCTTTTTCTGGTTTGAATATGTCTAGACCTTGTTTATCAACTTGAATGCTTACTATATGACATAAGAAGGCTATGTTATTTGGTTTTTCATTTTTTCTGTTTTTTTCTGATTTTTTATGCCCATTTAAATCTTGGTCAAATCCTAGGTTTGACCAAGAGTTAAACAAGTTTAAAACATGAAAATGAAAAGGTAAGCCTGGATCCTTCTTAGTCACTGTAAAATGAAGCTTTTGGGAGGTTTGTGAAATTTCCATGTTTGAAACCCAAAAGCACTTCTCTTCATGCTTGACTTCATAAGACAGAGTTTAGGGTTAGGGGGTGTAGATACATGATTTGTCTGGTTTGAATATGTCCAAATCTTATTTATCAACTTTTGAATGCATGCTACTCTCTCAAAGAAAACCTTTTGAATGCTTACTATATGACATAAGAAGACTATATGCTTTTAAAATTCAAACATATGGTAAGCATTCTTATGTCATATAGTAAGCATTCAAGTTGATAAACAAGCAAGGTTTGGACATATTCAAACCAGACAAATCATGTATCTACCCCTAACCCCTAATTAAATTGTCTTATGAAGTCTAGCATGAAGAGAAGTGGTTTTGGGTTTCAAACATTGAAATTTCAAAAACCTCCCAAAAACTTCATTTTAGAGTGACTAAGAAGGATATACAAGCTTCCCTTTTCATTTTCATGTTTTAAACTTGTTTAAATCTTGGTCAAACCTCTAGGATTTGACCAAAAGATTCAAATGGGCATGGAAATTCATAAAAAAACAAAAGAATGAAAAACCAAAGGACATAACATTATTATGTCATATATATATAGTAAGCATTCAAGTTGATAAACAAGGTCTAGACATATTCAAACCAGAAAATCATGTATATATCTACCCCTAACCCTAAACTCTGTCTTATGAAGTCAAGCATGCATGAAGAGAAGTGGTTTTGGTTTCAAACATGGAAATTTCGAAAAACCCTCCCAAGAGCTACATTTTGGAGTGAGTAAGAAGGATATATAGATGCTTAATTTTTCATATTCATGATTTAAACTTGTTTAAACCATGTTCAAACCTAGGATTTGACCAAGATTCAAATGGGCATAAAATTTTAAAAAAATCAAAAAATAAAAAACAAGTCACATAGTATTCTTATGTCATATAGTAAGCATTCAATTAAGTTGATAAACAAGGTCTAGACATATTCAAACCAGGAAAATCATGCATATATCCCCTAACCCTAGCTAAACTCTGTCTTATGAAGTCAAGCATGCATGAAGAGAAGTGGTTTTTGGTTTCAAACGTTTAAGCCAAAAGCCCCTTTTCAAATATTTCAAACTTATTCAAATTTGGTTCAAATATGAAAGACATACAAGTTATAGCACACATAGTGCATACATTTTCACACATACTGCACTAGATGCTAACCCTATAGTTTGAGGCCATTTGGGTGACCTAGGTCGAAAAAATTCTTGGATTAGAATCGTGTTGTTCGAACCCCGTAGTTGGATTTTTTTGAACCCTTGATCTGTAGAACTGGGCAAAACCCTAGTTTAACCTATTTAATTACAGATTCGTATATCGATTTTTCTACGAGTACTACCTTTTTATTATTACTATGCAGCACATGGGTGTTTGCCCGTCGAGTGAAACTCGGAGGAAGAGGGATCACTCGGAAGGAGAGAAGAAGGGAGAGAATTATGGTGTCTCCCCTTTTTCGGGTGATGATGTTGACTTTTGTGCAGGGTTTGTCAGTGAGCAGGAGGTGCGAGCGAGCGAGCGAGCGAGTCGAGCGAGGCCGAGAATGAGAGAGATTTGTTTTTTTTTGTGAGAGGGACAACCGAAGGATCTAGAAGGACCCACAGACTTCCAAAACGCATCCTGATGCGTCTTCTCTTGACAAAGAAGATGGCTGGGAGTTTGCGTACCTATTGCACGTGACTTGTGCTCACTGAAGTGTGGGACCTCAAGCGTGGGCACCACACGTAAGTGACAGACCTGTTGGTGTAAAAACTCGGTTGATTATAATAGTGCATTAGAACAAAGTTTCCTATGGATTCAAGGGTAGGAAATCCAAGTTAACTCATTTACGTGTTAAACTTGTCTATATCTTGGTCAAACCTAGGATTTGACCAAGATTCAAATGGGCAGAAAAATAAAAACAGAAAAATGAAAAACCAAATCACATAGTTTTCTTATGTCATATAGTAAGCATTAAAGTTGATAAACAAGGTGTAGACATATTCAAACCAGACAAATCATGTAGCTATACCCCCTAACCCCTAAACTCTGTCTTATGAAGTCAAGCATGCATGTGAAGAGAAGTGGTTTTGGGTTTCAAACATGGAAATTTCAAAAACCTCCCAAAAGCTTCATTTTAGAGTGACTAAGAAGGATCCATGCTTCCCTTTTCATTTTCATGTTTTAAACTTGTTTAAATTATCTTGGTCAAACCTAGGATTTGACAAGATTCAAATGGGCATCAAAATTGAAAAAAAAATTGAAAAAAGAAAAACCAAAGCAAATAGTTTTCTTATGTCATATAGTAAGCATTAAAGTTGTTGATAAATAAGGTCCATACATATTCAAACCACACAAATCATGTATCTATACCCCCTAATTAACCCCTAAATTAATTAACTCTGTCTTATGAAGTCAAGCATGTGAAGAGAAGTGGTTTTGGGTTTCAAACATTGAAATTTTAAAAACCTCCCAAAAGCTTCATTTTAGAGTGACTAAGAAGGATACAGACTTCCCTTTTCATTTTTATGTTTTAAACTTGTTTAAATCTTGGTCAAACCAAGGATTTGACCAAGATTCAAATGGCCCTAAAAATTCAGAAAAAAATCAAAAGAATGAAAAACCAAAGCACATAGCATTCTTATGTCATATGTATAGTAAGCATTCAAGTTGATAAACAAAGGTCTAGAGACATATATATTCAAACCAGAAAAATCATGTATATATCTACCCCTAAAACTCTAATTAAACTATGTTTTATGAAGTAAATCATGAAGAGAAGTGGTTTTGGGTTTCAAACATGGAAATTTCAAGAACCTCCCAAAAGCTTCATTTTAGAGTGACTAAGAAGGATCCAGAAGGACCCACAGACTTCCAATACGCATCCTGATGCGTCTTCTCTTGACAAAGAAGATGGCTGGGAGTTTGCGTACCTATTGCACGTGACTTGTGCTCACTGAAGTGTGGGACCTCACGCGTGGGCACCACACGTAAGTGACAGACATGTTGGTGTAAAAACTCGATTGATTATTATAGTGCATTAGAACAAAGTTTCCTATGGATTCAAGGGTAGGAAATCCAAGTTAACTCATTTACATGACATTATTATTTCCATGAAGCAAAGTTAACACATCTATCGATTGGTACATTTTTGAGTGACTAAGAAGGATCCATGCTTACTTATTCGTTTTCACGTGTTAAACTTGTCTAAATCTTGGTCAAACCTAGGATTTGACCAAGATTCAAATGGGCAGAAAAATAAAATAAAAAACAGAAAAATGAAAAACCAAATCACATAGTCATCTTATGTCATATAGTAAGCATTAAAGTTGATAAACAAGGTCTAGAAATATCAAACCATACAAATCATGTATCTACCCCCTAACCCCTAAACTATGTCTTATAAATTAAGTCAAGCATGAAGAGATGTGGTTTTGGGTTTCAAACATGGAAATATCAAAAACCTCCCAAAAACTTCATTTTAGTGTGACTAAGAAGGATACACGCTTCCCTTTTCATATTCATGTTCTAAGCTTGTTTAAATTATCTTGGTCAAACCTAGGATTTGACAAGATTCAAATGGGCATCAATATTGAAAAAAATCAAAAAAAAACAAAGGAAATAGTTTTCTTATGTCTTATAGTAAGCATTAAAGTTGATAAACAAGGTCTAGACATATTCAAACTAGACAAATCATGTATCTATATATACCCCCTAACCCCTAAACTCTGTCTTATGAAGTCAAGCATGTGAAGAGGAAGTTGTTTTGGGTTGCAAACATGGAAATTTCAAAAACCTCCGAAAAACTTCATTTTAGAGTTTCTAAGAAGGATCCATGCTTAACTTTGCATATTCATATTTTAAACTTGTTTAAATCATTATCAAGCCTAGCATTTGACCAATATACAAATGGGTGGGCACAAAATTCAAAAAAATCAGAAAAATGAAAACAAATTAAAGCACATAGTCTTCATATGTCATATCGTATGAATTCAAGTTGATAAACGAGGTCTAGGTATATCCAAACCAGACAAATCATGTATCTATACCCCCTGTCGATCTTATGAAGTCTAGCATGAAGAGAGAAGTCGTTTTTGGTTTCAAAAATGGAAATTTCAAGAACATCCCAAAAGCTTCATTTTAGAGTGACTAAGAAGGATACATGCTTCCCTTTTCATTTTTATGTTTAAACTTGTTTAAATCTTGGTCAAACCTAGGATTTGACCAAGATTCAAATATATGGGCATAAAATTCAAAAAAAAACAGAAAAATTTAAAACCAAGGCACATAGTCTTCTTATGTCATATAGTAAACAATCAATTAATTAAGTTGATAAACCAGTTCTAGACATATTCAAACCAGGAAAATCATGTATCTACCCCCTAACGCCCTAGCTAAACTCTGTCTTATGAAGTCAAGCATGCATGAAGAGAAGTGGTTTTTGGTTTCAAACGTTTAAGCCAAAAGGTAAGCATGGATCCTCCTTAATTAGTCACTGTAAAATGAAGCTTTTGGGAGGTTTGTGAAATTTCCATGTTTGAAACCTAAAAGCACTTCTCTTCATGCTTGACTTCATAAGACAGAGTTTAGGGTTAGGGGGTGTAGATACATGATTTGTCTGGTTTGAATATGTCCAAATCTTATTTATCAACTTTTGAATGCATGCTACTCTCTCAAAGAAAAACTTTTGAATGCTTACTATATATATGACATAAGAAGACTATATGCTTTTAAAATTCAAACATATGGTAAGCATTCTTATGTCATATAGTAAGCATTCAAGTTGATACACAAGCAAGGTTTGGACATATTCAAACCAGACAAATCATGTATCTACCCCCTAACCCCTAATTAAATTGTCTTATGAAGCAGTCTAGCATGAAGAGAAGTGGTTTTGGGTTTCAAACATGGAAATTTCAAAAACCTCCCAAAAACTTCATTTTAGAGTGACTAAGAAGGATATACAAGCTTCCCTTTTCATTTTCATGTTTTAAACTTGTTTAAATCTTGGTCAAACCTCTAGGATTTGACCAAAAGATTCAAATGGGCATAGAAATTCATAAAAAATCAAAAGAATGAAAAACCAAAGG
The DNA here is from genome assembly GCA_030979885.1 of Lolium multiflorum. NCBI lineage: Eukaryota > Viridiplantae > Streptophyta > Magnoliopsida > Poales > Poaceae > Lolium > Lolium multiflorum. The sequence goes on from CM061749.1 coordinate 212,435,307, forward strand.
ACATAACATTCTTATGTCATATATATATAGTAATTAAGCATTCAAGTTGATAAACAAGGTCTAGACATATTCAAACCAGAAAATAATGTATATATCTACCCCTAACCCTAAACTCCGTCTTATGAAGTCAAGCATGCATGAAGAGAAGTGGTTTTTGGTTTCAAACATGGAAATTTCGAAAACCCTCCCAAGACCGAGCTACATTTTGGAGTGACTAAGAAGGATATATAGATGCTTAATTTTTCATATTCATGATTTAAACTTGTTTAAACCATGTTCAAACCTAGGATTTGACCAAGATTCAAATGGGCATAAAATTTTAAAAAAATAAAAAAATAAAAAAACAAGGCACATAGTATTCTTATGTCATATAGTAAGCATTCAATTAAGTTGATAAACAAGGTCTAGACATAATCAAACCAGGAAAATCATGCATCTACCCCCTAACCCTAGCTAAACTCTGTCTTATGAAGTCAAGCATGCACGAAGAGAAGTGGTTTTTGGTTTCAAACGTTTAAGCCAAAAGCCCATTTTCAAATATTTCAAACTTATTCAAATTTGGTTCAAATTTGAAAGACATACAAGTTATAGCACACATAGTGCATACATTTTCACACATACTGCACTAGATGCTAACCCTATAGTTTGAGGCCATTTGGGTGACCTAGGTCGAAAAAATTCTTGGATTAGAATCGTGTTGTTCGAACCCCGTAGTTGGATTTTTTTGAACCCTTGATCTGTAGAACTGGGCAAAACCCTAGTTTAACCTATTTAATTACAGATTCGTATATCGATTTTTCTACGAGTACTACCTTTTTATTATTACTATGCAGCACATGGGTGTTTGCCCGTCGAGTGAAACTCGGAGGAAGAGGGATCACTCGGAAGGAGAGAAGAAGGGAGAGAATTATGGTGTCTCCCCTTTTTCGGGTGATGATGTTGACTTTTGTGCAGGGTTTGTCAGTGAGCAGGAGGTGCGAGCGAGCGAGTCGAGCGAGGCCGAGAATGAGAGAGATTTGTTTTTTTTTGTGAGAGGGACAACCGAAGGATCTAGAAGGACCCACAGACTTCCAATACGCATCCTGATGCGTCTTCTCTTGACAAAGAAGATGGCTGGGAGTTTGCGTACCTATTGCACGTGACTTGTGCTCACTGAAGTGTGGGACCTCAAGCGTGGGCACCACACGTAAGTGACGGACCTGTTGGTGTAAAAACTCGGTTGATTATAATAGTGCATTAGAACAAAGTTTCCTATGGATTCAAGGGTAGGAAATCCAAGTTAACTCATTTACATGACATTATTATTTCCATGAAGCAAAGTTAACACATCTATCGATTGGTACATTTTTGAGTGACTAAGAAGGATCCAGGCTTACTTATTCGTTTTCACGTGTTAAACTTGTCTAAATCTTGGTCAAACCTAGGATTTGACCAAGATTCAAATGGGCAGAAAAATAAAATAAAAAACAGAAAAATGAAAAACCAAATCACATAGTCATCTTATGTCATATAGTAAGCATTAAAGTTGATAAACAAGGACTAGAAATATCAAACCATACAAATCATGTATCTACCCCTAACCCCTAAACTATGTCTTATAAATTAAGTCAAGCATGAAGAGATGTGGTTTTGGGTTTCAAACATGGAAATTTCAAAAACCTCCCAAAAACTACATTTTAGAGTGACTAAGAAGGATGCATGCTTCCCTTTTCATATTCATGTTTTAAGCTTGTTTAAATTATCTCAGTCAAACCTAGGATTTGACAAAGATTCAAATGGGCATCGAAAAAATCAGGAAAAAGAAAAACCAAAGCAAATAGTTTTCTTATGTCATATAGTAAGCCAATTAATTAAGTTGATAAACAAGGTCTAGACATATTCAAACTAGACAAATCATGTATCTATACCCCCTAACCCCTGAACTCTGTCTTATGAAGTCAAGCATATGAAGAGAAGTGGTTTTGGGTTGTTTCAAACATGGAAATTTGAAAAACCTCCCAAAAACTTCATTTTAGAGTGACAAAGAAGGATACATGCTTCCCTTTTCATATTCAGGTTTTAAGCTTGTTTAAATTATCTCAGTCAAACCTAGGATTTGACAAGATTCAAATGGGCATCAAAATTGAAAAAAATCAGGAAAAAGAAAAACCAAAGCAAATAGTTTTCTTATGTCATATAGTAAGCCAATTAAGTTGATAAACAAGGTCTAGACATATTCAAACTAGACAAATCATGCATGCATCTATACCCCCTAACCCCTAAACTCCGTCTTATGAAGTCAAGCATATGAAGAGAAGTGGTTTTGCTCCCAAAAGCTTCATTTTAGAGTGACTAAGAAGGATCCATGCTTACCTTTGCATTTTCATATTTTAATCTTGTTAAATCATTATCAAGCCTAGGATTTGACCAAGATACAAATGGGTGGGCACAAAATTCAAAAAAATCAGAATAATGAAAAACAAAAGCATGTAGTCTTTTTATGTCATATCGTATGCATTCAAGTTAAACGAGGTCTAGGTATATCCAAACCAGACAAATCATGTATCTACCCCATGTTGATCTTATGAAGTCTAGCATGAAGAGAAGTCGTTTTGGGTTTCAAACATGGAAATTTCAAGAACATCCCAAAAGCTTCATTTTAGAGTGACTAAGAAGGATACATGCTTCCCTTTTCATTTTCATGTTTTAAACTTGTTTAAATCTTGGTCAAACCTAGGATTTGACCAAGATTCAAATATATGAGCATAAAATTCAAAAAAAAAAAAAAAATGAAAACCAAGGCACGTAGTCGTCTTATGTCATATAGTAAGCAATCAATTAAGTTGATAAACAAGGTCTAGACATATTCAAACCAGGAAATCATGTATCTACACCCCCTAACGTACCCTAGCTAAACTCTGTCTTATGAAGTCAAGCATGCATGAAGAGAAGTGGTTTTTGGTTTCAAACGTTTAAGCCAAAAGGTAAGCATGGATCCTCCTTATATAGTCACTGTAAAATGAAGCTTTTGGGAGGTTTGTGAAATTTCCATGTTTGAAACCCAAAACCACTTAAGACAGAGTTTATGGTTAGGTGTGTAGATACATGATTTTTCTTGTTTGAATATGTCTAGACCTTGTTTATCAACTTGAATTTTTTACTATATGATATAAGAAGGCTATATATATGTGCTTTGGTTTTTCAATTTTTGATTTCTTTCGATTTTTTTATGCCTATTTAAATCTTGGTCAAATCCTAGGTTTAAACAAGTTTAAAACATGAAAATGAAACGGTAAGCATGAATCCTTCCTTACTCACTCTAAAATGAAGGTACTTGAAAATTTTATGTTTGAAACCCAAAACCCCAGTTCTCTTCATATGTTTGACTTCATAAGACAGAGTTTAGCTAGGGTTAGGGGTAGATATGATACATGATATTTCTGCTTTGAATATGTCTAGAGATCGACCTTGTTTATCAACTTGAATGCTTACTATATGACATAAGATCAAGGCTATATATATATATGTGCTTTGGTTTTTCATTTTTTTTGAATTTTTCTGAATTTTTACTCCCATTTGAATCTTGGTCAAATCCTAGGTTTGACCAAGGTTAAAACAAGTTTAAAACATGGCAATGAAAAGGTAAGCATATGGATCATTCTTAGTCTCTCTAAAATGAAGCTTTTGGGAGGTTTTTGAAGTTTCCATGTTTGAAACCCAAAATCACTTCTCTTCATATGCTTGGCTTCATAAGACAAAGATTAGGGTTTAGGGGTAGATATATACATGTTTTGGGAGGTTTTTGAAATTTCCATGTTTGAAACCCAAATCCACTTCTCTTCATCCTTGACGTCTTCATAAGACAAAAGTATAGGGTTATATATATATGCATATGGGTAGATACATGATTTGTCTGGTTTGAATATGTACAAATCTTATTTATCAACTTTTGAATGCATGCTACTCTCTCAAAGAAAAACTTTTGAATGCTTACTATATGACATAAGAAGACTATATGCTTTTAAAATTCAAACATATGGTAAGCATTCTTATGTCATATAGTAAGCATTCAAGTTGATAAACAAGCAAGGTTTGGACATATCCAAACCAGACAAATCATGTATCTGCCCCCTGTCGATCTTATGAAGTCTAGCATGAAGAGAGAAGTCGTTTTTGGTTTCAAAAATGGAAATTTCAAGAACATCCAAAAAGCTTCATTTTAGAGTGACTAAGAAGGATACATGCTTCCCTTTTTATTTTTATGTTTAAACTTGTTTAAATCTTGGTCAAACCTAGGATTTGTCCAAGATTCAAATATATGGGCGTAAAATTCAAAAAAAACAGAAAAATTTAAAACCAAGGCACATAGTCTTCTTATGTCATATAGTAAACAATCAATTAATTAAGTTGATAAACCAGGTCTAGACATATTCAAACCAGGAAAATCATGTATCTACCCCCTAACGCCCTAGCTAAACTCTGTCTTATGAAGTCAAGCATGCATGAAGAGAAGTGGTTTTGGTTTCAAACATGGAAATTTCGAAAAAACCTCCCAAGAGCTACATTTTGGAGTGACTAAGAAGGATATATAGATGCTTAATTTTTCATATTCATGATTTAAACTTGTTTAAACCATGTTCAAACCTAGGATTTGACCAAGATTCAAATGGGCATACAATTTTAAAAAAATCAAAAAAATAAAAAACAATGCACATAGTATTATTATGTCATATAGTAAGCATTCAATTAAGTTGATAAAGTAGGTCTAGACATATTCAAACCAGGAAAATCATGCATCTATCCCCTAACCCTAGCTAAACTCTGTCTTATGAAGTCAAGCATGCATGAAGAGAAGTGGTTTTTGGTTTCAAACGTTTAAGCCAAAAGCCCCTTTTCAAATATTTCAAACTTATTCAAATTTGGTTCAAATATGAAAGACATACAAGTTATAGCACACATAGTGCATACATTTTCACACATACTGCACTAGATGCTAACCCTATAGTTTGAGGCCATTTGGGTGACCTAGGTCGAAAAAATTCTTGGATTAGAATCGTGTTGTTCGAACCCCGTAGTTTGATTTTTTTGAACCCTTGATCTGTAGAACTGGGCAAAACCCTAGTTTAACCTATTTAATTACAGATTCGTATATCGATTTTTCTACGAGTACTACCTTTTTATTATTACTATGCAGCACATGGGTGTTTGCCCATCGAGTGAAACTCGGAGGAAGAGGGATCACTCGGAAGGAGAGAAGAAGGGAGAGAATTATGGTGTCTCCCCTTTTTCGGGTGATGATGTTGACTTTTGTGCAGGGTTTGTCAGTGAGCAGGAGGTGCGAGCGAGCGAGCGAGTCGAGCGAGGCCGAGAATGAGAGAGATTTGTTTTTTTTGTGAGAGGGACGACCGAAGGAACCAGAAGGACCCACAGACTTCCAATACGCATCCTGATGCGTCTTCTCTTGACAAAGAAAATGGCTGGGAGTTTGCGTACCTATTGCACGTGACTTGTGCTCACTGAAGTGTGGGACCTCAAGCGTGGGCACCACACGTAAGTGACAGACCTGTTGGTGTAAAAACTCGGTTGATTATAATAGTGCATTAGAACAAAGTTTCCTATGGATTCAAGGGTAGGAAATCCAAGTTAACTCATTTACGTGTTAAACTTGTCTATATCTTGGTCAAACCTAGGATTTGACCAAGATTCAAATGGGCAGAAAAATAAAAACAGAAAAATGAAAAACCAAATCACATAGTCTTCTTATGTCATATAGTAAGCATTAAAGTTGATAAACAAGGTCTAGACATATTAAACCAGACAAATCATGTATCTATACCCCTAACCCCTAAACTCTGTCTTATGAAGTCAAGCATGTGAAGAGAAGTGGTTTTGGGTTTCAAACATGGAAATTTCAAAAAACTCCCAAAAGCTTCATTTTAGAGTGACTAAGAAGGATCCATGCTTACCTTTGCATTTTCATATTTTAATCTTGTTAAATCATTATCAAGCCTAGGATTTGACCAAGATACAAATGGGTGGGCACAAAATTCAAAAAAATCAGAATAATGAAAAACAAAAGCACGTAGTCTTCTTATGTCATATCGTATGCATTCAAGTTAAACGAGGTCTAGGTATATCCAAACCAGACAAATCATGTATCTACCCCATGTTGATCTTATGAAGTCTAGCATGAAGAGAAGTCGTTTTGGGTTTCAAACATGGAAATTTCAAGAACATCCCAAAAGCTTCATTTTAGAGTGACTAAGAAGGATACATGCTTCCCTTTTCATTTTCATGTTTAAACTTGTTTAAATCTTGGTCAAACCTAGGATTTGACCAAGATTCAAATATATGAGCATAAAATTCAAAAAAAAAACCAAGGCACGTAGTCTTCTTATGTCATATAGTAAGCAATCAATTAAGTTGATAAACAAGGTCTCTAGACATATTCAAACCAGGAAATCATGTATCTACACCCCCTAACGTACCCTAGCTAAACTCTGTCTTATGAAGTCAAGCATGCATGAAGAGAAGTGGTTTTTGGTTTCAAACGTTTAAGCCAAAAGGTAAGCATGGATCCTCCTTAGTCACTGTAAAATGAAGCTTTTGGGAGGTTTGTGAAATTTCCATGTTTGAAACCCAAAACCACTTAAGACAGAGTTTATGGTTAGGTGTGTAGATACATGATTTTTCTTGTTTGAATATGTCTAGACCTTGTTTATCAACTTGAATTTTTTACTATATGATATAAGAAGGCTATATATATGTGCTTTGGTTTTTCATTTTTTGATTTCTTTTGAATTTTTATGCCTATTTAAATCTTGGTCAAATCCTAGGTTTAAACAAGTTTAAAACATGAAAATGAAACGGTAAGCATGAATCCTTCCTTACTCACTCTAAAATGAAGGTACTTGAAAATTTTATGTTTGAAACCCAAAACCCCAGTTCTCTTCATATGTTTGACTTCATAAGACAGAGTTTAGGGTTAGGGGTAGATATGATACATGATATTTCTGCTTTGAATATGTCTAGACCTTGTTTATCAACTTGAATGCTTACTATATGACATAAGAAGGCTATATATATATATATATATATATGCTTTGGTTTTTCATTTTTTTTGAATTTTTCTGAATTTTTACTCCCATTTGAATCTTGGTCAAATCCTAGGTTTGACCAAGGTTAAAACAAGTTTAAAACATGGCAATGAAAAGGTAAGCATATGGATCATTCTTAGTCTCTCTAAAATGAAGCTTTTGGGAGGTTTTTGAAGTTTCCATGTTTGAAACCCAAAATCACTTCTCTTCATATGCTTGGCTTCATAAGACAAAGATTAGGGTTTAGGGGTAGATATATACATGTTTTGGGAGGTTTTTGAAATTTCCATGTTTGAAACCCAAATCCACTTCTCTTCATCCTTGACGTCTTCATAAGACAAAAGTATAGGGTTATATATATATGCATGGGTAGATACATGCTTTTTTCTGGTTTGAATATGTATAGACCTTGTTTAAAATTATCAACTTAATTGAATGCTTACTATATATATGACATATATAAGAAGGCTATATATGTGTTTTGTTTTTTCATTTTTCATTTTTTCCTGATTTTTTATGCCCATTTGAATCTTGGTCAAATCCTAGGTTTGATCAAGATTTAAACAAGCAGTTTAAAAATGAAAATGAAAAGGTAAGCCTGGATCCTTCTTAGGGCTCCTTTGATTTAAAGGATAGGAAAAGTATAGGAATAGGAAAGGCATAGGATTGGAATGACACATGTCTACTTGAATCCTATAGAAAGATGAAGTGTGTTTGATTGTAGCAAAGGAATTTTTTCATGAGGTATGAGCCAATGTTTTTTCCTATAGGAATTACGCTACAAGATTCCTATAGGAATTTTTCCTATAGGATATGTTTCTATGAATCAAACAACATGTATAGGAAATTTTCCCATAGGAACCAAATCCTACACAATTCCTATGCAAATCCTATGAATCAAAGGAGCCCTTAGTCACTGTAAAATGAAGCTTTTGGGAGGTTTGTGAAATTTCCATGTTTGAAACCCAAAAGCACTTCTCTTCATGCTTGACTTCATAAGACAGAGTTTAGGGTTAGGGGGTGTAGATACGACATGATTTGTCTGGTTTGAATATGTACAAATCTTATTTATCAACTTTTGAATGCATGCTACTCTCTCAAAGAAAAACTTTTGAATGCTTACTATATGACATAAGAAGACTATATGCTTTTAAAATTCAAACATATGGTAAGCATTCTTATGTATAGTAAGCATTCAAGTTGATAAACAAGCAAGGTTTGGACATATTCAAACCAGACAAATCATGTATCTACCCCCTAACCCCTAATTAAATTGTCTTATGAAGTCTAGCATGAAGAGAAGTGGTTTTGGGTTTCAGACATGGAAATTTCAAAAACCTCCAAAAAACTTCATTTTAGAGTGACTAATTAAGAAGGATATACAAGCTTCCCTTTTCATTTTCATGTTTTAAACTTGTTTCAATCTTGGTCAAACCTCTAGGATTTGACCAAAAGATTCAAATGGGCATGGAAATTCATAAAAAACCAAAAGAATGAAAAAACAAAGGACATAACATTCTTATGTCATATATATATAGTAAGCATTCAAGTTGATAAACAAGGCCTAGACATATTCAACCCAGAAAATCATGTATATATCTACCCCTAACCCTAAACTCTGTCTTGTGAAGTCAAGCATGCATGAAGAGAAGTGGTTTTGGTTTCAAACATGGAAATTTCGAAAAAACCTCCGAAGAGCTACATTTTGGAGTGACGAAGAAGGATATATAGATGCTTAATTTTTCATATTCATGATTTAAACTTGTTTAAACCATGTTCAAACCTAGGATTTGACCAAGATTCAAATGGGCATAAAATTTTAAAAAAATCAAAAAATAAAAAACAAGGCACATAGTATTCTTATGTCATATAGTAAGCATTCAATTAAGTTGATAAACAAGGTCTAGACATATTCAAACCAGGAAAATCATGCATCTACCCCTAACCCTAGCTAAACTCTGTCTTATGAAGTCAAGCATGAATGAAGAGAAGTGGTTTTTGGTTTCAAACGTTTAAGCCAAAAGCCCCTTTTCAAATATTTCAAACTTATTCAAATTTGGTTCAAATATGAAAGACATACAAGTTATAGCACACATAGTGCATACATTTTCACACATACTGCACTAGATGCTAACCCTATAGTTTGAGGCCATTTGGGTGACCTAGGTCGAAAAAATTCTTGGATTAGAATCATGTTGTTCGAACCCCGTAGTTGGATTTTTTTGAACCCTTGATCTGTAGAACTGGGCAAAACCCTAGTTTAACCTATTTAATTACAGATTCGTATATCGATTTTTCTACGAGTACTACCTTTTTATTATTACTATGCAGCACATGGGTGTTTGCCCGTCGAGTGAAACTCGGAGGAAGAGGGATCACTCGGAAGGAGAGAAGAAGGGAGAGAATTATGGTGTCTCCCCTTTTTCGGGTGATGATGTTGACTTTTGTGCAGGGTTTGTCAGTGAGCAGGAGGTGCGAGCGAGCGAGCGAGTCGAGCGAGGCCGAGAATGAGAGAGATTTGTTTTTTTTGTGAGAGGGACAACCGAAGGATCTAGAAGGACCCACAGACTTCCAAAACGCATCATGATGCGTCTTCTCTTGACAAAGAAGATGGCTGGGAGTTTGCGTACCTATTGCACGTGACTTGTGCTCACTGAAGGATACACGCTTCCCATTTCATTTTCATGTTTTAAACTTGTTTAAATCTTGGTCAAACCTAGGATTTGACCAAGATTCAAATAAGTAAAAACATGAAAATGAAAAGGTAAGCATCGATCCTTATTAGTCGCTCTAAAATGAAGCTTTTGGGAGGTTTTTGAAATTTTCATGTTTGAAACCCAAAACCACTTCTCTTCATGCATGCTTGACTTCATAAGACATAGTTTAGGGTTAGGGGTAGATACATGATTTTTCTGGTTTGAACATGTCTAGACCTTGTTTATCAATTTGAATGCTTACTATATGACATAAGAAGGCTATGTGCTTTGGTTTTTCATTCTTACGATTTTTTTCTTAATTTTTATGCCCATTCGAATCTTGGTCAAATCCCAGGTTTGACCAAGATTTAAACAAGTTTAAAACATGACAATGAAAAGGTAATCAATCCTGGATCCTTCATAATTAATAAGTTAGTCTAATTAAAATGAAGCTTTTGGGAGGTTTTTGAAATTTTTGTGTTTGAAACCAAAAACCACTTCTCTTCATGCTTGACTTCATAAGATAGAGTTTAGGGTTAGGGGTAGATACATGATTTGTATTATTTGAATTGTCTTGACCTTATTTATCATCTTTTAAATGCTTACTATATATATGACATAAGAAGACTATGTGCTTTAGTTTTTCAATTTTCTGATTTTTTAATTTTATGCCCATTTGAATCTTGGTCAAATCCTAGGTTTGACAATGATTTAAACAAGTTTAAAATATGAAAATGAAAAGATAAGCATGGATCCTTCTTAGTCACTCTAAAATAAAGCTTTTGGGTGGTTTTTGAAATTTCCATGTTTGAAACCCAAAAGCACTTCTCTTCATGCTTGACTACATAAGACAGAGTTTAGGGTTAGGGGGTAGACACATGATTTTTCTTGTTTGAATATGTCTAGACCTTGTTTATCAACTTTAATGCTTACTATATGACATAAGAAAACTATGTGCTTTGTTTTTTCATTTTTTTATTTTTTTGGAATTTTGATGCACATTTGAATCTTGGTAAAATCCTAGGTTTGACCAAGATTTAAACAAGTATATAACATGAAAATGAAAAGGGAAGCATGTATCCTTCTTAGTCACTCTAAAATGAATTTTTTGGGAGTTTTTTGAAATTTCCATGTTTGAAACCCAAAACCATGCACTTCTCTTCATGCTTGACTTCATAAGATAGAGTTTAGGGGTTTGCGGATAGATACATGATTTGTCTAGTTTGAATAAGTCTAGACCTTGTTTATAAACTTTAATGCTTACTATATGACATAAGAAGACTATGTGCTTTCGTTTTTCATTTTTCTATTTTTTTATTTTATGCCCATTTGAATCTTGGTCAAATCCTAGATTTAACCAGGATTTAAACAAGTTTAAAACATGAAAATGAAAAGGTAAGCCTTGATCCTTCTTAGTCACACTAAAATGAAGCTTTTGGGATGTTCTTGAAATTTCCATGTTTGAACCCAAAACGACTTCTCTTCATGCTAGACTTCATAAGACAGAGTTTAGGGGTTAGCGGGTAGATACATGACTTGTCTAGTTTGAATAAGACTAGACCTTGTTTATCAACTTTAATGCTTACTATATGACATAAGAAGACTATGTGCTTTGGTTTTTCATTTTTCTATATTTTTATTTTATGCCCATTTGAATCTTGGTCAAACCTATATTTGACCAGGATTTAAACAAGTTTAAAACATGAAAATGAAAAGGTAAGCCTTGATCCTTCTTAGTCACACTAAAATGAAGCTTTTGGGATGTTCTTGAAATTTCCATGTTTGAAACCCAAAACGACTTCTCTTCATGCTAGACTTCATAAGACAGAGTTTAAGGTTTAGGGTTATAGATACATGATTTGTCTGGTTTAAATATGTATAGACCTTGTTTATCAACTTGAATGCTTACTATATGGCATAAGAAAACTATGTGCTTTGGTTTTTCATTTTTCTGATTTTTTTAAATTTTGATGCCCATCGAATCTTGGTCAAATCCTAGGTTTGACCAAGATTTAAACAAGTTTAAAACATGAAAATGAACAGGGAAGCATGTATCCTTCTTAGTCACTCTAAAATGAATTTTTTGGGAGGTTTTTGAAATTTCCATGTTTGAAACCCAAAACCAGTTCTCTTCATGCTTGACTTCATAAGACAGAGTTTAGGGGTTAGGGGGTAGATACATAATTTGTATGGTTTGAATATGTCTAGACCTTGTTTATCAACTTTAATGCTTACTATATGACATAAGAACACTATGTGCTTTGGTTTTTCATTTTTCTGATTTTTAAATTTTATGCCCATTTGAATCTTGGTCAAATCCTAGGTTTGACCAAGATTTAAACAAGTTTAAAACATGAAAATGAAAAGGGAAGCATGTATCCTTCTTAGTCACTCTAAAATGAAGTTTTTGGGAGGTTTTTGAAATTTCCATGTTTGAAACCCAAAACCACTTCTCTTCATGCTTGACTTCATAAGACAGAGTTTAGGGGTTAGGGAGTAGATACATGATTTGTATGGTTTGAATATGTGTAGACCTTGTTTATCACCTTTAATGCTTACTATATGACATAAGAAGACTATGTGCTTTGGTTTTTCATTTTTCTGATTTTTTTAATTTTCTGCCCATTTGAATCTTGGTCAAATCCTTGGTTTGACCAATATTTAGACAAGTTTAACACGTGAAAACGAACTGATAATCCCATTTGTTGACTCATTTAACTAGTTAATCCCATTTGTTGACTCTCTGTTGACCAGGCACTTGAGGTAAAACTGAGTATATTGCACTAGCCAGTATTAGTACTCAAGGGGAAAACCGAGCACACAAAAAATGCTACAGTATAAGACTCGAGAGTATATCTAAATTTCCAGGGTTAGACTCGAGTACGCGTGTTGCGGTGCAGAAGTGGAAGACGTGCAATTGTTGACGGGTACTGACGCGAGTCGCGGTGCAGAAGTCGAAGACGTGCAATTGTGGACGCGTGTCGCGTTGCAGAAGCCCAAGACGTGCAGACGTTAAATGGTGGACGCGTAGGACGCGGGTCGCATTAACCACCCCTCGCCTTTATAGACGCCTCCTCGCACTATCTCTGTCACTCTCACTCGCTCATGCAACGCCGCCTCTCACGTCCCATCATCTTCTCCAAAGCAAAAACCCTCTCCCTCTCTGCAGGCGAGATGGACATGGAGAATGCGAATCCCATCGTCCATGACGCCGTCGGCTCCAAGCGCGACGCCTCCCTCTTCGACGTCGTCCCCTCAAAGGCCGTCGCCGCCGCCGGTGGCGGTCGTATCCCGCCGGGATGGGACCCCTATGAGCCGGTGCCGTACATCTCGCCTCCGAACCCCTACGACACCTTCATGGACGACCCATGGAACGAGGTAACTATGGTTTGCTCCCTTTTTTGTTCCCCATTCCTTTTTGAACCCTATTTTTGCTGGTTCCCTAGTAACTATTAGTGCCGATCTGTAGATGGTTGAGTATTGGGTTAATATTTGCGCCGATTTTATTCCATTTTGCTTTGATCCCTTCTTGATTTCGTTTAAGATTTGGAGTTCGGCCGTTCGGTTAATTTATGCAAGTAATAATGGGATCTCAATCAGTTAATTTATGGGATCTCAGTCAGTTATTTTATGCAGGAATCAAAAGATATCAACCGTTTAATTTTGCAAATATTCTGGAATCTGTTCAAAATCAGATCTGGAATCTGTTTCTTTGCCTATGATGAATCGTTGGGCACAAATTTTTACAGAGTGGGTTCAGCGAACCATTGCTGTGTACAAATCTGTTGTGCATGAGCTATGGTTCGCTAACACCATCCCTGTAGACATATAATCGTGTCCACTCTAACTGAGGCTGGCTCTGTTTTTCCTTACTTTGTTATCATGCACGTTAGTCATCGTTGCATCTCATTCACTAATAGTTCCCGTTTGATATGGATCAGCTGTCTGGCAGCGACGTCGGCAGCGACGACGAGCACCATGACGTCAAGACTCGCCAGGTGCTGCGGAGGCTGCAGGTCGGCCAGTACGTCTCCTACTTCGCCAAGGGTGTCTACAGGTGCCCCTTCTGCACTAGGAGGCTCGGCCGCACTGACTTCAACTGCCTCCTCACGCATGCCGAGAACATCGGCAACACCAACCCCAAGGTCGGCGCGTCGGTGAACCCCCACTCCTTCCGCGCCAAGCACATGGCGCTCGGCATGCACCTCCGCAGCATCCAGCGGGTGGAGATCTCCGCCGGGCGCATGCCTCCGCTCAAGCCCAAGGCTCCCAAGGGGAGCAACAAGTGGAGGCAGATGGGGTAGGCGGAGTCCCGGACGTGTGCTGCTGCTGCTGCAAAGCAGCTTCTATTTTGTTGTTAGCTAGGGATCCCTTGTTGTTATGTTGTTAGTATGATGGTGTTGTGAAGAACCTCGAACCTGTTGGCTGCTGTGTATGCAGCTTATTATCTAGGGAGGGATCCCTATTATCTATCCCTATTCTACTATATTTTGTTGGCCCTACTTTGTTTTCTCGATTTACTATTACTGCGAATTTGTCGTACGGAGTACATTACCCTGGAGATTTGCTTCTAGATTTAACTACATACATATGGACCAGAGGGAGTACTAGATTTGCTGCCATATTGGGCAAACAACGAGGGCCAAAAGGCACAAATAATTGAAGAAAGACAGAAATGCAAGCTTCTCTAGATTTGATACTAATTTGGTTAATAAAGACAAAGAGACAGAGGGGGAAAAGGTGCTCTTAAAAATGCCAATTCGCGCCGAGAGAGACAGAACCCAGCTCCTGCTCACGTACAACCAAACGCGGTCTCGTCCTGTCCCACGCGGTCCCTTTCTACTAGCCCCACACGTCAGCACGGAACGGTCAACTAAACTGGAATCCTCCCGTCTGAGCTCCTTCTGCGGGTTACAAATAAGGGCTTGGCGAAAACTGAGGAAAAACATAAGGCAATCTTATTGACTAATATAGCTGTTTAATTAATAAAAGGATTAGCTACAACGTGCTCAGTTTGCCCATTTATTAAGGTATAAGACTGGCAGGAGAGAAAGTAATCGCTAGTTTCCTCATTTTGCCCCTGCATGCTCGCACGATTAAAGCTCCTTCCGCACGCGCTGGACTCCTCGTTTCCTTAAACCTCCTCGTTTCTCGGGATAGACCAACAGTTTTTCAGGATCTTGGGGTTTTTTTTTTGACAATCAATACCACATATATTCATAGCAAAAATAGTACATGGTAGAGGGCTACATGACGACTAGATATATCACCAAAAAAGGTGATGCATGTCTCCTTCACCAAAACAGCTGAAACAAGTACACGAACGCAAGTACACCACCATAATAATACTACTACATTAACACAAGTACGAGTAATAAAGTAAGAGTACTACTCCCTCTAATCTAATTTAAACCAAAATAAAACTTAAACTTCATCCTAAATTTGAACTAGTGCCTCGTCCTCGTTCTTCGCTCATTTTCTGATCCAAGACGGCGCAGAGTGCCAGAGTGCATGGCACGGAACTCTTCATCGGTGGCATGCCATGGGCATGTCACCGGATGCATGATTTTTTTCGCAATGTTTTAAATTTGAATTTAGGCCGCATGTCACACGGTGACATGCAAAAGGTGCATGTCACCTGGTGGTGGTAGGCAACTACCCTCATTTACGGCGGCGTAGGCGACTGGACGCCGCGTGGCCAGCCGCTGCCTCGTGGCCGCCTCGGTTTCCACGCGGGAGACCATTAAACGCCGACGACCAACCTTCCCGCGTCACGGTTAGCGACTATGACTATAAGGGCAAAACGCTAAACTCTCTCGTTCCATTCACTTTCTTCCTCTCTCCACCTAACAAACATTTGTTCGTCGCTCTCTCCTCCAGCAATGTCTTCAAAATTCAGGTCGTCGGCGGTCAAGTACGCGGAGAAAAAACGCCGGCTCGAAATTTCGAGAGACGCTTCCAGAAACCAAGTGGGCTCGCCGTCGCCGCCGCCGCCGCCGAAACGCGTCCGTGCTGTGCTCACCGGGTTAGTTTCCTTCGCCATGTACTTTCGTTTCTTTCGTCGCTCTCTCCTCCAGCAATTAATGTGTTCAAACTTCAGGTCGCCGGCGGTCAAGTACGCGGATAAAAAACGCCGGCTCGAAATTTCGAGAGACGGTTCCAGAAACCAAGTGGGCTCGCCGTCGCCGCCGCTGCCGCCGCCGCCGAAACGCGTCCGTGCTGTGCTCACCGGGTTAGTTTCCTTCGCCATGTACTTTCGTTTCTTCTTGCCCGGGCTCAAGCTCTTTAAGAGTCTCTATGGTTATACATCTTAAAGGGTTGGAAGTTCCAACGACGCCCCTACTGCACCAACTTCCACGACCAAGGAATCATCGTCGTCCGATGATTTCAACCCGGCCCTACCCCGGCGAAATGAGGTAGCACCAAGCACTGTGTAGTTATCTTCTTCTTCTTCTTCTTCTTCTTCTTCTTCCTTTGCGCTTACTTGCTACCGATGATTTCGCCCTGAAGGAAGCGGCGCCGACTATCGACACCACTGTCGCCATCTTGATGGAAAAAAACGAGGAGCTCAGCTTAGAGTGTGATCGCCTCCGAGACGATTTGGCTGCCAAGAAGAAGAATTCGAAAACTCTTGTGGAGCTCATTTGCAGCCTTCGAAATGAGCGCGATATGTTGAAGAACGAGCTGATTAAGCAGAAAGCATCAGCGGAGAAAGCCAGCAGCATACTCAAGACTGTGTGCCTCGACAGAGACAAGTCTGATATAGAGTACAAAATCCTTCTTCAGGATAAAGTACAGCTCCAAAAGTTGAACCTTGAATATGCTGACATCGCCATCCTTGCCCTTCTCGAGAGGCAGAAGGCACAAGATAAGTTGATGCACCTGATGTTGGAGAGCTGCAGTGAAAGAGAAGAGACATTGAAAGAAGTGAGCAGTTTGGTGGGATACATGAGTGACGTCGGGCGAACTTCGCAGAATCCGCCCCGGCTGAGCTCAAATTCCAGCGGAACCAGCTTTCAGCAATGCATGTTAGGCGCACCTACAACTTCTACTCATTGATTAGAGGTCGCACGACATGGCATTTTCCCTCGAAATAGTAGTACTGTACTAATAGTTGTACTACTTAATATGTACCTTTTTGTAAAATAATTTCTTACATGTATTAGAAACTACCCCTCTCGTTTCTGGATGCACCCGGGACATTGTCATCCGGCCCTCTTCTGGACAAACCCCCTCGGGAAGGGCGGTATATTTTGCACATTTCGCTACTAGTACTTCTAATTCCACCGCTTATTTTTCTAATCCGTTAAATCGTTAATTGGATGACCAACTGATGGAAGCTGCGATAGATTAGACCAACAAGTGGTGAATTGTGCAAAAGATATGTCCGTGTTTTATGCAAAAGAGTGATATGGGGATCTGGTGGAATCTTGAATTTCCTCTTCAGTGGTAGGCATGCTTCACTTATAGCTGGAGTACATTGCGGACCTGGTGCATTTCGTCAGTACCGATCAGCTATTTTTGCTTATCCGGGAAGAAAAGGTAGTACTAGCCTTTTCTGTGAGATGTCTTTTCAGTGCTACGGAGTTGTCTGTTCACTGCTTGCTTTGTCTGTCGGTGACTTTGCCAAGCTGACTTTGCCATGACTTTGGGTGACTGATATGTGGACCACAGTTGTAAGTGACTCAAAGTCACTGACTTTGGGGACTCGTGAATGCTTCGTATATTTCTGACGGTTTCTGAATTATGTACTCCGTACAACTTTTGTAATATTGGTCAAACTAGTTTTGACCAGGGTTTGTGTAGGGTGTTTTTTTTTGGTTGGTCCAAATGGTGTTGTGTGGTCCAAATGTGATGTATCATCACACCACCATGTGCCCCCCTCCCCCCACCCCACCCCTAGGTTTTGGTAATGCCATTCTGATACATGCTTCTTAGAAGGAGTACATTTTTTCCGTTAGGGCATGACAATTTTGAAAAATTCAAAAAAAAATGGGAAGACAGAATGGTAACATCATTTTCCATGTGATGATGCACCCCTGTGCCAAATTTTGGTTCATTTTAAGAATGTAAGGTGACAAATTACTCGAGGAAGCTAGTTGGAGTAGACGGGCATGATCGGATTGGCATAGGCGATTTATTTTTTGAAGGATGTTATTTTTCATAGACAATATCTGACACAAAAAATAAAATGTTAAGGTCTCATATTATTCTGAATGATTTTGAATTACTTATGACGTTTGGAAGTATTGGTATACATGAGTCCCACATGAAGTTAAATGGTCCAAAAAAAAGTTTCGTACACGTCTCCCAGAAAGTGGAAAGTCGAGTACATGCATGACTTCACGCGTCCACTACTGGATACAGGGAGTCAGAGGCTATAACATAATCGGCCTCATCATCTCTCGCGAGCTCGTCCTCTCCACTCCCCCAACTTGCCTCCCCCACACTGTGAAAACCCCCATCCACTCACCGCACCTCTGAGGCATCGACTTTCCCGTTTCCAACCACAACAGCATGAAGATAGGTATTGCATACGAGGCGGAGCAATAGGCGACCGCCCACGCAGAGGATGCCTCTACGGTAGTGGCCGTCGTGGTGGGTGAGGCTTCACCGGGCACCCAAGCCGCTCGTCTCCTCTGCTTGTCGGATTCTTCGACCTCGGTCGAAATGGGCATCCTGGCCGTCACGACGGGTGAGGCTTCACCGGGCACCCATGCCGCTCGTCTCCTCTGCTTGTCTGGTTCTTCGACCTCGGTCGAAACGGGCGTCCTGGCCGTCGAGCAGAAGGTGGATACCAACGTTGTTTATCCCGCCGAAGATGTGCACGGCGTTGCAGGCCACCACGGCGAGGTCTTCCTAGGCCCGATGCTGGACGCGAACCTCGACCCCTTCGATGATTTCGGCCCAAACGTTCAGTTCCAGGAGGATGTTGAGGGTGATGACGAGGAGGTACTTCTCTTTTACCGAAACTGTCCCAACCCTCTTTGTGTCATATTGCTGTTCACATGGTTTGCACGAGCCTGGTTCTTGATTGATTTGATATCCTACCTTGTTCTTGTAGATGTAATTGATTCTACGATTCGTAAGATCAGATTCTAGTTTAATTTCGACTAATCTGCCATGTAGTCATATAATCAATTTATGTGTTCATACTTAGTGGACTTGCAATTGTTGTGGCTAATGTTCATGGTTGTTCATAGGGTTTCTCATGATTTATTACGATTTCTTCTGCCATTTACTTGTTCTACACATTTAATTTTAGGGTTTCTAAGGTTTGATTATGTTAGTGGAGTATTTATTCGATCTGTCATAAAAAACCTGATTATGTAGTACTTAATAATTCATAGGAGTATTCTGATGACATGGACAACAACAAGGTGCGCAGGGACCGGAAAAGCCGCTATGTTCTCAAGCGGCTGAAGGGTGGTGAAATTCGTTTCTGCATGCGCGCGGGGAGCTATTTTGCCCATTATGTGGCAAATTTCTCTAGAAGGACATCCACAGCCTGATCCAACATGCGATGGGTGTAGGCCTAAGTACATAGGGGGAAACACCGCCCTGCAACCAAGGCCAAGTACGCATCATATGGCCTCTTCCTCCAGAATTACGTCTTGCCTAGCTTGCTCCACGTCAACGCCCCTGCTGCTGGCCCTCATGCTCCTGGTCATGTTTAAAGTTCATATGTGTAATCTTAATCCCTTTGGAAGTTCAGCATTAAACTCTACTAGTACAACCGTGGTGGTCTTGTGATGTAGTACTCTTTTGATGCATTTGTGATGTAGTAGTACTTTTTTTTGAAATGATATAGTACTATCTAAGAAAAGTACTCCCTCCGATTCACATTCATTTCACATCAAGAAATATGGATCAGAGCGAGGGAGTAAATTAAACATGGCATCTCGTGCATGAAGCTTGACATATCGATCAGGTTGGCTAGAATAGCAATACAATGTTGCTCATTAGGCAAATGCATGCCATGTACGATAGTATACATCCAGTAAAGAAGTCTATACTGACATAAAAAAACTACTTTGGGGATGAGAGTCAATTGGGGCATCTACAATATAGAAAATCTTGCTCGTAGATGATTTTGGCTAAGAGGGTTTTACTCACATTACACGTGCCACTTTCCTTGTCTGCAAAACAAGTTCCAATAAAGGGAGAGGAAAGAAGAGGGTATTGTGGGCGAGATTGAACACCTTTTTTATGTGTTAATCTGAGGCCTCGTTTAGATGAGGATTTCGACTTATGCCTAACAGCTCAACACATCCACAAATAACTCTGCTTGCGCACACCACCGTTCATTAAAAATAACAATATTAGCTCGCAAGATTAAGAACAAAGTGAATTTAAGTAACTTGGTAAGCTTTTCAAGCAATATATTCAGAGAAAGAGCACACATGTTCGGCTCAAAATAATCATAAGAGAAGAACAATAAATCTAAGACACCACATGGATTCATACCTTGAGTCGACGCTGGCTCGTAGAAGGGCGGCCGCGCCTCGAGGATGCCGGGGACGTCTCCACCTCGGTCTCACATGTGACTGCTTATCGGCGGGTGGTGCGCCGCGCCATGTAGAAGATCTATCAAGAGATGAGAGCCCGATGACGCTACCGACGCCTCAACCTTGATAGCACCGACTTGTTGCTCCGCACCGAGATGCGCCACGTGCAAGATTTAGCGGATGCACTAATTTTAGAGATATGTCATGATCATTGTAACAAATTTCAACGTGATGATGATTTGATCTTGTACTCGGCCTTGAACATAAGAACTAGTACAATCTCACCTTTTTTTATCATTATCCTTTGCGAGATTTAGCGGTTGCGCCAAATTCAGAGAAATATCATGATCATGGTAACACAATTTTCAATATAATGATGATTTGATGTTGCACTCGACCTTGAACATAAGTACTAGTACGGTCTCACAAATTTGTATCATTATACTTTGCAAGTTTTAGTGGATGCGCCCATTTTCAGAGGTAGATCATGATCATGGTAAGTTGGTAACAAATTTTCAACGTGATGATGATTTGATTTTGCACTCGGCCTTGAACAGAGGTACTAGTACGGTCTCACAATTTTTTATCATTATACTTGGACGGTGGCCAAATTCAAAATCTCATAGCGGCAAAACTTCCCGCCCACAAAATACAAAAATTTCACACGCTTCCAAATTCCCATTCTACCCCTGTGGAGATGGCAGCAAAGTCGGTTGGTGGGGGGGTCTGCCCGTCATTTTTTGGATCACCACCTCCCTAGCCCGGAAACCCTCCCAAAAAAAATTCATTTCCCTCAGACCACCCACCGGAACTTCCCAAGTCCCTCTCTCCCACCTCCACGACCACCGCACCGGAACATCCCCGCCGGACTTCCCTGGCCTACCCGAGGCCTCGCGATCCTCGTCATCCGGCTGCCTGCCGGAGCCGCTTCATCGACGCCGTCATCAACCGGACCGGATCATCCCCGCCGAACCTCGAAACCATATGCTCATCCAGCAGTCTACCGCAGTCGCTTCAGCTGCGGTATCGTCCACCCCGCCGGAGCCGCTTCGCCGGATCCGTCGTCCACCGCATCGGATCTTGCTCACCGACACCGCTGTGCATGAACCGGATCTGCTTCACCGGCGCAGTGCATGATCTAAACTCTTCTACTGTCGCTTTTCTATTGCTTGCCTGCAAGTTCTTGTTTAATCTTGGGGGAACCTGTTTGTGCTAACGACGCGCCGTTACGTTTTTGCAGATGAGATGAGTAACCATGAAGTGTAATGGCCGTCTCTCCAACCCCAAGTAGCACATGTAGCGTACTTCATCACCGGATCTATCAACCCCAGGAAGATCTGCTGTGACTCCCACAGAGTGCTTCTCCTAATGTAAGTCCCTTGTTTTAGCGCCATGTTCTGGGTTCAGTTTCTTGTTTGTCTGAAGCTCTTTTAGTTCATTCCTAGCTATGACCGTAACACGTTGCTATTTTCTACTTCATTGCTAACTTTAAGCGATTGAACATTTTGGTTTGCATTCCCTGCTCTGTAGATGTAGCCATCATAACTTCTATCTTGCTCAGTCGTTGTTACAAAAATTATAGGTATTATAGTAACATCCTGCTATTATTTAGTTCATGGCCAATTTTAAGTAATTGCACATGTTGGTTCGCATTCCCTGCTCTATAGCTTTTGGCATCGTAACTTCTATATTTGGTTTACATTCCCTGCTCTGTAGATCTAGCCATCATAACTTTATCTTGCTCAGTCGTTGTTACAAAAATTATGGCCTGCTACTATGTTGTTTGTGCCAATTTTTTACTCCATGAACATGTTGGCTTGCATTCCCTGTACTACAGGTGATGCCATTGTTTTGTATCTAGTTCATTGTAAGCTAACAAAGTAAGGACTTAGTTTGGCATGCTATCACTCTGCTATCTAGCCTGTAGTACAAATAAACTTGTCATACTACTAGATAATAATTTTGCGTGCCATCTTGTTCTTCAAAAGCTGCATTATTGACTTGTTTCTCTGACTTGGCATGACGCTCACATATGGAAAGCTGAACATATTGGTTTGCATTCCCTCTTATACAAGTTCACAGGTGATCCCACTATATTCTGTATCTGGTCCATCCTAAGCTCCAGCATTAACTATCCTCTATGTGTTGCTCATTACAAGTTTATATCCCGAAACATCTTGATTTGCATCCCCTTCACTATAAGTTCAGGAGTATTATTTAGTTCACGGCCAAAATGAAGTAATTGCACTTGGCACATGTTGGTTCACATTCCCTCCTCTTTAGCTTTTGCCATCGTAACTTCTATTTTTGGTTTACATTCCCTGCTCTGTAGATGTAGCCATCATAACTTCATCTTGCTCAGTCGTTGTTACAAAATTTATAGCCTGCTACTATGTTGTTCATGCCAATTTTGTACTCCCTGAACATGTTGGTTTGCATGGGACTCGACAGTAGTAAGTCTGCTGTTTCATTCTAACATGCTCTGTTATATTGGCTGTTGGTATGCGGCATGCACTCTTTGTTTGCTTATTGTGCGCATTACAATGATCTTGTTATAACGACGAAATGATGAGTTCCAAATTCTTTGGCAAACAATATTGTAGTGTCTTTGCCTTTCCATTGTTGCTGTCTTAACTTGTAATGTCTTTGTTTCAGATATAGGTGCTGCATGGACAACTTAAAAGATTGCCGGATCGCTTCATTGTATTGCTAGGTTTAATTACCATTCAATTTCTCTGGGTTCTGTAATATTTTTTTCAATGCCTTGCAGCTGATGTAATATTTAGTTAGTTTTTATAGTTCTTTCGCGCATTTTTTCTTTGGTGCTTGTGGTAAGTGAGGCTATCCGACAGAAATCAATGCTGCGTAAATATTCTCAGTATCTAAATCACGAATTCCCATCCCTTAAACGGCCCAATTAATCGAAATCACATATGTGCCTGCCCGCAAAATCCTAAAGCGCATATTATGCCGGCATATAAACAACAACTAAACGGGCTGGCCCACTTACTTCTTGGGCCAGCCCATGTGAGTTACGGTGGACCCCACACTCTAATTGGGCTGGCCCACAAGGTGGACCCCACCCTTACTGGGCCGGCCCACTAATTAGTTGGGCCAGCCCATTTGCTTTTGTGGTGGACCCCACATACTAAACGGGCGGCCCTTCAAGAGGAAAGTGGGACCCACTGTGTTTTTGGCCCGGCCCACTATCTTGTTGGGCCGGCCCACTTGCAATATGGTGGACCCCACATACTAATGGGGGCCTTTAACAGAAAGTGGGGCCACTGTGCTTTTGGCCCGCCCACTATCTTGTTGGGCAGCCCACTTGCTATATGGTGGTCCCACATGGTAAATGGGCGGCCCTTTAATAGGAAGGTGGGACCCACCTTTGTTTTTGGCCCGGCCCACTATCTTGTTGGGCCGGCCCACTTTCTATATGGTGGACCCCACATACAAATGGCCCGGCCCATTAACAGGAATGTGGGACCCACATGTGTTTTTGGCCCGGCCCACTATCTTGGTGGGCCAGCCCACTATATTGTGGACCCCACATACTAAATGGGCGGCCTTTAACAGGAAGGTGGGACCCACTGTGTTTTTGGCCCGGCCCACTATCTTGTTGGGCCGGCCCACTTGCTATATGGTGGACCCCACATACTAAATGGGCCGGCCCTTTAACAGGATAGTGGGACCCATCATGTGTTTTTGCCCGCCCACTAGCTTTGGGCCGGCCCACTTTGCTATATGGACCCCACACACTAAATGGGCGGCCTTTTAACAGGATAGTGGGACCCACCTGTGTTTTTGGCCCGGCCCACTTGCTTCTTGGCCGGCCTTGCTGTAGGGGACCCCACATGTTAAATGGGCCGGCCCATTTAACTTTGACCAGTCAACATTAGAGGTTAGGCCCGCCCACGTAACTAATGGACCAGCCCAGCTATATAGTTGACCGGTCAAACTATGTCATCTGGCCCGGCCCGCTTAAGACGTGGCAGGCCTCGTGTGGGCCTACCATCTACCACGGGGTTTCAGCCGGTTAACGCCGTTAACGTTAACGGCGTCTGCCACGTGTCAGTTTGCATGACGTCAGCAGTCAACGGGCTCCCGGAAACACTTCCGCAACGGTCCGATTTTCCGTGGCGGAAGGGCGCCCAAGCGCGACGGACCGAAAAAATCGTCGTTGGACTTTGCCTGACGCAGTTTCGACAACAGAACCCATATCGTCGGGTTAGGCCCATAGGCGACGAAAAATGCCCCTTAGTTGACGATTTTGGGACGTTGTCTATCAGAACTTTTCTTGTAGTGGCAGCACCTGCCGAGTCTTGGTGTGCTGGTCCTCATCGTTGCTGCCGACGTCGCTGCCAGACACCTGATCCATATCAAACGGAAACTATGAGTGAATGAGTTGCAACGATGACTAACGTGCATGATAACAAAGTTAGGAAAAACAGAGGCAGCCTCAGTTAGAGTGGACACGATTATATATCTACAGGGAAGGTGTTAGCGAACCAAAGCTCATGCACAACAGATTTGTACACAGCAATGGTTCGCTGAACCCTCCCTGTAAAAATTTGTGCCCAACGATTCATCATAGGCAAAGAAACAGATTCCAGATCTGAACTTGAACACATTCCAGATTATTTGCAAAATTAAACGGTTGATATCTTTTGATTCGTGCATAAAATAACTGATTGAGATCCCATGATTACTTGCATAAATTAACTGATTGAGATCCCATTATTACTTGCATAAATTAACCGAACGGCCGAACCCCAAATCTTAAACGAAATCAAGAAGTGATCAAAACAAAATGGAATAAAATCGGCGCAAATATTAACCCAATACTCATCCATCTACAGATCGGCACTAATAGTTACTAGGGAACCAGCAAAAATAGGGTTCAAAAAGGAATGGGGAACAAAAAAGGGAGCAAACCGTAGTTACCTCGTTCCATGGGTCGTCCATGCAGGTGTCGTAGGGGTTCGGAGGCGAGATGTACGGCACCGGCTCATAGGGGTCCCATCCCGGCGGGATACGACCGCCACCGGCGGCGGCGCACGGCCTGTCTACGTGTGCTTCTATTCTTGTAGGTGTTGGGCCTCCAAGAGCAGAGGTTTGTAGAACAGTAGCAAGTTTCCCTTAAGTGAATCACCCAAGGGTTATCGAACTCAGGGAGGCAGAGGTCAAAGATATTCCTCTCAAGCAACCCTGCAATTAAGATACAAGAAGTCTCTTGTGTCCCCAACACACCTAATACACTTGTCAGATGTATAGGTGCACTAGTTCGACGAAGAGATAGTGAAATACAAGTAATATGGATGATTATAAGTAGTAATTGCAATCTGAAATAAAAATGGCAGCAAGCAAACATGTAGCAGAACTTGTTGGAAACGGTGTTTCAATGCTTAGAAACAAGGCCTAGGGATCATACTTTCACTAGTGGACACTCTCAACAATGATCACATAATTGGATAATTAGATAACTTCTCTTCACTTGTGCTACTCTGAATTACTCTCCTATTGGAATCACTAATCATCACGTAGTGGCTACAAAAGCTCCACTCAAAGTTCATCAAGTACTTGACAAACACCACTCATAGGGATATCCTCATCAAATCATAATCCAAGATAATACCGTTGCAATTTAGACCGAGTACTAACATAGCATACACACTGTCAACAATAGCTATGAAAGGGGGAATAGATCACATCAATACTATCATAGTAATAGTTAACTTCATAATCCACAAGAGATTACAATCATAGCCTACGCCAAGTACTACATGATGCACACACTGTCCTCTTTACATCATGGAGGAGGAATAGACTACTTTAATAACATGTCAACACCCGGATTTTTAAGTCCGGATGCCTATTATGTCATACATCGCAATCCCAGGAATATTGTTGTTGCGAGGCATAATAGTTAAGTATCACAGTCATCATTCATTACAAACCATAAAGTCTTACAAATTGGAATCACATGATCCATATTACATAAATAGTTGATCTAATGATCAACGAACTGATCAACGAACAAACATAAGTTCATAGCGGAAGCGTAAGATACAAGGACTCTATAGTCCACAGGCCAACGCTTGACGTTAGCAGACTCCTAGTTGTTGTAGACGTCCTGCTGACCGTCCTCCTCGTACTGCTGCTCCTCTTCATAGTCTGGCCATTTGAATAGCCAGGGACACAGCCGTGAGTACTTTATGTACTCGCAAACTAATACTAGTGTAAGTGCTAGCATTTCTAGTAAAGGGGGTGCTAAGCTCTAGTTTCTTTGCATAAAGCCAATTTTAGTTTGCAAGTATTTGCTAAAGACTTATTCATGTGCTAACTAACTCTCAAGTGGGAACATTAGTGTCATTCCCACAACTCTGTTGTGTTTCAATATACTCAAGTCACCATTCACCATTCATTTCAACAACATGATCAAATTCTAATACTGGAAACTGTATGGCCTTTCCAACCGTCCGTAACCGTGGACACGGCTATTCGAATAGGTTTACACTCTGCAGAGGTTGCACACTTGTGCCACAACATTTGATTTCATCCGTCGGGATTTCCCCGAATCATCGTAACACAGTACGCGGATCATCAACCATAACCTTTCATTTACTAACCCTAGTATGAGCACCTCTCCCCATGAGCTTGGCCTCCCAGTGAAGACCAACTGTCAACCTGGGAACTGCACAGGGCTTGGCCGTACAATTCACTTCAATTCACATCATTTCTCAACAACGGAGGCAGCCTCGGCATAACCCCTATGATGTGTGTTCAGAGGGAACTCATACTAAGATACATAAACTTCTAGTTAAGCCCTTACCCATAATCAGGTATTGTGGGGGTACTCAATAATTGGAAAGGTATCGCATCCAAACCAATATTAGTTTTTGATCAAAAATCACTATCTTCTCTTGGTCATATTCACCTTCAAAATTCATTTCATAATCTTTATCATCATCATTATTTCACCACACATGTTCCCATCTAGAGTAGTCATTTTTAATTCAGCACTAGCATCTAAGGATGAGGGGTGCTAAGTACTTTGCTTTGCTTCTAGGCTAACTTTGATACTCTTGTACTAATCTAACATTAACCCCATTGAATTATGAATCAACAGTACAAAAATAACAGTAAGTAAAACTTGGAATTAAAACTGGGAAATAGGCTCATAAACATAAAGTAAATGGGTGGTGCTTGGCTCATGATGAGCTAGCACTTTGCAAGAGTATTATCTTGCCTTGGTTGGGAAACTGGTCAAAGTGGTCTTCTTCTCCTTGACAGTAGACCTCCTCCTCCTCTGGATACTCCTCGGTACTAGCGTCTAAAATACGAATACGGGGTACACAATCATCATACCAAACAATTTACTAAACTAGGCACACTCATGATTTACACACTTTAAACTAGCATCCTACATTACCATTAAATAGTTGGATGTGCTTTTTCTTATTTAAGAAAAATAATTTCCTCTCATATTAATCTTGAGTGTCACTTTCATTAATTTTATGGAAATAATTTCCTCTCATTATTCTATTAAGATTTAATTTCTCTCATGAATAATATATGACCTAGGTTGACCAAAGTCAACCTCTTCATACTCATCATTTAAGAAAATGATTTAAATGGGGTGTAGCACCCCATACAATTTAATCTTAGCATGGTAAAGATTTAATATCATCAACAAACCATATGAGATTTTTATGACCAGAGTCTCCACCTCATATTGGATTGTTCATGACAAGATTTAAATGGAAGAAAATAATTCCATATGATTTATTAATATTTTGGGACAATAGCTTTGACTAGAAATAGTCATATAGTCCTTTAATTTAACTAGGCCATGATCATACACAGTAGGCATGGCATATTTTTGTAAAAACAATTAGTATAAGTGTAAAGTGATTTATAGGAATTGGAATTAACTTAAAAGCAATTGTGGTTGATTTTTAATAATTTTTCTAAGGCAGAAAAGTCCCTGTCTTGTTTATTTTCTCACTTAAATTCTATAACAGATCAGTGGCATTGTATAGATAAATTCCTAAGGTTTCCAAATATATAAAATTTGTAAAATTTGGCCGAGTAGATTTGTCCCTATTGAATTTCAAAGTTTGCATCAGATTAGGGTATTTTCCTATTTTCCAAATTTGAATTCAAATTGTGGGCTGGGCGGAAAATAGCTGGGCTGCAGAGAAAAAAGGAAATTGGGCCGGCCCAGTACTGCGTCCAGCGCAGCGGGCCAGCTGACAAGGTGGGGGCCACCTGTCCGTGGGCTGTAACGCCCGAGCGGTGCGGGGAGAGGGAGCCGTGCGATTAGAACGCGATCGCACGGTCGAGAAGCGTCGTCGTCGACGCGCGAGGACTCACGGCGGCGGCGGAGGTCGGCGAGCTCGTCGGAGCTCCGGCGGTCGTCGGAGATGTGCGCAGGTACGTTGTCGAGGCGAGGATCTCCCTGTAGCAGCAACTCGTCGTGGGGTGGCCCTGCTCCGAACTCCGGCGGACGGCGAGCTTGCGATTGGAGGCCTCCGGCGACTAATGGTGGAATTGAGGTGGCGAGGAGTGGTGAGGATGAGAGGAAGAGAATGGTGTGCTCAATTTGGTGGGGGGACTCCTTTTATAGGAGCGGGAGGTGCCGAAGGGCGGGGCTCATCATCGCGTCGGTCTCAAGTCGCGAAGAGGCAAGGCGTGACGCGTACGGTGGCTGGTGTCCTGGAGAAACGCGAGCGTCGCGCGGCAGGATCTGGAGCCGCGCGATCGCGGGCCCGTGGCGGGTCGCGTCGGCGATGGCGTTGGCCATGGCGTTCGCGGTCAATCGACGATGTCCGTGAGGTTGCTGGGTCGTGGGCGCGTCCACGGCGCGAGGAGGGAGCAAGGGCACGGAGCGCGCCGGGCGCGTCGTGCCCGTGCGTGTCTGGCGCGCCGTGCGCGCTCTGGCGTGGCAGGCTTGGTCTTGGTCAAGGAGTGCACGGGCGTCAGGGAGGTGAGAGGAAGAGAAGGGACATGGCGGTGCAGGCCAGAAGTGACGGGTGAGAGGATGGCATGAGATGGACATGCCATGCCACGGCATGGCATACTGTCAATGTGGTCAAGCACAGGTGCGGGCAAGTGGGTGAGAGGGTGCGGAGGTGATAGGAAGCTCCAGGGGTGCGTGGAGGCTCAGGCTTGGACTAAGTCTCCACAAATTTTCAGTATGGGCACAATTATCTACCCTGCCTATAAGGTGTTTGATGAAATGCCCGAAAGAAATTAATTTTTGAATTTTGAAATTCTTTTTGGTGGGTTGTAAACATATATTAAATGGAGCATTTTGGTGGTGGTGGTGGTCAAAATAGAATTGAGATGCAAAATCACATTTTGCATATGATCTTGCATATGTGAGTTTGTTCCAACTTTGCTTGCTTCCCATTTGAATTTGGTAAAGAATTTGGGGTGATGGTTTTGGGCAAAGTTGGAGTGCTTGATGTTGTCTTGGATGAGGTGAAAAGGTTTGACCAAGTGTAGAAGTGAAAAGTAAAAATCCAGGGGCTCAAAGTGGGCATCAGGGTAAAAATGGCACATATGACCATAATCACATGTGAGCTCCATTTTGATTCAAATTTGTTTTGAATTGAGTTGGCTTGATTTCAAAGGGGTTAATAAGTGTTTAGTAACCATTTACAAGTGATGGTGCAAACCAAATTGGCCTAGATCAAAGAATTGTAAAAATGGCATAGGCCTTTTGTGAGTGTGAAGTGGGTTTTTAGAATTTCTTTTCTATTTCACTTTTATTTGACTTTGGGTGATCAAGTGATCATTGCTAGGGTTTTTGGAATGAGGGTAACACATAAACAAGCATCATGGCAAAAGCACACTCAAATAAATTAATAAGGTGAGCTAATATGCATAGTCCTATATGATGAGAAAAAGTTTTTGTTAACTCTGATTTTTGGATTCTTGAATTCCTCTCTTGTTCATTTGGATTGAAATTTGGGATGTTACAAACCCTTCCCCCTTACAAAAGATCTCGTCCCGAGATCGAGAGAAAACTAGGTACTAAAGAGATCGGGGTATTCTTTCTTCATGTCTTCTTCGCGTTCCCAAGTGGCTTCGTCTTCAGTGTGATTGCTCCACTGAATCTTCAGGAACTTGATACTCCTGGTGCGGGTGGTTCTGTATGCTTCTTCCAGGATGCGAATAGGTACTTCGCGGTATGTCAAGTCTGTGTTGATATCCACCGAACGATGATCTATATTCTTGAATACTTCAGTCTTCTCCGGTACTTCAAGGCACTTCCGGAGCAGTGAGATGTGAAACACATTGTGCACGGCTGCCATTTCTTCAGGTAGTTCCAGTTGATAGGACACTTCACCTCGGCGACTCAGAACTTTGAAAGGTCCGACATATCGGGGTGCGAGTTTTCCTTTCAGCTGGAATCTCTGCATTCCCTTGAGGGGTGACACCTTGAGGTAGACAAAATCTCCAATCTCAAGGTCATCTCTCGGCGTCTTTTGTCAGCGTAGCTCTTCTGTCGGGATTGTGCAGTCTTGAGGTACTCGCGGATCTTGTGCACCTTCTCCTCGGCTTCTCGAAGAACATCTGGTCCAAAGACTTGGCTTTCTCCGACTTCTGACCAGTTCAGAGGGGTACGGCATTTCCTTCCGTACAGGGCTTCAAAGGGGGCCATCTGTAAGCTGGCTTGATAACTGTTGTTGTACGAGAATTCTGCATAGGGCAAGCAGTCTTCCCACTTGGATCCATATTCCAGTACACAGGCTCTCAACATATCTTCTAGTATCTGATTGACTCTCTCGGTCTGTCCGTCAGTCTGCGGGTGATAAGCTGTGCTGAAGTTCAGACGGGTTCCTAGTCCTTCATGCACTTTCTGCCAGAATCTTGAGGTGAACTGTGATCCTCTATCTGACACAATTGACTTCGGGGTTCCGTGCAGGGCGACTATCCTTGAGATGTATAACTCAGCTAACTTTGGGCCTTGGTAGGTGGTCTTGACAGGGATGAAGTGTGCAACCTTGGTCAACCTATCAATGACAACCCAAATGGAGTCATTTCCTCTGCTAGATTTGGGCAATCCTGTGATAAAGTCCATACCGACAGAATCCCATTTCCACTCAGGAATCTGTAAAGGTTGCAACAGTCCTGCGGGTCGTTGATGTTCTGCCTTGACTCGTTGACAGATATCACACTTGGCGATATAACTTCCTATCTCTCGCTTCATTCCGTGCCACCAGAATTGTTCCTTCAGGTCTTGGTACATCTTGGTTCCTCCGGGATGAATGGAATACAGGGTGTCGTGAGCTTCCTTCAGTATGACTTGCTTCAATTCTGAATCTGACGGTACACACAGGCGACCGTTGTACCAAAGTACTCCTTCTTCATCTATGGTGAATCCTGGTGCCTTTCCTGCAGCTATCTGACTCTTGATTCCGTCAATGCTGGCATTTCCCTTCTGGGCTTCTTTGATCTGTCCAATCAAAGTAGGCTGCAGTTCTATGCTGGCTAGGTATCCTTCACTAACTAGCTCCATTCTGAAATGCTCAAACTCTTGGTATAGGCTAGGCTGTTCCTTTGCTATCATGGAGTTTAACTGACAAGGCAGTCTACTCAGGGCATCTGCTACTACATTGGCCTTGCCGGGGTGATAGTGGATTTCCATATCATAATCCTTGATTAGCTCTAACCATCTGCGTTGCCTCATGTTCAGCTCCTTCTGGGTGAAGATATATTTCAGGCTCTTGTGATCCGAATAGATCTCGCATCGATTACCCATGAGGTAATGACGCCAAACTTTCAGGGCTAACACTACGGCTGCGAGTTCGAGGTCATGGGTTGGGTAGTTCTGTTCATGCTGCTTCAGTTGCCGGGACAGGTATGATATCACTTTGCCTTCTTGCATCAACACACATCCAAGACCAATCTTGGACGCATCACAGTAGACATCAAATGGCTTGGTGATATCCGGCATGATCAGTATTGGGGCTGTGGTCAATCTGCTCTTGAGCTGTTGGAAACTTTCTTCACATTTGGCAGTCCATTCAAACTTCTTGTCCTTCTTCAGCAGTTGCGTCATGGGTCGGGCTATGCTGGAAAATCCTTCAACGAATCGGCGGTAATATCCCGCTAATCCGAGAAATGCGCGGACCTCGGTCTGAGTGGTTGGGGCTTTCCATTCTGTGACAGTCTTGATCTTGGCGGGATCTACAGCAATTCCTCCTGCGGACAAGATATGTCCCAGGAATCCTACCTCCTTCAACCAAAACTCACACTTACTGAACTTGGCATACAACTTGTGTTGCCTAAGGGTTTCTAGGATTATTTCCAAGTGTTGTTCATGTTCCTCTTCGGTTTTGGAGTAGATAAGAATGTCATCGATGAAAACAACGACAAACTTATCCAAAAAGTTCATGAAGACCTTGTTCATGAGGTTCATGAAATAGGCGGGGGCATTGGTTAATCCAAATGACATGACATTGTACTCATACAGTCCATATCTGGTGGTGAAAGCAGTCTTTGGGATATCCGTTGCACGGATCTTCAGTTGATGGTAGCCAGTCCTAAGGTCAATCTTAGAGAATACGGTGGCACCGGCTAGCTGGTCAAACAGATCTTCTATCTTTGGCAAGGGGTATTTGTTTTTGATGGTGACATCGTTAAGTTTACGATAATCCGTACATAACCGATTGGCACCATCTTTCTTATCCACAAATAAAACTGGTGATCTCCAAGGCGACGCACTTGGTCGAATCAGACCTTTGTGTAACATATCATCCAGTTGCTTCTTCAGCTCTATTAATTCTGCCGGGTTCATGCTATAGGCTCTCTGGGCTATAGGTCCTGTTCCAGGAATTAACTCGATGATAAACTCGATATCCCGATCCGGGGGCATACCGGGTAGATCATCCGGAAACACATCAGCGTATCGACAGACGACCCTGATCTGATCCAGAGTTGGTTTGGCTACTCCTTGGTTGCAAGTGAAATTTCTGGGCAGTTTCTCAGACACATGTTCTATTGTTATTCCGGTGCTACTAGTCATGGTGATGGCCTTCTTGGCGCAGTCTATCAATCCATGATGTTTCGCCATCCAATCCATACCTAGTACTACTTCCAATCCTTTTGTTCCCAGAACGATTAAGTTTGCAAAAAACATTATTTCTTGAATTCTGATGGGTACTTCTTTGCAAAATTTTCTAGCTTTAGTTGTTGATCCAGGTATTTGAACTATCATGACATGTTTCAAGCTGATTGGTTGAATCTTACTAGTGCTCACAAAATCTTCGGTAACAAATGAATGTGATGCTCCGGAATCAAACAACACTCTTGCTGGTATTGAGTTAACAGAGAACATACCCAGCACCACATCTGGGGCTTCCTGAGCTTCTTCCGCACTCATGTGAAAGAGGCGGCCGCTACGGTTGTTCGGGTTGTTGGGGGCGAACTTCTTGCCGGTGGAGACACGGCGTTGCTGCTGAGCAGGTGCAGCGGTGTTGCCGGCGAGCTTGGCCAGCCTTTTGGGGCACTCATTGGAGAAGTGTCCCACAACTCCACATTCATAGCAGGTGATTGTGGACTTGTCCTTGGTTCCAACCGGAATGGCATTGCTTCCGGTCCTTGGTGCAGTGTTGGTGTTGTTGTTGTTGTTGTTGGGGGCTCGCGGCGGAGCGCGGTTGAAGTTGCTGTTGTGGTGCACATAGGAGTTGGGGTTGTTGCTGTTGTGGTGGGGGCCTCCTGGCCTTGGGTTTCCTCCGAAAACCGGGGCGCGACACCTGGTTCTGGGGCTTGTTGTTTCTGGGGGCAAAACCACCGCTTGAGCTAGGGCGATATCTTGGGGCATTGCTGGGCCCACTCTGGTTCATCATGCGGCGCTTGCGGTTTTCATTTGCCTGGTGCAACTTGCCTTCCATTTGAATGGAAGAATCCACTAGGGCTTCAAGGTCAGCAAAGGGGATGTTGACCAGTACTGTCTGCATCTCGTCATGCAGGCCGTTCAGGAATCTCTCCTTCCTTTTCTCATTGGTGTCGGTTTCATCGGGGGCGTACCTTGACAGGGTGAGGAACCTGTCGCGGTATTCTACCACCGACATCCGGCCTTGCTTCAGTTCCCGGAATTCATCCCTCATCTTCTTGATCAAACCTGGTGGTACATGGTACTTGCTAAACTTGAGCTTAAAGTCAGCCCAAGTCATCATCTGTCCGGCATTTAATGCACGGGCGCTGGTCCACCAAGCTCTTGCTGGTCCTGCTAGGTAGTGCGTAGCAAACAGCACTTTCTCATTCTCATCCACTCCAGCTACTTCCAAGTTATTTTCCATTGTTTGCAGCCAATCATCTGCATCTAAGGGCTCTTCAGTCTTGCTGAAAACAGGTGGGTTGGTGTTTTGGAAATTCTTGAGTTTGGACCCTGGGTGATCATGGTTCCCATGGCCCTGCTGGTTGTTGGCTAGCTGTTGTAGTGCTGCTATGGTTGCTTGGCGTTCAGCTCTGTCAGCTTCCCTGTCTGTCATCAGGGTCTGCAGCAGTTGCATCATCGCTTCCGAATTCGCGTTGCGATGAGCCATCTGAACAGGTAGATAGATCATGAGATAAGAGGGAAAATTCTATGGCTTATTTTTGGGTAAGTTCAAAAGCTTAAAACTTGAAATCTTTTCATGATGACACAAACATTCATTCATTCATAACAAGCATCACACATTACAAGCTAACACACTAAGGGTTTTAAGAACCCTTCTTCTCCAAGCTACGATACATGGGGCGGGATACAACTCACACCTACGATAGTGCATAAGTGAAAACTACTCTTCCTCATCGTCATCCACATCGAGGGGGGTGTGGTCGTCCTCTCCGTCGTCCAGAAAGTCGTAGTCTTCTCCCTCGGTGTTCTCATCATCCTCGAAGTCGTTGTCGTCACTCAGGAAATCGCTTCCTCCCTGAATGTCTTCTCCATCTTCTTCCATCTCATTCAGCTGGTCTTCCTGGGCCTTGACAGTGGCCTCTAGTGAAGCTATCTTTGCGCGAAGACGCGCAATGGTAGCGTCCTTCTTGGCCTTCTGCCGGCGGAGCGTCTTGCGGTCCTTTGCAAGCAGCTTGATAGCATCTGCGTGCTCAGTCAGTGCAAGGTGGGTCTGGTTGGCGTAGCTGCGCGCGTTGTCCAGATCCTGCTGAGTGTGGTACAGCATGAAATCCAGATGGTCCACATGGTGTTTCAGCTCGGGGTGAGGCTGCATGTCCATGGGTTCTCCAGCAGAGTTACGCCTCGCGAGGTGAGAAAAGCGAGGGTGCTTGAGTGCCTCCCCGCTCATCCCGCACAAGCGTGCGAGTCCCTCCTGAAGGGCGCGGGCAAGTCCGTCCAGCCAGTTGCTCTCCATGAAGGAGAAGAGGATCCTCTCAGAAGTGGGAGGCTCCATCTTGCCCCTCAAGTCCGCAGTGATGATCCACTGCAGTTCGCCTCCTGGCTGGTCAGAGATCTGGGCTCCGTGGAACTCCGGGTGCGGGCGACCAAGGTGGTCGGACAGGGCGTTGAGGTCGTGCTCGAAGATCAAGCTTCCCCCATTCCCGAGCTGGTAAAACTTCGTGTTCACGGGCTCCATCTGAAAGTGAAGTGAAGGATTAAGTTAGAGAAGTGAACAAGTGTGGCAAAATTTTAGGTATATTTCTTAAGGAAGAACATGACTTCTTATTTTTCAAAGAACTTTAAAGAGAAGACAAAGACTTAGTTTTTCAGAAATACTTCATTCCTTTTTGAAACTAAATTTTTCAGGACGTCCATTCTAAACTAGGGTCTCCTAAGGTCAAACAATGGCTCTGATACCAACTTGTCAACACCCGGATTTTTAAGTCCGGATGCCTATTATGTCATACATCGCAATCCCAGGAATATTGTTGTTGCGAGGCATAATAGTTAAGTATCACAGTCATCATTTAATACAAACCATAAAGTCTTACAAATTGGAATCACATGATCCATATTACACAAATAGTTGATCTAATGATCAACGAACTGATCAACGAACAAACATAAGTTCATAGCGGAAGCGTAAGATACAAGGACTCTATAGTCCACAGGCCAACGCTTGACGTTAGCAGACTCCTAGTTGTTGTAGACGTCCTGCTGACCGTCCTCCTCGTACTGCTGCTCCTCTTCATAGTCTGGCCATTTGAATAGCCAGGGACACAGCCGTGAGTACTTTATGTACTCGCAAACTAATACTAGTGTAAGTGCTAGCATTTCTAGTAAAGGGGGTGCTAAGCTCTAGTTTCTTTGCATAAAGCCAATTTTAGTTTGCAAGTATTTGCTAAAGACTTATTCATGTGCTAACTAACTCAAGTGGGAACATTAGTGTCATTCCCACAACTCTGTTGTGTTTTCAATATACTCAAGTCACCATTCACCATTCATTTCATCAATATGTTCAAATTCTAACACTGGAAACTGTATGGCCTTTCCAACCGTCCGTAACCGTGGACACGGCTATTCGAATAGGTTTACACTCTGCAGAGGTTGCACACTTGTGCCACAACATTTGATTTCATCCGTCGGGATTTCCCCGAATCATCGTAACACAGTACGCGGATCATCAACCATAACCTTTCATTTACTAACCCTAGTATGAGCACCTCTCCCCATGAGCTTGGCCTCCCAGTGAAGACCAACTGTCAACCTGGGAACTGCACAGGGCTTGGCCGTACAATTCACTTCAATTCACATCATTTCTCAACAACGGAGGCAGCCTCGGCATAACCCCTATGATGTGTGTTCAGAGGGAACTCATACTAAGATACATAAACTTCTAGTTAAGCCCTTACCCATAATCAGGTATTGTGGGGGTACTCAATAATTGGAAAGGTATCGCATCCAAACCAATATTAGTTTTTGATCAAAAATCACTATCTTCTCTTGGTCATATTCACCTTCAAAATTCATTTCATAATCTTTATCATCATCATTATTTCACCACACATGTTCCCATCTAGAGTAGTCATTTTTAATTCAGCACTAGCATCTAAGGATGAGGGGTGCTAAGTACTTTGCTTTGCTTCTAGGCTAACTTTGATACTCTTGTACTAATCTAACATTAACCCCATTGAATTATGAATCAACAGTACAAAAATAACAGTAAGTAAAACTTGGAATTAAAACTGGGAAATAGGCTCATAAACATAAAGTAAATGGGTGGTGCTTGGCTCATGATGAGCTAGCACTTTGCAAGAGTATTATCTTGCCTTGGTTGGGAAACTGGTCAAAGTGGTCTTCTTCTCCTTGACAGTAGACCTCCTCCTCCTCCGGATACTCCTCGGTACTAGCGTCTAAAATACGAATACGGGGTACACAATCATCATACCAAACAATTTACTAAACTAGGCACACTCATGAGTTACACACTTTAAACTAGCATCATACATTACCATTAAATAGTTGGATGTGCTTTTTCTTATTTAAGAAAAATAATTTCCTCTCATATTAATCTTGAGTGTCACTTTCAGTTAATTTTATGGAAATAATTTCCTCTCATTATTCTATTAAGATTTAATTTCTCTCATGAATAATATATGACCTAGGTTGACCAAAGTCAACCTCTTCATACTCATCATTTAAGAAAATGATTTAAATGGGGTGTAGCACCCCATACAATTTAATCTTAGCATGGTAAAGATTTAATATCATCAACAAACCATATGAGATTTTTATGACCAGAGTCTCCACCTCATATTGGATTGTTCATGACAAGATTTAAATGGAAGAAAATAATTCCATATGATTTATTAATATTTTGGGACAATAGCTTTGACTAGAAATAGTCATATAGTCCTTTAATTTAACTAGGCCATGATCATACACAGTAGGCATGGCATATTTTTGTAAAAACAATTAGTATAAGTGTAAAGTGATTTATAGGAATTGGAATTAACTTAAAAGCAATTGTGGTTGATTTTTAATAATTTTTCTAAGGCAGAAAAGTCCCTGTCTTGTTTATTTTCTCACTTAAATTCTATAACAGCTCTAGGGTTCAAACCAGTGGCATTGTATAGATAAATTCCTAAGGTTTCCAAATATATAAAATTTGTAAAATTTGGCCGAGTAGATTTGTCCCTATTGAATTTCAAAGTTTGCATCAGATTAGGGTATTTTCCTATTTTCCAAATTTGAATTCAAATTGTGGGTCGCGGGAAAATAGCTGGGCTGCGAGAAAAAAAGGAAATTGGGCCGGCCCAGTACTGCGTCCAGCGCAGCGGGCCAGCTGACAAGGTGGGGGCCACCTGCTGGCTTAACGCTACGGTGCGGGGAGAGGGCCGTGCGATTAGAACGCGATCGCACGGTCGAGCGTCGTCGTCGACGACGAGCGAGGAACTCACCGCGGCGGCGGCAGGGGTCGGCGAGCTCGTCGGAGCTCCGCGGTCGTCGGAGATGTGCAGGTACGTTGTCGAGGGCGAGGATCTCCCTGGTAGCACAACTCGTCGTGGGGTGGCCTCTGCTCCGGCGAACTCCGTGTCTGGCGGCGGCGAGCTTGCGATGGAGGCCTCCGGCGACTAATTGGTGGAATTGAGGTGGCGAGTGGTGAGGATGAGGAAAGAGAATGGTGTGCTCAATTTGGTGGGAGGAGCCCTCCTTTTATAGGAGCGGGAGGTGGCCGGCAGTCGGGGATCGTCGTCGTCGTTCCAGGGGTCGAAGAGGCAAGGCGTGGGCGCGGTGGGGGTGTCTGGAGAGGCGACGCGCGCGTCGGCGCGGCGAGGGATCTCAGCGATGGCGCGCTTGATGGGAATGCTCAGCACCGTGGCGGGTCGCCGTGGATGACGTTGGCCATGGCGTTCCCGCGGTCAATCGGCGATGTCCGTGGAGGTTCCTGGTCGTCGCGCGTCCACCGGCGCGAGAGCAGGTGAGGTGCGCGAGAGCGCGGGCGCGTCACGCTCTGGCGCGTCCAGGGCGCTCGCCGTGCGTGCAGGCGCGTGCATGGGCTTTCTGGGCGTGGCTGTGCGCGTGCGGGCTTGGTCTTGGTCAAGGGAGTGCACGGGCGCGTCCCGAGGTGAGAGGAAGAGAAGACATGGCGGTGCGGCGAGTGACCAGGTGAGAGGATGGCATGAGATGGACATGTCATGCCACGACATGGCATACTCTGGTCAATGTGGTCAAGCACAGGTGCGGGCAAGTGGGTGAGAGGTGCGGGGAGGTGATAGGAAGCTCCGGGGGTGCGGTGGAGGCTCGGCTTGGACTAAGTCTCCACAAATTTTCAGTATGGGCACAATTATCTACCCTGCCTATAAGGTGTTTGATGAAATGCCCGAAAGAAATTAATTTTTGAATTTTGAAATTCTTTTTGGTGGGTTGTAAACATATATTAAATGGAGCATTTTGGTGGTGGTGGTGGTCAAAATAGAATTGAGATGCAAAATCACATTTTGCATATGATCTTGCATATGTGAGTTTGTTCCAACTTTGCTTGCTTCCCATTTGAATTTGGTAAAGAATTTGGGGTGATGGTTTTGGGCAAAGTTGGAGTGCTTGATGTTGTCTTGGATGAGGTGAAAAGGTTTGACCAAGTGTAGAAGTGAAAAGTAAAAATCCAGGGGCTCAAAGTGGGCATCAGGGTAAAAATGGCACATATGACCATAATCACATGTGAGCTCCATTTTGATTCAAATTTGTTTTGAATTGAGTTGGCTTGATTTCAAAGGTGTTAATAAGTGTTTAGTAACCATTTACAAGTGATGGTGCAAACCAAATTGGCCTAGATCAAAGAATTGTAAAAATGGCATAGGCCTTTTGTGAGTGTGAAGTGGGTTTTTAGAATTTCTTTTCTATTTCACTTTTATTTGACTTTGGGTGATCAAGTGATCATTGCTAGGGTTTTTGGAATGAGGGTAACACATAAACAAGCATCATGGCAAAAGCACACTCAAATAAATTAATAAGGTGAGCTAATATGCATAGTCCTATATGATGAGAAAAAGTTTTTGTTAACTCTGATTTTTGGATTCTTGAATTTCTCTCTTGTTCATTTGGATTGAAATTTGGGATGTTACATAACATCACTAGAGTAGCACATAGATTAATAGTGATACAAAGCTCATGATCACATAAAGATCACACCATGGGAGAGAGATGAACCACATAGCTACCGGTAGAGCCCTAGCCTCGGGGAGAACTACTCCCTCCTCATCATGGGAGACAGCAACGGCGATGAAGATGGCGGTGGTGTCGATGGAGATGACTCCGGGGGCAATTCCCCGTCCCGGCGGCGTGCCGGAACAGAGACTTCTGTCCCCCGAAACTTGTCTTCGCGATGGCGGCGGCTACGGAACTCTGCGTGGAATATGACTGGATATTTTAGGGTTTTCGCGACAG
This sequence comes from Lolium multiflorum, assembly GCA_030979885.1. Taxonomy (NCBI): domain Eukaryota; kingdom Viridiplantae; phylum Streptophyta; class Magnoliopsida; order Poales; family Poaceae; genus Lolium; species Lolium multiflorum. The sequence continues at coordinate 212,475,928 of CM061749.1, forward strand.
AGAGAATATATAGGCGGAAGGGTGGCCTCGGAGGGTCCCGAGGGGCCCACACCATAGGGGGGCGCCCGCCCCCCCTTGGCCGCGCCGCCAGGTGGGGTGGCCACCTCGTGGCCCCTCTCCGTCTCTCCTTCGGTGTTCTGGAACCCTCCGTGGAAAATAAGGCCTTGGGCTTTTGTTTCGTCCAATTCCGAGAATATTTCCTGTGTAGGATTTCTGAAACCAAAAACAGCAGAAAACAGCACTCAGCATCTTGTTAATAGGTTAGTTCCGGAAAATGCATAAAAACACTATAAAGTATGAACAAAACATATAGGTATTGTCATAAAACAAGCATGGAACATAAGAAATTGTAGATACGTTGGAGACGTATCAAGCATCCCCAAGCTTAGTTCCTACTCGCCCTCGAGTAGGTAAACGATAAAAACAATAATTTCTGAAGTGACATGCTACCAACATAATCTTGATCAACATTATTGTAAAGCATATGAGATGAATGAAGTGATTCAAAGCAATGGTTTGCTAACAAAAAGATAATGACTAAACAATTGAATCATATAGCAAAAACTTTTCATGAATAGTACTTTCAAGACAAGTATCAAAAAGACTTGCATAAGAGCTAACTCATAAAGCAATAGATTCAAAGTAAGAGGTTTCGAAGCAACACAAAGGATGATTAAGTTTCAGCAATTGCTTTCAACTTGTAACATGTATATCTCATGGATAGTTGTCAACATAAAGCAATATAACAAGTGCAATAAGTAAACATGTAAGAATCAATGCACACAGTTGACACAAGTGTTTGCTTCTAAGATAGAAAGAAGTAGGTAAACTGACTCAACATAAAGTAAAAGAAAGGCCCTTCGCAGAGGGAAGCAGGGATTACTCATGTGCTAGAGCTTTTTATTTTAAAAACATGGAAACAATTGTGTCAACGGTAGTAATAATTCATATGAGTTATGCATAAAACTTCCTATAAGTTGCAAGCCTCATGCATCGAATACTAATAGTGCTCGCACCTTGTCCTAATTAGCTCGTATTTCCATGGATTATCATTGCATTACATATGTTTCAACAAAGTGTCACAAAGGGGTACCTCTATGCCACCTGTACAAAGGTCCAAGGAGATAAATCGCATTTGATTTCTCGATTTTGATAGATCTCAACTTGAGGACATCCATACCGGGACAACATAGAAAACAGATAATGGACTCCTCTTTTATGCTTTAAGCATTCAACAACAAATAATATTCTCATAAGAGATTCTGAGGATTAATGTCCAAGCTGAAACTTCCACCATGATACATGGCTTTGGTTGGCGGCCCAATGTTCTTCTCTAACAACATGCATACTCAAACCATTCAACTCATGGAAAATCTCCCTTACTTCAGACAAGACGAACATGCATAGCAACTCACATGATATTCAACAAAGGTGTGACAGGTTGATGGCGTCCCCAGAAACATGGTTACCGCTCAACAAGCAACTTATAAGAACTAAGATACATAAGCGACATATTCATTACCACAATAGTTTTTAGGCTACTTTCCCATGAGCTATGTATTGTAAAACAAGGAACGAATTTCTAAAGGTAGCACGCAAGCAATTTACTTTGGAATGGCAGAAAAATACCACATAATAGGTAGTTATGGTGGACACAAATGGCATAGGTTTTGGCTCAAGGTTTTGGATGCACGAGAAGTATTCCCTCTCAGTACAAGGCTTTGGCTAGCAAGGTTGTTTGAAGCAAACACAAGTATAAACCGGTACAGCAAAACTTACACAAGAACATATTGCAAGCATTATAAGACTCTACACTGTCTTCCTTGTTGTTCAAACACTTTTACCAGAAAATATCTAGACCTTAGAGAGACCAATCATGCAAACCAAATTTCAACAAGCTCTATGGTAGTTCTCCACTACTAGATTTAAACTACATGATGCAAGAGCTTAAACATGATCTACTTGAGAGCTCAAAACAATTGCCAAGTATCAAATTATTCAAGACAATATGAGGCATTTTCTGTTTCCAACCAAATAACAACAAGTACAAGTGCTGCGGCTTTCAGCTTTCGCCATGAATATTAAAGTAAAACGAAGAACACAAGTGTTCAAATGAAAAAGCGGAGCGTGTCTCTCTCCAACACAAGGATTGCTAGGATCCGAATTTATTCAAACATAAACAAAAATAAAAGCAAACAGACGCTCCAAGTAAAGCACATAAGATGTGACGGAATTAAAATATAGTTTCACTAGAGGTGACCTGATAAGTTTGTTGATGAAGAATGGGATGCCTTGGGCATCCCCAAGCTTAGACGCTTGAGTCTTCTTGAAATATGCAGGGATGAACCACGGGGCATCCCCAAGCTTAGACTTTTCACTCTTCTTGATCCTTGAAAACTTCCTCCACACCAAACTCAAAGCAATCTCATTAGAGGGTTAGTGCATAATAAAAATTCACATGTTCAGCAAGGACACAATCATTACCAACACTTCTGGACATTACTCAAGGCTACTGAAATTTAATGGAGCAAAGAAATCCAATCAAACACAGTAAAAGAGGCAATGCGAAATAAAAGGCAGAATCTGTCAAAACAGAACAGTCCGTAAAGACGAATTTTTTGAGGCACTTAACTTGCTCAGATGGAAAAACTCAAAACTAATTAAAGTTGCGTACATATCTGAGGATCATGCATGAATTTTCGCTGATTTTTTTGATTCTTCTACAGAGATAAAAACGCGAATTCGTGACAGCTAAGAAATCTGTTTCTGCGCAGAAATCCAAATCTAGTATCAACCTTCTATTAGAGACTTTACTTGGCACAACAATGCATGAAAATAAAGATACAAAGGTAATGCTACAGTAGTAACAAGCACCTTGACTCAAATATAAAACAAAAATTGCAGAAGTAAAATAATGGGTTGTCTCCCATAAGCGCTTTTCTTTAACGCCTTTCAGCTAGGCATAGTGATTTTTATGATGCTCACATAAAGATGAGAGTTGAAAAGAGAGCATCAAGAAGCATATATAAAACATGTTTAAGTCTAACCCACTTCCTATGAAAAGGAATCTTGTAAGGGAACAAGTACTGAAAGCACAAAGCAACAAGCATAGAAAGGCAACACAAGCGCAACTTCAAGATTCTCAACATAAAGAGGGGAAACTTAATATTATTAAGATGCATATAACCATGTTTCCCTCTCTCATAATAACTTTCAGTAGCATCATTGATGAAATCCACAATATAACCATCACTTAAAACATTCTTATCATGGTTCATATGCATAAAAGTATCATTATTTTTGGCATAAGAAAAACTCTTCTCATTAATAGTAATTGGAGCAGGATCATTATCAAGAATTTGAACATGGTAAACAAGTTGCATACTAAGGGAATGGTTTTTGGCAATCCCATCATAACTATGACAAGTTTCATAAGGATAATTATAACCTGTGTCATAGCCATCTCTATAACGATTATCTAAACCCGAAGATATAATATCATCATTTTCACTAAAAGTAAAGGTCTCAAATATAGGATCTTCAAGCACAACATCCCCAAGCTTAGAGCTTTCAATATCATCGTTTGAGGGAACATGGATAGTGCTAACATCATTACTTTCATAATCGGTACCAAAGAGATTTTCAGTATCAAAGGTAGTGTGCTCTTCCAAATCATGATCACTAATATAGGTAAAGGGCATAGGAAGATCATTGTACTCAGATTCATTATCATAATAATCATTAGGAGCAACATACTTACGGTTACCTATCGTTATCTCATACACGCGGGGATATGCCGTTACCTCTTTCTTTTTATTCCCCCTCTTCTTCTTCTTCTTCTTCTTCTTCTCCTCGTTCCCTCCTTTAGGAGGAAGAGGCTTGAAAGAAAGCTTCTCCACATAACCTGGTTTATTATTAGAAACAATAGAAGAAACTTGGGAGGATTCCTCCTTTTCATTAATAAGTTCAAAACACACAGCGGTCCTATCATATTTTGGCAAAGTGTCATCTTCTATAATATTTTGTATGTAAGTATTTGTGTGGCAATTATCAATGCAATAAGAAAGACACCCATGCAGGACACTATTAATATCAAGAGCACTCATATCCACCAAAGAAGTTTTTCTCAATAACTCTTCACACTCCAAAAATAAAGTAAGTTCATCATGCTGATTATCAGTGATCATGTTATCACAATATAGATTTGCAGCACTCATGAGGTTCGAATTATCATTGGAGGAGCATTGAAAATTAAAATGACCCACTCTATGGCAAAGTTCACAAATAAAAGGATAGAGGGCACAAACTTTTTCACCAAGATCATCTAGAGCCCTAGACCACTTTCTAGTTTTTTCATTCCTATGATGGATACAATATTCTTCTTCAATTTTATTCTTTTCACAAGGTCTATGAACTCCACAAAAATTAACATGCTTATAGGAAATAGCATTTTCAGAAGTTTGAGCACGTTTATTGCAATCATTAACAACAATTTTATTTTCCATGCAAGTGTCTTTAAAAGGTTCATGATACATGTACCAATTTTCTTTAGGAACATTAATATGAGAAGCAAAGGCTTTATAAAAATTTGCAACAACTTGAGAGTCAAGACCATAAGTAGCACTCATATTTCGAAATTTATCAGTATCCATAAAAGTTTCAATGCATTCATAATCATAATTTATACCTGACTCTCTACCTTTGTCATTCTCCCATCCTTCAGTATTCTCCTGAATCCGATCAAGAAGGTCCCATTTAAACTCTTCTTTGTTGCGTGTGAATGATCCAGAACAAGCAGTATCCAGCAAGGTTTTATCTTGAAAAGAAAGTCTTGCATAGAAATTATCAATGATGATATTACCAGGAAGCTCATGATTGGGGCATTTGAGCATTAAAGACTTCAATCTCTCCCATGCTTGGGCAATACTCTCTCCATCATGAGGCCAGAAATTATATATGCGGTTTCGGTCTTTGTGAATTTCACTTGGAGGATAGAATTTAGAATAAAATAGAGGCACAATATCCTTCCAATCAAGAGAATGCCCATCCTTCAGCAGTTTATACCAATGCGCCGCTTTACCAGACAACGACATAGAGAATAATTTCTTCCTAACTTCATCCATAGAAATACCTGCACACTTGAATACGAATGAAGCCCGGTGATCAGGGGGATACGTGAGCACGCTCTACCTGCTCAACACGTGTCTAACGCCCATCCATTAATCCGTTAACGTGGGGAAGGCGCATGTGGTGTGTCTGTAAAATAGACCACCCCTCTGTCCTCTTCTACCTCCACCGCTCACTCTCTCTCCAAAATAACCACGAAAAGCACACGCATGGGGAGAAGTCCGCGGAGGCCGCCGCCGCTCCACTTCATCAACCACACCAAGGGATCCGTCGAGGCCACCGAGCTCTGGCAGTCTGGTGCCGCGTCGAGGATCACCAAGGAGGAGCTCTACGACTTCTAGCTCCAGATCTCCGACCAGAGCGATCGATGCTCTACTCCAAAAACGAAAGCGAGGACCAGGCTCAAAATGAATTTTGCTCCAGATCTCCGACCAGAGCCATCGATTTTTTTAGTTAGTCAATTCCCGTGGGTGACTATTCATCGAAAAAAATACGGACTAGTAGTATTTGGGGATTGCGATTGGATGAACTGGGGAAAAGACCGGGCTCTCCGGAACTTCGCGAGGTCTGGCTCGTGCTTCACTTGGCTTCTTCACTTCCCCATCCCAAATTAACCATCGCAAACCGAATCAAACATCGCCGGAGCGGCTGTTCTTCGCTTCTTCCTCTTCCGGTCCGTCCATTCCGGAGCCAATCGCCACATCAATCGAGCCCCAGTTCGTCCATTTCCTTCCTCCAAGGTTTGTTAGATCTTCTTCCAGAGCGTGACGAGCGGGCTTTGTTTTTCCTTCCAATGGGAAGCACCTAGTATAACCTTTGCCTCCCATCCAGCCCATTGATTGACCTCCGCGCGGCAGCCATGTTCGGCCAACAACAGCCGTCGTCGGTGCCGCCGGACGCCGGTGCAGCCGCAGCTGTTCCGGTTCTGGCTTTCTTTACAGAAGCAATGTGGGGTCGTGGCGCCAGCAACCGCGGCCAATGCCAGACTCTGACTCGACCTCAGCCACCAGGCCCACCCCCACCCCCACCAGCTCAGGCAGAGACTGCGCCGTGAGCTCCGATAACTCGTGACGCGGAGGAAGACATTCCCATCCAGGCTGACTCGTCAGACGAATCGGACACGATTGCTCTCCTACCGCGAGCAGCGCACGGCCGGCCGTCCGCCCCTGCCCCAGAATCCGGGCGCGCCCGCCGCGACCTCCCGCAGAGCATGTCCGCCCCTGCCCCAGAATCCGGGCGCGCTCGCCGAGCACCTTCCGTGCGGCGCGGGCGGCAACGGCCTCGGGGGAATCGTGAACGGCAAGCACGATGAGCCCGGCCGGTCGACGGGGGGCGCGGAGCGCCGCCGCCGTTCGCGATGCAGGTGCGGGTACTAGGGAGGTCGACCTCCGCCCCTCCTCCATGGCCGCTCTCCCGGGCAAGCTGCTCTATGACGACTTCGATTTGGGAGGATGAGATGAGGAGGCTGAGGCGCGCGGCGGCCTCCGCGCGGCCGCGGCGAAGGGCGGCGGTGTGGAAGGAAGGGGCGCTCCTTGGGGCCCTCTGGGTGGTGGTGCGGGCACAGGGATGGCCGGAGCAGGGGTGATACGTCCAAAACGTATCTACTTTCCCGAACACTTTTGCTATTGTTTTGCCTCTAATTTGTGTGTTTTGGATACAACTAACACGGACTAACGCTGTTTTCAGCAGAATTGCTCTGGTGTCTCGTTTTTGTGCAGAAATCCAACTTTCGGAAAAACCTCGGAATTTATACAGAAGGCCCTATTTTCCCAGAATATTGGCGGAGCCAGAAGGGCAAGCCAGGTGGGGGCACGAGGGCCCCACACACTAGGCCGGCGCGGCCCAGGAGGGGCCCGCGCGGCCCTAGTGTGTGGCGGCCTCGGCTGGCCCCCGACGCCCTCCTTCGGACTACTTATCGCCCTCGACCTAAAAACGCACGAAGAAGTCGAAGTCGCCAGAAACCCTCCAGAGAGCCGCCACATCGCGAAACTCCGTCTCGGGAGCCAGAAGTCTCCGTTCTGGCACTCCGCCGGGACGGGGAATAGGAGGAGATCTTCACCGCCATCACCACCGACGTCTCTCCATCGACCAGCCATGTTTCCCCCATCCATGTGTGAGTAATTTCCCCGCTGTAGGCTGAAGGGGATGGTAGGGATTGGATGAGATTGGTCATGTAATAGTCATAAGATTGTTAGGGCATAGTGCCTAGTATCCGTAGATGTCACTTTTATGATATTGTTGCAACTTGTTATGCTTAATGCTTGTCACTAGGGCCCGAGTGCCATGATCTCAGATCTGAACATGTTATTGATTCATGAAGATATTCGTTGTTTATGATCTTACCTGCAAGTTGTATACACACGTCGCTGTCCGGAACCAATGGCCCCGAAGTGACAGAAATCGGGATAACCGGAGGGAATGGTAGTGATGTGAGGATCACATGTGTTCACGGAGTGTTAATGCTTTGCTCCGGTACTCTATTAAAAGGAGTACCTTAATATCCAGTAGTTTCCCTAGAGGCCCGGCTGCCACCGGCTGGTAGGACAAAAGATGTTGTGCAAGTTTCTCATTGCGAGCACGTACGACTAAATATGGAACACATGCCTATTGATTGATTAGTACTTGGATACCATTTTATTATTATCTGCAAATGCCCCTGCTTTGATTGTTATATGAGTTTCTCTCATCCATGCAACGCCCGTTCATCCGTCCATGTGCCTACAGTATTTTAATCCTGCTGTTTACTATAATCACTACTGCTGTCTTTATTTCACCGCTGCTGTTATTTCACTATTCCTACTGCTATAAAACTGTTGCTACTGATAAACTCTTGCGAGCAAGTCTGTTTCCAGGTGCAGCTGAATTGACAACTCCGTTGGCTTAAAGTATTCTTTGTCTCCCCTTGTGTCGAATCAATAAATTGGGTAATACTTCCCTCGAAGACTGTTGCGATCCCCTATACTTGTGGGTCATCAAGACTATTTTCTGGCGCCGTTGCCGGGGAGCATAGCTTTATTTGGAAGTTCACTTGGATTGATATTGTTCGCTGCAAAGTCTCCATCATGGGTAAACCTCGCGATACTAAGATCGCCATATTACCATCCACTACAAGAAAAGGTACAACTCTTAGTACCTCTGCTGCTCTTGATTCACCATCTGTGATAAGTAAACTTGTTTCACCACCACAAGCTTCAAATGCTGGTACTTCTGCTGAATCTGAAAATTCCTCTTATAATTGTGATGATGCTTCTGCTGTGCTTGATAATGATGGTTCGTTAGGATCTTTTCTAGATGCTACAATTGCTAGGTCTAGGCAAATTGAAAATACTGAAACTCCTAATGAAAATGCTGCTACACCTGTTAATTCACCTGAGTCTGTTGAATATTCTAGTGATGATCTTGATGAAGATTATGTGGAACTTGATGATGATTTTATTGAAAAATGCAATGCTACTACTGATGCAAGAAAAATTAAAAAGTTGCTTGCAGAACATGCTGTTAGATATAAACTGTCTCCTGATCCTAAATTTGCCACATCTCCTATAAACATTAAGGATAAAGATTATGATTTTTCTCTTGATCTATCTCATATAGCTATTGTTGAGAAAACACCCTTTTGTGGTACTGAAAAAGAAAGTGTTGTTGAACACATGATTGAGTTATCTACTCTGAGTAGCTTGTTTTCTGATGATGTCAAGATGCGTACTTATTTTGTCGCTAAAATTTTCCTTTCTCATTAAAGGATGATGCTAAAACTTGGTATAATAATTTGCCTCCTGGTTCTATTAGAAGTCCAATTGACTTGCGTGATGTTTTCTTTCGAAAATACTTTCCTGCTAGCGCTCAACATATTGCTTTGCAGAGAATTTATAATTTTGACCAGGAAGATGGAGAGAAATTGCCTGAGGCTTGGGCGAGATTTTGCTCTCTTATTAGAGCTCGGCCTGATCATGATTTGGAAAAGCATGATTTACTTGATATATTTTATAGTGGACTAACCATTGAGTCTAGGGCATACCTGGATAGTTGTGCTGGTTGTGTTTTCAGGAAAAGAACTCCAGACGACGCTGAAGAATTATTGGCTAAAATAGGCCGGAATCATGATGATTGGTCTACACCTGAACCAACCCCGACACCGATATTGAAGAAGAGGGGTATGATTAAATTAAATGATGAAGATATGAGGGAAGCCAAGAAGTCTCTTAAAGAGAAGGGTATTAAACCTGAAGATGTGAAGAATTTACCTCCTATAGAAGATTTATGTAAGATAACTCCCCCTTCATCCATGATTGAGGTACACTCTCTTCAACGCTTTACTAGGGAAGATATTCCGTATTCAAAACCTCCTGCTCAATGCTTAGATGAGTTTGATAATTATATTGTTAAGCAAGAAAACTTTAATATGAGAGTAGAGAATCATTTAATGGAAAATTCTCGAGCTATTAGTGAATTGCATGATATTGTGGAGAGAACCTCTGATACGTCCAAAACGTATCTACTTTCCCGAACACTTTTGCTATTGTTTTGCCTCTAATTTGTGTATTTTGGATACAACTAACACGGACTAACGCTGTTTTCAGCAGAATTGCTGTCTCGTTTTTGTGCAGAAATCCAACTTTCGGGAAAATCCTCGGAATTTCTTCAGATGGCCCTATTTTACCAAAATATTGACGGAGCCAGAAGGGCGAAGGAGGTGGAGGCCCGAGGGCCCCACACCATAAGGCGGCGCGGCCCAGGGGGGGCCCGCGCGGCCCTATGGTGTGGCCCCCTCGGCCGGCCTCCGACGCCCCCCTTTGGACTACTTATCGGGTTCGACCTAAAAACGCACGGAGAGAAGTCGACATCGCCAGAAACCCTCCAGAGAGCCGCCACATCGCGAAACTCCGTCGCGGGAGCCAGAAGTCTCCGTTCTGGCACTCCGCCGGGACGGGGAATTGGAGGAGATCTTCACCGCCATCACCGCCAACGCCTCTCCATCGACCAGCAATGTTTCCCCCATCCATGTGTGAGTAATTCCCCCGCTGTAGGCTGAAGGGGATGGTAGGGATTGGATGAGATTGGTCATGTAATAGTCATAAGATTGTTAGGGCATAGTGCCTAGTATCCGTAGATGTCACTTTTATGATATTGTTGCAACTTGTTATGCTTAATGCTTGTCACTAGGGCCCGAGTGCCATGATCTCAGATCTGAACATGTTATTTATTCATGAAGATATTCGTTGTTTATGATCTTACCTGCAAGTTGTATACACATGTCGCTGTCCGGAACCAATGGCCCCGAAGTGACAGAAATCGGGACAACCGGAGGGGATGGTAGTGATGTGAGGATCACATGTGTTCACGGAGTGTTAATGCTTTGCTCCGGTACTTTATTAAAAGGAGTACCTTAATATCCAGTAGTTTCCCTAGAGGCCCGGCTGGTAGGACAGAAGATGTTGTGCAAGTTTCTCATTGCGAGCACGTACGACTAAATATGGAACACATGCCTATTGATTGATTAGTACTTGGATACCGTTTTATTATTATCTGCAAATGCCCATGCTTTGATTGTTACATGAGTTTCTCTCATCCATGCAACGCCCGTTAAATCCGTCCCTGTGCCTACAGTATTTTAATCCTGCTGTTTACTATAATCACTACTGCTGTCTTTATTTCACCGCTGCTGTTATTTCACTATTTCCACTGCCATAAAACTGTTACTACTGATAAACTCTTGCGAGCAAGTCTGTTTCCAGGTGCAGCTGAATTGACAACTCCGCTGTTAAGGCTTACAAGTATTCTTTGTCTCCCCTTGTGTCGAATCAATAAATTGGGTAATACTTCCCTCGAAGACTGATCCCCTATACTTGTGGGTCATCAAGACTATTTTCTGGCGCCGTTGCCGGGGAGCATAGCTTTATTTGGAAGTTCACTTGGATTGATATTGTTCGCTGCAAATTCTCCATTATGGGTAAACCTCGCGATACTAAGATCGCCATATTACCATCCACTACAAGAAAAGGTACAACTCTGAGTACCTCTGCTGCTCTTGATTCACCATCTGTGATTGATAAACTTGTTTCACCACCACATGCTTCGTGCTGGTACTTCTGCTGAATCTGAAAATTCTCATAATATTGATAATGTTTCTGTTGTGCTTGATGATAGTGGTTCATTGGGATCTTTTCTAGATGCTACAATTGCTAAGTCTAGACAAATTGAAAATACTGAAACTCCTAATGAAAATGTTGCTACACCTGTTAATTCACCTGAGTCTGTTGAATATTCTAGTGATGATCTTGATGAAGATTATGTAGAGCTTGATAATGATTTTATTGAAAAATGCAAGGCTACTACTGATGCAAGAAAAATTAAAAAGTTGCTTGCAGAACATGCTGTTAGATATAAACCATCTCCTGATCCTAAATTTGCCACATCTCCTATAAACATTAGGGATAAAGATTATGATTTTTCTCTTGACCTATCTCATATAGCTATTGTTGAGAAAACACCCTTTTGTGGTACTGAAAAAGAAAGTGCTTGTTGAACACTTGACTGAGTTATCTACTCTTAGTGGCGTGTTTTCTGATGATGTCAAGATGCGTACTTATTTTGTCGCTAAAATTTTTCCGTTCTCATTAAAGGATGATGCTAAAACTTGGTATAATAATTTGCCTCCTGGTTCTATTAAAAGTCCAACCGATTTGCGTGATGTTTTCTTTCGAAAATACTTTCCTGCTAGTGCTCAACATGCTGCTTTGCAGAGAATTTATAATTTTGACCAGGAAGATGGAGAGAAATTGCCTGAGGCTTGGGCGAGATTTTGCTCTCTTATTAGAGCTCAGCCTGACCATGATTTAGAAAAGCATGATTTACTTGATATATTTTATAGTGGACTAACTATTGAGTCTAGGGCATACCTGGATAGTTGTGCTGGTTGTGTTTTCAGGAAAAGAACTCCAGAAGACGCTGAAGAATTATTGGCTAAAATAGGCCGGAATCATGATGATTGGTCTACACCTGAACCAACCCCGACACCGATAGTGAAGAAGAGGGGTATGATTAAATTGAATGATGAAGATATGAGGGAAGCCAAGAAGTCTCTTAAAGAGAAGGGTATTAAACCTGAAGATGTGAAGAATTTACCTCCTATAGAAGATATATGTGAGACAATTCCCCCTTCATCCATGATTGAGGTACACTCGCTTCAACACTTTACTAGGGAAGATATTCCGTATTCAAAATCTCCTGCTCAATGCTTAGATGAATTTGATAATTATATTGTTAAGCAAGAAAACTTTAATATGCGAGTAGAGAATCATTTAATGGAAAATTCCCGAGCTATTAGTGAATTGCATGGTATTGTGGAGAGAACCTCCAATGATGTTAAGATACTTGTTAAACATTTTCAAATGGTTCAAACTCAAATTGATCAACTTACTAAAGTGCAAAATGACTTGTTGGGAAATAATTCTAAAGAAAAACATGCTTGTGAGGTAACAACTAGAGGTGGTGCTTCTACCCAGGATCCTCTATATCCTGAAGGGCATCCCAAAAGAGTTGAACAAGATTCTCAACTAATTAAAACTAGTGCTCCATCTAAGAAAAAGAAAAAGAAACATAAGAATATTGTAGAATCCTCTGAACCTGTTAATGATCCTAATAGTATTTCTATTTCTGATGCTGAAACTGAAAGTGGTAATGAACATGATAAAGATAATGATAAGGATGATACTCCTGATAAAGAAGAAATTGAAAAAGAACCTGAAAAGCATGCTAAAAATAAAAAGTACACTAAAGAAGACTTTATTACTGAGAAGCATGGTAATGAAAGAGAACCTTGGGTTCAAAAGCAAATGCCTTTTCCTGCTAAGAAACTTAAATCAAAGGAGGAGGAACATTATAATAAATTTTGTGATTGGATGAAACCTTTATTTCTGCAAATCCCTTTGACTGATGCTATTAAATTGCCTCCTTATTCAAAGTATATGAAAGATATTGTTACTAACAAAAGGAAAGTCCCCAATGAGGAGATTTCTACTATGCTCGCTAATTACTCCTTCAATGGTAAGATTCCAAAGAAGTTGGGCGACCCAGGTATACCGACTATTCCTTGTTCCATCAAGAATAATTATGTTAGAACTGCTCTATGTGATTTGGGAGCAGGTGTTAGTGTAATGCCTTTTTCTCTTTATAAGAGACTTGATTTAGATAAATTGATACCTACTGATATATCTTTGCAAATGGCTGATAAATCTACTGCTATTCCTGTTGGTTTATGTGAAAATGTTCCTGTTCAAGTTACTCAGCATTGCTTGATATTAACTGATTTTGTTGTGTTGGAAATGCCTGAAGATGATAATATGTCCATTATTCTTGGAAGACCCTTTCTTAATACTGCAGGGGCTGTTATTGATTGCAATAAAGGCATGGTTACTTTCAATGTTGATGATAAGGAACACACTGTCTATTTTCCCAAGAGGATTGATAAAGTATGTGGAGTCAATACAATTTTTAATGTGAAAACTATCAAAGTGGGATCCATTGATTGTCCTATATATGAGCCTAAAGAAGAATATCAAACTCTTGTGATTGGATCCATATCAATTCAATATAAGGTAACATGATTGATTTGAGGTTTATTTCTTCTTATGTCATATAAAATTTATTTGGTAGCAAGACTTGATCAACCTTGTTAACAAGTATATTTTATTGCATAAAAGAGCTAAACAACATTTCTTTCTTTCTTTCTCCCTCCACCTATTTTACTTGCTGTAGCACTTTTGTTTTGCAATATGCTTTAGTCATTTAAGATTTTAGAAATCATTTTCCTGCACAGTAATCATTAATTTAATACCCAGAAATGTGCATTTTTCAAAGTTCTCTAAAAATTACAAAAATTACACCGTTGGTCCTATTTTTCGACGAGGCACCTGGGAGCACCAGAGGATGACCTGTGGGGCACCAGGGGGTGCCACACCATAGGCCGGCGCGGCCAGCAAGGGGGCCGCGCCACCATGTGGTGTGGGCCACCCCTTGCCCCACTTCATCATCTCTTCCTCCCAGCACCTTCTCTCTCCCGAAAAAACTCGTACCAAGTTTCTCTCACTCGTGTTTCTGCTCAAGAACTCGCGATTTTTCGATCTCCTTGCTCAGCCCAGATTTCTGTCTGAAATTTGGCACATTTACTCCTTGGTATGTGACTCCTTTGATTGTCCAATTAGAATTTCATTTGGTTGAGTATATCTTGAATATTTTGCTGCTGTAGATAACATGTTTAGTGAGCTTGCATGCTTGTTCTAAGTGGTAGAAACTAGTTTTGATGCATGTTTAGTACTCTAGCAAGTTCCTATAGTAGTTCCCTTCAATTACACACCTTGAAATCAAATTTTATAATGATTGTTGAAAATTTCAGAAAATGGAAGGAGGTGTGCCCCAATTGAACCAAGAAGAATTGGAAGTCCAGCAAGTTACGAGAGTCAATCGTGAGGAGGGAGTATACCCCTCTTACTACCCATGCGTGGACTTTATGAGAAGTGCGGGGATTTTACAAGATGTGCAAACTCTAATCTCTCGTGCAGGGCTGAGTGGTTTTGTTGAAGGAGAGCCAAGACAATATGCAAAATTAACTATGTCTTTTGTGCAGGACTTCAAGTTCAATTGGTCGCGATCTGACCCCATGGTCCAGTATAAAATTTACAATAAAGCTGTCAACTTGTCATTTAGTGTTTTTTGTGCAGCAATTGGAGTACCGCAATGGGGATCCTGCGAGAAGATCAGGGGAACACCGCGGGAGCTCTCAGATCTTTATACAAGGATTTGTAATGGGAGGAGCCTCTCCAATGATGGTGGTAAGATTAGTAGCATTCAACATCCAGCCATCCGCTACTTTGCCTATTTCATTACAAAGTGCGTTCTTGCAAGAAGGACTGGAGGTAAATTATCTGTCCCAGACTTGGCTTTCTTAGCTGCTGCTTTGCAACAGGATAGGACTTATAATTTGGGTGCTTTAATAGCTTGTAGACTTGCTACTAACCGTGAGAAAGGAGGAATTTGTGGAGGTCTTATCGCCTCTCGCTTATTAGCTATGCATGGTGTAGAACCTCACCATTTAGATATTCCGCTTTCTATAGAGAAGCTTGATGTGGT
The DNA here is from genome assembly GCA_030979885.1 of Lolium multiflorum. Taxonomy (NCBI): domain Eukaryota; kingdom Viridiplantae; phylum Streptophyta; class Magnoliopsida; order Poales; family Poaceae; genus Lolium; species Lolium multiflorum. The sequence continues at coordinate 212,491,183 of CM061749.1, forward strand.
TTCCATGATTAGACATGAGTTTATTTCAGATGCATCTAGTTTGAACAACCTGCATTATAGGATAACTTTGTATAAGAAAAGTTGGAGTATAACTAAGAAAATTGAAAAACTAGTACGATTGCCTGCACCTGCTTTGTTTAACCTTGATGCCAGGAACGGGTGGTCGATCACAGAAAATGAGCTAAATGCATACATAGAAAGAGAAAGCCGTCGTGCGAGGGAAAATGTGGAGGAGACCGAGGAGCATCCCGACTCTTCATCCGATGCAGCAAGCTCCTCATATCAACATCATGGTCACGTGGAGCCTCCACGATATTCTTCTGCACAGGGGCCCTATTACCACTCCATGTATGATCCACCGGCGTGGAACTCCGACCCTCGTTGGGAATGAACTCCACTTAGGCCAAAAGCCTAAGCTTGGGGGAGGTATACCGGCATCACTCATTCTTTGCATATTATGGTTGCTGGATACTTGTACATACTTGTTTAGTCTCTTAGAGTGGTTTTCTAATGAGAGGGAGATGATATTTGGGGAAGTGCTGTCCAAAAACAGATTCTGTGCTGTTACCAAAAAAATTCGTACGCACAGCCAGAACGTTATTTTGAGTTGCCAATTTTTGAGCATGTTCCCCAGGTTGTTATCTAACTTTCATTAGTTGAACACTTTTTGGTCTGAGCAATGGAAGATTTTTGTTAATTTCGATTTCTGTACTGCTGTCAGGATTTGGCAGATTTCTGTCATCCTGCTTTTCTGTGTTTCTGTTAGTTTGCATTCTTTAGTTTTCGCTTTGTTTCTCTCCTAAAACACAAAAAGACCAAAAATATTTCTGTTGTTTCTCTTCACCATTTGTTTATTTGGTACCTTGCTCTTAGTTTGCTTTATTTGCTATCGTTAGTTTGCTATAAGAAAACCCAAAAAGATTTTGCTTTGTTTGCTTGTTTTCTTTCGTGCTTGTTTCTAATTCGAAAACACCAAAAATATTTGCTGTTCTTCTTTGGTTTGTAAAGTTCATCATGAGTTCAATGGTCTTCGGTGGCTGGAGCGTGGTTTTCATTTCATATTATCCAAGCTACACAAGTGAAAAGGCAATAATGACGATCTACGACAATCTGATTGTGGTGAGAGGCTGGTATGAACTCTATTTGCTTTCATTTTTGTACATATACTCATCCATATGAGCATGCTTAGTTGGTTCATGTGAGGTATATGTTATTTGAGAAAGTCTAATAGCTCATGATCTCTCATGATTAGTTCCAATTTATTAATATGAGTAGCATGTCATGGATGTTTGCTTGCATTGTTTTATTCATAAGTAAGTATGGCATTGTGGTATCCTCCTCTGAATAATTCATTTATATCGACTTGGCACATGCTCACGCATGCATATGACTGAACAAAAAGTCAATTAAGCCTCGATGATTTATATTGCTTCAGAGTTCTTGTATCACTTTTATGCCTCCGTTAATTTATTTTGCCGCAAGCATGATTATGACAGTTACTGCTCTCTTGATTTGTCGCTCCCTAGTCTTTTGCTAGCCTTCACTTGTACTGAGCGGTCGCCGCTCGTGCTTCCAAACACCTGAAAACCAAGTTGTTCCATAAGTGTCCACCATAAATACCTATGCATGGCATTTCAAACCATTCCAAGTAAATTCTCATGCGCTACCTTTAAAACCTTCAAAATGCTTCTCAATTTGTGTTAATGTTTCATAGCTCATGAGGAAGTATGTGGTGTTTAGCTTTCGACCTTGTCATTTACTTTTGACGGACTCTCATATGGACTAGTGGCACATCCGCTTATCCAATAATTTTGCAAAAAGAGCTGGCAATGGGATTCCCAGTCCCGAATTAATTAACTTAAATAGACACTCCTCCATGGTTTGTGATTGTTGGACGGCACCCGAAGATTCGGTTAGCCATGGCTTGTGTAAGCAAAGGTTGGGGGAGTGTCATCATCATAATAAAACTTAAATAAAAAGGCACTCCTTCATGGTATGTGATTGTTGGCAGGCACCCGAGGATTCGGTTAGCCATGGTTTGTGAAAGAAAGGTTGGAAGGAGTGCCAACCAAAAATAAATAAATGGGAGCCGCTCTTGTGAGTCCGGTTGATGAGGTAGTTAGTGTACCCATTACCATTCGTTGACAACAACAAACACCTCTCAAAATAATTTTACTCCTGCTTTACAAATGAAAAGCTCTAGCGCATGTTAATCCCTGCTTCCCTCTGCGAAGGGTCAATCTTTTACTTTTATGTTGTGTCTCCATTCTTTCTTTGAGCACTGTCTTGAGAGCACAACTGTCATTCTTAGTATAATATGCTTGTCTCAAAATATGATTGATTGTGGTATAACTTTGATGCTTTTATCTTTGACAATCACTACTTCTAGTCTTTCTATGAACTCAAGAGGTGCCTCGGCATTTATGTTTTGCCGATCAAATACAGGCAAGCGAGATACCACTTTATCATATTCTCTTATGAACATTGCAATCCTGCTTATATACATGATTCATGGTGCTTATTATTAATTGTTGGTACTTCTCCATGATTGACATAGCTGTTGGATGATCTTATTTGCATGTATCTCATTATGAACTGCTTAAGTATTAGCCATAGCATGAGAATATATACATCATATGAGCAAATGTGTTCGTGAAAGTTCTTTTATCGCTCAGTTGTTAACTGAATTGCTTGAGGACAAGCAATAAGCTAAGCTTGGGGGGAGTTGATACGTCCAAAACGTATCTACTTTCCCGAACACTTTTGCTATTGTTTTGCCTCTAATTTGTGTATTTTGGATACAACTAACACGGACTAACGCTGTTTTCAGCAGAATTGCTCTGGTGTCTCGTTTTTGTGCAGAAATCCAACTTTCGGGAAAATCCTCGGAATTTCTTCAGATGGCCCTATTTTACCAAAATATTGACGGAGCCAGAAGGGCGAAGGAGGTGGAGGCCCGAGGGCCCCACACCATAAGGCGGCGCGGCCCAGGGGGGGCCCGCGCGGCCCTATGGTGTGGCCCCCTCGGCCGGCCTCCGACGCCCCCCTTTGGACTACTTATCGGGTTCGACCTAAAAACGCACGGAGAGAAGTCGACATCGCCAGAAACCCTCCAGAGAGCCGCCACATCGCGAAACTCCGTCGCGGGAGCCAGAAGTCTCCGTTCTGGCACTCCGCCGGGACGGGGAATTGGAGGAGATCTTCACCGCCATCACCGCCAACGCCTCTCCATCGACCAGCAATGTTTCCCCCATCCATGTGTGAGTAATTCCCCCGCTGTAGGCTGAAGGGGATGGTAGGGATTGGATGAGATTGGTCATGTAATAGTCATAAGATTGTTAGGGCATAGTGCCTAGTATCCGTAGATGTCACTTTTATGATATTGTTGCAACTTGTTATGCTTAATGCTTGTCACTAGGGCCCGAGTGCCATGATCTCAGATCTGAACATGTTATTTATTCATGAAGATATTCGTTGTTTATGATCTTACCTGCAAGTTGTATACACATGTCGCTGTCCGGAACCAATGGCCCCGAAGTGACAGAAATCGGGACAACCGGAGGGGATGGTAGTGATGTGAGGATCACATGTGTTCACGGAGTGTTAATGCTTTGCTCCGGTACTTTATTAAAAGGAGTACCTTAATATCCAGTAGTTTCCCTAGAGGCCCGGCTGCCACCGGCTGGTAGGAAAAGATGTTGTGCAAGTTTCTCATTGCGAGCACGTACGACTAAATATGGAACACATGCCTATTGATTGATTAGTACTTGGATACCGTTTTATTATTATCTGCAAATGCCCATGCTTTGATTGTTACATGAGTTTCTCTCATCCATGCAACGCCCGTTAAATCCGTCCCTGTGCCTACAGTATTTTAATCCTGCTGTTTACTATAATCACTACTGCTGTCTTTATTTCACCGCTGCTGTTATTTCACTATTTCCACTGCCATAAAACTGTTACTACTGATAAACTCTTGCGAGCAAGTCTGTTTCCAGGTGCAGCTGAATTGACAACTCCGCTGTTAAGGCTTACAAGTATTCTTTGTCTCCCCTTGTGTCGAATCAATAAATTGGGTAATACTTCCCTCGAAGACTGTTGCGATCCCCTATACTTGTGGGTCATCAACCTCCAATGATGTTAAGATACTTGTTAAACATTTTCATATGGTTCAAACTCAAATTGATCAACTCACTAAAGTGCAAAATGACTTGTTGGGAAATAATTCTAAAGAAAAACATGCTTATGAAGTAACAACTAGAGGTGGTGTTTCTACCCAGGATCCTCTATATCCTGAAGGGCATCCCAAAAGAGTTGAACAAGATTCTCAACTAACTAAAACTAGTGCTCCATCTAAGAAAAAGAAAAAGAAACATAAGAATGTTGTAGAATCCTCTGAACCTGTTAATGATCCTAATAGTATTTCTATTTCTGATGCTGAAACTGAAAGTGGTAATGAACATGATAAAGATAATGATAAGGATGATACTCCTGATAAAGAAGAGGTTGAAGAAGAACCTGAAAAGCATGCTAAAAATAAAAAGTACACTAAAGAAGATTTTATTGCTGAGAAACATGGTAATGAAAGAGAACCTTGGGTTCAAAAGCAAATGCCTTTTCCTGCTAAGAAACTGAAATCAAAGGAGGAGGAACATTATAATAAATTTTGTGATTGGATGAAACCTTTATTTTTGCAAATCCCTTTGACTGATGCTATTAAATTGCCTCCTTATTCAAAGTATATGAAAGATATTGTCTCTAACAAAAGGAAAATTCCCAATGAGGAGATTTCCACTATGCTCGCTAATTACTCCTTCAGTGGTAAGGTTCCAAAGAAGCTTGGAGACCCAGGTATACCGACTATTCCTTGTTCCATCAAGAATAATTATGTTAGAACTACTCTATGTGATTTGGGAGCAGGAGTTAGTGTAATGCCCTTTTCTCTTTATAAGAGACTTGATTTAGATAAGTTGATACCAACTGATATATCTTTGCAAATGGCTGATAAATCTACTGCTATTCCTGTTGGTGTATGTGAAAATGTTCCTGTTCAAGTTACTCAGCATTGCTTGATATTAACTGATTTTGTTGTGTTGGAAATGCCTGAAGATGATAATATGTCCATTATTCTTGGAAGACCCTTTCTTAATACTGCAGGGGCTGTTATTGATTGCAATAAAGGCAAGGTTACTTTCAATGTTGATGACAAGGAACATACCGTCTATTTTCCCAAGAGGATTGATAAAGTATATGGAGTTAATACAATTTTTAATGTGAAAACTATCAAAGTGGGATCCATTGATTGTCCTATATATGAGCCTAAAGAAGAATATCAAACTCTTGTGATTGGATCCATATCAATTCAATATAAGGTAACATGATTGATTTGAGGTTTATTTCTTCTTATGTCATATAAAATTTATTTGGTAGCAAGACTTGATCAACCTTGTTAACAAGTATATTTTAATGCATAAGAGAGCTAAACAACATTTCTTTCTTTCTTTCTCCCTCCATTTGTTTTACTTGCTGTAGCACTTTTGTTTTGCAATATGCTTTAGTTGTTTAAGATTTTGGAAATCATTTTCCTGCGCAGTAATAATTAATTTAACACCCAGAAATGTGCATTTTTCGAAGTTCTCAAAAATTTACAAAAATTATACTGGTAGTCTTATTTTTCGAAGAGGCACCTGGGAGCACCTGGGGCTGACCAGTGGGGCACCCCAGGGTGGCACCCCACAGGCCGGCGCGGCCAGCAAGGGGGGCGCGCCACCCTGGTGTGTGGGTCCCCCTTTGCCCCACTTCAGCATCTCTTCCTCCCATTCTCTTCTCTCTCCCGAAAAAACTCGTACTCACTTTCTCTCACTCGCGTTTCTGCTCAAGAACTCGCGATTTTTCGATCTCTTTGCTCAGCCCAGATTTCTGTCTGAAATTTGGCACATTTGCTCCCTGGTATGTGACTCCTTTGATTGTCCAATTAGAATTTTGTTTGGTTGAGTATATCTTGAATATTTTGCTGCTGTAGATAACATGTTTAGTGAGCTTGCATGCTTGTTCTAAGTGGTAGAAACTAGTTTTGATGCATGTTTAGTACTCTAGCAAGTTCCTATAGTAGTTCCCCTCAATTATATACCTTGAAATCAAATTTTATAATGATTGTTGAAAAATTTCAGAAGAGGAAGATGAAGAAATTCAACTTTGGAGAATTATTCAAGAGAGGAACAACCAGCACCGGGAGGCCTTCTAGGACCGCCACCCGACTTAGGCGATCCTACAATGAGGATATCATCGCGCCTAGCTTCGCGCCCGAAGAGGACAATGGGGCTCCTAATGCTTCATCCTTCCCATGTTATGATTTTCTGACAAATGCAGGGATATTGGATGATTTCTTCACCCTTGTCAACAGGGCGGGCTTAGCCACCTACGTGGGAGATGAAAGGGAGCAATACTACATGCTCACCAAAATTTTCGTTGAGAGCTTCAAGTTCCACAACACGCAATATGAGCCGACAGTTGCATTCAAGATCTATGGTAATCCTGTTACTATGGAATTGGAAGAATTTTGTCGTGCATTGGATATTGCCCCTGTAGGTACAGCAAGGAGGATTGATGACAACCCCCGGGACCTGTTGGAGCTCTATCGAGGGATCACCGATGATGATTGTCGCACCATTCAGCGCGGCAAGATAAGAAACATTCAACTCCCCGCCATTAAGTATTTTGCTTATTACCTTGCTACTAGCATTCTTGGTAGGGAGAACACTAGTAATATTTCTAGTTACCATCTTGCTTTCTTAATTGCTGCACTCACTGGAGAGACACCTTATCATCTTGGTTCTCTTATTGCTCGCCGCCTGTCTAGCAGGGGGCCTATTTTTGGAGGAACTATTGCACTGCGCATTTTAACACATTTAAGACTCCCTCTTGATCCTAATGATGTGCCATTAACCCCTAGGAGACTTGATATTGCTGCTATGAAGAGTCATCATTTTGTTACCACTGATTCCACTGTAGATAATATGGTCTATAGAATGTTGTTTGCTGACGGGGATGAGAAGGAAATCCCTCTTCCCCAGCCAGGTTTGTTCAATATTGACAGGCAATCATGGTCGCGCACTAAGGAGGAGGTGGAGGAACATATGAAGATACAAGACTTCCACCAGCAGCATGACTCCGAGGACGCCGAGCCCTCCTACGACTACACCGTCACGTATCCGGGTGCTTCTTCTAGCACATACCCGGAATATGATCCATCTTCGTCGTACTACGGAGATACTACCTCATGGCCTCGATGGGATTGAACTCCACTTAGGCCAAAAGCCTAAGCTTGGGGGGAGGTATACCGGCATCACTCATTCTTTGCATATTATGGTTGCTGGATACTTGTACATACTTGTTTAGTTTCTTAGAGTGGTTTTCTAATGAGAGGGAGATGATATTTGGGGAAGTGCTGTCCAAAAACAGATTCTGGGCTGTTACCAAAAAAATTCGTACGCACAGCCAGAACGTTATTTTGAGTTGCCAATTTTTGAGCATGTGCCCCAGGTTGTTATCTAACTTTCATTAGTTGAACACTTTTTGAGCTGAGCAATGGAAGATTTTTGTTAATTTCGATTTCTGTACTGCTGTCAGGATTTGGCAGATTTCTGTCATCCTGCTTTTCTGTGTTTCTGTTAGTTTGCATTCTTTTGTTTTCGCTTTGTTTCTTTCCTAAAACACAAAAAGACCAAAAATATTTCTGTTGTTTCTCTTCACCATTTGTTTATTTGGTTCTTTGCTCTTAGTTTACTTTATTTGCTATCGTTGGTTTGCTATGAGAAAACCCAAAAAGATTTTGCTTTGTTTTCTTGTTTCTTTTGTTCTTGTTTCCAATTCGAAAACACCAAAAATATTTGTTGTTCTTCTTTGGTTTGTAAAGTTCATCATGAGTTCAATGGTCTTCGGTGGCTGGAGCGTGGTTTTCATTTCATATTATCCAAGCTACACAAGTGAAAGGCAATAATGACGATCTACAACAATTGGATTGTGGTGAGAGGCTGGTATGAACTCTATTTGTTTTCATTTTTGTACATATACTCATCCATGTGAGCATGCTTAGTTGGTTCATGTGAGGTATATGTTATTTGAGAAAGTCTAGTAGTTCATGATCTCTCATGTTTAGCTCCAATTTATTAATATGAGTAGCATGTCATGGATGTTCGCTTGCATTGTTTTATTCATAAGTAAGTATGGCATTGTGGTATCCTCCTCTGAATAATTCATTTATATCGACTTGGCACATGCTCACGCATGCATATGACTGAACAAAAGTCAATTAAGCCTCGATGATTTATATTGCTTCAGAGTTCTTGTATCACTTTTATGCCTCCGTTAATTTATTTTGCCGCAAGCATGATTATGACAGTTATTGCTCTCTTGATTTGTCGCTCCCTAGTCTTTTGCTAGCCTTCACTTGTACTGAGCGGGAACGCCGCTCGTGCTTCCAAACACCTGAAAACCAAGTTGTTCCAAAGTGTCCACCATAAATACCTATGCATGGCATTTCAAACCATTCCAAGTAAATTCTCATGCGCTACCTTTAAAACTTTCAAAATGCTTCTCAATTTGTGTTAATGTTTCATAGCTCATGAGGAAGTATGTGGTGTTTAGCTTTCAACCTTGTCATTTACTTTTGACGGACTCTCATATGGACTAGTGGCACATCCGCTTATCCAATAATTTTGCAAAAAGAGCTGGCAATGGGATTCCCAGTCCCAAATTAATTAACTTAAATAGACACTCCTCCATGGTTTGTGATTGTTGGACGGCACCCGAAGGATTCGGTTAGCCATGGCTTGTGTAAGCAAAGGTTGGGGGGAGTGTCATCATCATAATAAAATTTAAATAAAAAGGCACTCCTTCATGGTATGTGATTGTTGGCAGCAGGGCCGTACCCGAGAAATTGGAGGCCCGGTGCGAAACAAAAAAATTGGGCCCTCAACGCAATTATTGGTAATAAAAAATGGTGTTTTATATTATTTATTATCAGGTTGGCGGTACAATTTTTGGATGAATTACATCTTAATCTCAAAATTCAAAAGTCTTCCATTCTTTAGAGAAAAGTGACATCCTGAAGGGTGTTTCCTAAATTTAGAACACATTACAGAAAATAAAACTAGGGGTCTAGGAGGCAAATATCATGTATCAAAAATAAAACATGGAAACAAAATGGCCAAAAGGATGAAGCAACCTTTGATTGATTTTGGAAGCGTCAAGGTATCAACATGAGGCTGGTTACCGCGGTTGCTCCTCCAGGATCCAGCTTCCTCCTCTTGAAAAATCAGCGACCAAGCACTCGGCCAGGTCTCCAACTCGAATTGATGTGCCCAGATTTTAGGTTCGGAAACAATCAACGAAGGGGTCTCGGATCGAAACAAGCAAAGCAGAGCAGAGAGATTCAGAGATGAGAAATTGAGATGAAAATACCAAATAAATGGATGGTGACTGCAAACGGACATTGCATCTATTCATTGCATCAATGGAGTATTTGGGGAAACCGGGATGAAATTAACTCCGCTGCTCGAGCGATTGGAAGAACTGCTGTCGCATCTGATGGTGCCGTGGTGCGAGTCAAGGAGACAAAACGGGGACGAGAGAAGGCGTGCGTGAGTTGTGCCCTGCCCTATGGTGTTAATTCTGAGGCAATTTCCAAGCGGTGGAGACCTCAATGTATTAATTAGGCCCAGCTAAACACTCGCATTAGAACTAGTACTAGTAGTAGTTGGAAATAAAAATTTGGAGGCCCTCTAGTTTAGGAGGCCCTGTGCGGTCGCACATGGTGCACTTGCATCCGGTACGGGCCTGGTTGGCAGGCACCCGAGGATTCGGTTAGCCATGGTTTGTGTAAGAAAGGTTGGAAGGAGTGCCACATAAACATACAAATAATTCATGGGAGCCGCTCTTGGGAGTCCGGTTGATGAGGTAGTTAGTGTACCCATTACCATTCGTTGACAACAACAAGCACCTCTCAAAATAATTTTACTCCTGTTTTAAAAATGAAAAGCTCTAGCGCATGTTAATCCCTGCTTCCCTCTGCGAAGGGTCAATCTTTTACTTTTATGTTGTGTCTCCATTCTTTCTTTGAGCACTATCTTGAGAGCACAACTGTCATTCTTAGTATAATATGCTTGTCTCAAAATATGATTGATTGTGGTATAACTTTGATGCTTTTATCTTTGACAATCACTACTTCTAGTCTTTCTATGAACTCCAGAGGTGCCTGGGCATTTATGTTTTGCCGATCAAATACGGGCAAGCGAGATACCACTTTATCATACTCTCTTATGAACATTGCAATCCTGCTTATATACATGATTCATGATGCTTATTATTAATTGTTGGTACCTCTCCATGATTGACATAGTTGTTGGATGATCTTATTTGCATGTGTCTCATTATGAACTGCTTGAGTATTAGCCATAGCATGAGAATATATACATCATATGAGCAAATGTGTTCGTGAAAGTTCTTTTATCGCTCAGTTGTTAACTGAATTGCTTGAGGACAAGCAATAAGCTAAGCTTGGGGGGAGTTGATACGTCCAAAACGTATCTACTTTCCCGAACACTTTTGCTATTGTTTTGCCTCTAATTTGTGTGTTTTGGATACAACTAACACGGACTAACGCTGTTTTCAGCAGAATTGCTCTGTGTCTCGTTTTTGTGCAGAAATCCAACTTTCGGAAAAACCTCGGAATTTATACAGAAGGCCCTATTTTCCTAGAATATTGGCGGAGCCAGAAGGGCAAGCCAGGTGGGGGCACGAGGGCCCCACACACTAGGCCGGCGCGGCCCAGGAGGGGCCCGCGCGGCCCTAGTGTGTGGCGGCCTCGGCTGGCCCCCGACGCCCTCCTTCGGACTACTTATCGCCCTCGACCTAAAAACGCACGAAGAAGTCGAAGTCGCCAGAAACCCTCCAGAGAGCCGCCACATCGCGAAACTCCGTCTCGGGAGCCAGAAGTCTCCGTTCTGGCACTCCGCCGGGACGGGGAATTGGAGGAGATCTTCACCGCCATCACCACCGACGTCTCTCCATCGACCAGCCATGTTTCCCCCATCCATGTGTGAGTAATTCCCCCGCTGTAGGCTGAAGGGGATGGTAGGGATTGGATGAGATTGGTCATGTAATAGTCATAAGATTGTTAGGGCATAGTGCCTAGTATCCGTAGATGTCACTTTTATGATATTGTTGCAACTTGTTATGCTTAATGCTTGTCACTAGGGCCCGAGTGCCATGATCTCAGATCTGAACATGTTATTGATTCATGAAGATATTCGTTGTTTATGATCTTACCTGCAAGTTGTATACACACGTCGCTGTCCGGAACCAATGGCCCCGAAGTGACAGAAATCGGGACAACCGGAGGAATGGTAGTGATGTGAGGATCACATGTGTTCACGGAGTGTTAATTCTTTGCTCCGGTACTCTATTAAAAGGAGTACCTTAATATCCAGTAGTTTCCCTAGAGGCCCGGCTGCCACCGGCTGGTAGGACAAAAGATGTTGTGCAAGTTTCTCATTGCGAGCACGTACGACTAAATATGGAACACATGCCTATTGATTGATTAGTACTTGGATACCGTTTTATTATTATCTGCAAATGCCCCTGCTTTGATTGTTATATGAGTTTCTCTCATCCATGCAACGCCCGTTCATCCGTCCCTGTGCCTACAGTATTTTAATCCTGCTTGTTTACTATAATCACTACTGCTGTCTTTATTTCACCGCTGCTTTGTTATTTCACTATTCCTACTGCTATAAAGCTTTGCTCTGATAAACTCTTGCGAGCAAGTCTGTTTCCAGGTGCAGCTGAATTGACAACTCATTGTTAAGGCTTACAAGTATTCTTTGTCTCCCCTTGTGTCGAATCAATAAATTGGGTAATACTTCCCTCGAAGACTGTTGCGATCCCCTATACTTGTGGGTCATCAAGGGGCAGCGCGCGGCCTCACGTCTGGGCAGGAGGAGCATGGGCGGCGCGCGGGTCTCTCGTTGGTGAGGGAGGAGCAGGGTGGGCGCGGCCTTGTGCATCGTTTCCTTTGATCATTGTTTGATTTGCTTATCGTGCAGTGCCGCAAAATCATTGTGCATCGTTTCCTTTGTTTAGCTGGCCATGATTAGACAATAGGTAGAAAAGTAGATTCCATGCTAGAAAAGTAACTTCACACCTTGTGTGGTGAATATTGACACAGTTATCCCTAAGGCTAGTATTTTCAGGTTTGAGAACTACTGGACTGATCAGCCAGGGTTTTTAGATTGTGTTAAAGCTGTTTGGAATACTAAATCTAGCAAGGATTATAGTTCTGCAGTGTTAGCTGATAAATTTAAATCTTTAAGATATGCGTTGAAGAAATGGCATACAAGTTTATCAAAGTTGAAAGCTAATATACAGAATTGCAATAAAGTGATTTTACTTATGGATAATCTAGAAGAGCAGAGACCCTTGTTTCTTACTGAATATAACTTCAGAAAGATAGTGAAGTTGCACTTGGATAATTTATTGATCATTGAGTGCAATTATTGGAGGAAGAGGTGCACAATCAGATGGGTTAAGGTTGGGGAAGATAATACCAAGTTTTTTCATGCAATGGCCACACGAGGCTGAGAAGAAATGCTATATCCATGCTCACCTGCAGATGGTAGGCGGTGTGTCGATCATGCGAGAGATGGCTGGCTTGTTGTAGCTACAAGGAAAGGATGGGTATGTCTGAAGGTATTAATATGCAGTTTGATCTTGCTGCTCTTATTGAAAAAGTTCCTGGTTTGGATGAAATTTCTATGCCATTCTTGATGGAGGAGATGGAACTGGTAATTAAGCAAATGCCTTCAGATAAGGCACCTGGGCCGAATGGTTTCAATGGTCATTTCTTGAAGAAATGCTGGCCCATAGTTAAGCGACGGTTTTTGATACGTGCAGAATTTCATGAGGTTCTTTGAATTTACAAAATATTAATGGGTCTTACATAACTTTGGTTCCAAAGGTGCGGTCACGAAAAAAATGATTTTAGGCCCATTTCTACGACAAATGTTTGTATTAAATTCCTTACAAAGTTAGTGGCCAACGAGGTTCCAACACAGAAAATCTTGAAGTGCATTCATAAAAATCAATATGGCTTCATAAAGTCTAGAACAATTCATGATTGTGTGGCATGGACATTTGAGTATTTATATCAATGTCATATTTCCAAAAAACCCATAGTTATTCTTAAGCTTGATTTTGCTAAAGCTTTTGATACAATTGAGCATGAGGTGATTTTGCAAGTTATGAAGCATAAAGGCTTTGATGAGAAGACTATTGGATGGGTGAAAAATATTCTTGCATCTGGTACTTCTTGTCTTGTTGAATGGAGTACACGCAGCGGTTGTCTGCAAGAGGGTGTCGAGCAGGGGACCCATTGTCACCTATCCTATATGTGCTTGGTTCTGATTTGTTACAACGGTGGTTAATAATATGCTTCAAGAGGAGAATATCTTTGCCTATAGAGGTTAATGATCAGATTTCCCAATTATACGGTATCGATGATACTCTTAATAATACCTGTGACTTGGCTCAAATTTTGGCTTTGAAAGATGTGCTTCACAACTTCACTCTTTCTCTGGTTTGAAGATTAACTATCACAAGTCTAGTATGGTGCCCATTAATGTACTGTTGAGGATATGAAAGTGCTTGCGAAGCTTTTGGCATCAGATAGCATCCTGCCTTTCACCTATTTAGGATTGCCTTTGGGAACAACAAAGCCAAAATTAAATGATCTTGCCCCTATTGTAACTCGTTTGGAAAGAAGGTTGACTTCGGTCTCTAGTTTCTTATCACAAGGAGCTAGGCTTCAATTGGTAGATTCAGCTTTGTCTTCCATGTCCACTTTTTTTGTGTTCCTTGGATTTACCACACATCACTAAGCAATTGGATAGAATCTTAAGGCAATGTTTATGGAGAGATAATATTGACACTCCCAAACAATCTCTGCTTGGGACATCTTGTGTAAGCCAAAGCATAAGGGGGAGTAGGAATCATTAATTTTGAAGCAAAATGAAGCACTTTTGATGAAACATCTAGATAAATTTTTTAATCATGCCGATGTGCCTTGGGTGAATTTGATTTGGCAAGCTTATTATGAGGATTTAGTACCTCAATCTGAGAAGTTGTGTGGCTCATTTTGGTGGAAGGATATTTGCAAGCTTTTGGACAAATTCAGGGCAATATCTTCTGTGTTGCCTGGTAGGGGGGATACATTTCTCTTTTGGAGTGACAGTTGGATGTTTGATGGGTCAGTGCAGCCTATAGCACAGAGGTTTCCAAGATTGCATTCATATGTAAAGGAACCTAATTTAACAAAGCGGTGTATATGCCATGTTTGAGTTTTTCACTTACCATGCTCGAGCTTATGAGGAGTTTCAACAGGTTACACGGTCATGGCTAGTTCTCCTCTATCGTGGCATTGATGTTTGGCGATACGGTTGGGGCAAAACCTTCTTGCATCTAGATATTATCGGCATATGTTTGCGAAATCACGGTCATTCCGGTATTCAAATGGATTTGGAAGTCCTCTGCATTATGAAGCATAAGTTCTTTGCCTGGTTACTTCTCAATGACCGTTTGAACACTAGAGATTTCTTTGCAAAGAAGGCATTGGAAAATGGCGAGGATACACATTGTGTGCTTTGGGAAAATATGAAGATAGAATCCATCTGTTTTTTTGATGCCATTATAGTCGGAGGGTTTGGAACTATTTGCAAATCTATTGGCCACCTGGTCAGGAGGTGCAAACAATTTTCTCTTCGGCTAAGACAGGATTTGGTAGGCCTTTCTTTATGGAGGTAGTTATCTTAGCATGTTGGAGCATATGGAAGCAAAGGAATGGGAAAATATTTCAAGGAGAACGGCCTTCGTTTATGGGTTGGAAGAGAAATTTCCTGCATGATATATCCTTGCTTAAGCATAGGATAAAGAAAAAGCATCTTGACAATTTTGTAGCCGGATAGGCAGCTTACGATAGACATAAGAACTTTTGTTAGTTTGTACAGTAGGTTTTTTCTCCTTCTTCTTTTTTGTTCTTTGTACATATGTGCTGAGTTTGGTAATAAATTGCTGTGGGGCTTTTTGCCTCACAGTCTTCCCTTTCGAAAAAAAAAGTAACTTCACACCGTGAACTCATCCGTGAGCATCTCAGCGATTTGGGCAGATCTAAAAGCAAATCGGACGGTGAAGAGTGGGTGCACACGTATACACCTGATCACCAAATTCACTCCGCATTATTCATGTAAAAACAGTAAATGATCTCCAGGATGGACAGTTCCATCCCCTTCATAGCGGTTATCCACAACAAGTTCAATAATTTTCATAGGTATCTTGAAAGGAATATTTTCAGTAGGTGGATTTAAAATATCACAAGCATCATTAGAGTTATCGCATATGGGAGATAAAGTATTATCAGAGCAAATTTTCTCCCCTAAAGATGGGAAGCTAAAAAGATCATAAAAACTAGCTTCCCCAAGCTTAGACTTTTCCATAGCATTAGCAGTAATTGCGTTCATACTAATAACATTGCTACTAGCATGCAAATAAGGTTCCATAGGTTTTTAAATTTTCGCATCAAACAATTCATGTCTTAACTCAGGAAAAAGATTAAAAATCTCACTAAATTTGTTGTCCATTATGCCTAACTAGTGAAAAATAAAAACAAGAAACAAAAAGATGCAATTGCAGAATCTAAAGGAGATAGCTTCGAGCACTCACACACCAGCAACAGTGCTAGGAAATAGCTTAGTAGTCGGAGGATGTGAATACCTTTTACCTTACAACGGCGCAGAAAATAGCTTGATGTCTACGTGTGCTTCTATTCTTGTAGACAGTGTTGGGCCTCCAAGAGAGGTTTGTAGAACAGCAGCAAGTTTCCCTTAAGTGAATCACCCAAGGTTTATCGAACTCAGGTAGAGGTCAAAGATAGTCCTCTCAAGCAACCCTGCAATTAAGATACAGGAAGTCTCTTGTGTCCCCAACACACCTAATACACTTGTCAGATGTATAGGTGCACTAGTTCGGCGAAGAGATAGTGAAATACAAGTAATATGGATGATTATAAGTAGTAATTGCAATCTAAAATAAAAATGGCAGCAAGCAAACATGTAGCAGAACTTGTTGGAAACGGTGTTTCAATGCTTAGAAACAAGGCCTAGGGATCATACTTTCACTAGTGGACACTCTCAACAATGATCACATAATTGGATAATTAGATAACTTCTCTTCACTTGTGCTACTCTGAATTACTCTCCTATTGGAATCACTAATCATCACGTAGTGGCTACAAAAGCTCCACTCAAAGTTCATCAAGTACTTGACAAACACCACTCATAGGGATATCCTCATCAAATCATAATCCAAGATAATACCGTTGCAATTTAGACCGAGTACTAACATAGCATACACACTGTCAACAATAGCTATGAAAGGGGGAATAGATCACATCAATACTATCATAGTAATAGTTAACTTCATAATCCACAAGAGATTACAATCATAGCCTACGCCAAGTACTACATGATGCACACACTGTCCTCTTTACATCATGGAGGAGGAATAGACTACTTTAATAACATCACTAGAGTAGCACATAGATTAATAGTGATACAAAGCTCATGATCACATAAAGATCACACCATGGGAGAGAGAGATGAACCACATAGCTACCGGTAGAGCCCTTAGCCTCGGGGGAGAACTACTCCCTCCTCATCATGGGAGACAGCAATGGCGATGAAGATGGCGGTGGTGTCGATGGAGATGACTCCGGGGGCAATTCCCCGTCCCGCGGCGTGGAACAGAGACCGAAACTTGTCTTCGCGATGGCGGCGGCTACGGAACTCTTCGTGGAATATGACTGGATATTTTAGGGTTTTCGCGACGGAGAGAATATATAGGCGGAAGGGCGGCCTCGGAGGGGTCCCGAGGGGCCCACACCATAGGGGGCGCCCCCCTTGGCTGCGCCGCCAGGTGGGGTGGCCACCTCGTGGCCCTCTCCGTCTCTCCTTCGGTGTCTGGAACCCTCCGTGGAAAATAAGGCATTGGGCTTTTGTTTCGTCCAATTCGAGAATATTTCTGTGTAGGATTTAGAAACCAAAAACAGCGAAAAGGCGCTTCAGCATCTTGTTAATAGGTTAGTTCCGGAAAATGCATAAAAACATTATAAAGTATGAACAAAACATGTAGGTATTGTCATAAAACAAGCATGGAACATAAGAAATTGTAGATACGTTGGAGACGTATCAGCGCGGCGACGGCTGTTGAGGGGACGGCATCGAAGAGGGAGGCGTCGCGCTTGGAGCCGACGGCGTCGTGGACGATGGGATTCGCATTCTCCTTGTCCATCTCGCCGGGAGAGAGAGGGAGAGGGTTTTTTGCTTTGGAGAAGATGATGGGACGTGAGAGGCGGCGTTGCGTGAGCTAGTGAGAGTGACAGAGAATTATTTTTGAGTGAATTCAATTGCTATGGCCTTGTATTACTGTAAGCTATCCAGAGATGTTGGGTTAAGATTTTTATAAAACATAAAACTTGTCGTAGCTATTTGTTAGTGGTTTATGTGCTATGCAAATCACTAGTTTTGATATTTAAGGAAAACCCAATAAAACTTTTATTTCCAGAGAACTTTACCAACCTCTAAAACATGAGAGAACCACTCTTCCAACATTTTCACTTCAACTAATTGAGTGAAATTAAATCGGGCATATCATGCATATATACATGTCTATGGTTGTTCATCTAGAATACTATGTTTATTTTTGGTTGTTTGTTAAGATTGTGAAGAGGATTGATACGTCTCCGACGTATCGATAATTTCTTATGTTCCATGCTACATTATTGATGATATCTACATGTTTTATACACATTATATGTCGTATTTACGCATTTTCCGGCACTAACCTATTAACAAGATGTCGAAGAGCCAGTTGCTATTTTCTGCTGTTTTGGTTTCAGAAATCCTAGTAAGGAAATATTCTCGGAATTGGACGAAATCAACGCCCAGTCCTATTTTTGCACGAAGCTTCCAGAAGACCGAAGGAAAGGAAGTGGGGCCACGAGGCGCCGCCACACTAGGGCGCGCGGCCAGGCTTGGGCCGCGCGGCCCTAGCGTGTGGGGCCCTCGTGTGGCCCCCGCGTTGCCCTTCCGCCTACTTAAAGTCTTCGTGCGAAACCCTCTGTACCGAGAGCCACGATACGGAAAACCATCCAGAGACGCCGCCGCCGCCAATCCCATCTCGGGGATTCAGGAGATCGCCACCGGCACCCTGCCGGAGAGGGGAATCATCTCCCGGAGGACTCTTCATCGCCATGATCACCTCCGGAGTGATGAGTGAGTAGTTCACCCCTGGACTATTGAAAGGACACGGATGTCGCCTAGAGGGGGGGGTGAATAGGCGATTTAAAACTTTTACGAGATGGGCTTAACAAATGCGGAATAAAACTAGCGTTTACTTTGTCAAGCCCAAAGCCTATATACTATTGTTCACCTATGTGCACCAACAACTTATTCTAAGCAATACAAGCAACTATGTGATAGCAAGATATACAAACTTATGCTAAGCAATACAAGCAACTATGTGATAGCAAGATATATAACTTCAAGCACGATGGCTATCACAAGGTAAAGTGCATAAGTAAAGAGCTCGGGTATAGAGATAACCGAGGCACGCGGGAGACGATGATTTATCCCGGAGTTCACACTCTTGCGAGTGCTAATCTCCGGTGGAGAGGTGCGGTTGCTTAGTGCTCCCGAACCTTGAGGTGTGGTTGCTCGATGCACACCAACGCCACAAAGGCCTCACCCCAAGATGCGGTACTAACACCACAAACCGAACGCCACGAAGGCGCCTCACCTAAATCTCCGGTGACCCTCGCCACAAAGGCCTAGGTCACGGTTCCACTAAGGGATTTCCTTCGAGGCGGAAACCGGGCCTTACACAAAGATTGGGGCACACATCCACAACTTAATTGGAGGCTCCCAACAAACCGCCACAAAGGCCTAGAATCCGTCTAGGGTTCCAAGAACCCAAGAGTAACAACTTTCTTGCTTTCACCTCCACGAATCACCGTGGAGAACTCAAACCGATGCACCAAATGCAATGGCAAGAACACCACAAAGATGCTCAAGTCCTTCTCTCTCAAATTCCAACAAAGCTACAAAAGCTATTGGGGGAATAAGAGAGGAAGAACAAAGGAATTCACAAAGAACACCAAGATCAAGATCTAGAGAGTTCCACTCACAAAGAGATGGATTTGATTGGTAGAAGTGTAGATCTAGATCTCCTCTCTCTTTTCCCTCAAATGGGGGCAAGAATCATGGAGGGATAGAGAGATAGGGCAAGCTTCTCAAGAACAACAATGGAGGAGAGAGAGAGTAGAAGAAGCAACAGCCCAAGGAGGAAGAAGGGGGGTATTTATACCCCCCAAGAAAATCGAGCCGTTGGGCAAAACCAGGGCCGGATAATCCGGCCTAAGTAAGGGCCGGATAATCCGCCCCCCGGATAATCCGGCCAAGGTACAAAACCTGGTCAAAATCCGGCCAAAAGTCCGGTCCAGAGCTGCTTTTCTTCTGGTCCTTAGCCATTTTCGAGGGCCGGATATTTCCGAAATGTCCGGCCCGGATAATCCGGCCCTGGGACAAAACCGGGACAATATCCGGGCAAATGTCCGGCCCCATACTGAGCAGCAATTCCCAGGTCCTTAGCCGATTTCGGGGCCGGATATTTCCGAAATATCCGGCCCGGATAATCCGGCCCGGATATTTCCGAAATATCCGGCCTAAGCAAACTGCAGAAACACCAAAACTAAAACGGGCATAACTTTTGCATCCGGACTCCGATTTCGATGATCTTGGGCTCGTTGAAATCACAACAACGAGCTCTACAACATGCAGGAAACCATCATAGTCCAACAAGGGAGGATAGAAACAAATGATGAAAGGTTTGACCTATCTAAAAAAGACATACCGGTAAAACCTCCAATCTTGAAAATGCAACAAGTTGCCCGTGCAAAAACCATCCTTGATGAACTAGAGCTTGTCATGAGAATAAGCACAAGCTCTAAATCATCACATGGATAAGATCCAAATAATAACCAAGAAAGATGATGCAAGGATGCAAAGGTTTGAGCTCTCTCCGAATGATACGATCGAGTTACTCACTCGAGAGCCCTCTTGATAGTACGGCAACTAAACTATAAACCGGTCTCCAACTACACTATGAGACCGGTGAGAAAGAAACCCTATCAAGAGCAAACCTTATACTTGCGCATTCCACTTGAGCTTGATGACGACGATCTTGACCTCAACAAGATGGAACGCCTTTCTTGCTTGTGCTTGCTTGACGAAGTCTTGTAGATTGCTCCCCCATAAACCACCATGGGAGAGCTTCTTCTTCGGCGCATCTTCACATATCCATGATCACCATATGGATGGTAAGGCTCAAGCAAAGGATCTCTTCGAGATGGCTCATCTTGAACTTGCACATCATTTCTTCATTCTTCATCATGTTGATGTCTTGAAGTAACTTGAGGGCTCACTTCATCTTCATCTTCAAGACATACTTGACACTTGATATCCTTCATCAATTTCTTCTTATTGCAACCTTGAAGCCAACATATGGTTCAAGAATTGCCTATGGACAACTCCTACAAATATAACTCAATGCAAACATTAGTCCATAGGGATTGTCATTAATTACCAAAACCACACATGGGGGCTCCATGCACTTTCAATCTCCCCCATTTTGGTAATTGATGACAATCTCTTTGAGAGGGTTTATATAAGGAATTTAAGTAACAAATAAGTTGAATCTATAGAGCAAACTCCCCCATAATATATGCATGTGTGAATGATCTTGACTTTCATTGCATATATTGGCATTCAAAGCCTAGTGGAGTTTCCTCTAAATATTCAACTATGCAAAGCAACAAGATGCAATGCAATAAAGGCACATGCTTAAGCACAAAGCAAAGACATAACCAAATTCCCTTAAACCCTCCAAACTTCTCCCCCATTGGCACCAATTGCCGAAATGGGTGAAAAATTTAGAAGGCCAATATAGTGAGAGTTCCTCCATAGCGTGTGCATTTCTCATAATTTGAGTGGAATCAAATGCACATATCCAATTACGAATATTCGGAAGGAGTCACACCATAGATAGGATCAAAGATTGCAAAAAGATAACAAAGTCAAGAAGCTTCAACAAATGAAGCAAGCAACCAAATGAACCACAAAGAAGATACCAAAAGAAAGAAAGATATTATGATAAGATCAAGAAGATTGCTCTAAATAATATGAGGAAGCTCCCCAAGGTTTGTGCACAAAACAAGACAATTTGCATTGGAGTATAAAGTGCACAAACATGGAATCATCACTCCCATTACCATTTAAAACACAAACATTTGCAATAGATCATAGATAGAAAATTAAGCTTAACACTTGCAACAAACAAATGGTTGAGCAACAAGTAGGAGGCACCATAATAAAAGGCTCAACCAAGAGGATATGTGAAAGGCATGATAAAGCATATTATAAGACTATTGCAAGGATGAGCAAAAAGCATCATCATAGTCTTCAATGAATTATATTGCTTAGCATGACCAATCAACATGCAATAAATAAATAAGATATCAAAAGGAGATGTATCATCTCTTATGTGTATAAGTTTCTCTAAGTGAGCAATATCACAAAGATATTTATCCACAAAGAAACATGTACACACAAAATGGATACTCAAGAAATATAGTATGATATCCCAAAATGAAGTCATGCAATATACCAATAAGAATTTTTGCTTAATGGCATGGCCAAAGGCTCAATTTTGTCTTATTGTACATTCATGAACTTCAACCACAAACATCTAAAATACATCACAAATATCAACAAGGGATAGAAGATAGTTGGGATGCATTTGAGAAAGGCAACAAGTATCACAAACGAGGATACTAAAAGAAATAACTCAATTTGCACTTTAATCGATATTGCACATGTGAGAGGCTTGAGGAATTGATATGCAATAAAATTGCTAGATAGGCATAGATGGGATGGGTGAATCATGAGCATGATTTTATATACTTCCCAACATATGTACTCATCTCAAATTACTCACATTTGCAATAAAGAGGTTTCGTTAAGACTTTTGCAAGAAGCACAATATTTGCAAATCAAGAGATTCATGCCAAGATGCAACCATAAGGTTGGATACAAGAAAAGTATGCATGAGAAGATACTTGTTACCAAGATAGCATTGGTGTGGATGTAGTAGATATGTGTTCGTTGACCATCCTAGCTTGCCTCAAGTTACCATTGAGTCACCACTTCTCCCCAAGAGTGAGACAAGCATCCAATGCATATCCATTGTACCTAACACAAAGGTAAGTACAAAAAGGTCCCCAAACTAATTGGGTCCGAAGTAGTTAGACACACTACAACATATAGGACAAACTCCACAATTCTATGTGCATATAGATATGAAATTGAATTTCATGCACATCTTAGTCAAATTAGGATTTGATGGAGTTTACCCTATATATTGGATCAAAGAAAGTGACACATGCCATAAGATATACATATATTAAATATGCATGCACAATACTTTCAAGAACCAAAGGAAGATACAATTTGGACAAAACACCAAATAAACCAAGAGACAATGGTTGTCCAAATTATATCAAAGAATCAAATCAACACAAGATTGACTCCAAAGACTTATCTCATTATAAGAAGCTAATTAAACCTAAGCACAAAGGAATGAGATAACCAACTCCCAAGAGAGCAAGGTTCCAACAAATAAACCAAACCCTCGACATTTTTTATGATGGCACAAAGTACCAAAAAGAAAATTTTATGTCTCCCAAAACCAAATTTTTGATAAAGATCAAGAGATGTTAAGCATTCTAATAATATAGAAGAGCTCCCCCAAGTTTGGTGCATTATCAAGGATTTTTTATATGAATACAAAATGCACAAAACTAGGATCATCACGCTACCTATATCTTCTAACAATGCTAAGAAAGTTTGAATAGACAACTTAGATCCATAAGATGCAAGGAAGACACATGGGAGTCAAAGCACAACAAATTCATGGCAATAAATAAGGCAATATAAATACAAGAGCCAATGTAGATATGATCAATAAATATCTACCTCATAATTGATTACCAATTGTCCTAGGACAAGAGGTATTAGGAAATATTTCCCGGTGGTAGTTTGTAAGTATACATAAGATCATATTTACAACGAACAAAGCATATGGTAAAAGATAAGAGTTAACCATCATGCAAAGATAGTTTCTTGATAGCTTCATTTAGTCATACCAACATGCAAGGCAATTAATAGTATTCATACCAACATGCAAAGCAATTAATAGTATTCATACCAACATGCAAAGCAATTAATAGTATTCATACCAACATGCAAAGCAATTAATAGTATGACTTGAAGCACATGGTTTTCCAAAAAGGTATTGAGGGACACGTTGTGAAAAACCATGCCAAGAAGAACTTTCACAAATAAGATCCACAAAGATATTAGCAATGAAGCCATTTAAGCAAATTGGAGCTTGTTTGAGCAAACATGCCACATAGGAGAGAGATAATTTACGGTATCAATTCTATGTGACACAACCTCAAATGTTCACATTTTCTAGGCTTGTAATATGCACAAAGCTTATTACTCCCCCATAATGTGATAAGGAATTTATTTTCACAAGAGGCAAATAAGATCCAACTAGAGATATTAATGGACATTGGAATTTGAATTTCTCATGAAGATGACATACCACATAGAGACTAGATAATCTTGCAATATCAATTCTAAGTGATATTCCTCATGTACACACATTGTTAGGATCATGAAATTCCCAAAGGAATATCACTCCCCCAAAATGGGATAGTCCATTAATCGCTCATAAGAGCCATATAAGATACAACAAGATGCAAAGTGGCTCCAACACAAACACAAATACATGGTGTGCAACCCAACATACATAGACTTGATTTCTCAAGAAAAGCAAGTAGGAAGCACAACATATACAAACACATGCTAGGAACAAAACTAACACATGCAAAGGGGCGAGTAACTTTCAATATAAATGAGTTGAGAACATGTTACCGCAAGGAGGAACATTGGATATATGATAGTAGCAAGATAATCAAAAGACTTGGCTTGAGATAATATAAATGATGAAGATCCCTTAATTCTTCATGATGTAGCCAAGTCTCCAATGCCCTCCAACAAGCACCTATTGATCAAATTTTGGATTGTTGGTCCCCAACTAAGTTGGGTCCTAAGAGGTTAGTCACAATAGGCTTGGCAACCCAAATGGTTCTTTTCTTGACACCACTTTGAGCACCAACAAATTTGGCAAACACATTGCCACCCTCATCCTTACGAAGAGAATAAACATCATCAATGGTGATAGAGTTGGATGAGGTACCAATAGTGCACAAGGAGGAGATGTGGCCCTTCTCACGGCATATGTAGCAAGTTCTTTTCTTCTCCTTCTTCTCACTAGGTTTCTCCACAATGGGAGCATTGGCTTGTTTCTTCTTGGGAAGTGGCATTTCTTCAACTTGAGGTTGAATATGAGTTTGAGCTTGGGGCCGCTTCCCTTTTTGCTTCTTCTTCAAAGGGCAAGATCTAACATGGTGCCCTTCAATATTGCACTTGAAGCAAACAATCTTGGCCGGGTCTTTGACTTGTACTTGGCCCTTCTTCTTGTTGTTGTTCTTGGACTTGTTCTTGTTGTTGGATTTGAATCCAAGTCCACTCTTGTCATTGGGGGATTGTTGCATACTCAACATCATGTCAAGTTTGCATTTCCCTTCATGACCCTTTACCAAGTCATTCTTCAAAGAAGTGACTTGGGCCTTGAGCTCTTTGATTTCCTCTACATGGTTAGTAACAACACAAGTACTAGAGGAAGTAGAATCTTCATTGTTAGAGCAACAAGGCAAGGAAGATAATTCATCACAAGATTTAGCAATATTATGAGTGGATGAATTACTAGGACTAGCACATGGCAATATAGCATTTTGAGTAGTAGTGCTAGTATCCACATGAGGCTCACAAGGTGTTGCCTTAGATATGATAGCCTCATGAGCTAACTTTAGCCTATCATGAGAGGCTAGAAGATCCTCATGGGAGCTAGAAAGCTTTCCATGATTTTCTTCCAATTTCCCATAATTGCAAGTTAGCAATTCAAGTTGAGCCCTTAGCTCAACATTCTCCTTCAAGATAGATGCTTCACAAGAAGTAGAGTTAGTAGCACAAGCATCATCACAAGACATATTAAGAAGAGTGGGTAACATATCATGCTCTTTTAAATAAGAAGCTTGGAGTTGCTCATGTGACTTGGTGAGGATAGAGTGTTCGCTCTCCAAGGCCTTGTGGGCCTTGTCTAGATCATCTAGATCCTTAACAAGTTTATCATGACCAACGCCAACTTTGGAATTTTCCTTTTTAAGCATTTTTACTTGAGCTTTAGCATGGTCTCTTTCCTTAGTGAGTTTAGAAACTATTTCATTTTGAGACACTTCAAGGGTTTCAAGTTGCTCTTCAAGAGAGGCTACGGTCTCTTGTTCTTCTTCAAGATCATTCTTTAGTGATGCTACATCATCGGCATACTCTCGTTCAAGAGCACCCTTTTTATCAATGGTGTTCTCATGCATCCAAATAAGTTTTTGGCTCTCAATAGCGGTAGTCAAGATTTCAAAGAAGTGAGTGCTAGCAATTTTATCTTTGCAAATAACCTTGAATACGCTCTCACCTTTATCGCGTAGAGAGACAACCCAATCCTCTTCTTCATATTCATCCTCATCCTTATCACCACGAGACATATTAGGTTCCATGGTAGGAGGTACCGTGGAACCCTTGGCCATAAGGCATATATGAGGACCGTGAGATAAAGATGAGGAGTTACTTGAGGCTCCTTTCAAGATCTTGTCTTGACCAATAGAATCTTTGGTTTCCTCTACAATGTTAGTCACACAACAACTAGAGGAAATATAAGCATTTTTATCATGGCCACAAGACAAAGCAAGCATATCATCATTAGATTTATTCAAGCAACTTACACATGATATGCAAGGACTATCAACACAAGCATGTAAATCATTTCTAGTGCTAGATGTGTTTAAGTCCAAAGATGAAGCATTGCAATGAGATAGAGATGAAGAATCATCAATAGTAAGCTCAATATCAACATTGCAATTTTCATCACCACTCACCATATCATTACCTTGTGTCTTACCACACTTTGGTGAAGTGGATGAAGATGAGAACTCATCACGGCCGGAAGTGGAAGCAATACAATCATCCTCAATAATATTGGACACATCATATTTATCTTGAAGCTTTGTCCATAATTCATGAGCGCTCCCAAAAGGCATGATTGAAGAAGTAACTACATTGCTCACAACAATGGAAAACACATGAGAAGCAAGAGCATCGAGACAAGAGTTTTTCTCCTCCTCAAGAGATAAATTTTGAGGATCCTTAGGAGAAGAAAAACCCATGTCAAGAAATCGCTCCATGTCCGGAGACATACGCCGCAAAATATTAAGCACATAAATTTTCCATAGATCATAATTTGTGCCATCAAATATAACCAAGTTATTGTGCGCTAATCCCCTAACCGACATCTTTACTCTCAAGGCGGTGAAGCCTAAGAATGAGAGACCTTGCTCTGATACCAATTGAAAGGACACGGATGTCGCCTAGAGGGGGGGTGAATAGGCGATTTAAAACTTTTACGAGATGGGCTTAACAAATGCGGAATAAAACTAGCGTTTACTTTGTCAAGCCCAAAGCCTATATACTATTGTTCACCTATGTGCACCAACAACTTATTCTAAGCAATACAAGCAACTATGTGATAGCAAGATATACAAACTTATGCTAAGCAATACAAGCAACTATGTGATAGCAAGATATATAACTTCAAGCACGATGGCTATCACAAGGTAAAGTGCATAAGTAAAGAGCTCGGGTATAGAGATAACCGAGGCACGCGGGAGACGATGATTTATCCCGGAGTTCACACTCTTGCGAGTGCTAATCTCCGGTGGAGAGGTGCGGTTGCTTAGTGCTCCCGAACCTTGAGGTGTGGTTGCTCGATGCACACCAACGCCACAAAGGCCTCACCCCAAGATGCGGTACTAACACCACAAACCGAACGCCACGAAGGCGCCTCACCTAAATCTCCGGTGACCCTCGCCACAAAGGCCTAGGTCACGGTTCCACTAAGGGATTTCCTTCGAGGCGGAAACCGGGCCTTACACAAAGATTGGGGCACACATCCACAACTTAATTGGAGGCTCCCAACAAACCGCCACAAAGGCCTAGAATCCGTCTAGGGTTCCAAGAACCCAAGAGTAACAACTTTCTTGCTTTCACCTCCACGAATCACCGTGGAGAACTCAAACCGATGCACCAAATGCAATGGCAAGAACACCACAAAGATGCTCAAGTCCTTCTCTCTCAAATTCCAACAAAGCTACAAAAGCTATTGGGGGAATAAGAGAGGAAGAACAAAGGAATTCACAAAGAACACCAAGATCAAGATCTAGAGAGTTCCACTCACAAAGAGATGGATTTGATTGGTAGAAGTGTAGATCTAGATCTCCTCTCTCTTTTCCCTCAAATGGGGGCAAGAATCATGGAGGGATAGAGAGATAGGGCAAGCTTCTCAAGAACAACAATGGAGGAGAGAGAGAGTAGAAGAAGCAACAGCCCAAGGAGGAAGAAGGGGGGTATTTATACCCCCCAAGAAAATCGAGCCGTTGGGCAAAACCAGGGCCGGATAATCCGCCCCCCCGGATAATCCGGCCTCAGGGACAAAACCTGGTCAAAATCCGGCCAAAAGTCCGGCCCCTCCAGAGCTGCTTTTCTTCTGGTCCTTAGCCATTTTCGAGGGGCCGGATATTTCCGAAATGTCCGGCCCGGATAATCCGGCCCTGGGACAAAACCGGGACAATATCCGGGCAAATGTCCGGCCCCTATACTGAGCAGCAATTCCCCAGGTCCTTAGCTGATTTCGGGGGGCCCGGATATTTCCGAAATATCCGGCCCGGATAATCCGGCCCGGATATTTCCGAAATATCCGGCCTAAGCAAACTGCAGAAACACCAAAACTAAAACGGGCATAACTTTTGCATCCGGACTCCGATTTCGATGATCTTGGGCTCGTTGAAATCACAACAACGAGCTCTATAACAATATGCAGGAAACCATCATAGTCCAACAAGGGAGGATAGAAACAAATGATGAAAGGTTTGACCTATCTAAAAAAAACATACCGGTAAAACCTCCAATCTTGAAAATGCAACAAGTTGCCCGTGCAAAAACCATCCTTGATGAACTAGAGCTTGTCATGAGAATAAGCACAAGCTCTAAATCATCACATGGATAAGATCCAAATAATAACCAAGAAAGATGATGCAAGGATGCAAAGGTTTGAGCTCTCTCCGAATGATACGATCGAGTTACTCACTCGAGAGCCCTCTTGATAGTACGGCAACTAAACTATAAACCGGTCTCCAACTACACTATGAGACCGGTGAGAAAGAAACCCTATCAAGAGCAAACCTTATACTTGCGCATTCCACTTGAGCTTGATGACGACGATCTTGACCTCAACAAGATGGAACGCCTTTCTTGCTTGTGCTTGCTTGACGAAGTCTTGTAGATTGCTCCCCCATAAACCACCATGGGAGAGCTTCTTCTTCGGCGCATCTTCACATATCCATGATCACCATATGGATGGTAAGGCTCAAGCAAAGGATCTCTTCGAGATGGCTCATCTTGAACTTGCACATCATTTCTTCATTCTTCATCATGTTGATGTCTTGAAGTAACTTGAGGGCTCACTTCATCTTCATCTTCAAGACATACTTGACACTTGATATCCTTCATCAATTTCTTCTTATTGCAACCTTGAAGCCAACATATGGTTCAAGAATTGCCTATGGACAACTCCTACAAATATAACTCAATGCAAACATTAGTCCATAGGGATTGTCATTAATTACCAAAACCACACATGGGGGCTCCATGCACTTTCAACTATGGGTCCATAGCAGTAGCTAGATGGTCGTCTTCTCCTAATTGTGCTTCATTGTTGGATCTTGTGAGCTTCCTAACATGATCAAGATCATCTATCTGTAATACTATATGTTGTGTTTGTCGGGATCCGATTGATAGAGAATACTATGTTATGGTGATTATCAATCTATTACCTATGTGTTGTTTATGATCTTGCATGCTCTCCGTTATTAGTAGAGGCTCTGGCCAAGTTTTTGCTCTTAACTCCAAGAGGGAGTATTTATGCTCGATAGTGGGTTCATGCCTCCATTAAATCTGGGACAGTGACAGTTCTAAGGTTGTGGATGTGCTGTTGCCACTAGGGATAAAACATTGATGCTATGTCTAAGGATGTAGTTGTTGATTACATTACGCACCATACTTAATGCAATTGTCTATTGCTTGCAACTTAATACTGGAAGGGGTTCGGATGATAACTGAAGGTGGACTTTTTAGGCATAGATGCATCTGGATGGCGGTCTATGTACTTTGTCGTAATGCCCTGATTAAATCTCACTATATTTATCATATCATGTATGTGCATTGTTATGCCCTTTCTATTTGTCAATTGCCCGACTGTAATTTGTTCACCCAACATGCTTTAATCTTATGGGAGAGACACCTCTAGTGAACTGTGGACCCCGGTCCTATTCTTTACATCGCATACAATCTGCAATTGTTCTTTACTGTTTTCTTCGCAAACAATCATCTTCCACACAATACGGTTAATCCTTTGTTACAGCAAGCCGGTGAGATTGACAACCTCACTGTTTCGTTGGGGCAAAGTACTTTGGTTGTGTTGTGCAGGTTCCACGTTGGCGCCGGAATCCCTGGTGTTGCGCCGCATCACATTTCGCCACCATCAACCTTCAACGTGCTTCTTGGCTCCTCCTAGTTTGATTAAACCTTGGTTTCTTTCTGAGGGAAAACTTGCCACTGTGCGCATCATACCTTCCTCTTGGGGTTCCCAACGGACGTGTACATCTACGCGCATCACTAGTTTTACTTTATTTACTGTCTTGCTCTCTATATCAAAAACACAAAAAAATTAGTTACTTGCATTTACTTTATCTAGTTTGCTTTATTTACTGTTGCTAAAATGAATACCCCTGAAAATACTAAGTTGTGTGACTTCACAAACACAAATAATAATGATTTCCTATGCACACCTATTGCTCCACCTGCTACTACAGCAGAATTCTTTGAAATTAAACCTGCTTTACTGAACCTTGTTATGAGAGAGCAATTTTCTGGTGTTAGTTCTGATGATGCTGCTGCCCATCTTAATAATTTTGTTGAACTTTGTGAAATGCAAAAGTATAAGGATGTAGATGGTGATATTATTAAATTGAAATTGTTTCCTTTCTCATTAAGAGGAAGAGCTAAAGATTGGTTGCTATCTTTGCCTAAGAATAGTATTGATTCATGGACTAAATGTAAGGATGCTTTTATTGGTAGATATTATCCTCCCGCTAAAATTATATCTTTGAGAAGTAGCATAATGAATTTTAAGCAATTAGATACTGAACATGTTGCTCAAGCATGGGAGAGAATGAAATCTTTGGTAAAGAATTGCCCAACCCATGGACTGACTACTTAGATGATCATCCAAACCTTCTATGCAGGACTAAATTTTTCTTCGCGGAATTTATTGGATTCAGCTGCTGGAGGTACCTTTATGTCCATCACTTTGGGGGCGGCTACAAAGCTTCTTGATGATATGATGATAAATTACTCTGAATGGCACACGGAAAGAGCTCCACAAGGTAAGAAGGTAAATTCTGTTGAAGAAACCTCTTCCTTGAGTAATATTGATGTGATTATGTCTATGCTTGTGAATGGTAGATCTAATGTTGATCCAAATAATGTTCCTTTAGCTTCATTGGTTTCTCAAGAATAAAATGTTGATGTGAATTTCATTAAAAATAATAATTTCAACAACAATGCTTATAGGAACAATTCTGGTAATAACTATAGGCCATATCCTTCTGCTAATGGTAATGGTTATGGTAATTCTTATGGGAATTCTTACAAAAATAATAGGAGTGTACCCCCTGGTCTTGAAACCATGCTTAAAGAATTTATTAGTACACAAACTGCTTTTAACAAATCTGTTGAGGAAAAGCTTGATAAAATTGATATTATTGCTTCTAGAGTTGATAGACTTGCCTCCGATGTTGATCTATTAAAATTGAAAGTTATGCCTAATAAGGATATTGATAATAAGATTACTACTACAGCAAATGCCATCCAAGTTAGAATTAATGAGAATATAAGATTAATGGCTGAATTGCGTGCTAGGTGGGATAGAGAAGAAAATGAAAAACTAGCTAAAGAGAATAATGTAGCTAAAGTTTGGACTATTACCACCACTAGTAATGATAATGATTCACATGTTGCTGCACCTCCTACTATCAATGGTAAAATAATTGGTGTTGGCAATGTTTCTACTCCTAGTGCAAAGCGTACAAAACTGCCTGAAATTGCTAAAACTGCTGAAACTGCTGATAAAACTGCTGAAATTTTTTCCAACCTTGGGGACAATGATCCCATTGCTGTAGCTCATAATGATTTAGATTTTGATGATTGCCACATCTCTGAAGTTATAAAGTTCTTACAAAAACTTGCTAGAAGTCCCAATGCTAGTGCTATAAATTTAGCCTTTACAAAACACATTACAAATGCTCTCATTAAAGCTCGGGAAGAGAAATTAAAACTTGAAGCTTCTATTCCTAGGAAGTTAGAAGATGGTTGGGAGCCCATCATTAAAATGAAATTCAATGACTTTGAGTGTAATGCTTTATGTGATCTTGGTGCAAGTATTTCTGTTATGCCTAAAAAGATTTATGATATGCTTGACTTGCCACCATTGAAGAATTGTTATTTGGATGTTAATCTTGCCGATAATGTTAAAAAGAAACCTTTGGGGAGGATTGATAATGTGCGCATTACGGTTAACAATAACCTTGTCCCCGTTTATTTTGTTGTCTTGGATATCGAATGCAATGCATCTTGTCCTATTGTGTTGGGAAGACCTTTTCTTCGAACCGTTGGTGATGTTATTGATATGAAGGAAGGTAATATTAGATATCAATTTCCTCTCAAGAAAGGTATGGAACACTTCCCTAGAAAGAGAATGAAGTTGCCTTTTGATTCTATTATTAGAACAAGTTATGATGTTGATGCTTCTACTCTTGATGTTACTTGATTTGCACTTTCTGCGCCTAGCTGAAAGGCGTTAAAGAAAAGCACTTCTTGGGAGATAACCCATGTGTTTATTTTACTACAGCAATTTTTGTTTTGTTGAGTCTTGGAAGTTGTTTACTACTGTAGCAACCTCTCCTTATCATGTTTTTGTGCCAAGTAAAGTTCTATGCTAAAGTTGATGTTATATTTGGGATCGCTGCGCAGAAACAGCATTGCTGTCTGTCACGAATTCTGGCATAAGTCTCTGAAAAAAATTCGAAAAAATCTGTAAAATTACGAGCGTGATCCTCAGATATGTACGCAACTTTCATTAGTTTTGAGTTTTTCCATTTGAGCAAGTCTAGTGCCCCTTTCAGGTTCGTCTTTACGGACTGTTCTGTTTTTGACAGATTCTGCCTTTTATTTCGCATTGCCGTATTTGCTATGTTGGATGAATTCCTTTGATCCATTAATGTCCAGTAGCTTTGTGCAATGTCCAGAAGTGTTAAGAATGATTGTGTCACCTCTGAATATGTGAATTTTTAATTGTGCACTAACCCTCTAATGAGTTTGCTTGAAGTTTGGTGTGAAGGAAGTTTTCAAGGGTCAAGAGAGGAGTATGATATACTATGATCAAGAGGAGTGAAAGCTCTAAGCTTGGGGATGCCCCCGTGGTTCATCCCTGCATATTTTAAGAAGACTCAAGCGTCTAAGCTTGGGGATGCCCAAGGCATCCCCTTCTTCATCGACAACATCATCAGGTTCCTCCCCTGGAACTATATTTTTATTTAGTCACATCTTATGTACTTTGCTTGGAGCGTCGGTTTGTTTTGTTTTTGTTTTTGTTTGAATAAAATAGATCCTAGCATTCACTGTATGGGAGAGAGACACGCTCCACTGTTGCATATGGACAAATATGTCCTTAGGCTTTACTCATAATGTTCAAGGCGAAGGTTGAAATTTCTTCGTTAAATTGTTATATGGTTGGAATCGGGAAATGCTACATGTAGTAATTCTAAAATGTCTTGGATAATGTGATACTTGGCAATTTTTGTGCTCATGTTTAAGCTCTTGCATCATATAATTTGCACCCATTAATGAAGAAATACATAGAGCTTGCTAAAATTTGATTTGCATATTTGGTCTCTCTAAGGTCTAGATAATTTCTAGTATTGAGTTTTGAACAACAAGGAAGACGGTGTAGAGTCTTATAATGTTTACAATATGTCTTTTATGTGAGTTTTGCTGCACGGTTCATCCTTGAGTTTGCTTCAAATAACCTTGCTAGCCTAAACATTGTATCGAGAGGGAATACTTCTCATGCATCCAAAATCCTTGAGCCAACCACTATGCCATTCGTGTCCACCATACCTACCTACTACATGGTATTTTTCTGCCATTCCAAAGTAAATTGCTTGAGTGCTACCTTTAAAATTCCATCATTCGCCTTTGCAATATATAGCTCATGGGACAAAATAGCCTTAAAAACTATTGTGGTATTGAATATGTACTTATGCACTTTACCTCTTATTAAGTTGCTTGTTGTGCGATAACCATGCTTCTGGGGACGCCATCAATTCTTTGTTGAATATCATGTGAGTTGCTATGCATGTCCGTCTTGTCTGAAGTAAGAGAGATCTACCACCTTAATGGTTAGAGCATGCATATTGTTAGAGAAGAACATTGGGCCGCTAACTAAAGCCATGAATCATGGTGGAAGTTTCAGTTTTGGACATATATCCTCAATCTCATATGAGAACACTAATTGTTGCCACATGCTTATGCATTAAAGAGGAGTCCATTATCTGTTGTCCATGTTGTCCCGGTATGGATGTCTAAGTTGAGAATAATCAAAAGCGAGAAATCCAAAATGCGAGCTTTCTCCTTAGACCTTTGTACAGGCGGCATGGAGGTACCCCTTTGTGACACTTGGTTAAAACATGTGTATTGCGATGATCCGGTAGTCCAAGCTAATTAGGACAAGGTGCGGGCACTATTAGTATACTATGCATGAGGCTTGCAACTTGTAAGATATAATTTACATAATACATATGCTTTATTACTACCGTTGACAAAATTGTTTCATGTTTTCAAAATAAAAGCTCTAGTACAAATATAGCAATCGATGCTTTCCTCTTTGAAGGATCTTTCTTTTACTTTTATTGTTGAGTCAGTTTACCTATCTCTCTCCACCTTAAGAAGCAAACACTTGTGTGAACTGTGCATTGATTCCTACATACTTGCATATTGCACTTGTTATATTACTTTACATTGACACTATCCATGAGATATACATGTTATAAGTTGAAAGCAACCGCTGAAACTTAATCTTCCTTTGTGTTGCTTCAATACCTTTACTTTGATTTATTGCTTTATGAGTTAACTCTTATGCAAGACTTATTGATGCCTGTCTTGAAGTACTATTCATGAAAAGTCTTTGCTTTATGATTCATTTGTTTACTCATGTCATTACCATTGTTTTGATCGTTGCATTCATTACATATGTTTACAATAGTATGATCAAGGTTATGATGGCATGTCACTCCAGAAATTATCCTTGTTATCGTTTACCTGCTCGGGACGAGCGAACTAAGCTTGGGGATGCTGATACGTCTCCGACGTATCGATAATTTCTTATGTTCCATGCTACATTATTGATGATATCTACATGTTTTATACACATTATATGCCGTATTTACGCATTTTCCACTAACCTATTAACAAGATGCCGAAGAGCCAGTTCTTTTTTCTGCTGTTTTTGGTTTCAGAAATCCTAGTAAGGAAATATTCTCGGAATTGGACGAAATCAACGCCCGGGGTCCTATTTTTGCACGAAGCTTCCAGAAGACCGAAGGGAAAGGAAGTGGGGCCACGAGGCGCCGCCACACTAGGGCGGCGCGGCCGGGGGGGCCGCGCGGCCCTAGCGTGTGGGGCCCTCGTGTGGCCCCCGTTGCCCTTCCGCCTACTTAAAGTCTTCGTCGCGAGACCCTACCGAGAGCCACGATACGGAAAACCATCCGAGACGCCGCCGCCAAATCCCATCTCGGGATTCGGAGATCGCCTCCGGCACCCTGCCGGAGAGGGGAATCATCTCCGGGAGGACTCTTCATCGCCATGATCGCCTCCGGAGTGATGAGTGAGTAGTTCACCCCTGGACTATGGGTCCATAGCAGTAGCTAGATGGTCGTCTTCTCCTAATTGTGCTTCATTGTTGGATCTTGTGAGCTGCCTAACATGATCAAGATCATCTATCTGTAATACTATATGTTGTGTTTGTCGGGATCCGATGGATAGAGAATACTATGTTATGGTGATTATCAATCTATTACCTATGTGTTGTTTATGATCTTGCATGCTCTCCGTTATTAGTAGAGGCTCTGGCCATGTTTTTGCTCTTAACTCCAAGAGGAGTATTTATGCTCGATAGTGGGTTCATGCCTCCATTAAATCTGGGACAGTGACAGAAAGTTCTAAGGTTGTGGATGTGTTGTTGCCACTAGGGATAAAACATTGATGCTATGTCTAAGGATGTAGTTGTTGATTACATTACGCACCATACTTAATGCAATTGTCTGTTGCTTGCAACTTAATACTGGAAGGGTTCGGATGATAACCTGAAGGTGGACTTTTTAGGCATAGATGCATGTTGGATGGCGGTCTATGTACTTTGTCGTAATGCCCTGATTAAATCTCACTATATTTATCATATCATGTATGTGCATTGTTATGCCCTTTCTATTTGTCAATTGCCCGACTATAATTTGTTCACCCAACATGCTTTAATCTTATGGGAGAGACACCTCTAGTGAACTGTGGACCCCGGTCCTATTCTTTACATCGCATACAATCTACTGCAATTGTTCTTTACTGTTTTCTTCGCAAACAATCATCTTCCACACAATACGGTTAATCCTTTGTTACGGCAAGCCGGTGAGATTGACAACCTCACTGTTTCGTTGGGGCAAAGTACTTTGGTTGTGTTGTGCAGGTTCCACGTTGGCGCCGGAATCCTTGGTGTTGCGCCGCATCACATTTCGCCACCATCAACCTTCAACGTGCTTCTTGGCTCCTCCTTGTTCGATTAAACCTTGGTTTCTTTCTGAGGGAAAACTTGCCACTGTGCGCATCATACCTTCCTCTTGGGGTTCCCAACGGACGTGTACATCTATGCGCATCAAGGATCAAGGCTACGCTTGCGGTTGCTGTGAGTGTACCGGTTGCTTTGATCAAGGCAAGTGACATTCAATCCTACCTATTTTATATTATGCATTAGTGTTTTCAATTAGTATGCATGGTAGGGTTTTTGTTTTCAAAAGTAAAGTATATATGCTATGCTTAGATCCTAGTAGTGTGTAGCCACCCCTTAAACACAACTTTCTAGGATTGTCAGAAGTGATTTAAAAATGATGCCAATTCTTTCTTTCACTTGTTGGTTAAAGTGTTGTTTGAAAATTTGAAAGTTAATAAACTTAATGAAACACCTAGGTGGAATTGGAGTGGCTTAGATTATGTTGAGTGGCTACTCGGGGCTACATACCTGGCGGATTTAACCATGGTATGTGGTCGTGACCTGAGGGTTAGTACACTTGTGGTTTGCCACCCAGGAACAAAGAGATTGCTATGTCTTCCGTGTTTAGTGTACTTCCAGTGCAGCCTTATGATATTATGGGCTCTGTCTTGATTGAGTAAGATGCGAGGGTTCAACTTGTTGCAAGACATTGGCTGGTAGCAGAATTATAGGTGGGAACGAGTCTTGCGTGTATGGTTGCTCTCTCCTTCTGAAAGGT
This sequence comes from Lolium multiflorum, assembly GCA_030979885.1. Taxonomy (NCBI): domain Eukaryota; kingdom Viridiplantae; phylum Streptophyta; class Magnoliopsida; order Poales; family Poaceae; genus Lolium; species Lolium multiflorum. The sequence continues at coordinate 212,528,288 of CM061749.1, forward strand.
CTCGTCTCATTCTTCTCTCTGGGTAGAATGGGTCGTAAGGTGAAAGTGCACAACCTCTGCAGAGTTAAAAACTAAGATCTTAGCCGTGTCCCCGGTTATGGACAACTTGAGTCTCTAGACAAGGATGTACGGAATAATATCATCACCTTTTCTGAATGATTAAAACTTGTGTAGAAACAATCTCAGGACTAGATTCTCTCAGGGCTACATACATGGTGGATTTAACTATAGTATGTGGTGGTGATCTGAGGATTATCCCGGTCGAGTGACCCCAGGGCTATGTACATGGTGGATTTAACCATAGTATGTGGTGGTGACTGCTGGCGTGTAGTCGACACGTCCGTTGGGAACCCCAAGAGGAAGGTGTGATGCGCACAGCAGTAAGTTTTCCCTCAGTAAGAAACCAAGGTTATCGAACCAGTAGGAGCCAAGAAGCACGTGAAGGTTGTTGGTGGAGGAATGTAGTGCGGTGCAACACCAGTGAAACCGGCGCCAACGTGGAACCTGCACAACACAATCAAAGTACTTTGCCCCAACGTAACAGTGAGGTTGTCAATCTCACCGGCTTGCTGAAAACAAAGGATTAAGCGTATCGAGTGGAAGATGGTGTTTGTTTGCAAAGAGTAAAAACAGTAGAATGTATTCAGATGTAAAAGAATGGACCGGGGTCCACAGTTCACTAGTGGTGTCTCTCCAATAAGATAACTAACATGTTGGGTGAACAAATTACAGGCGAGCAATTGACAAATAAAGATTCAATACATATCAACGATGATTACTATGTGATTTAATCAGGGCATTACGACAAAGTACATAGACCGCTATCCCATGCATCTATGCCTAAATAATCCACCTTCGGGTTATCATCCGAACCCCTTCCGGTATTAAGTTGTAAACAACAGATAATTGCATTAAGTATGGTGCGTAATGTAATCAACACAAATATCCTTAGACAAAGCATCAATGTTTTATCCCTAGTAGCAACAGCACATCCACAACCTTAGAACTTTCTGTCACTGTCCCAGATTTAATGGAGGCATGAACCCACTATCGAGCATAATTACTCCCTCTTGGAGTTACAAGTATCAACTTGGCCAGAGCCTCTACTAGCAACGGAGAGCATGCAAGAACATAAACAACACATATATGATAGATTGATAATCAACTTAACATAATATTCTATATTCATCGGATCTCGCCAAACACAACATGTAGCATTACAAATAGATGATCTTGATCATGTTAGGCAGCTCACAAGATCTATAACAATGAAAGCACAAGCGGAGAAGACAACCATCTAGCTACTGCTATGGACCCATAGTCCAAGGATGAACTACTCACGCATCAATCCGGAGGCGGGCATGATGATGTAGAGCCCCTCCGGTGATGATTCCCCTCTCCGGCAGGGTGCCGGAGGCGATCTCCTGAATCCCCGAGATGGGATTCGCGACGGCGGCGTCTCTGGAAGGTTTTCGTATCGTGGCTCTCGGTACGGGGGTTTCGCGACGGAGGCTTTAAGTAGGCGGAAGGGTAGGTCAAGTGGCGGCACGAGGGCCCCACACACAGGCCGCGCCGGGGGCCGGCCGCCGCCCTGTTGTGTCGCGCCTCGTGGCCCTTCGTCTCCTCTTCGGTCTTACGGAAGCTTCGTGCAAAAATAGGACCCTGGGCGTTGATTTCGTCAATTCCGAGAATATTTCCTTAATAGGATTTCTGAAACCAAAAGCAGAAAACACAACTGGCGCTTCGGCATCTTGTTAATAGGTTAGTGCGGAAAATGTAAAATAATGCTGTAAAGTATGTATAAAACATTCAAGTATTGTAATAAAAGTAGCATGGAACATAAGAAATTATAGATATGTTTGAGACGTATCAAGCATCCCCAAGCTTAGTTCCTACTCGTCCTCGAGTAGGTAAACGATAACACAAATAATTTCTGAAGTGACATGCTACCAACATAATCTTGATCAACATTATTGTAAAGCATATGAGATAAATGGAGTGATCTGAACAAAATATTGCTAACAAAGATAATGACTAAACAAATGAATCATATAGCAAAACTTTTCATGAATAGTACTTTCAAACAAGTATCAATAAGACTTGCATAAGAGATAACTCATAAGCAATAAATTCATAGTAGAATGCATTGAAGCAACACAAAGGATGATTAAGTTTCAGCAATTGCTTTCAACTTGTAACATGTATATCTCATGGATATTTGTCAACATAGAGTAATATAACAAGTGCAATAAGTAAACATGTAAGAATCAATGCACACAGTTAACACAAGTGTTTGCTTCTAAGATAGAAAGGTGGGTAAACTGACTCAACAAATAAAGTAAAAGATTGGCCCTTTGCAGAGGGAAGCATTGATTACTATTTTTGTGCTAGAGCTTTTATTTTGAAAACATAGAAACAATTTTGTCAACGGTAGTAATAATTCATATGTGCCATGCATAATATTTCCTACAAGTTGCATGTCTCATGCATAGAGTACTAATAGTGCTCGCACCTTGTCCTACTTAGCTCGGAAACACGGATTCTCATCGCATAACATATGCTTCAACCAAGTGTCACAAAGGGGTACCTCTATGCCGCCTGTACAAAGGTCTAAGGAGAAAGCACGCATTGGATTTCTCGCTTTTGATTATTCTCAACTTAGACATCCATACCGGGACAACATAGACAACAGATAATGGACTCCTCTTTTAATGCTTAAGCATTCAACAACAGTTAATATTCTCATAAGAGCAGGGCCGTACCCGAGAAATTGGAGGCCCGGTGCGAAACAAAAAAATTGGGCCCTCAACGCAATTATTGGTAATAAAAAATGGTGTTTTATATTATTTATTATCAGGTTGGCGGTACAATTTTTGGATGAATTACATCTTAATCTCAAAATTCAAAAGTCTTCCATTCTTTAGCAGAAAAGTGACATCCTGAAGGGTGTTTCCTAAATTTAGAACACATTACAGAAAATAAAACTAGGAGTCTAGGAGGCAAATATCATGTATCAAAAATAAAACATGGAAACAAAATGGCCAAAAGGATGAAGCAACCTTTGATTGATTTTGGAAGCGTCAAGGTATCAACATGAGGCTGGTTACCGCGGTTGCTCCTCCAGGATCCAGGCTTCCTCCTCTTGAAAAATCAGCGACCAAGCACTCCGGCCAGATCTCCAACTCGAATTGATGTGCCCAAATTTTAGGTTCGGAAACAATCAACGAAGGGGTCTCCGGATCGAAACAAGCAAAGCACTGGAACAGAGAGATTCAGAGATGAGAAATTGAGATGAAAATACCAAATAAATGGATGGTGACTGCAAACGGACATTGCATCTATTCATTGCATCAATGGAGTATTTGGGGAAACCGGGATGAAATTAACTCCGCCTGCTCGAGCGATTGGAAGAACTGCTCGTCGCATCTGATGGTGCCGTGGTGCGAGTCAAGGAGACAAAACGGGGACAGAGAGAAGGCGTGCGTGAGTTGTGCCCTGCCCTATGGTGTTAATTCTGAGGCAATTTCCAAGCGGTGGAGACATCAATGTATTAATTAGGCCCAGCTAAACACTCGCATTAGAACTAGTACTAGTAGTAGTTGGAAATAAAAATTTGGAGGCCCTCTAGTTTAGGAGGCCCTGTGCGGTCGCACATGGTGCACTTGCATCCGGTACGGGCCTGCATAAGAGATTGAGGTTGTATGTCCAAACTGAAACTTCCACCATGATACATGGCTTTTAGTTAGCGGCCCAATGTTCTTCTCTAACATATGCATACTCAAACCATTTGATCATGAAGTCCACTTACTTCAGACAAGACGAACATGCATAGCATCTCACATGATATCCAACAAATATAAAGTTGATGGCGTCCCCAGAAAACATGGTTACCGCTCAACAAGCAACTTATAAGAATTAAGACACATAACTACATATTCATCACCACAATAGTTTTTAAGCTATTTGTCCCATGAGCTATATATTGTAAAGGTAGAGGAATGAAATTTTAAAGGTAGCACTCAAGTAATTTACTTTGGAATGGCAGAAAAATACCACATAGTAGGTAGATATGGTGGACACAAATGGCATGGAGTTTGGCTCAAGGTGTTTGGATGCACGAGAAGCATTTCCTCTCAGTACAAGGTTTGGGCTAGCAAGGTTGTTTGAAGCAAACACAAGTATGAACAGGTACAACAAAACTCACACAAGAACATATTGCAAGTATTATAAGGCTCTACACTGTCTTCCTTGTTGTTCAAACACTTTACCCGAAAATATCTAGACTTAGAGAGAACAATCATGCAAACCAAATTAAACAAGCTCTACAGTAGTTCTTCATTAATAGATTAAACTACATGATGCAAGAGCTTAAACATGATCTATGAGAGCTCAAACAATTGCCAAATTTACCAAACCATATGCAGCACTTTCCAATTCCAACCAAATAGCAATTTAACGAAGCAATGAGCTTTCGCCATGAACATTAAAGCACAATTAAGAACACAAGTGTTCCATATGAAAAAGCGGAGCGTAATATCTCCAATATAAGAATGGCGAGATCCAACTTTATTCAAACAAAACAAAAAAACAAACCGACGCTCCAAGTAAAGAACATAAGAATGTGATGGAATAAAAATATAGTTTCACTAGAAGTGACCTGATAATGTTGTCGATGAAGAAGGGGATGCCTTGGGCATCCCAAGCTTAGATGCTTGAGTCTTCTTAAAATATGCAGGGATGAACCACGGGGCATCCCCAAGCTTAGACCTTTCACTCTTCTTGATCATAGTATATCATCCTCTTCTCTTGACCCTTGAAAACTTCTTTCACACAAACTTCAAGCAAACTCATGAGAGGGTTAGTGCATAACCACAAATTCACATATTCAGAGGTGACACAATCATTCTTAACACTTCTGGACATTGCACAAAGCTTCTGAAAGTTAATGGAACAAAGAAACTCATTCAACATAGCAAAAGCGGCAATGCGAAATAAAAGACAGAATCTGTCAAAAACAGAACAGTCCGTAAAGATGCATCTGGACTGGGCACTTAACTTGCTCAAATGGAAAAACTCAAAACTAATGAAAGTTGCGTACATATCTGAGGATCACGCTCGTAAATTTGCAGATTTTTTAGAATTTTTTACAGAGACTTATGCCAGAATTCGTGACAGACAGCAATGCTGTTTCTGCGCAGCGATCCCAAATATAGCATCAACTTTAGCATAGAAACTTTACTTGGCACAAAAACATGATAAGGAGAGGTTGCTACAGTAGTAAACAACTTCCAAAACTCAACAATACAGTAAATAAAATAAAACTTGGGTTATCTCCCAAGAAGTGCTTTTCTTTAACGCCTTTCAGCTAGGCGCAGAAAGTGCAAATCAAGTAACATCAAGAGAAGCATCAACATCATAGCTTGTTCTAATAATAGAATCAAAAGGCAAATTCATTCTCTTTCTAGGGAAGTGTTCCATACCTTTCTTGAGAGGAAATTGATATTTAATATTACCTTCCTTCATATCAATAACAGCACCAACGGTTCGAAGAAAAGGTCTTCCCAACACAATAGGACAAGATGCATTGCATTCAATATCCAAGACAACAAAATCAACGGGGACAAGGTTATTTTTAACCGTAATGCGCACATTATCAATCCTCCCCAAAGGTTTCTTTTTAACATTATCGGCAAGATTAACATCCAAATAACAATTCTTCAATGGTGGCAAGTCAAGCATATCATAAATCTTTTTAGGCATAACAGAAATACTTGCACCAAGATCACATAAAGCATTACATTCAAAGTCATTGAATTTCATTTTAATGATGGGCTCCCAACCATCTTCTAACTTCCTAGGAATAGAAGCTTCAAGTCTTAATTTCTCTTCCCTAGCTTTAATGAGAGCATTTGTAATGTGTTTTGTAAAGGCTAAATTTATAGCACTAGCATTGGGACTTCTAGCAAGTTTTTGTAGGAACTTTATAACTTCAGTAATATGGCAATCATCAAAATCTAAACCATTATGTTCTACAGCAATGGAATCATTGTCACCAATATTTTGAAAAATTTCAGCAGTTTTATCACAAACAGCAGTTTCAGCAGTTTCAGGCAATTTTGTGCGCTTTGCACTAGGAGTAGAAACATTGCCAACACCAATTATTTTACCATTGATAGTAGGAGGTGCAGCAACATGTGAAGAATCAACATTACTAGTGGTGGTAATAGTCCATACTTTAGCTACATTATTTTCTTTAGCAAGTTTTTCCTTTTCTTCTCTATCCCACCTAGCATGCAATTCAGCCAACAATCTAATATTATCATTAATTCTAACTTGGATGGCATTTGTTTTAGCAAACCTAGCATCTTCAACTTTCTCAGGCATAACTTTCAATTTTAAAAGATCAACATCAAGAGCAAGACTATCAACCTTAGAAGCAAGAATATCAATTTTACTAAGCTTTTCTTCAACAGTTTTATTGAAAGCAGTTTGTGTACTAATAAATTCTTTAAGCATCACTTCAAGACCAGAGGGTACACTCTTATTATTGTTGTAAGAATTACCATAAGAATTACCATAACCATTACCATTATTAGAAGGATATGGCCTATAGTTGTTGTTACCATAATTATTCCTATAAGCATTGTTGTTGAAATTATTATTCTTAATGAAATTCACATCAACATTTTCTTCTTGAGCAACCAATGAAGCTAAAGGAACATTATTAGGATCAATATGAGATCTACCATTTGCAAGCATAGACATAATAGCATCAATCTTATCACCCAAAGAAGAGGTTTCTTCAACAGAATTTACCTTCTTACCTTGAGGAGTTCTTTCAGTGTGCCATTCAGAGTAATTGATCATCATATCATCAAGTAATTTAGTTGCGGCGCCTAGAGTGATGGACATAAAAGTACCTCCAGCAGCTGAATCCAATAGGTTCCTCGAGGAAAAATTCAATCCTGCATAAAAGGTTTGGATGATCATCCAAGTAGTCAGTCCATGGGTTGGGCAATTCTTTACCAAAGATTTCATTCTCTCCCATGCTTGAGCAACATGTTCATTATCAAATTGTTTAAAATTCATTATGCTACTTCTTAAAGATATAATCTTAGCAGGAGGATAATATTTACTAATAAAAGCATCTTTACATTTAGTCCATGAATCAATACTATTCTTAGGTAAAGATAGCAACCAATCTTTAGCTCTTCCTCTTAGTGAGAAAGGAAACAATTTCAATTTTATAATATCACCATGTATATCCTTATACTTTTGCATTTCACAAAGTTCAACAAAATTATTAAGGTGGGCAGCAGCATCATCAGTACTAACACCAGAAAATTGCTCTCTCATAACAAGATTCAGTAAAGCAGGTTTAATTTCATAGAATTCTGTTGTAGTAGCAGGTGGAGCAATAGGAGTACATATAAAATCATTATTATTTGTGCTAGTGAAGTCACACAACTTAGTATTTTCAGGAGTACCCATTATAGCAGTAAAGTAAACTAAGCAAATAAAGTAAAAACAAGTAACTAATTTTTTTGTGTTTTTGATATAGAGAACAAGATAGTAAATAAAGTAAAGCTAGCAATTAATTTTTTTTGGGTTTTGTTTAAGTGCAGCAAACAAAGTAGTAAATAAAACAAAGCAAGACAAAAACAAAGTAAAGAGATTGGAAGTGGAGACTCCCCTTGCAGCGTGTCTTGATCTCCCCGGCAACGGCGCCAGAAAAAGTCTTGCTGGCGTGTAGTCGACACGTCCGTTGGGAACCCCAAGAGGAAGGTGTGATGCGCACTGCAGTAAGTTTTCCCTCAGTAAGAAACCAAGGTTATCGAACCAGTAGGAGCCAAGAAGCACGTGAAGGTTGTTGGTGGAGGAATGTAGTGCGGCGCAACACCAGTGAAACCGGCGCCAACGTGGAACCTGCACAACACAATCAAAGTACTTTGCCCCAACGTAACAGTGAGGTTGTCAATCTCACCGGCTTGCTGAAAACAAAGGATTAAGCGTATCGAGTGGAAGATGGTGTTTGTTTGCAAAGAACAAAAACAGTAGAATGTATTCAGATGTAAAAGAATGGACCGGGGTCCACAGTTCACTAGTGGTGTCTCTCCAATAAGATAACTAACATGCTTGGGTGAACAAATTACGGCGACAATTGACAAATAAAGATTCAATACATATCAACGATGATTACTATGTGATTTAATCAGGGCATTACGACAAAGTACATAGACCGCTATCCAGCATGCATCTATGCCTAAATAATCCACCTTCAGGTTATCATCCGAACCCCTTCCGGTATTAAGTTGTAAACAACAGATAATTGCATTAAGTATGGTGCGTAATGTAATCAACACAAATATCCTTAGACAAAGCATCAATGTTTTATCCCTAGTAGCAACAGCACATCCACAACCTTAGAACTTTCATCACTGTCCCAGATTTAATGGAGGCATGAACCCACTATCGAGCATAATTACTCCCTCTTGGAGTTACAAGTATCAACTTGGCCAGAGCCTCTACTAGCAACGGAGAGCATGCAAGAACATAAACAACACATATATGATAGATTGATAATCAACTTAACATAATATTCTATATTCATCGGATCTCGCCAAACACAACATGTAGCATTACAAATAGATGATCTTGATCATGTTAGGCAGCTCACAAGATCTATAACAATGAAAGCACAAGCGGAAAAGACAACCATCTAGCTACTGCTATGGACCCATAGTCCAAGGATGAACTACTCACGCATCAATCCGGAGGCGGGCATGATGATGTAGAGCCCCTCCGGTGATGATTCCCCTCTCGGCAGGGTGCCGGAGGCGATCTCCTGAATCCCCGAGATGGGATTCGCGACGGCGGCGTCTGGAAGGTTTCCGTATCGTGGCTCTCGGTACGGGGGTTTCGCGACGGAGGCTTTAAGTAGGCGGAAGGGTAGGTCAAGTGGCGGCACGAGGGCCCCACACACCGCCGCGCGGCCAGGGGGCCGCGCCGCCCTGTTGTGTCGGCGCCTCGTGGCCCCACTTCCTCTTCGGTCTTCTGGAAGCTTCGTGCAAAAATAGGACCCTGGCGTTGATTTCGTCCAATTCCGAGAATATTTCCTTACTAGGATTTCTGAAACCAAAAACAGCAGAAAACAGCGGCGCTTCGGCATCTTGTTAATAGGTTAGTGTCGGAAAATGTAAAATAATGTTGTAAAGTATGTATAAAACATTCAAGTATTGTAATAAAAGTAGCATGGAACATAAGAAATTATAGATACGTTTGAGACGTATCAGTGACTTGGGAGTCATATCGACTTGGTGTGCATGGTGGATTTAACCATGTGCCCATTTTAGTGTAAAACCTTTTCGAGATTTCAAAATTGTTTTGTTTTAAATAAATATAGGATAAAATTGGCTTTATGCAAATAAACTCCACTAGCCAAATATCATGTAGATAGTCATGTCTAAAACTGCCACCAAATAAGTGTCATTTGCCAGTACATCATTGTACTGACCTCCATTCGTGGGGCTGCATATTCAAACGTGCAGGTTCTTCGAATGAGGAGTATTAGTAGGATCTGATACATCTCCAACGTATCTATAATTTTTGATGTTCCATGCTTATATTATGACAATACCTACATGTTTTGTTCACACTTTATATCATTTTTATGCATTTTCCGGTACTAACCTATTAACAAGATGCGAAGCGCCGGTTCATGTTTTAGCTGTTTTTGGTTTAAAAATCCTACTATTCGGAGCTGGACGAAACAAAGCCAAACCTTCTATTTTACCGAGACGGACCCGGGGAGCCAGAGAAGTGGGGGGCCAAGGGGCCCCACACCATACAGGGCGCGTGCCCCTCCCGGCTGCGCCACCAGGTGGGGAGGCCACCCCCTGGCTCCTCCGACTCCGCCCTTCCGCCTATATAATCTCTCCGTCGCAAAAACCCTAAATCATCAAGCCACGATACGAGAAAAGTTACGCAGCCGCCGCGATCGCGAAGACAAGTTTCGGGGGACAGAAGTCTCTGTTCCGGCACGCCGCCGGGATGGGGAATTGCCCCCGGAGTCATCTCCATCGACACCACCGCCATCTTCATCGCCGCTGCCTCCCATGATGAGGAGGGAGTAGTTCTCCCCGAGGCTGAGGGCTCTACCGGTAGCTATGTGGTTCATCTCTCTCTCCCATGGTGTGATCTTTATGTGATCATGAGCTTTGTATCACTATTAATCTATGTGCTACTCTAGTGATGTTATTAAAGTAGTCTATTCCTCCTCCATGATGTAAAGGTGACAGTGTGTGCATCATGTAGTACTTGGCGTAGGTTATGATTGTAATCTCTTGTAGATTATGGAGTTAACTATTACTATGATAGTATTGATGTGATCTATTCCCCCTTTCATAGCTATTGGTGACAGTGTGTATGCTATGTTAGTACTCGGTCTAAATTGCAACGGTCTATTATGCACTCTAGAGGTTACTTTAATATGAACTCCGGATGTTGTGGAGCTTGTTTACTCCGGCTTGAGGTGTGCTCTTGTAGCCCTACACAACAAATGGTGTTTGTTATCCAACAAGAGAGTGTTTGAAAGTAGCACAAGTGAGGAGAAGTTATTTATTTATTATGTGATCATTGTTGAGAGTGTCCACTAGTGAAAGTATGATCCCTAGGCCTTGTTTCCAAATATTGAATCACCGTTTATTTACTGTTCTACTGCATGTTTACTTGCTGCCATATTTATTTCAGATTGTTACTATCAATCATACTCATCCATATCACTTGTATTTTACTATCTCTTCGCCGAACTAGTGCACCTATACATCTGATAAGTGTATTAGGTGTGTTGGGGACACAAGAGACTTCTTGTATCTTAATTGCAGGGTTGTTTGAGAGGAATATCTTTGACCTCTACCTTCCTGAGTTCGATAAACCTTGGGTGATCCACTTAAGGGAAACTTGCTGCTGTTTCTACAAACCTCTGCTCTTGGAGGCCCAACACTGAGGAATAGAAGCGTGCGTAGACATCAAGCTATTTTAGGCGCCGTTGCGGGAGGTAAGGTAAAAGGTATTCACATCCTCCGACTACTAAGCTATTTCCTAGCACTGTTGCCGGTGTGTCAGTGCTCGAAGTTATTTCCTTTAGATCTTGCAATTATATATTTTTGTCTCTTGTTTTTATTTTAACTAGTTAGGCATAATGGAAAACAACAAAAAAATTAGTGAGCTTTTTAATCTTTTTCCTGAGTTAAGACATGGATTGTTTGATGCGAAAATTTAAAAACCTATGGAACGTTATTTGCATGCTAGTAGCAATGTTGTTAGTATGAACACAATTACTGCTAATGCTATGGAAAAGTCTAAGCTTGGGGAAGCTAGTTTTTATGATCCTTTTAGCTTCCCAGTTTTAGGGGAGAAAATTTGCTCTGATAATACTTTATCTCCCATATGCGATAACTCTAATGATGCTTGTGATATTTTAAATCCACCTACTGAAAATATTCCTTTCAAGATACCTATGAAAATTATTGAACTTGTTGTGGATAACCGCTATGAAGGGGATGGAACTGTCCATCCTGAGATCATTTATTGTTTTTACATGAATTATGCGGGTTATTCAAATGTGCAGGTATTTCTATGGATGAAGTTAGGAAGAAATTATTCTCTATGTCGTTGTAAAGCGGCGCATTGGTATAAACTGTTGAAGGATGGGCATTCTCTTGATTGGAAGGATATTGTGCCTCTCTTTTATTCTAAATTTTATCCTCCTCATGAAGTGCATATTGATAGGAATTACATTTATAACTTTTATCCTCGTGATGGAGAGAGTATTTCCCAAGCGTGGGGGAGATTGAAGTCACTAATGCTCAAATGTCCCATTCATGAGCTCCCCCGTAATGTTATTACTAATAATTTTTATGCAAGGCTTTCAGGACATCACAAGGACTATCTAGATGCCTGTTTGGAGGGATCTTTCACAAGCAAGAAGGTTGAAGCTAGATGGGATCTTCTTGAAAGAATTCAAAGCAATACTGAAGATTGGGAGAATGACAAAGGTAAGGAATCAGGTATAAACTACGAGTATGATTGCATTAAGTCTTTCGCTCAAACTGCTGATTTTCAAGAGCTTAGTGCTAAATATGGTCTTGATCCTCAAATTATGGTCGATTGCTATAGAGCCTTTGCTTCTCATATTAATGTTCCTAAAGAAAATTGGTACATGTATCATGAACCTTTTAAAGACACTTGCATGGAAAATGAAATTGTTGTTAATGATTGCAATAAACATGCTCAAACTTCTGAAAATGCTATTTCCTATAAGCATGTTAATTTTTGTGGAGTTCATAGACCTTGTGAAAAGAATAAAATTGAAGAAGAATATTGTATCCATCACAGGAATGAAAAAACTAGAAAGTGGTCTAGGGCTCTAGATGATCTTGGTGAAAAAGTTTGTGCCCTCTATCCTTTTATTTGTGAAATTTGCCATAGAGTGGGTCATTTTAATTTTCAATGCTCCTCCAATGATAATTCGAACCTTATGAGTGCTGCAAATTTGTATTGTGATGATGAAATCACTCCTAATCAGCATGATGAACTTACTTTATTTTTGGGGTGTGAAGAGTTATTGAGAAAAACTTCTTTGGTGGATATGAGTGCTCTTGATATTAATAGTGTCATGCATGGGTGTCTTTCTTATTGCATTGATAATTGCCACACAAATACTTACATACAAAATATTTTAGAAGATGACACTTTGCCAAAATATGATAGGACCGCTGTGTGTTTTGAACTTATTAATGAAAAGGAGGAATCCTCCCAAGTTTCTTCTATTGTTTCTGGAAATAAATCAGGTTATGTGGAGAAGCCTCCCTTCAAGCCTCTTCCTCCTAAAGAAGGGAACGAGGAGAAGGAAAAGAAGAAGAAGGAAATGAATAAGAAGAAGAAGAGGGGGAATAAAAAGAAAGAGGTAACGGCATATCCCCGCGTGTATGAGATAACAATAGGTAACCGTAAGTATGTTGCTCCTAATGATTATTATGATAATGAATCTGAGTACAATGATCTTCCTATGCCCTTTAACCATATTAGTGATCATGATTTGGAAGAGCACACTACCTTTGATATTGGAAATCTCTTTGGTACCGATTATGAAAGTAATGATGTTAGCACTATTCATGTTCCCTCAAATGATGATATTGAAAGCTTTAAGCTTGGGGATGTTGTGCTTGAAGATCCTATATTTGAGACTTTACTTTTAGTGAAAATGATGATATTATATATTCTGGTTTAGATAATCGTTATAGAGATGGATATGACACAGGTTATAATTATCCTTATGAAACTTGTCATAGTTATGATGGGATTGCCAAAAACCATTCCCTTAGTATGCAACTTGTTTACCATGTTCAAATTCTTGATAATGATCCTGCTCCAAATGAGAAGAGTTTTTCTTATGTCAAAAATAATGATACCTTTATGCATATGAACCATGATAAGAATGTTTTAAGTGATGGATACATTGTGGATTTCATCAATGATGCTACTGAAAGTTATTATGAGAGAGGGAAACACGGTTATATGCATCTTAATAACATTAAGTTTCCCCTCTTTATGTTGAGAATTTTGAAGTTACTCGTGTTTTATCTTCCTATGCATGTCACTTTGTTCTTTTTTAATTTATTTGTGTACAAGATTCCTATGCATAGAAAGTGGGTTAGGCTTAAATGTGTTTTGAATTTGCTTCTTGATGCTCCTTTTGCTTCATTTTCTATTCTCATGAGAGCATCATTAAAATTACTGAGCCCATCTTAATGGCTATAAAGAAAGCACTTTTCGGAGATAACCCATGTTTTTATTTTTCTACTGTTTTGTTGTGTCTTGGAAGTTTTTACTACTGTAGCAACCTCTCCTTATCATGTTTATTTCGTTTTTGTGCCAAGTGAAGTCTCTAATAGAAAGTTGATGCTAGATTTGGATTTCTGCGCAGAAACAGATTTCTTATCTGTCACGAATTCGCGTTCTTCTCTCTGTAGAAGAATCAAAAAATCAGCGAAAATTCATGCGTGATCCTCAGATATGTAAGCAACTTTCATTAGTTTTGAGTTTTTCCATCTGAGCAAGTTAAGTGCCTCAAAAAAATTCGTCTTTACGGACTGTTCTATTTTGACAGATTCTGCCTTTTATTTCGCATTGCCTCTTTTACTGTGTTTGATTGGATTTCTTTGATCCATTAAATTTCAGTAGCCTTGAGTGTGTCCAGAAGTGTTGGGAATGATTGTGTCCTTGCTGAACATGTGAATTTTTGATTATGCACTAACCCTCTAATGAGATTGCTTTGAGTTTGGTGTGGAGGAAGTTTTCAAGGATCAAGAGAGGAGGATGATATGGTATGATCAAGAAGAGTGAAAAGTCTAAGCTTGGGGATGCCCCCGTGGTTCATCCCTGCATATTTAGATAAGACTCAAGCATCTAAGCTTGGGGATGCCCAAGGCATCCCCTTCTTCATCAACAACTTATCAGGTCATCTCTAGTGAAACTATATTTTAATTCTTTCACATCTTATGTGCTTTACTTGGAGCGTCTGTGTGTTTTTATTTTTGTTTGTGTTTGAATAAATTTGGATCTCAACATGCTTGTGTGGGAGAGAGACACGCTCCGTTTTTTCATTTGAACACTTGTGTTCTTCGTTTTACTTTAATATTCATGGTGAAAGCTGAAAGCCTCAGCATTGATTGTTATTTGGTTGGAAACAGAAAATGCTTCATGTGGTAATTGGTATATTATCTTGAATAATTTGATACTTGGCAATTGTTTTGAGCTCTCAAGTAGATCATGTTTAAGCTCTTGCATCATGTAGTTTAAATCTATTAGTGGAGAACTACCGTAGAGCTTGTTGAAATTTGGTTTGCATGATTGGTCTCTCTAAGGTCTAGATATATTCTGGTAAAAGTGTTTGAACAACAAGAAAGACAATGTAGAGTCTTATAATGCTTGCAATATGTTCTTATGTAAGTTTTGCTGTACCGGTTCATACTTGTGTTTGCTTCAAACAACCTTGCTAGCCAAAGCCTTGTACTGAGAGGAAATGCTTCTCGTGCATCCAAAAACCTTGAGCCAAAACCCATGCCATTTGTGTCCACCATAACTACCTATATGTGGTATTTTTCTGCCATTCCAAAGTAAATTGCTTGCGTGCTACCTTTAAAAAATTCATTCCTTTGTCTTTACAATACATAGTTCATGGGAAAATAGCTTAAAAACTATTGTGGTGATGAATATGTTGCTATGTATCTTAGTTCTTATAAGTTGCTTGTTGAGAGGTAACCATGTTTCTGGGGACGCCATCAACTTTTAACTTTGTTGAATATCATGTGAGTTGCTATGCATGTCGTCTTGTCTGAAGTAAGGGTGATTTATCATGACTTAATGGTTTGAGTATGCATATTGTTAGAGAAGAACATTGGGCCGCCAACCAAAGCCATGTATCATGGTGGAAGTTTCAGTTTGGACACTAATCCTCAGAATCTCTTATGAGAATACTATTTGTTGTTGAATGCTTTAAGCATTAAAAAGAGGAGTCCATTATCTGTTTTCTATGTTGTCCCGGTATGGATGTCCTCAAGTTGAGATCTATCAAAACGAGAAATCAAATGCGATCTATCTCCTTGGACCTTTGTATAGGAGGCATAGAGGTACCCCTTTGTGACACTTGGTTGAAACATATGTAATGCAATGATAATCCATGGAAATCCGAGCTAATTAGGACAAGGTGCGAGCACTATTGGTATTCGATGCATGAGGCTTGCAACATATAAGAGGTTTTATGCATAACACATATGAATTATTACTACCGTTGACAAAATTGTTTCCATGTTTTCAAAATAAAAAGCTCTAGCACATGAGTAATCCCTGCTTCCCTCTGCGAAGGGCCTTTCTTTTACTTTATGTTGAGTCGGTTTACCTACTTCTTTCTATCTTAGAAGCAAACACTTGTGTCAACTGTGTTCATTGATTCTTACATGTTTACTTATTGCACTTGTTATATTACTTTATGTTGACAATTATCCATGAGATATACATGTTACAAGTTGAAAGCAATTGCTGAAACTTAATCATCCTTTGTGTTGCTTCAAAACCTCTTACTTTGAATCTATTGCTTTATGAGTTAGCTCTTATGCAAGTCTTTTTGATGCTTGTCTTGAAAGTACTATTCATGAAAAGTTTTTACTATATGATTCAGTTGTTTAGTCATTATCTTTTTGTTAGTAAACCATTGCTTTGAATCACTTCGTTCATCTCATATGCTTTACAATAGTATTGATCAAGATTGTGTTGGTAGCATGTCACTTCAGAAATTATTGTTTTATCGTTTACCTACTCGAGGCAAGTAGGAACTAAGATGCTTGATACGTCTCCAACGTATCTATAATTTCTGATGTTCCATGCTTATATTATGACAATACCTACATATTTTGTTCACACTTTATATCATTTTTATGCATTTTCCGGTACTAACCTATTAACAAGATGCCGAAGCGCCGTTCCTATTTTATCTGTTTTTGTTTCAGAAATCCTACACGGGAAATATTCTCGGAATTGGACGAAACAAAAGCCTTCTATTTTACCGAGACGGACCCGAGAGCCAGAGAAGTGCGGGAGGGGGCCAAGGGGCCCCACACCATACCTGGCGCGGGCCCCTCCCTGGCCGCGCCACCAGGTGGGGAGGCCACCCCCTGGCTCCTCCGACTCCGCCCTTCCGCCTATATAATCTCTCCATCGCGAAAACCCTAAATCATCATGCCACGATACGAGAAAAGTTACGCAGCCACCGCCATCGCGAAGACAAGTTTCGGGGGACAAGTCTCTGTTCCGGCACGCCGCCGGGACGGGGAATTGCCCCCGGAGTCATCTCCATCGACACCACCACCATCTTCATCGCATTCTTGTCTCCCATGATGAGGAGGGAGTAGTTCTCCCCAGAGGCTGAGGGCTCTACCGGTAGCTATGTGGTTCATCTCTCTCTCCATGGTGTGATCTTTATGTGATCATGAGCTTTGTATCACTATTAATCTATGTGCTACTCTAGTGATGTTATTAAAGTAGTCTATTCCTCCTCCATGATGTAAAGGTGACAGTGTGTGCATCATGTAGTACTTGGCGTAGGTTATGATTGTAATCTCTTGTAGATTATGGAGTTAACTATTACTATGATAGTATTGATGTGATCTATTCCCCCTTTCATAGCTATTGGTGACAGTGTGTATGCTATGTTAGTACTCGGTCTAAATTGCAACGGTCTATTATGCACTCTAGAGGTTACTTTAATATGAACTCCGGATGTTGTGGAGCTTGTTTACTCCGGCTTGAGGTGTGCTCTTGTAGTCCTACACAATAAATGGTGTTTGTTATCCAACAAAAGAGTGTTTGAAAGTAGCACAAGTGAGGAGAAGTTATTTATTTATTATGTGATCATTGTTGAGAGTGTCCACTAGTGAAAGTATGATTCCTAGGCCTTGTTTCCAAATATTGAATCACCGTTTATTTACTGTTCTACTGCATGTTTACTTGCTGCCATATTTATTTCAGATTGTTACTATCAATCATACTCATCCATATCACTTGTATTTTACTATCTCTTCGCCGAACTAGTGCACCTATACATGTGACAAGTGTATTAGGTGTGTTGGGGACACAAGAGACTTCTTGTATCTTAATTGCAGGGTTGCTTGAGAGGAATATCTTTGACCTCTACCTCCCTGAGTTTGATAAACCTTGGGTGATCCACTTAAGGGAAACTTGCTGCTGTTCTACAAACCTATGCTCTTGGAGGCCCAACACTGTCTACGGGAATAGAAGCGTGCGTAGACATCAGGATCTCGAGTCTATATTCCAACATGTCTGCCTGTGGCGCATGAAGATGATGGAGGCTCATTGAAGTTTATATTTCCGTTGTGTTTGCTCGAACTCTATTATGTGAGCTAGTCCAAATGACTATGCCGTTTGTAAGACTTTGTTTATCTCCTGAGGATCTACGTTGTAATAATTTGATACTATTGCGATGTTTACTATATTTTGTAATGTGTGTGCTATCACTGATCCCGGGAATAGCACTATAAACAGGTATCTTATCTTTATTAAGGGTTTTCTATTCAAGTGCCCCTGGTTCGTTAGTTGTACTCAGTTTTCCCCATCCTCTTAACTTTTCCTCAGTTTTCCCCTCCCTCTAGTTTGAAACCCCTCGCAGGCGCTTGGACGGGAGGGTTGCCGTCTGGTCAGAGGCCTTGACCGTTACCGATGATGGCTAGGGAGCCGCGGTGGTTTTGAATTGACCGTTGCTTTCGAATTGTGTTGACTGTTGACTGGAGGAGCTCACCCAAAGCTTTCCCCTCCGCCCTGGAGGAGCTCACACACCGCCCCTCCGTCGCCACGCCGTCCCACCTAACTTATGGCGTCGTCCGCCGCCGAGCCGCCCCCTCCCCCAACCACCACCCCCGGAGCGGCGGGGCTCCGCCTCCACCAGATCTAGATCTACCCCTGTCGCGGTAGAGTTTGTATATCCGTGGTGTGCCTCATCCCGTCAGCCGCGGAGAAGATTGTGAATCGGAGGGATCTAACGCATGGATTCCATCTGGGTAAGCATCGTCTGCCTATATGAATTAATAGTAGGCAGTTTTTGAGCGCCAATCGTTGTTGCTCAACTAACTGCGTTGCTTTTCGAATAGGATTGATCCAGCGCTGGCTTTTCGGCTGGTGGTTAGGCTAGATTCTAGCTTTACACGTGATTCTAAACGCCATAAGAATGGGTTTTACTTGCCTTCGGTGGTTGCAACCACCATCTCATTGAGGAATTTGAAAGCTAACATCTACAATAAGTACACCTGGAGCTCTCGCGATGCAGTTCATTCCGAATATTTCAACAGCACGGGGCGAAGATTTGTTCCACTAATTTCCGACGATGATATTGGAATTCTTTTTTGCTTTAAATGCTTCTTGCCGTTTCGGTAAAATTCATATCCATGTGGACAGGGACCATGCATCATCTGGTGTTGGGGCATCATTAGGTGGTCGGGCATCATGTCTCTCTACTGCTGCTGCCTCTGCTAATAGTGTGCGCCGCGGCGCTCCTTGTAGGTCCACAGCAGCACCATCTGTCCCCAGTGCTAGTGGTAGCCAGATCGTTCGTACGGTCGATGTGGAGGACGATGCAGAGATTGGGGATCAGTCTCCTCAAGATGATGAGGATGAGTTGATGTTTCCTGAATTGGTAGATCGATGTAGTAAGCAGGCAATGGAGGATCAATACATGGAAGATATTGCTTTTGGTGCCAGATTTGATGACACTGATGATGAAGAGAAGAATGAGAACAATGACAACCTCGTTTTAGCCGATTACGAAGGTGATGACTTGCCAACAATTGAGTGGAACAGGGAGGATCCTCAGCTTGCACCAGGCACCGTATTTCAAACGATGATGGATCTCCGTAATGCAATTACTACATTTTGCCTTCGCTCTAAGAATAATTATGAGGTTATTAAAAGTGAGCCAGGTAGGTTCACAGTTAAATGCCCATACAAGAGGTGTAGGTGGAGGCTGCATGCATCCACAATGCGCAGAAGCACCTTGGTTCAGGTACTACGCCAACCAGTTGTGTATTTTAGATCACGGTGTAAAATTTGTTAACTGTTACTGACATCCCTTATCATTTGTTTCAGATAAAGAAGAATGATGAGGTCCATAGGTGTCCACCTCGTGGGGGAGAGCCAGAGGTGAAATCAAAGCTAGCGAAGACAAGGTGGTTGGCAGATGCAATCCTAGATTGGCTAAGAGAAACTCTTATAAATGTACCTTACATGAGGATGTTCTATGAAAAGGAAATGGCTCTTGACAGGATCAATGGTCCATGGAATGAAAGCTTTCAGTTGCTTTACACTTTCAAAGCTGAAGTGGAGATGGCTAGTCCAGGCAGTGTTGTAGCGATAGACAAGCATACAGTTCCCTACAAATTGAAAAGCGGGAAGGTAATGCACAAGGAATGTTTTAGAAGGGCTTTTGTTTGTTTCAAAGCTTGCTGGAAAGGCTTTTTGGACGGTTGCAGGCCTTATTTGGCCGTGGATGCAACAACTCTTCATGGCAGGTTTAAAGGACAGCTAGTTGCTGCTACTGCAGTTGATGGACACAATTGGATGTTCCCTTTTGCTTATGGAGTTTTGGAGGTTGAGTCAGAGGAAAGTTGGGCTTGGTTTCTGCAGAATTTGCGCGACCTTATAGGTCATCCACCAGGACTTACTATCCACACAGACGCTTGCAAAGGTTTGGAGAGTGCGGTAGAAGCAGTATTCCCTGGAGTGGAGCATAGGGAATGTATGCGACACTTGGTACAGAATTTTACAAATAAATTCAAGGGTAAAGTTTTTACTGACAACCTATGGCCAGCTTCATACACATGAAGCACTAGGAAGCATCTGTTTCATTTGGATGTGTTGTATAAACAAAAACCTGGGGTGAAGGAGTACTTGGATGAACATCATGGTAGGGTGTGGTCAAGAAGCCAATTCAATGAAATTTGCAAGATAGACTATGTAACAAGTAACCTTGCGGAGAGTTTCAATTCAAAGGTCAAGTCATTGAAAGGGCTTATGCTGTGGCAAATATTTGATAAGATTAGGCAGATGCTCATGATAAAGATCGATATGCGTCAAAAAATTGCATCCACAAAATATGTTGGCCATCTCATGCTCCCATCTTTGATTAAGTCTTTGCATGATAGGGCAAAACAGTTGAAGATGCAATGCGTCAGAAAAGGAATGGAGGCTGAGGTAACCTACACTGACAGTAAAAACATGCAGTGGAGGTATCCAGTGAGTTTGGTTGATAGGACATGCCATTGTAGGGGATGGCAGATCCGTGGGATACCCTGCATACACGCATTGTTTTTCATGAGTGTTATAGGGGTGAAGAAGGTGAAGTTGATCAGTATGTGTCAGAGTATTTCTCTGTTGCCAAATTTAGGGTTGCATATGCTATGAATGTTCCTACCTTGTTGGGAAAAGACCAATGGATGAAATTCGATCCAGGCTTTAAACTGTACTCTCTAGTTTTGACTAGACCGGCAGGTAGGCCGAGGAAGAGTAGGATCAGAGCTAGTGCAAAGGGCGGTGCACCGATTCGAAAGCGAAAGTGCAAACGTTGTGGAATCCCTAGACACACATTACTAGGCTTTGTAAAAATCCAGTTAACCCAGCTTTTGGAATGGAAGATCAGGCGGGAGCAGCAAATGCAGAGGAGAATGAAGCAGCAATTCAACATGAGGAGATTGAAGCAGCAATTCAACATGAGGAGATTGAAGCAGCAATTCAACATGAGGAGATTGAAGCAGCAATTCAACGATGGAGATTGAAGCAGCAACTCAACATGAGGAGATTGAACCGATGGATCGAGAGCTGCTTGAACCGATGAGTCTAGAGGAGAGGGAATAGATGGATCGAGAGCTGTTTGAACCGATGAGTCTAGAGGAGAGGGAACAGATTCAGAAAGATTGCTATGAATTTAATATGGTCCAGCTGAGTGCTAACTTCGAAGAGCAGATGGCAGAAGAAAAAGCACAAGCTTCGCAGAAGAAGAAGAACAAGAAGGAGGGCAAAAGGAAGGTAGACACCGGTAATATCCCTGGTAGGGTTACCCGAAGTAAGATGGTGGCCCCAGCGAGTCACACCAGGAGCAAGAGAAAGATTTTATTCTGAACAACTAATTTGAATTTGTATGAACAATTTGTATTGGGGATCCCTTTGTATTGAACAATTTGAATTTGTATGAACAATTTGTATTGGGGTTCCCTTTGTATTGAACAATTTGAATGTAGGGATCCCTTGAATGTATGTGTTAAGCCACATTTATCATTTTCTCTAAGGTTTAGGGTTTTAGGGTTTTATGGTTTAGAGTTTCGGGTTTAATTCAAAATAATTCAAAACATGGTGGAACCTTCCCATGGAATCTAATTATGTTACCTACAACCTAGAGAAATAATAATGGAGAAGGAAATATAGAGATATCAAGTTTTTATGCCAAAAGCTTCAAAACCACTTCCTAGTCCATGAGCTACTAGCTATGAAGATGCAGGGCTTTCTACTGAACACACCTCCCAAGTACCCACTATGCTTTCAAACTTTGTCCAAATGAGTCCAAATTCGTCACACTTGTGTATCTTTGAATTGCAAACAATATCACGTCGGTAATATATTGTTCAAATAACACAATTTTACAATTTTTATGCCAAAAGCTTCAATTTCCCTTAGTCCCTTTATTATTTGGGTGCCCCTGTTTTACTTAGTGTTACTCAGTTTTCCCCCTCCGGGCCCACTTGTTTTACTCAGTCCTACTCAGTTTTGCCCTTCCGATAAACATTTCCTCACTTTTCCCCCTCTTAGTTCTACTCAGTTTTCCTCACTTGTACTCATTGGCTGATCTCTGATTGGTCGAGATGTATGTCACACGGATCTTGGTTGGTTGAAAGCTCAACGAACGCTTGCACCGTTCGATCATTTATGATCGGACGGCTTGTATATCTCTCTCTACCACGATGGACGCATACGGAGAGAAGAGCACATACCTACCAACCCTGGCAGTCGCATATTCCAGTCGCATCTTCCTCTCTCCTATTTCCTCTCTTACTCCGGCGGTCGCGGCGGCACAGATCTAACCATGCGTGCGGCGGCGCGGATCTAACAGTGCGACGGCGTGGATCTAAGAGTGCCGGTGAGGATCTAACCCTCAGAAATAGTTGAAATGTCTCTCTCTGTCTCACTTTCGTTTCTCTTCTCAGATCTATTGATGATGAATAACACCAAGACGGCGGCCGTGCCGACAGTGGTCATCGATGCCACAAACATTGAAGCCATCGCCTACAACATCGCTTTGACGGCGCAGATCCATCATTCAATGTCGGAGCCTGTTGATGTCTCACTTCCGTTGCCCTCCTCAGATCCGTTGATGAAGGACACCAAGACGGCGGCCGTGCCGACAGTGGTCATCGATGCCACGAACATTGAAGCCATCGCCTACAACATCGCTTCGACGGCACAGATCCAGCATTCAATGTCGGAGCCTGTTGATGTCTCACTTCCGTTGCCTTCCTCAGATCCGCTGCTGATGAAGGCACCAAGACGGCGGCCGTGCCAACAGTGGTCATCGATGCCACGAACATTGAAGTCATCTCCTACAACATCGCTTTGACGGCGCAGATCCAACCTTCAATGTTGGAGCCTGTTGATGTCTCACTTCCGGTGCCGAGAGTGCGAATCGATGCCAAGACAATTGAAGCCAACATCTACAACCGCGCTGCGAAGCTGCCGATCTAGCCCTCCGCAGATCCGTCGCTGATGAAGTACACCAAGACAACGGCGGTGCCGACAGTGGTCATCGATGCCACGAACATTGAAGCCATCGCCTACAACATCGCTTCGACGACGGATGGCGCAGATGACCACCCCTCAGCCGCAAATTGGGATAAATTATGATAAATTTGTATTTTTCAATTTCAAATTGGGATAAAATTGTTTGAACTACTACCTCCGTCTCAAAAAAAGCTTCTCCACGTTCTTTATGTGTCCATGTACATCCATATGTATGATTTGAATTCTATCCCAACTTGATTGGGAAGATTGATATGTATTTGATCCGATCCCTTCACTTTTATAAGATGTTCCTGCATGCTAAAATTATCGCGTGCATTACTTAGCACAACTAGGAAATTGTACGCCAAAATACAGTGGTTAGATCCACAACAAAATACAGTGGTTAGAGCCATCTACTGAATAAAAATTCTATACTATCTAAATCGTCTACCACAACCACATAATTGCTAGGACAGAGATGACACCTAATAAAACTGCCCAGATGAATCTACTTTTCTCCTCTCCCATCACTTGAAGTTCATGTTCTAGATTTTCTACCACTTGATCAAATACGGCAAGATCTATCTCAACTCTCAACTTCTCCTTGCGAATAAGCTCTGAATTCTTCTTTTCTTCCTCCACAGTACGCTTCAGCTCGAATATCATCAGGTTTTTACGGGCCAATTCATCACCTAAATTGGCCACCTTCTCCTCCAAATCCATCCTCTAGCTACACCATTGGGTTGATTCATCTTGGTATGCAATGTACCATGGATCATCGGCTTGCCTGGCTAACTATAACAATAATGGAAAAAAGAACAACTGAAATCACTCCAACAGGCCATGGCGGCACTTCAAATTCAACGGTAGTACAGAGAGCAGAAGCTAGATACATGCACTTCCGACGAGGTAGGAGAGTAGAACGTGGCCACGACATGAACGAATCCCCACCCTCGCCGGTGTACCCGCTATGACCAGATATTGAGGACTATTTCGCACCTGCAAACTCCAATAAATTACGGGAACCAAATCGATTAGGGGGCGGGGGAGGCAGAAGCGGAGGTCTTACCAAGCTATACTACCACTTGGTGCGCGGAACAAATCCTGGGCGTCGTGGGCGGTGGATCTGCTTGCGGCGGACTTTCCTGCGGTGGGTACAATGCGTGCGGACGAAACAAGTCTTTGGAGCCGTGGTTGACGTGCAGCGCCGATCCGTCCCCGCCGGGGGACAGGCGGCGGCGCGACCGACGCCGGCGATGGCTGCTCCGTCCGAGGGTGGGGAACGAGCTGCCAGCGGTTCTCCGGTGACTAATGAGATACAAAACACTAGGTTCCAGCCATGTTTAGCATAAAATTCACTTTAGATTAAGCTGCTAAAATAGTCATCTGCTGGGTCTAGCTTAAGAAAAATTAATTAACGAACTTGTTGCTTCTCTCTATCATATTCTCTAAATAAATAGGCGACCCCACTGGTCATTGGCTGCGGAGGCCCCATAGAGCGGCAATATATGATTTTCTCTAAATAAATAGACGACCCCAATGGTCATTGGCTGCGGCAGCCCCACAGAGCGACAATATATGTCTTTTCTGAAAAATAGAGACGGGTCATTGGCTGCGGAGGCCCCACAGAGCGGCAATATATGACTTTCTCTAAATAAATAGACGACCCCATGGTCATTGGCTGCGGCAGCACAGAGCGGCAATATATGTCTTTTCTGAAAAATAGACGACCCCATTGGTCATTATGTGCGGCAACCCTATAGAGCGGCCCCATTTGTCATTAGCCCAAAGCTCCTCACAACTCCTGCCCACAGCCCCTCACCAAAGCCCCTTACAGCTCCTCCCAAAAGCCCAGACCTCAGTATAGAATGTCATACAGAAGGACACACCTACTGAGAAAACCCTAGCTCATGAGCCGCTCTCGCGAGCTTCCTGGGAGCTCCCGGCGGCGCCCCTCCCTCGCCCCAACAACTTTTCCCCTCCCCCTTGCCGGGCATCGCTGGGCGAATCCTATCCCACATCGCCGGTGGCGGGTCCCCTTCTCCCCCTCGCACGATGGCAGTGGTGCGGGCTGTCGCGGCCGACGAGGGCCCAACGCGGGCGTAGGGCGCGGCGGCGCGGCCGTTTCGCCGGTGGCATGGTGGTTTCGCGGCTGTTTTCGGCGTGCTCATGGTGGTTGCGGAGGTTCTTCTGCTCGGGTATGCTACGGGCAGCGCGACCACGAGGGCGGCATGGCTGGGGGCGGCGCGTGCGTGGCCCGACGCGACAAGGCTTGGCTGGCAATGGCGTTGCATCCGTCTGGCGCGTGGAAGTCTCCTGCAGCGGCGTTGGGCATGGCGGATCCAGATCCGGCCGCCCCTCGTGCGGGCTGGGGCAGGGGCCCCGGGCCCGTTTGAGCCCACCGCCCATTGCTCTAGAGAGGAGGGCGCCTGGCAACCATGGGGGTTGTAGGTCGTTGCTCTGGATATGGATCTTGCTCTCGCTGGTTGGTGGTGTAGTGGTTGTGGCTGATTTCCCGCACTAGCGTGTGGTGTTCTCAAAACGATGTCCCTCAGTTCGACAGTTGTCGGAGTTGGATTGCCGGGGCAGCGGTAAATTGATAGAAAATACTCAAGATGACATGAGCAAGGGTGAACTTGCCTGAGATAGTGCAGTTCGATGTGTTGGATGGAACCTGGACCTCGGGTTCTCTATAGAAGCATCATTGTCCGTAAGGACAATGTTATCAAATCCAAATAATGCATGCATGGATGTATTATTTTATCGGGCCCCACAAGTTCTGACATAATAGGTCCACACTCTAACAGGTTGGGCCCACCAAGCTCGGGCATGCTGGGACCCACCAGGCTCTGACATGCGGACCCCACAGATCTCTGGCATACCGGACCCACTAAAACTGTCATACGTGGGTCCCAACAGGCTCTGACATGCGGGCCCCACGGATCTTTGGCATGCCGGACCCACCAAAACTCTCAGAGAAGGGTCCCAGCAGGCTCTGACCTGCGGGGCCATGCGTCCAGAATTGACTGCAGACAGACATTTGTGTTGGCACGTGCGTAATTATTTTTGGCATGGCAACTGACATGTGGAACCCATGTTGGTGGTACTGACAGTTCTGATCCACTTCACATGCTGGGAGCCTGTCGGAACGGGCGGCCCCACGCAGGTGGGTCGTGTCGATGCGACATGCGGGCCCGAGTGGTGCAGGCCAGGTACATGTATGAGACTGGTTGTCTCCCTTTAAAATAAGGGTCCTAGTGAGGCCTTGTTGTGCGGGCAGATAGAAAAGTACGTGAACGAAGCGTGCGAGTGTGGGTCGGGTGTGTCCACCGGCCCGAAGCCCGATTGTTGTGACGCCCCCCTGCTGACTCCGCAGTTCGGGCCGCCGACCACCCGCGACGCTCATTTTTGCACAATCATTGACGTTTAGACGTCGCTCAATTTTTTGGGCCGAGCGGCCCAAAACGCCATATGTGACGCGAAAACGCCGTATCATCATAGAAAAAGACAATCGCTGACGGATTTCTCAATCGTCAGTATCAAACTGTCATTGAAGACCCATATGTTACTAGTGCTATGGGTCGTCAACTTCTTTTCTCGGAGAAGAAACAATGGCGATATTTGAGGAATAAGCATCGGCTAACTATGTGCCAGAAGTCACGGTAAGACAGAGGATGCAAGCGTTATCCGGAATGATTGGGTGTAAAGCGTATGTAGGTGGCTTTTCAAGTCCGCCGTCAAATCCCAGGGCTCAACCCTGGACAGGCGGTGGAAACTACCAAGCTGGAGTATGGTAGGGGCAGAGGGAATTTCCGGTGGAGCGGTGAAATGCATTGAGATCGGAAAGAACACCAACGGCGAATCACCCATGTCCTCCTCTATTTCCTCCTTGATTGAGGCGGCGTAGAGTGCCACGGCCACAAAGCTCGTTGCTGCATTTGGTAACGAAACAAACTGTGTACGGAATAAGGAGAACTCATTTTAGGTCAGTATAGAATGTCGTTTGAAGCCACTATATGGTGGAGATAGACCGAACCTTTGGACAAGTGCATGAAGCCCAAAGCTCCTCACAACTCCTGCCCACAACCCCTCACCAAAGCCCCTTACAGCTCCTCCCAAAAGCCCATACCTCAGTATAGAATGTCATACATAAGGACACACCTAGTGAGAAAACCCTAGCTCATGAGCCGCTCTCGCGGGCGTCCTGGGAGCTCCCGGCGGCGCCCCTCCCTCGCCCCAACAACTTTTCCCCTCTCCCTTGCCGGGCATCGCTGGGCGAATCCTATCCCGCGTCGCCTGCGGCGGGGCCCCTTCTCCCCCTCGCACGATGGTGGTGGTGCGGCTGTCGCGACCGACGAGGGACCAACGCGGGCGTAGGGCGCGGCGGCGCGGCCGTTTTGCTGGTGGCATGGTGGTTTCACGGCTGTTTTCGGCGTGCTCATGGTGGTTGCGGAGGTTCTTCTGCTCGGGTATGCTGCGGGCAGCGCGACCTCGAGGGCGGCATGGCTGGGGGTGGCGCGTGCGTGGCTCGACGCGGCAGGGCTTGGCTGGCAATGGCGATGCATCCGTCTGGCACGTGGAAGTCTCCTGCAGCGGCGTTGGGCATGGCGGATCTAGATCTGGCCGCCCCTCGTGCGGGCTGGGGCAGGGGCCCCGGGCCTGTTTGAGCCCACCGCCCATTGCTCTAGAGAGGAGGGCGCCTGGCAACCATGGGGGTTGTAGGTCGTTGCTCTGGATATGGATCTT
This sequence comes from Lolium multiflorum, assembly GCA_030979885.1. Classification (NCBI taxonomy): domain Eukaryota; kingdom Viridiplantae; phylum Streptophyta; class Magnoliopsida; order Poales; family Poaceae; genus Lolium; species Lolium multiflorum. Next base: position 212,556,425 of record CM061749.1, read on the forward strand.
GCTCTCGCTGGTTGGTGGTGTAGTGGTTGTGGCTGATTTCCTGCACTAGCGTGTGGTGTTCTCAAAACGATGTCCCTCAGTTCGACAGTTCTCGGAGTTGGATTGCCGGGGCAGCGGCCCTGGATGTTGGGCGTCAGGTTGGTTGGCGGACGTGCCACGGCCTCTGATGTTGGCCGGCTTCGTCAGCCGTGTGCACGACGTTGTGCAGACTAGCCGAGTGGTGTGACAGGGATACAATTGTTGCGAGGGCGACGACTGCTTCATTGTGTGGACAGATGACTACACCTGCCGGGGGGAAACCATTGCCTTGCCGGGCCATGACGGCGGTGTCCGCGGACGTCCTTCCCTTCTTCAAGGCGGCGCTGTGGCGGTGCTCAGTCCTTTTCTCGTTCTCCGGGTGAAAACCCAAGATCCCCGGATCGGGTGGCAGCGGCGCTTCTACGTCGTGCTCTTCTTGAAGATGCCACCTTGGAGATCTCACGCCGTGTGACTCTTGTGGCGGCGGAGGTCCTCCTCGGTCTGCCCTCCTCGGCAAAGCTTACTTTGTGCTCTGCACCCGCGGTGTTTCTCGAAGCGTTCTCTCCTGGTGCCCACGCCGGTGTGTGAGTTGTGTTGGTCGATTCCTGGTGGCGGCCGGCCTCCGGTGGCGTTTACGAAGGTAGTGGTGTCTCGTCTGTTGTGGTGGTTGTGGGTTCGCCCGTGCTAGGGTGGACACCGGCCTGACAACGTATCGTGCCGTACGCTTTGCTCTTCCTCACCGTAGTTTGTAACAGTCGTGCCGGCTGCTCGCGTTGTCGACGGTTGTGGCCTAGGTTGAAACTTGCGTGCAGTGGTATCTTACAAGCTGGGATCAACATCTTGTATTTGTTTCATCGTTGAAGGTTTTATTAATTTAGGTTATGTGGGTTGGGTTGTGGTTTGAGCGGGCCAGATGCCCCTGGACCCAACACCTCGACTCTTGGACTGTACCGGCCCAATTGGGTTGGCGGATGTGAGCAGCACGTCGGCGGCGCAGGGGAGAGGGAGGGAGCCACCAGACCTGATCCACAGGCGCGGCGCGGCCAAAAAGTCGACCGGATGTGTGGCTCTCCCGCCGCCCCTCGATTTCCTCGTCCCCACCGCCGCCCTCGTCGACGACAACGCCACCCGCGCCACTTCCCCTCCGCTCACTCCGCACAGTCTTAAACCCTCACTCCTCTCCCTCCCCGACCTCCGGAACTCCACACACCCACAAACCATCTCCGTCAGACCATGCCGCCTTCCGCCGCCTGCCCTCCCCACTCCATGGCGTCCGTGTCCCGAGCCCTCCGCCCGCGCCCGTACCTCGCCGCTCCTCGTCCCGGTACGCGCCCCTTCGATTCCGCTCCCTCCTCCGCATTTCTTTCACCTGACCTGGTTTCTGTCCTTCGATGCAGGGTGCGGTCTGAGAGTCGCGTGCTCCGTGCCGACGTACGGGGGTGCGACGGAGAAGGCGGAGTGGGGATTGGCCATTGCGCCCGCACCAGCCATCACCACTTCCGGCCCCGTTCTGAGGTAATTGGGCCTGCAAAATTGGTCGAGCGCATGGATTGCTCAGTTGTAGGGTTTTGGTTGGTCAACGTAATTGCCTTTGGCTGGGGTTAGTGTGTCAAGGTGGGATCCCGGTGGGATGTCATTTTGTACTATGTAGTTCAAATTTTGATGTCAAAATTTGAACTAGAAAAGTCAAATTATACTACAAGTGGGACAAAAGTGGGATCCCACTTGACACCCTTACCTGGGGTTGACTAGTCTATACACTTGTATGTACGCCCCTATCTTCGTTTATCGTGAATATATAATTCTCAACGCTTTACAAGCAGTAGGCGCCGTTGGATCTGCCACTCCTGCAACTTGTTTACTGTGGAGATTTTCGTTTCTACAAGATGTTGGATCTACCACTCTTCTGTAGATTTTCGTTTCCAAGGGTCATGAAATTTATACTGGTATAGGTGGAATGGAATTCATTAACCTTGTTCGGCAACTGATTCCAGTGCATTTTGCGTTTGAAGTAGTATAGTGATGCAGCACCGGTTTGAAGTGCATTTTACGCAATTCGTATTTGTGTGCATCTTCAGACTTAACCATACTAGCGAAAAATCCACATTCCTTCTTGTTTTTTCCTTTTTGAGGGACATTCGTTCTTGTTTTAGGCAGTGACATCTTGAATATTTTTTTAAACATTCTCCACTGTTTGTAATTTTCTGCTTGTTTTTACTTGCTTGGAAAAAAGGCTTTTGATGTTTTTGTTGTTTTACTGATAAAATTTGAGAGCTATAAGCTATCTCTCCAATTCTTGATATTCAAGTGCTCATTTTCCTGCAGAATCAATATTGTACCATCGTCTAATAGAGTTAACTTTCTCTCAATAATTTGAGTTCACGAGAACCATCTCTGTAATTTTTTCTTAAAAAAACATTACCCCTGACCCAAGGCACCTGGGTTTGAGTCTTCCCAACCTACTTTTTTTTTGAGTTTTTTCCCAACCTACTTTAGATGCAAAGCTAAGGGGGAGTTTTTCCCCCATAGTTGCATGTTTTTTGGTTTATGCTACTTGACCAGATAATTCAAAGATATAATTGCTTTTCCTAAATGAAAAGACAATCTGTTGCTTTCTCAGGAGCCGTCAATTTTTGTGCAAGGCGGAGGCTAACATATCTAGTAATCTGCCGGAGAGCATACCGGCTGGAGCAAGCCAGTATGAGAAAATAGTTGAGCTACTCACCACTCTTTTCCCTGTCTGGGTAAGTTGCTACGAGAGCATCTTTCTGTTTACTTCTTTTTCTTTCTAATGTGTAGTTTCTTTTTTTAATGAAACACAAATCTTTGTGAATCTAGTAATATGAAGATTATCTTTGGCAGGTCATATTAGGTACCATTATTGGCATCTACAAGCCATCGATGGTAAACTTTCTCTCACCTGCAATTTCCATAATATTTGTACTCTCAGCTAATGCCATATCAAACTGAATGTATGGTTTTCTACTTTCCTTGGGCTTACAGGTCACATGGTTGGAGACTGATCTTTTTACTGTGGGCCTAGGATTCCTAATGCTGTCAATGGGACTAACATTGACATTTGAAGATTTCAGGAGATGTTTGAGAAATCCATGGACGGTATGTAACTGTCCCTTAGCCGCATGTTTTATGTAGAAATACTGATACATTTCCATTCTTAATACCTCCTGAAATGATGTTGAATCTCTTTTGGTTCACTGATGTAATAGCTACTTTGCAGGTTGGTGTGGGATTTCTTGCGCAGTATTTGATCAAGCCTATGCTAGGTTATGCTATCGCATTGGTAATGCTAACCATAGGCATGCATAATATTGTTGATTCAGTTGTGCATAATTCACTTCTCGTGTATTATTAAATTTCTGATGAATAGGTGTATTGTTGGTTCAACCATAATTGCTTTATCCCAAAACCAAGTATTTAATTCAAACATTGTAATCCAAACTCATTATATCTACACTAACCAAATATTAAGTTTGATGAGTGCATAATGTTCTGCAGAAGTAAATATTAAATCTCCAAATGTCCTTTCTATGATAACAAGATAAGTACTTCTGATACTGGATAGGAGTTTGAATTTGTCGATGTGTCTCAGGAGATGTTTTATTATTATTATTTTTAATTGTAAAATAATGATGTAATAAGAAGTAACAAACAACATATGAATTGATAAAAAACTGTAAGCGACACTTTTGTTTGTGTTATGCTGGTCATTTTCTATGATCAACAGGCTTATGCGAGGACTTTCCATCTAAGGTTTATTGAAAATTAAATGAAAAATACGATAATTGGCTCAGATTAATATACTGATATAATACTCTATGCCCTGAGTACCTATTTGGCACTTGATAGGATTGCATGAATATCAGCAATCCATGTTACTTTTCTTGTTCTTTTTGTTTCTCTTTTCACTCTTCGGTTTCTACAGTTTTTGTTGGTTTTCATCTCTAACCTAGCCTAGCTTGCTTGGGACAGAAGGCTTTATTGTTTTCTGTCAATATGACTTACTTTCCTCATTTTTTGGTGTACCTCATTTCCTTAGTTCTTCGATTAATGTATGCCTGAGTTGAGAGATATATGATTCTGTGGATAAAGCAATTCTATTTGTTCATGACAAACAATTTTAACCTAGAATTCCTTGTAGCAAATGGAATTTGCACCAAGTAAAATTTCTGCATAGGCCTTTATCGTTGTAGTGTCGACTATTTATCTGCGCCTAATTTGTTGTCCTATTTTACAGACATTGAAGTTATCTGCTCCTCTTGCAACTGGTCTTATTTTGGTCTCATGTTGTCCTGGTGGTCAAGCATCAAATGTTGCAACTTACATATCCAAAGGAAATGTTGCCCTTTCAGTTCTTATGACCACGTAAGCTTTGGATATTCTTTGAGAAAAGACAGTTCCTTGGTGCTTCTTTTAATCTTATTTTCCATGTATGGATATACATGCATCTCTCTTGAGTCCCTTTGTCCATTAAGAAAGTGAAACCTTTAAGATTGACTTTGTCCATTAATTAAGTACGGAATATGATAGTTGCTTTAAAATTTGATTGCAGAGTTTAATTATTATAATCATAAGCTTGAACTGCTAATAGTTTGCATAAAAAGATTGAACTCCACATTTGTTTTGGATATTCCATCACAAGTTCTAGCTGTGAAAATTTTATCTGGTCTGAGCAACTAAGCACCTTTTGTAGTGAATACGTGTAAAATTGCTGCCTACCATGATGAAACACTCAAAACACGCTCTCTGCTTTGAAGATGTAAATAGACTTACTATTGAGGATGCCACAGTGTTAAAAAAAAGTTTAAGCACAGAATACTTTTGGAATGTATATATTGTGTCATGTGAAGCATGCCATCCTTCTAATTGTGAAACATTTTAAAGTAGGTAGTACCTTAGTAGGTTATCATAGCAGCACTGCCTATTGCGTAAGTATTCTTTGCTGATACTAGGCAGCAAACCTGTTACTTGCACATAACTTATGTGGCATCATTCTACTTGATTTAATTCAGTAACCTCTTTTAATTCAGTAACCTCTTAGATACTATGTTCCGTGCTTTAGTCTACTGCCCACCCAATACTATTCTAACAACTTGATTTTTCTCCAGTTGTTCGACTATTGGTGCTATAGCAATGACACCACTCCTTACTAAACTCCTTGCTGGCCAACTAGTCCCTGTTGATGCTGCAGTAAACACACTATGATCCATATCCTGAATTAACTTCTTGCTAGTTTAATTGGTCAAGTCTGTCTTGGTTAAAGATTTTTATCGTGCAGGGTTTGGCCATCAGTACTTTCCAGGTTGTTTTAATGCCAACTATTATTGGAGGTGCTTAAAAATCTTAATTGAAGATCCATTGTACTGTATTGGCATCTTTGGAATGTCTTCGACATATGTTGTGACATTATTTCTGTTATTTTGCAGTCTTGGCGCATGAGTACTTTCCCAAGTTCACTGAGCGCATTATCTTCGTTACACCTCTGATAGGGGTCATCCTGACCACTTTGCTTTGTGCTAGCCCTGTAAGTGTCAATAATTGATTGAGTAATGCTTCAAAGCCTTTGTTCAATCCATCATTAATAGGTGAAATTCAGATATTGTCCTAATTAAAATAAAGAGTGGAATTATTGCTTGAGTTAATTGAAATACATTTTGTTGAACTTTAACCTAAATAATTTCTGCTCTGCACAAAGTTTGCAATATCTCATTGAATGGCGACATCACTGACATTTAATGGGCTTATAGTACTATTTTGAAGATACATTTTTCGAATAAAATGTTTGGCTCTTATTTTTGATATTTGGATATATTCCTAATTTATTTTACTATTTTTAACCCAATTTTTACATCTTACAAGATAGGGCAAGTCGCAGAAGTGTTGAAAACTCAAGGTGCTCAACTTATTCTCCCTGTTGCCCTGCTGCATGCTGTTGCATTTGGTCTTGGGTATTGGCTCTCGAAATTGTCTTCTTTCGGGGAATCAACTTCAAGGACCATCTCCATTGAATGTGGGATGCAGGTACACAGATATTCAAATGTTCAGTTTTGATTTTTTTTTCTTTTCTTAAACGTAGTGCAGGTATGGTCTTTAAGAAGTTCATGATTCTCATAATTTTGTTCTGAATATATGAAAAGTAAATTTAGTTAACATATATATGGACATCTAAATATGCAAATTTGTTATATATATGTCTAATTCCAGTGGATACTAAAAGGTCCAAGGGTTAAGGATACATATGTCTAGGTTTACAACATCGACAGATATTGAAATACAGTTAGATAAATTTTCTTGTCTTAACCATAGTGCATGTATGGTTTTTAATAAATTTATAATTCTTATATTGTTTTGCCGGATATTAGAAAGGTAAATTTAGTCACAAATATGCATGTAAGGCAGTCAGTTTCTCATGTAGTTCTTGGTGAAATAAGATGTCATGTCTATCTAACTGTGGTGGACATGGGAAAGTCCAAGGGTTAAGGATAAATCTGTCTAGGTTTACATCATCGACACCTTGCTAAATGGAACAAGATAGTTCATAGCAGTTCCTCTTATTGTCAAATAACGATTTTGAGTTTGCATAGCATTGAGACTTGCCTTAGATAGATATTTTAACCTTTTCAGTACTACATGTGAAGTTTACAGCTATTCTAAACATTCTTCATGGTGTAATGCCCTTTGTGCTTAACAGTGACATTTTTCATGTTTCCAGAGCTCTGCACTTGGATTTTTACTTGCCCAAAAGCATTTCACAAACCCACTTGTTGCTGTTCCTTCTGCTGTTAGTGTTGTGTGCATGGCGGTAGGTTCTCTTGCCTCTTCTCATAGCTCCATAGTCACTACATGTATTGCGTGATGATTCATGTCAATATCTGAGTGCACTTTTTTGCATGACAGCTCGGAGGCAGTGCTCTTGCAGTTTTCTGGAGAAACAAAGGACTTCCAGCAGATGACAAAGACGATTTCAAGGAATGAAACAAGAACAACTCTAAGCTCCAGCTGCTAGTCGTTGCCTTGTTGTAGTTGAGTGCAGTTACATCAGAGCTTATTTCATGTTTGCATATTTTAGGTATGGATAGCAGGATAAGGACGCTTATTCTAGAGAATACCATATTATTTATAGGGGATTTTTTATGATTTAGGTATGAGTTTGCACTTTGAAGTTTGGTGGGTATTGTATTTTTAATCTTGGAAATAAGCTGTTCAGGAATTCTTTTACAGGCTGTTGCCCATTCACATTACGTGGGCGATCAGTATAATTGGTTTTCCAGTTTGCTTTTTTGAATTAAAGCATTGTAGCTACGCCGTCCATTCCAAAAATCGCAGCATTGTCTAGATATAGACGTATCTATATATTAAAATGCGTCTGGATACATTTGTATCTAGACAAAGCGCCAACAAAGTTTTTTTTTTGGAATGGGGGGAGTATTTACTTTTGTAGCAAGTTTGGAAGGTTTATAAATATTCTTGTTATCAGAATCTTACAATTATCTTTTTTTTTATAGATTAGAATCTTACAATTATTGAGTTAATGCAAAAGCTTGCATCCATATCTGGGCCAGCTGGAAACAGAAGGCCTCACAGTGAACCAAAATGTTAGACATCAACATGATCAAATCAGCAACAGGCGTGAACTCTGCTCTCTGGTGTAGTGGCCCAGTCCAGTTATATGTTTCTTTCATCGAAAGCCTAAGAAAATGCCTATGTACTTTTCTTGAAAGGGAAGCGGTCGGGAAGGGATCAAGGGACCTACAATAAATTTATTTTTGAAAAAAATATAAGAAGACAAATTCACATCTCTAGGGACTTTCTTCCTGTGACTGATATGATTCACTACCTCCATTTTAAAATATACAAGTTTTAGAGTGATTGACATTTTTAATTACCGTTCATTCACCTCGATCAGACGGTGGTAAATAGATGGAACCAAACTGACGGAAATTGTATGGATAGCAGGATAAGGAACCTCTAATATATTTAAAGGAAATTGTAAAAAACAAACGACCATTCGATCGGCCAAACCATTGGATGAGTCTGCGTGAATCTTAAAGCTAAATCACCCAAACGTACGTGGATCGTATGTGTAGGCTTATCGTCTCTGTAACATGCCATACAAGAGTAATCGATCCCAAACAAACGAAAAAATAGATCACCGCACCGAACTGCTGGAGCTCTGCATCTGGCTAGAGCGCCGGTGCTGGCGTGCATCCGACTCCGCGTCGCCGCTTTCTGCTCGCTATCCGCCGCGCACAGCTCTACTGGAACTCACCGAAGCGACAGTGCCGACGAACACCCGATTCTCGCTGCTTCTCATCTTATCATGGCAGCGACGGCGCTGACGAGCACCCGATTCATCTGAAGGCAAAAAGGAAGCACCAACACATGCGATTCCAATCCTTTCTTCCCCGCTGGTGTTTGTACTATACTTTCTTTTTTAAGAGATTGGGTGTTGTATGATGCAATAGATACTATCTTGTTGAGAAATTTCTGGCTGCTAGTGCCTGCAAGGTGCAATAGGGTTTGCTTGAGATGGAAAGCTGTCTTGTTCATCTACTTTTAGATCTTGACTGCAGACATGAAGTGCTCTGCTTCTTGATAGTAACACTTGAAGAATTTCGGTTACTATCTTGTTCAGATACCCAAACAGATTGCTTGAAAAATTTCAGACTACATATATTCATCTAGCAGAGCTTCGATCTTCCATCTCAAAAAAGCTTGCCATTCGAATGGTAGATAGCTAGCAAGGTTCCTTTGCTCACCACAGTGCTAGTCCCTGCCTTGTAGTTACAATTGTTCTATTTGAGGTGAAGAAAGAGTTGTTGCTAGTACACTTGGTGTTGATGAGATATTAGAGCACTGTACTAGTATATTTTGTGTACTACAGGGATTGTGAAACTGTATGTAAATATATGAAAATACCAGCGTATATATCCAGATTGTTGAATGAATTAACATTTGGTTTGTTGCCCTCGAATTTGAGATTGTTTGAAATATTTACTGAAAAGGGAGTAATTCTCCTGTTTGACTTTCTATGCACTCACTACTCAGTAATATTTCATAATGCTTACATGAGCTAAATTGTCGATGGGCTTAAGATGATACTTGAGTGCACATGGTGAAAGCAAGCACTTTAGGTCCAGTGCATGATTTGGGAAACAATTTACTAACCAAAGTTCCAACAATTTTAGCAAGCATAGAAGAATCAAAGAGAAGCACTGCCACAGGGTAAACACAAATTAACATACAAATTTGTGTCAAGGGTATGATGCTGATGAGAGACAAAATTAGTAACAGTTACTCACTGTAATCATCTAGTGTAGCATTACACATATTGTAGTTCTAAAAGTAACATTGGTCTGTGACCGCAAGAAGGAACACTAATTATTGCTATGCCTACTCCTTCCATTTTCTGAGATTCACTACATCAAAATCCATTCATATCGAAGGGTGCAACAGCTGTGACGATCAATCATTTTGAAGTAGAAGGTCTGTATATCCTCCTTGCACAACAAATCTTTGGATTCGTATCTTCTACAAGAACATGATATGGTCACATTCTCATAATTAAAAATAACTAGTGCCCCGTCCTCAAATATTACAGGCTTCACCTTATAATTTTTGACTGTTCACATCGTGGAAATCAACTCTGCAACTTGCCGCCAGGATGTCTGCCGCACTGCACCTCGCCACCAGGGGCAACCTCCGCTTCGCTGCACATCTTTGTCACGCTTGAAGCCGAACTGTAGGATGAAGAACTGATCGGCGGCATAGAGCTTAGTACGCTCTTGTTGGCTGATGCTAAAGCTATTGGTTTACCTTTGGCCATCTACACTATCAAAATATTCAGATTTCTCAATGCCTCCTTCTGTCCAACGACATGCGAGTGACTCTGAAGATGTTGATGTATCAACAGTTGAATGGAAGCAGAGATCAACTGTCCTTATGAACAAAGCAGGAACGTTGCGTTTAAGCAAAAGTCAGAGACACCATGTGAAGACTGATCATATATACTAGGGAGTTGATCATGTATCCATGTCAGCAATGAGCTAAGGGCCATATCTTCCTGCATATCAAATACAAACTAACAATTATATTTCTTGGAACAGCCATCATGTGTTAGAGTAACCAAGTACTTCCTTACATTTCCTGCAGTTCTGTAATCAATGGTCAAGTAAACATCGAGTGCTCTAACGCCTATAAGATTAAGGGAAAAGGTTGCAAATTTTCCCAACGCCTATTATATTAGTACAAGTTGAAACCATTTCTTTACCTATACAGTCAAAACCGCCAACCTTATTTACATTTCTAACAACTAAAATTAGCATAAGCTCCTCACTTTTGCATGGCCATGCAGCACTATTGATAGTGAGCAGGCAGTACTAAACAGCGGCTTCGACGGAGGGAGGGGCGACGGCAGCGGCTGCTAGCTGCGACGGAGGAGCGGGGGCGGCCACGCCGGCTGGTGGCGCAACTGAGGAGAGGGCGGCAGCGTGATTGAGGAGAAAGAAAGAGGAGTTGATGAGTTTTTGTTCTGATTACTATTTGATGAGTTGACCTTCAAAACGACCGTTTATAATTGTTGAAGTATTATAGAAGTTACACATAAAATTAATCAACGGCTACGGAAAAATAGATTAGACGAAACCCAGATTCGATTAGACATAGCCAAAGTTCCGTGCCAATCACCGTAAAAGAGCTCTTTAAAATAACTAGAGTAGACTTGTCTAGATTTACATGTACCTAGATGCGTTTTAGCATGTAAATATACATGGATCCAGACTCCAGAGAAACCTATGCCACTTATTTTAAAATGGAGGAAGTACTTACCTGCAAGGTACTTCAGTCTGATAAATTCACCTAAACTAGGGACACAAAACATTAGCGCTTATTACACACCGCCCATCAGCATAGCGAAGAATTGGCCTAGCTCTTGCGCCCGTATGCAGTGGTTGTTTAGGGCATCTCTAGCGGTAAAAAAAATGGGTCTGCACCCCATCTCCAGTGGCCAAAAACTGATTGAAACATTCACAAATCGTGTCCGAAATACATCGGTCCGGTTAGAGGTGCATTTCCTAGATTCCTACGTATGCATTGAATAGAAGTGCGATGGCGCAGCGCCATACGCACGCACAGGCACACCGCACACGAGGTCACTGGCGACTGTACAACCAACGTACATGAGGTCATTGCAGCAAGCCATGAAGCTGGATATGTAGAATACATCGGTGCACGGCGCTGACATGATGACGTACGATCGAGGCACGCCAGTTACTCCTAGGCAGAACGACGTAGTACCTCAAGTCCCATCTCCCAGGATCCAAGCTCGACGAGCCGATCGACCCAGCTAGCTCCGGGGAATAAACACCGGTCGCGTGCACGACCTTTATGATGCGCGAGCATGGGGCGTACGTACGGGTGCAGCAGCATGGCTGCGGGATCTTCCTTCCGCTCTGATTTTGATGGGAGGATCCATCGAGGGAGGAGCTGCGGCTCTGCTCATCATGGTGGCATCATGGCGTTTGGCCGCGCGCGTACGTAGCGTGGTTGACATGCCCTCGCATACGTCTGGCCCGTACTGCATGCGCGCAGGCAGCGATCGATCGACGTCCAGTCGACACGTACTTCGCCTGCACGCCACCATGATATGATCGATGAGCCAGCTGGCCTCCGAGCAGAATGGCAGCGAGATCCCGCTAGCTATCCCTGCACATAGTCAAAAATTGCTTTAAAAATAATTAGTTTTTGCCGGCCTGTTATTTTATTGCAATCAAACCAGCCAACCCAGCGGTCGGGCCGGCGAACCAACGAACTAGCCGCTTGATCGGTTCACTCAAGCATCCGGTTTTTAAAACCATGACCTATACGATCATGTGGGTAGTTATTGGAGCGATGTTTCTAAGAGCATCTTCACCACCCTCAAAAGAAAGTCTAACAACAACGAGCAACAAGCTGTGTCACCGTTTGGGGCATCCTCCAATAGCTTAGGTGTTTCCAATATATTTTAGGTTATTCTTTTAAAAAATAAGATCATATTTCTACCACAATGCAACCGTGCTGCATATTTTTAAACATATAAACTAGTCCACAATAATTTAAGCAAAGAAATATGATAATTCAAACATAAACAATAAAAAGATTCGTACAACCATTAAAACAGATTAAAAATTGACAAGTTCAACTAGATCAAGATAGTTAAATAGTGTTTTCTTTGATCACCCACAAATACCCTACTTTATCATCTTGTAATTGGCGATGAACACTTCTCCGTCAGGGGTCTCTTTATGCATGGCGAGGAAATTGCAAAAAATCTGTCAATGCCCGGTGTTCAACTTCGGCAAGAGGGCTCTGTGATCGATCATACCGCTGATCATCAACCACTAGAGTAGTGCACTCACTCGTGATGATCATGTTGTGCCCGATGACACAACAATTAATAACCTCTCACATCTGATCAGGTGTCGATCATGTTCGCGATATTAATATATGCTCTTTATCGAAAAAAGGTGTCGATCATGTAAGAGCAGGGTACCAAACAATAGCAGAGTAAGCTTGGAGCACACCAAATATCCTTTCTACTACTTCCCTAGCATGAAGCAGAGTGAAATTTCTTCCTAGTAAAAAGGATGGGAATTGTCTTCACAAACATCGATCATTTTGGATAGATGACATCATCTAGGTAGTACCTTTTGTTTCCTGTCTCTAGATTAGATTCAATTAGCCACCAAATAAATCCCTAGATCAATAGGATCCGGTGCAGTATCGCTCCAAATCAAACTACCCGTCGCACGGCTGACCGGCCGCCCGTCGAACTGCTGCAGCGTACGCGTGAGTGGTGCACACCACGGGAGGGCATCTACATCGCCAATCTGCCTTGCCGCTGCCGCTGCCCGGAGTCCGATCGCGCGGACACCACGGACTTCATCAACATCAGGACCAAAGCAATCTACATCGCCCCGCCCGCCACGCAGCCTGACCATGCGCAGGCGCACAGTGCAACCACCTCCGCACGTCTACAAGCCTCACATCACGTACAAGCTCTTTGCAGGGACAAGGCCACGCACGCGGGCGCCATCTGCATCAACATACTGCTACTACGGCCGCGAGTCCGTGTACATCAGCGGCAATCCACGCGTGGATGGCCACGCGCGGGATCTTCATCAACTCCGACACCGCTCGGACGCCATCTTCATCGAGCACGAGCACGAGCACGACTTCACCAACGCCCACGATCTGCACTGCAACAAGCTGGACTACATCGACCCGAACAACTACGTCAAGCTGTACGACTACACCAAGATCTACGTCGAGTTCTACATCGCCAACTACATCGTCAAGGTCTACATCAACATGGTCACCTCCAGGTGGTGCACGCCCGCCGCCACGGCCATAAGAGGGGGCGCGATCATCGCGACGTTCTGGGCGGCGATCATCGCGGCGATCACCGCGGTCGCCGCGGTCACCGCGGTTCTGGTTGGGACGACAGCGGCGTTGGCGTTGAGCAGCGTTGGCGGAGGTCTCAAAGTCAGGATCAGAGGACCCGCGCAACATCTCCTTGTCGTCATCAGAATCGTCATCCTCATCTTGCCACCGGTACCAGCAGTCCTTGGCTTTGTGTCCTTCGCGATTGCAGATTTGACACGTGACGTCTACCCATGGTATCAGGCCGGCCTCTTCTGCCGACACGCTGATCGCCGAAACAAACCCTAGATCGCTTCGACCGTCGCCCTCCGTCGCCTCGTCGACTCCATGGCGACCCCGTCGAACAGCGCCACCATCGCTCTCGGGACGCCGCCATCCGACAAGCTCACCCGGGCCAACTTCCCGGGCTGGCGCGCCCAAGTTCTGCCCGCCATCCGTGGCGCGCGTCTGCTTGGTTACCTCACCGGCGCGGTTGCTGCCCCGCCGGAGGAACTCGCCGTCACGTCGGACAAGGACGGTGCTGATCAAGCCCCCAAGATGGTGCCCAATCCTGCATATGATAACTGGATTGCGCAGGACCAGATTGTCCTGAGTTACCTTCTCCAGTCGCTCTCCCATGAGGTCCTTCCTCACGTCCATCGGATCGAGCATGCCGCCGGTGTGTGGCAGGCCCTGGAAGAGATGTTTGTCTCACAGAGTGAAGCCAAGATTACCAATCTGCGCATCTCTCTGGCAACCACCAAGAAACTGAACATGACCACCGCGACGTACCTGACAAAGATGCAAGGGTTCGTCGATGAGCTAGCTATGGCTGGTTGTCCCGTCTCGACAAGGGAACATGTGTCCTTTGTCCTTGCGGGCCTTGGTGGTTCCTACACCGCTCTGGTGGCGGCTCTCGGCGTCCAGACGTCGCCGATTTCCCTCAGCCACCTGTACGCTCAGATTGACGCCTATGATAACCGCCAGGAGATGTTGCGCGGGTCCTCTGATCCTGACTTTGAGACCTCCGCCAACGCTGCTCAACGCCAACGCCGCCGTCGTCCCAACCAGAACCGCGGTGACCGCGGCGACCGCGGTGATCGCCGCGATGATCGCCGCCCAGAACGTCGCGATGATCGCGCCCCCTCTTATGGCCGTGGCGGCGGGCGTGCACCACCTGGAGGTGGCCGGGGCCGTGGTCGCGGGCGTCGTCGCACGACACCGTGGGTAGACGTCACGTGTCAAATCTGCAATCGCGAAGGACACAAAGCCAAGGACTGCTGGTACCGGTGACAAGATGAGGATGACGATTCTGATGACGACAAGGAGGCCCATATTGCCTCCTACGGCGTCGACACAAATTGGTATTCCGATACTGGTGCCACGAACCACATCACCAGCGAGCTGAACAACCTGACGGTCCGTGATCACTACAAAGGACATGACAGGGTCAACACGGCCAGTGGGCAAGGTATGCAAATTTCACATGTTGGTCATTCAGTAGTTAGCACTCCTAATCAGAATTTTCAACTTCGTGATATTTTATGTGTTCCCAATGCCACCAAAAACCTCCTCTCTGTTCATAGGTTCACATATGATAATAAGGTCTTCATAGAGTTTCACCCTTTATTTTTCTTGATCAAGGATCAGGTCACCAGGGCAATTCTTCATAGAGGGAGGTGTGTTGGAGGGCTCTATCCCTTCATCTCTTCATTGATGTCACCATCATCATCCAAGCATGTGTTCCTTGCCTCCAAGCCGTCCAACAACAAGTGGCATAGTCGACTAGGTCACCCATCTTTTACTACTGTTAGGTTTATTATTAGACAGAATAAGCTTCCTTTTGTTAGGGATTCTCACATTGAGTCGATTTGTGACTCATGTCAGAAAGCGAAAAGTCATCAGTTACCGTATCCAGTGTCCACTAGTGTTTCCTCTGAACCCCTACAATTAGTTTTCTCTGATGTATGGGGTCCTGCTCCCACCTCTGTTGGTCGTCATGAATACTATATTAGTTTTATTGATGATTACAGCAAATTTACTTGGATATACTTGCTCAAACGAAAATCTGATGCTCTTGCTGCTTTTGTCAATTTCCAGAAATTAGTAGAAAGGAAACTAGACCGCAAAATCCTCACAGTTCAGTCTGACTGGGGGGGTGAATATGAAAAACTAAACTCCTTCTTTCAGACACAAGGCATCTCTCACCATGTCTCTTGCCCTCATGCACATCAGCAAAACGGCTCTGCAGAAAGAAAACATAGGCATATTGTTGAAGTAGGCCTTGCTCTCCTTGCCACTGCTCATATGCCTCTCAAATTTTGGGATGAAGCTTTCCTCACTGCCACATATCTCATAAACATGCTTCCCAGCAAAACTATCAACAATGAAACACCAGTTCATCGTCTCCTAGGCACTAAACCCAACTATAAGTCCTTACGTGTGTTTGGCTGTGCTTGCTGGCCCAACTTGCGCCCTTACAACAAACGCAAGCTTGCTTTCCGCTCTACTCAGTGTGTTTTCTTGGGGTATAGCCCAAAACATAAAGGGGTCAAGTGTCTAGAAGTCTCCTCTGGACGAGTTTACATATCTCGCGATGTTGTCTTTGATGAATTTGTGTTTCCGTTCCAAAGCCTTCATCCAAATGCAGGAGCCCGCCTTAGACAAGAAATTCTACTTCTTGATTCATCTCTTTTAAATTCTGATTCTAGGGATGCTACTATTGATGATTTATCTGTGACTAATTTGCATGTTCCTCATGGTTCCCCTAGTGCTCCTCTTGTTGTGCAGGATCTGTCACGACACGCTGCAGAAAATTTGAGGCCAAATGGTGCTCCAAATAGTCCACCAGCCTCCCCTGAAACCTCCTCACAAAACGACAGCGGCAGCAATCCCGACGACGATTTTCTGACCGAATCTTCCTCGGGATCCCCGCCTCCATCCGATCAGGCGCCTGACACTCCCGCCCGCGCCTCGGGGTCTCCCGCCGCGTCGGCGTCTGCGCGCCGTGCCTCGCCTGCCCACCCGTCTGGCCGTGCCGCGGGATCCTCTGCGCCTGGATCCACCGCGTCTTCGGACACACAGGGGGTCCCTGGATCGCCAGTGGCCAGTGGCGGGGCCAGCTCTGCTGCCTCCTCTGCCGCAACAGGATCCGCCGGCTCCTCCGGATCCTCTGCTCCGGCCTCTCCTGTGCCTCAGCCTGCAGCTCGTCGTCCTGTTACACGGGCGTCTCAAGGCATCAAACGTCCCAAACAATATCATGATGGCACTATTCGCTGGGGCATGTCCGCTGTTACTGATGAGCCACGTACGCTGCAGCAAGCCTTCAGTGACCCGAATTGGCATCATGCCATGGATGAGGAGTATTCTGCCTTAATGAAGAACAAGACATGGCACTTGGTGCCTTCTCATACTGCAAAGAATGTTGTTGATTGCAGGTGGATATACAAAATCAAGCGTAAAGCTGACGGCTCTATTGATAGATACAAAGCTCGTCTAGTGGCCAAAGGGTTCAAACAACGTTATGGCATTGATTATGAGGACACTTTCAGTCCAGTGGTCAAGATAGCAACTGTCAGACTTGTTCTCGCCATCTCAGTCTCTCGGGGTTGGACTTTGCGACAGCTTGATGTCAAGAATGCGTTTCTTCATGGTGTTCTGGAAGAGGAAGTCTATATGAGACAGCCACCTGGTTATGAAGACAGGGGGAAAACAAACTATGTCTGCAAACTTGACAAAGCACTGTATGGATTGAAACAAGCTCCACGTGCTTGGTACTCCAGGTTGAGTTCGAAGTTGGTGTCACTTGGTTTTCTATCATCTAAGTCTGACACTTCTTTGTTTATATACCGCAAGTCTGGGGTTACTATTTTCATGCTTATCTATGTTGATGATATCATTGTGGCCAGTTCTTCTCAGCAAGCAACAGATGCTCTTCTTCAAGATTTAAGCAAGGATTTTGCATTAAAAGACCTAGGTGATCTTCATTACTTCTTGGGTATGGAAGTACACAAAGTTGATGATGGTATAGTCCTGAATCAAGCCAAGTATGCTCAGGATATTTTAGCTCGGGTTGGTATGAAGGACTGCACTGGTTGTCCTACACCTTTATCTTCATCAGAGAAAATAACTGCACATGAAGGTAGCTTGCTTGGTCCTGAAGATATTACAAGTTACAGGAGTATGGTTGGTGCTCTGCAGTACTTAACTCTTACAAGGCCAGATATTTCTTATGCAGTGAATAAGGTCTGTCAGTATCTTCATGCACCTACTACTGTTCATTGGACTGCTGCCAAGAGAATTCTGAGATATGTTAAAAGTACTCTGCGCATTGGACTTACTTTTATGAGGTCCTCATCCACACTTGTTAGTGCTTTTTCTGATGCTGACTGGGCCGGCTGTGTTGATGACCGCCGTTCTACTGGAGGTTTTGCAGTTTTCTATGGCCCTAATCTGATTTCTTGGAGTGCAAAGAAACAGGCTATAGTCTCTAGGTCAAGTACCGAAGCTGAGTACAAGTCAGTGGCTAATGCAACTGCAGAAATGATATGGGTACAATCTCTTCTCAAGGAATTGGGAGTGAAGCTTCGACAGACACCAGTGTTGTGGTGTGACAATCTTGGTGCTACATACTTGTCAGCAAATCCAGTGTTTCACGCCAGAGCCAAGCACATTGAGATAGATTTTCACTTTGTTCGAGAACGAGTGTTGAAAAAGCAACTAGAAGTTAGATTTGTTCCTTCTAAGGATCAGGTTGCAGATGGCTTCACAAAGCCACTCCCTGTTAGAAATTTCTTAGAGTTTAGACATAATCTCAACTTAGTGAGTTGTGATTAAGGGAGGGTGTTAAACAACGTGTGCAACACGTTGTGTTGGACATAGAGTCCGGTTCCAATACCTCATGTAATCCTCCTATATATACATATGAAATAAACCAAACTCGGTTATCCGAGTAGTCTCAAATCTACCTGATCTTACACCTTTTTGGTATATGTGTGATCTTCTTCATTTATACTCTTAAATAGACTGGTTCATACACTACCATGACCGCCTGACAAACCATGTAGACACTCTCAAAGACAGTGGACATAGGCATGCGTAGATAGCCACCGTGTGTATCTAGAGGATCTCCATATGAAAGACACCTCAAGGCAGCCATGCATTTCTGAACCAATGAAAAATCTGGTGCAGTTTTTCTCACACATGAAGTAGAATCATGCTCCTTTACAAGATTCAGCATCCACGTAAACAACTCCTTGTTCGTCGTAAGGCATCACTACCTCTACATAGAAGAGGAGCCTTCATATACGCTTACGAGGCAGAAGAATGCAAGATATATCGTCAACTTCTCTTCATCATGGGTGGCGGACTGTGGCAGCATCGGTCTCATCTTGTATTAATTGTTGGATCATCAACTCATCATCGCTATCCATAGTCTATTTGTCAAACAACGGAGCAATAAAAAAACCGAACACTATCTATATTACCGAGGGGGAAAATGTAAAAAGAACATGAATGGGCAAACAGTTGAACACGATGTGCGCAAGGTGGGCTCGAGCCGGAGCTGTGTGCTGGGTAGTCGGAGAGCCGCTCCATGGCGAAGAGGAGCCGCGAAGCGCCACATGCGAGACGAAAGAGGATGTCACGCAGACTGCATGCGGTGGCGTCGGCGGCAGATGTGGCACGGCAGAAGGAGTGGCGGCTTTCAAACAAGCGTCAGCGGCAGATTTGGTTGGAGTCGGCGCTCCGATAGCTCTGTTGGAGACATTTGTGGCGCCGGTGCATATGCCGTAATTCTCCAATGATCGATGGAATTCCGTTGTCTGAAGCTGCTTACCTACCACACCCGGCCCGCCGGCCCTGTCCGTCGGGCTCACTCACAGGTCACAGCGCCTGAAGATGATAGCACATGGTCGCCATTGCTGCGGCAGCTGAGCTAGTGATGCATGCGGTGCAGGGGACCCTCGCCGAGATCCGAATTTCTTGCAGAGAAGGTGGTACCGACGGATTAGCCATGAATGTGTATACTGTCACTGTGATGATCAAAACGAGATTCGAGGCCTGCGCCCAGCCCTGGACCTTGTTCCTTCCGTTTTGCCAGGTTGCAGAGGGCTTGGTGGACGCATGCAATTCAATGGAGTGCAGGACGCCTCCCTCCCATCAGAGCCTTCCCGTCACGCATTCCTCGGCGGGAAAAGCTCGTTGTCTCTTGGGGGAGAAGAAGAAGACGAGGGAATATCCCGTGGCGTGGACGATCCGCCTGCTCGGTGCATGTGCACCTACGTATTGTTCAGTATAGTATATGGCCTGTTACCTGTGTCGTCACGTCCCAGACCAGACGGCCTCGTACGTGCCCAGCATGTACAAGATAGCTCGATTGCGCTGGGTGACCTCACCATGCACACCTTGCATATATATGCTCCCCTTCCTGCTACGCGGGTGGGCCTAACCCGCCGGCTGGACAGCCGGTCGAGGTCAGGTGACCGGTGGCTGACGCCATGCCTTTCTCCTCTGCAACTAGCCATATCTCCAACTGCACGTCCGTCCCGTCCCGACGAATGGGGAATGATTGAGACGATCATGACAACTTACCTTTTTTCTCTTTAAATTAAAGCAATTCTGCTTTCTCCCGCTCCACTGGCTGAGGAAGAGAGAGAGCTAATACGTTGTGAGAGCATCCCAGCCGTTGGGCTCCCCAGGCCGAAATCCGGCGCTACTTAGCGCCGGATGGATGTATTTTTTGGCATGGGGAGGCCCATTTTCCCAGTGGCGAGCCCATGGTCGCCTTCACCCACCACGTGCACAGCGACGGTGTCGCCGGGAAGGGCAACCGTCGGAGTGCCCTCGTCGCTTTGAACCGCCGTAATGGTCCGCGAAGTGGTCGGAGAGCCCAAACGCGTCGGGAACGGTCGAAGTCGCCTCGACGCGACAACCGCCGTAATGGAGCATGAACTCCGCGGAAGAGCAACCGCCGCTCTTTCGTCGAGAGACCTACATATGCGGTTTCCAACGGCCGACGCCATTCATCTATTCTCTCCTCACCATCTTCTGTCAACCATGAGCGATCGCTCTTGGCCATCGGACACCGACAGCGAGGGGAAGCCGCTGGATGGCGCCATTGGTGGGATCAAGCTGCATCGTCCAGCGACGATCCCCCCCGCCGGCCAGCGAGGACGAATGGGATGACGACGAGGAGGAGGACGAAGAGGCCGAGGAGCAGGCCGAGGAGCCGGCCGAGGAGCAGGCCGAGGAGCAGGCCGAGGAAGAAGCCGAGGAGCAGGAGGAGGAGGAGGAGGACGAAGAGGCTGATGAGGACGCTAAGGACTCAACTTCCTCCGACGAGGAGGTGACGAGCCGGAAGCGTCGCCGCCACGACGATGAGGCGGGGCCATCTAGGAAGAAGAAATAGGGACGAGTTTGTTTTAAAGTTTTTATATGTAATTTTTATGTTTATTCGAATTATATATAATTTGACTATGTTGCACCACTTGAGAGTTCAAAGCTTTCGTTCGACGATGGTATTGCCGTAGATCGGGAAGACGATGGTAGTGCCGTAGATCGGGAAGATGAGGGTATTGCCGTAGAAACCCATGCCATTGTCGCCGACAGGTCAGGGCCACCAAACGTTTCCCGCGATTTTCTCTCATCCGGAGTCACCGAGCGCTCCCCGGGGCGGGGATGGCCTGGGCTCTCCGGACGGATGAAAGGCCTAATCCGGACGCGAGGAGGGGGGCGCGACCGGGCCATTTTCGTCCATCCGGATGACAAATCGCCGTCCTGGGGGCCTCGTCGGGGGGGGGGGGGGGGGGGAGATGCTCTGATACACATCGGATTATGTACTCATCTATTTTTACGGGATCTATGTATACTCATTTTCTTCGAAATCCAAAGGAAAACTGATAGTTTTTCTGGAATATGACTCGAGAATCGGCGCATAACATAATTGTATATTAACAAAAATATTCAAACCAGTAGAAAAGAGGTGCAAGAGAGATTTAGGTATCTATAAAGATGATATAACAAACTTCAAGATCGAAAGCTATTACGAGTAAAAACAAAAAACTTGAATAAGAATAACCGAGTTCGGTGAAAACGGAGATGGAAGTAATGTTCACTTTCTTGGGGAATCTAATCATCGTTGGAGAGGTGTGGGTCACCAAGAAGGACTCCCAAGCGCCACTAAAGAATCACCTTCTTCTTCTCCTTCAACCTCCTGCACAAAATAGAAGCTCAATTACTTATTGTAGGCCTTAGGATGGCCTACAAACCATCACACACTTTTTCGTAGCAAAACCCCACGGGTTGGAAGGTTCCATGAGACCCTAGCATACCTAGTGTTCCACGCGAACCCAAAAAAACAAGTAACTTGGTAAACTTAAGGGGAAATTAATTCTCTTTGCTTGGGGTTGTACATCTAGATCTTCTCTATCTTCTTTCAAAAATGATTTGATTTTGGTTATAGGTACTTAATTACCTTTATTGGTGGTTTTAGTAGATATAAATATGTCTACCTAATGAAGCATAAGTTGGAAAACCTTTGAAAAAATTCTAAGAGTTCGAGAATGGAAAACATACTTTGTGTGTCGAGAAAGTAAAGCTTTTATGACCTGATTGTGGAGGCGAGTACTTGAGTCACGAGTTTAATAAAAATTAATTTGTAGAGTAATGAAATTGTTCCCACATCTTACACCTCTGAGTGTACCACAACTAAACGACTTATTGTGACCATGTAACCGGACCAGTTGGACATGGTTCGATCGATGATGAGTCTATCAGGTCTATTGTTGTCATTTTGGGATTATTTTGCAGAAATTGTAGCTTCATACTAAACATATTTCTTGTCGCAGATTCATATGTATCTATTCACACAATATGTCTAGATACATCCAAATTTGCGACCAAAATTATGGAACGGAGAGAGTAACATCTAAATCCATAAACAGCACAGCCTATGAGATACAGAAAGAGAAGAGTCGCAATATGTCTTTTCTTAATATTAGGGTATGTAAGTAATAAGTGTTGGGGTTCAAGTGACTTCAAACGGCCAATCTTACACCCAAGTCAGATTAATGCATATTGTTCATAGGCTATCCAAGGGAAACCTTAAAGTACTAATTCTACAACCGAGAAAATGGTAAAGCTTATATAGTTCCTAGCAATTTAAATAAAGCTCCTTGACCTTATAATCTCTTACTGAGGGAGTACCTCGGTGGTATTTTTAACATTATTTTTGGATACTATATTGTTGATTGGGAGTGATATTGCTATGCTTCAGTCCGTGGATGACTTAGGCTTTTTCACAATGGGTGTATTTTAGCATCATATCATTGAAAAAATGCTTATGTAGCGCCATAATTAATGAGAAGAGATAGTG
The DNA here is from genome assembly GCA_030979885.1 of Lolium multiflorum. Classification (NCBI taxonomy): domain Eukaryota; kingdom Viridiplantae; phylum Streptophyta; class Magnoliopsida; order Poales; family Poaceae; genus Lolium; species Lolium multiflorum. The sequence goes on from CM061749.1 coordinate 212,579,232, forward strand.
ATGTTGTATCTTAGCTAAAAAACACCTCTTGCACGTAGTCATAGGCAAAATACATTTCTAGCCTAATCACATGCATGTACAACCTTGAGAAACAATGCATCACGGTGATTGTATCTTAACAATCCACTATAACTAATGCGAGTATTACTACTCCCTCCATCCCAATTAATGTTGCACATAATTTTGCGTGAAATTCAAATTTTATAAAATCTGGCCAAATATATAACATAATATAGCAATTTTATAATATGATATCAATATTATTAGAATCACGTTGAAATATATTTTCATATTATATAATTTTCTTATTATAAATAATCATATATTTCTCTATAGTCAGTCAAAATTTTAAAAGTATGACTTTGACTAAAATTTATAGGCAACATATAGTACCTAGGATAGCGTGCTAAGCAACAATATATTGTGAAAAGGCTTATTGAGAAACCAAAACACCTAGCCCAGAGCATGGGACCAAAGTAAGAGCATCTCTAGTAGAGCCCGAAAAAACGCAAACTGAAAACGCCGAGTTCAGTTCACCGAAAACGCGAGTTCTGACGAAATTCGCAGTGGCGCAGAATAGAACCCGTAAAATGGAACTAAAAACAGGAATTCGAATTGGTGCGGGTAATTTGAAGCGACGATCATAGTTCATAGACGACATAGATGCTCCGATTGAGCATCGATACTTACATAGTTCATGCAATTGACATTAATACTGGTACACCAACAACCTTAACCTAGCTAATAAGTAAAATACGGCCAATTTCGAGCTATGGCGCGCGCGGTGGTGCCGGTGCTGGCGGAGATGGTCGACGGCGTGGTAGTCTTCACGCGTCGTCCTTATCAAGCTTGACTATTTTGAGCTTGACCTGGCGGACGCGGGCCTCCCGGCGGGCCGCCTCATACTCCTGTACCTGGCGGACGGCGTCGGCCTCCTCCCGGCGGAAACGCGCCCTTGCCTCCGCCGCGCTGATGGCGAAAGTCTACGCCATCACGGTCTCCTCCTCGTCGCTGCCGTGGACGTAGTCCCCGACGGAGAAGGTAGGCGAACGAGCGGGGACGAGGCCGTCCTCCTCGCTGCTTGCCGCCATGGATAGCCGCGGTGCGCTGCTAGACTGCCCGGAGGAGGAGCCCTCGCCCTGGTTGCCGAAGCGCGCGAGCGCCCCCAGTTCTTCCAGCGGCGAGCGCTCCTCTTGCGCGTGCCCTCACTCCTCTTCCACGGGAGGCCATATCGTGGCGGCGGCGGGGGGGGGATTGGCGTCTGGCGGTGGCGGAGGGAGAGGAGCGGCGGAGGGGAGTAGGGTTTGCGAACCGAACTCCCCTCCGTGAACCCTTTTAATAGGGGTCGTGCGGGGAGTTTCTCGGGCCCCTGAACTTCCGATTCGGGCCGGCCCATGTATTCGGGCTCTGATCTGTGCGCGTTTCGGCCCGAACCCGTAAATCCGCCGGAAAAGTTCGGTTCCAACGGGATTTACAGGCTCTGTTAGAGATGCTCTAAAAATTGTGGTAACGATTTGCATAAATAATCATATAACGATTTTTATAAACAAACATATAACTACACACTTGTGCCCGCTTCAGGATAACAAGATAAATATCTACTCTTTCTGATTCATAATAAGTGTCTGGGTTTTAGTTCAAATTAAATTATATTCAATTTAAATTAAAACCCTGACACTTGCTATGGATCGAAGGTAGTATTAGGTTGCGTCTGTTTTCTTTGACTTGTATGAATGCCAAGCTTTCCTATACCACTTCATGCACGTCAGAGGCCATAGACTAGCTCATCGGATAACAAGTTGTCCGCAGCCACTCCATCGCCACAGGATCCGAATCCTGTGTGTGCATGCAGCCCTGAATCCCTGATCAGCTCACATGGTAATTATCGCAGAATCAAAATTTCACTTTGTCTTTCTCATGCTTTACTGTGGCACATACTGCACGGCCGCGCAACGGTCCAAGGTTCATAGAGTGAGTGATACCCATCTCTCCGACTACTGCGTCTGCGTGGCCCAGCCTAAAGCCTAGACGATCCATCGAGCCTCGAAAGATAGGCACGCGCGCATGCTGCTGCTAGCTGCTTCGTCTTCCCCGATCTGATCAGCTAGCTAGCTCGCTTTATATATGGCGGGAGCCCGTTGGATAATGCTGAGGCGGTACTACCAACGTTTGATTGGAATTTTCTTCCCAATTGTGGTAATTTGCGCCATTCCTCCTCCTTCCCATGATGCCATGACCATGACACCTCCGTAGTCTGGGCCGGAGTTACTGCTGCTCTACGCGGCAGAGCTAGCCAGCCCCAACCTAGTCCGTTTACTCATCGGGCACTGCTTGAATTCGCCTTCCCTCTGCTTGCTTTATTACGACTGCCTCGATGGAGAAAGTTTAGGTTCCAACATGTGTGTGTACTCACAGTCGATATTAATGTTTGGACAGCCCCTTGTTGACTTCCTTTGGAGCAAGGGGAGTCAAATTCGGCGGTGTTAACTGGACTGGGTGGTTTTGGAGGTGATCATGCAGAACTTCTGTGCATACGACACTCTAGCTATCATGTTCCTTTGAAGTAGGTCAGCGGTGGGGAGGACTTCCTGCGTGGTTTCGCTCGGCGGCGGCACAGGGAACCCTAACCCGCCGCCTAAACCAACCACCCCCCATGGCCTCATGCTCTTTTTCTCCCCTCTCCACCGCTTGTGGGTGCCGCTAGGAAAAGGGGTGGCATCGTACCCCTTTGGCCCAAGAGAAAACACTTAGGTGATTAGGTTTTCGCCGCCTCCTGTCAGCACCGTCGTCGATCCGCCTCGCTTTCGTAGCCTTCGGGCCATGGAGGCGGGGTGGATCTCGACCCCCGTTGGCGGGAGGGCGTCATTTTCCCGGTTTTAGGGTCAAGGTTTGGTGGGGCAACGCTTAGGTGGTGGCAGCGGCGCCTTGTCCAATAAAGACTTCCCGGCTTTAGCCCCATATTGGTGGCGACATCGAGAAGCTTGTGGGAGTGGTGTGGTTCTCAAGGACTTCTTCTGGATGTGGGTATCTCCGGATCATCAAGGAGCTTTATCGGCGGTTATTCCTTCTTCTTCGTCTCCGGGACAGATGCGGTCTTCTTCACCCGTTCGGCGACTTCCCGTCCACAACCAGTAATGTTAGGCTGGCTTAGGGAGGAGCGGCAACGGTAGCGCGCCGTTGACACGATATGGAGGTTGAAGACAAAAGAGCATCTGAAGGCTTTCGTTGTATTTGTTTTTGGTGAGGTGCTTTGTACTGCTCGATGTATGTTTTAATGTCAGGGCTCTTTTCGCAAAAAAGGGAAAATGGGCGACATCAACATGACATCTTCTGTGACACAGAAACGTGGCACAACCTGTTAGTGACAACGTGACACAATGCGCGTCCTGGTGGTGACCGCTGGGTTGTTGACCTGTGAGAGAGGGAACATGGCAACAACAACGCCGAAGTGGGGAGTGGTGGCGACTTAGGGTTAGGGAAAAATGAGATTGAGGATCGGGGTACGAGGCTAGAACCCATCCATTTGTTTATGAACCATACTTACAACATCTCCAGTCGCGTCCCCAAACCGCCTTCAAAGGGATTTGGGGCGCACCGGACGTTTGATTGTCCCCAGCCGCGCATCCCAAAGCCCTTTTCGGTTTGGCGCGGCCCAAATACGGTGTCCGGTGCCCGAGCCCATCCCCGCTACATAGAGGATGCTTCGGGAGCTCCGGACTGAACAAAACCCGTGTCGCAACTGGCGGGCCCGATTCAACAGCGATGCAGAGGCATGCAACGTTGTAGCTTTGCCTTAATGGCGACTACGGTTTCCAGGGCGGTGCAGGCAAGACGTCCCATCAGCGTTGCGGTACCTTCACACGTCGCTGCCGTTCGCATTCCCACACTTATTCGTGCGGTTTCTCCACCGCTTCCTGCGCTTTCTTCCCACCTCTTCCCGCGCCGCCACTGGCTATAATAGGCCGCCCCGCTCGCCATCGCTACGACAGCTAGCGGCAATCCATCCCTCCGCCTCCACGACACCATGCCTCGCCGCCTAGCCACCACGTACGTAATGATGAGCCGCACCGGCGGCGGCCAGGCTCCTCCGCCAATGCCTCCACCTCTGCCTTTACCCCGCCTTCACCTTTTCCTCCGCCTTCACCTCCCATGTTCGAGTTCAACTACGACGACAACGAAGAGGACAACGACATGGAGGAGGACCCGGAGCTCGCGGCAATGAACGAGCAGTTCATGACCGACGCGCTGTGGGAGGTGGCCAAGGAGGAGGCGGCTCACGTGTCCTTCAACGCGGAGCACAGCAGCGGCAGGAGGCAACGGCCCCGGAGGATGAGGACGACGACGATTGGAATGGGCCTGACCCGGAGGAGAAGGCAGCGGAGCAGGGGGCCATCCTCGCGTCCTTCGAGACGCTGAAGAAGGTTGAGGATGACACCAACAAGGCGCTATAGCTGCGGCTCCTGGGGACGCGGTGGGGAAACAGGGGGAGTGGCGCTCGCGCAGCAGAGGGAGCGTCGCGTGGCGGTGGAGAAGCGAAAGAGGGAGGGAGGAAACAATGGGTCGGGGCTGTCAAGCGCTCCAAGGAACGACAACTAGGCTAAGGGCGATCACGTAGCTATTTTTAATTAAAACTTATAAAATATAATCAAACTTAAATGAAAAACTTTATATTTCGTATTATTAAAATGTTTTGAGACCTAGTTTGAGGGATGTGGCTAGAAACAGACGTCCTCCAAAAACAACACCACGTGGCGACGACTCCAATCGCTTGATCCGGCGCTTAGTCCGGACCGGCTAGAGATGCTCCTACATCATACAGGTCCAGATGATCGAGGCATCATGCTATCTAGTATGGTGCGCTAGGTTTGGGCGACACGAAAAAGGGTCAAACAAGAAATACTTCTTTATTTGCTTCACTTTAGGCAGAACTTTTTGAAATGTCAGACTTATTGTCCTCCACACGGAGTATAACATAAGAATGCAAGATTAAACCATGGACCAGTCTACGTATACGTAGTATTTCTAAGTAAGATGCTAGTCTGTATACGTAGGCAGGTGCTCGTGCTGTTGCGCATGATGCGTGATCGGTGCCTTTTGGTCTACTCCACTTGCGCGATTAGGACCCCCGGGCCCACGGCGCAGTGGACGAATCATCAATGATTGAATGGACGAATCAAGGTGGGGCCACTTACGCGTTGCCCTAAACTTGGGGAACTTGTTGCCGAGGCATGGCGCACGGAGCTGTACCTGGTGCCGTGGCCCGTGGCGGTGGGTCACTCGTCCTAATCGAGTCTTCGAACAGTGCTGCCCAGGATGATGGCTAGTCCCGTCTATGCTAAAGCATCTCCAACCGGACGAAGCCAAGCGTTCCTTTGCGACCACGCGATCGAAAAATACGTATGCATTTAGCTCAGCAGTCCGACGTATAGCGACTGGGCTGTCTGTGGAGACGTAAACGCTGCTCAAATATGCGTGTTGGATGTGTCTACGTGGACGCTGTGCTGTCAGGCTGCGTGACCGCTCGCTTCTCCCATGGGCCCGCCTGGCATCGACATATGCCGATGCGTCTTCTCAGGCGCTAGCCCTGGCGACAAGGCATCGCTTCGGCAGGCTGCCCGATGTTAATGGCGATGTCTCATGTGCCGAGCGGCCGTCGCCCACCTCTGCCAATGAAGTTAATGGCGATCCCACACATCACGTGCCCCCTCGGCTTCCTGCGACGTATATAAATATGGGGGGCGCTCGGCTGCCTCATCATCTCCTCCACACAAACCCTAGCCGCCACAACCTCCACCGTAGCGCTGCCTGATAGCTCCAAATTTCGATGCTTTTTACTATGGATTTTCCACCGTTTATCTCTCGATTTCATTTTGTTTTCACTGGATTTTGTGTTTCAACTAATGTTAAAATCACAATTTAGGTGAAATCTTGTTTTTAAATTATGTATTTCAGGAAAACGTTATTTAAGGAGGATGTGAGGATGTTCATGAGCTGATTGCAACAAAAAAAAGACATTTTCTTTAGATGCCAACTTCATCCTAGCAAGGCAGGGAGTTTAACGGGCATCTATACGGGCGGGGATGACTGTACCACCCACCCGTACTAAGCGCCGCCGCCTTCTCCATATCAAGGCAAACCTTTTACGTAAAGGACACCACACCAGAAACATAACACAGCAGCCACCATTCGCCTCAGAACAGAAGATATTAGATCTGAAGAAGGAGAAGACCGTTCTCGACTCTACGGAAGATCAGTCTCATAAAGATCACCGTCTCATCCATCACACCCCATTTGTACCGAGAGAGAGATTCATGTTTGTAAGATTAGGGATTAAAACCTCTATTCCATCTTGGTTTGTATTTGATTTGATCTTCAACTATGGTGGCTTGCTACGTAATGTCGAGATGAACTCCATTTACTTTGCTATGATATCATTATGTTATTGTCCTCTCATGTGTGAGTAGATCCCATTAGCGTGGGAGATGTAGGGGACTAGTGAGATGTGATGTGCCAATTTTCATCCATCTATTTGTGAATTTATGATTAAGATGATTATATATGAGCATGAATGTTTATGTGGACCTAATGTTGTTACCTAATTTAAGGGCACATATAGCATAATCTCAAGAACTCATAAACAGGAACTTGTGTGCTAGTGAATCGCGACCCCCGAGTGACACAACCAATATGAAAGAGGATCTAGCAATACTTGAAGAATCACAAGGAACCACCAAGCTTAAAGCCTTACTCCGGTTTAACCATCTTAATAGATGCGCTGACCATGGCTTTGGTAACATGCAGAAGGATTATTGGAGGAAGATGAAATACCAAGAGGAGTTTTTATCTCTTTTGGGTTGCTTGCCTTCTCGGATATAAATAGGAAGAATCATATTCACTTATCACATATATTCACCCAGGCACATTCACTATCACCATGAACTAAATCACCCCGCGCCTACCTTTCCATCTGCAGAAACTCGTTTAATTATTATTAGTTGTTTAATTTTATGCACTTTACTTTATTGCATTATCAACATTTCAAAACCTTTAAATTCATCATTTTCCATTTTAATTCTTACAGTCAATTCACCTATGACTTGTGACACCTTGGGTGCGACAGAAACACCGTAGATAAACATCCTCCTACGCTCCTTGTTGGACACGATATAAAAATTGGAAATAATACTTCACGAAAATACGCACGAATGACCCTGTGTTCTTGCAGGCCATCAAGCTATTTTCTGGCGCCGTTGCCGGGGAACTAAGCGCTGGGTGTTTGTTTCTTGACACCTGTAAGTTTTGATGATCTCTGTTGAGGACAGAGGTTCTACACGCTCAGGTAGAGTTTATCTACCATTTTTTATTGATCGAGTACCAGACTCTAGACATCTGGAAGTTATTCAAAATCTAGCTAATTCACGTGATGTAGACTTAAATAGTTTAAATACTTTGATAGAAAACTTATCCATCACCGCTAAGGCAGTTGGGTCTAGCAAAACCTTAGGAGAATATGAAAATCCTTCAACATTAGTTGCAAAAAAATCCTATCATTTATCCTAATGTTAAGGGCATTGAATAAGAAATACTATTGCTAGCCGAAAAGACTGCATTAAAGAAGTCATGAATAGGTTTAATCCTTTCTATAAGACTATGCAGGTAAATGGGAGATTAGAAATTTCTTTCAAAATATTGGAGAAAGCTTTGCTCAAGCTTAGGGAAGATTCTCCGGATTACTTATGAGGGTTCCCAACCATGGTTTTATGGACCACATGATTTTACAATATTTTTATGGTGGTCTTAATGATGAATCTAAGCAAATGGTTGAAGCATGTGCATGAGGAACTCTAAATTCATTAACCTACAAGGAGGCAATAAATATTTTCGCCGAGAGAGCCTTGAATGATGAGCAATACAATCCCCTATGTGTGAGGTTGAATCGAAGAAAGATATGCTCTTTATAACCCCTGAACTTATGCATGCGGTAAAAAAATCAATGAAAGAAAAAGGTATACCAACTAAGCTAGCAATTGAAAGCAAGACTAATGAGCTACATGCTATGGTAGTTGAGAATGATCTTAACATGGAAATAAAAAAAATGTTGGTATCAACAAACTGAGTTTAAAGAGCTAATGTTTAGACAACTCACACTCTATAAGAGCGATATAAATGCTTTAGCAGGAACACTAGAAGATTTAAGTCACGCAACTAAGCACTTAAGCAGACATCTTGATATGGTTCAAGTACAATGTGACCAAATAGCTAAATCTCAAGCTTTGATTTTAAGTCAAAAATATTTTACTAAAGCTATTTCTACGAATGTGTTTGGTATCAAGAAGAGCAGGCTCGTAAAGCCAAAGAAATGGAAAGAATGACCCAAGAGTAGAATGACCTCGTTGATCCACAACATGATATTGATCTTGAAGAACGAAGAAAGAAGAAAGATGCCTCGAGAGAGAACCTAGAAGAAAATACTGAGAATCAAGATGAGGTGTATGATTCTGACACCGAGACGGTAGACCCAATAGAAGAAATTGGGGTAAACCGTGAGAAGGATTAACAAGAAATAATATCCAAAGAAAAGAAGCTAGAGAAGTGATACGTCTCCAACGTATCTATAATTTCTGATGTTCCATGCTTGTTTTATGACAATACCTACATGTTTTGCTCACACTTTATAATGTTTTTATGCGTTTTCCGGAACTAACCTATTAACAAGATGCCACAGTGCAGTTCCTTTGTTGTTTTTGGTTCCAGAAAGGCTGTTCGGGCAATATTCTCGGAATTCGACGAAACGAAGACCCAACATCTTATTTTCCCGGAACCTTCCAGAAAGTCGAGGTGGACCAGAGGGGAGCCCCTGGGGCCCCACACGTGGTGGCCGCGCTCCACCCTGGCCGCGCTGGCCTAGTGTGAGGAGGCCCCGTGGCCCTCCGACTCCGACTCTTCACCTATTTAAGCCGTCCTGACCTAAAACATCGATACCGATTGACGAAACTCCAAACCATCCGGGCGCCGCGCATCGCGAAACTCAATTCGGGACGGAATCTGTTCCGGCACGCCGCCGGACGGGGAAGTGCCCCGAAGCCATCTCCATCAACGCCACCGCCTCCATCATGCTCCGTGAGTAGTTCCCCCATGGACTACGGGTTCTAGCTGTAGCTAGTTGGTATTCTCTCCCCATGTACTTCAATACAATGATCTCATGAGCTGCCTTACATGATTGAGATTCATCTGATGTAATCGGTGTTGTGTTTGTTGGGATCCGATGGATCGTTACATTATGATTAGTCTATCTATATAAGTTTGTGAAGTTATTGTTGCTGCAATCTTGTTGTGTTTAATGCTTGTCACTAGGGCCCGAGTGGCATGATCTTAGATTTAAGCTCTATACTTATTGCTTAGATTGTATCTACAAGTTGTTTGCACATGTCTATGTCCGGAACCCGAGGCCCCAAAGTGACAGAAATTGGGACAACCGGAGGGGAAGGCGTAGGTTTGAGGATCACATGTTTTCACCAAGTGTTAATGCTTTGCTCCGGTGCTCTATTAAAAGGAGTACCTTAATTACCAGTAGTTTCCCTTGAGGCCCGGCTGCCACCGGCTGGTAGGACAAAAGATGTTGTACAAGTTTCTCATTGCTAGCACGTATGACTATATATGGAAAACATGCCTACATGATTAATAATCTTGATGTTCTGTCTTAATGCTATTTCAATCCTATCAATTGCCCAACTGTAATTTGTTCACCCAACACTTGTTATTGGAGAGTTACCACTAGTGTAGATAGCTGGGAACCCCGGTCCATCTCTTATCATCATATACTCATCCTATATGTCATTGGAAGTAGTATCAACTATTTTGGTGCCATTGCTCTCATATTACTCTTTGTTGTTGTGTTACTGTTACTACTGCTCTCATATTCTGTTGTTTTCACATCACCCCTTACTAGTGCTTTTCCAGGTGCGCTGAATTGACAACTCAGTTGTTAAGGCTTATAAGTATTCTTTACCTCCCCTTGTGTCGAATCAATAAATTTGGGTTTTACTTCCCTCGAAGACTGTTGCGATCCCCTATACTTGTGGGTTATCAAGACTATTTTTCGCGCCGTTGCCGGGGAGGCATAGCTCTACTCATAAGTTCACCGGGGAGTACACTCTACCTCTCTCTCTGCTTTTATTTTATTTTGTCTTGCTAGTTTACTTCTGTCTAGTTTATTTGTGCTTAGTTTATTTCTGCCTAGTTTTATTTTGCTTAGTTTACTTTTGTCTAGTTTATTTTTGTCTTGTTTTATTTACCCTATATACCCAAAATCCATAAAAATTTGAAAAACCTAAAAATTAAAAATGCTATTATGGGAGAACCTACAACCTATTTGGAGCTTATAGCATTATATAATAATTATAGAGAATCAAGAACGGGAAAAGTTATGAGTGCTGTGATAGAAAAATTAAATACAATTGCTAAAATCTTGCTTAAACGCCATGATATAAACTGTTGCTCTAAACAGGATACTAAACATCTTAAATTTCAATGTGGCTTTAGTGAGGAAGTTTTAATTAAGAACTATAATTGGAATAGCTATATTGATTTTGGGTTCGAAGAGGTAGAACAATTTGTCTTATTTATGGGAGCCTCTGAGATAGAATCATTCATGGCTAAAAATTATGAAACTTGTGCTGTTTGTAAGGACCTTAAAGATTATGTCTCTTCTATCCTTAATTTTTGCATAGAAAGCTACAGTGATAATCCTTATATCATTGATTATAAAGAGAGACTCATTAATGCACAAGAATGCACTCACAATTTGCAGGAACCGATGAAAGAAGAAATTGATGAACCTGAAAGCTCATTGGATGAAAAAGAGGAGGAAATTGATGAACCTGAAAGCTCATTGGATGAAAAAGAAGAGTGATGAACAAAAGGAGGAAGAATGGATTAGCTACCCATGCCAACCTTCTAATGAGAGTAACTCTTTATCTCTTACACTATTTGATTGTACTCCATGCTTACCGAAAGAGGATGAATGTTATGTTCCTGTGGATTCTCTTGAAATATTCCCTATGAGTAAAACTTGTGAGAATAATTATGCTACTGTTATTCATGATAATCCATGCTATTTTGATAAATCTTATGATAATGCTTTGTTTGTGCCTGATGTCGAAATGCATGGTACTAAAGAGTTTTGCTTAGTAAATGTTTATGATAAATCTCTAGATGATGGTCCTATGTTACTTGATAATATTAATTGTACTAATAATGAAAATGGGATTGGAGAGTTCTTGACTTTATCTATGAGTCCCATATCTTTTGAGATTGATCAATCATCTCGTTATATTATTGATAAAAGTGGGTTTGAAAGTTTTAATCCTATTATTTCTGAGCTTGATAAAAATTATGTGTTTGTGAATAATGAAAAGCATGCTTTATGTGATAGTTATATTTTTTTAGTTTATCCATGAAGCTACTGAAAATTATTATGAGAGAGGAAAATATGGTTGTAGAAATTTGCATGGTACTAAAACACCTCTCTATATGCTGAAAATTTTGAAGTTACTCTTGTTTTATCTTCTTATGCTTGTTACTTTGTTCTTCATGAATTTATTTGTGTACAAGATTCATATGCATAGGAAGTGGGTTAGACTTAAATTTGTTTCATACTTGCTTTTTGATGCTCTCTTTGCTTCAACTCTCATCCTTATGTGAGCATCATTAAAACTGAGCCCATCTTAATGGCTATAAAGAAAGCACTTCTTGGGAGATAACCCATGTGTTTATTTTGCTACTGTTTTGTTGTGTCTTGGAAGTTGTTACTACTGTAGCAACCTCTCCTTATCTTTATTTTATTGCATTGTTGTGCCAAGTAAAGTCTCTAATAGAAGGTTGATGCTAGATTTGGATTTCTACGCAGAAACAGATTTCTATCTGTCACGAATTTTAGTAGATCTCTCTGTAGGAAACTCAGAAAAATCTGAAAATTTACATGCGTGATCCTCAGATATGTACGCAACTTTCATTAGTTTTAAGTTTTCTGATTTGAGCAACGGAAGTACCTCGTAAAAATTCGTGTTTACTGGCTGTTCTGTTTTGGCAGATTCTGTCTCTGTTTTTGCATTGTCTCTTGTGGACTTTAAGTGAGGCTTTCTAGACGTGGAGAGCTGTAGCTAATGTTTTATTGAGTTCTTGCAATGTGTCACTACAGGACTAAAGTGGATTAAAGTTTTTTGAGTACTAACCCCTCTAATGAAGTTTATGAGAAGTTTGGTGTGAAGGAAGTTTTCAAGGGCCAAGAGAGGAGGATGATATATGATCAAGAAGAGTGAAAAGTCTAAGATTGGGGATGCCCCCGTGGTTCATCCCTGCATATTTCAAGGAGACTCAAGCGTCTAAGCTTGGGGATGCCCAAGGCATCCCCTTCTTCATCAACTTATCAGGTTTTTCTATTGAAACTATATTTTTATTCGGTCACATCATATGTGCTTTACTTGGAGCGTCGTGTGTTTTTATTTTTTTTGTTTGTGTTTGAATAAATTCGGACCCTAGCAATCCTTGTGTGGGAGAGAGACACGCTCCGCTTTTTCATATGAACACTGGTGTTCTTCGTTTATTTTTAATGTTCATGGCGGAGTTGAAAACCGTTGCACTTGTTGTTATTTGGGTGGAAACAGGAAATGCTTCATATTGTCTTGAATAATTTGATACTTGGCAATTGTTTTGAGCTCTCAAGTAGATCATGCATCATGTAGTTTAAACCTATTAGTGGAGAACTACCGTAGAGCTTGTTGAAAATTGGTTTGCATAATTGGTCTCTCTAAGGTCTAGATATTTTCTGGTAAAAGTGTTTGAGCAACAAGGAAGACAGTGTAGAGTTTTATAATGCTTGCAATTTGTTCTTATGTAAGTTTTGCTGTACCGGTTCATACTTGTGTTTGCTTCAAACAACCTTGCTAGCCAAAGCCTTGTACTGAGAGGAAATGCTTCTCGTGCATCCAAAACCTTGAGCCAAAACCTATGCCATTTGTGTCCACCATATCTACCTACTATGTGGTATTTCCTGACATTCCAAGTAAATACTTCATGTGCTACCTTTAAACAATTCAAAAGCTATCATCTCTTATTTGTGTCAATGTTTTATAGCTCATGAGGAAGTATGTGGTGTTTTATCTTTCGATCTTGTCATTTACTTCTGACAGACTCTCACCAATGGACTAGTGGCTCATCCGCTTATCCAATAATTTTGCAAAAAGAGCTGGGAATGGGGTTCCCAGCCCCAATTAATTAACTTTCATTAATAATTCTCTTCACATGTTTTGCCCTGATCTATCAGTAAGCAACTTAATTTTGCAAATAGACACTCCTCCATGGTATGTGAATGTTGGAAGGCACCCGAGGATTCGGTTAGCCATGGCTTGTGTAAGCAAAAGGTTGGGGGGAGTGTCATCTAATAAATAAAACTAAAGTACATGTGTAAACAAAAGAGAAGAGGGATGATCTACCTTGCTGGTAGAGATAACGTCCTTCATGGGAGCCGCTCTTGAAAGTCTGGTTGATGAGGTAGTTAGAGTGCCCACTACCATTCGTTGACAACAACAAACACCTCTCAAAACTTTACTTTTATGCTCTCTATATGATTTAAAAACTTGAAAAGCTCTAGCACATGATTTAATCCCTGCTTCCCTCTGCGAAGGGCCATTCTTTTACTTTTATGTTGAGTCAGTTTACCTACTTCCTTCCATCTTAGAAGCAAACACTTGTGTCAACTGTGCATTGATTCTTACATACTTGCTTATTTGCATTCATCATATTACTTTGTGTTGACAATTATCCATGAGATATGCATGTTGAAAGTTGAAAGCAACTGCTGAAACTTATATCTTCCTTTGTGTTGCTTCAATGCCTTTACTTTGAATTTATTGCTTTATGAGTTAACTCTTATGCAAGACTTTTGATGCTTGTCTTGAAAGTACTATTCATGAAAAGTTTTGCTATATGTTATCTATTTGTTAGCAAATATAGATCATTGCCTTGAGTCACTTCGTTCATCTCATATGATTTGCAATAGTATGATTAAGATTATGTTGGTAGCATGTCACTTCAGAAATTATTCTTTTTATCGTTTACCTACGCGAGGGCGAGCAGGAACTAAGCTTGGGGATGCTTGATACGTCTCAACGTATCTATAATTTCTGATGTTCCATGCTTGTTTTATGACAATACCTACATGTTTTGCTCACACTTTATAATGTTTTTTATGCGTTTTCCGGAACTAACCTATTAACAAGATGCCAAAGTGCCAGTTCCTGTTTTCTGTTGTTTTTGGTTCCGAAAGGCTGTTCGGGCAATATTCTCGAATTCGACGAAACGAAGACCAACATCTTATTTTTCCCGGAACCTTCCAGAAAGTCGAAGGTGGACAGCCTGGGGGCCCCACACGTGGTGGCCGCGCGGGCTCCATCCTGGCCACGCCGGCCTAGTGTGAGGAGGCCCCGTGGCCCTTCCGTCTCCCACTCTTCGCCTATTTAAGCCGTCCTAACCTAAAACATCGATACCGATTGACGAAACTCCAGAAACCATCCAGGGGCGCCGCCGCCGCGAAACTCCAATTCGGGACAAAATCTGTTCGGCACGCCGCCGGGACGGGGAAGTGCCCCGAAGCCATCTCCATCAACGCCACCGCCTCCATCATGCTCCGTGAGTAGTTCCCCCATGGACTACGGGTTCTAGCTGTAGCTAGTTGGTATTCTCTCCCCATGTATTTCAATACAATGATCTCATGAGCTTCCTTACATGATTGAGATTCATCTGATGTAATCGGTGTTGTGTTTGTTGGGATCCGATGGATTGTTACATTATGATTAGTCTATCTATATAAGTTTGTGAAGTTATTGTTGCTGCAATCTTGTTGTGGTTAATGCTTGTCACTAGGGCCCGAGTGGAATGATCTTAGATTTAAGCTCTATACTTATTGCTTAGATTGTATCTACAAGTTGTTTGCACATGTCTATGTCCGGAACCCGAGGCCCCAAAGTGACAGATGGGACAACCGGAGGGGAAGGCGTAGGTGTGAGGATCACATATTTTCACCAAGTGTTAATGCTTTGCTCCGGTGCTCTATTAAAAGGAGTACCTTAATTACCAGTAGTTTCCCTTGAGGCCCGGCTGCCACCGGCTGGTAGGACAAAAGATGTCGTACAAGTTTCTCATTGCGAGCACGTATGACTATATATGGAAAACATGCCTACATGATTAATAATCTTGATGTTCTGTCTTAATGCTATTTCAATCCTATCAATTGCCCAACTGTAATTTGTTCACCCAACACTTGTTATTGGAGAGTTACCACTAGTGTAGATAGCTGGGAACCCCGGTCCATCTCTTATCATCATATACTCATCCTATATGTCATTGGAAGTAGTATCAACTATTTTCTGGTGCCATTGCTCTCATATTACTGCTACTGCTGCTGTGTTACTATTACTACTACTCTCATATTACTGTTGCTTTCACATCACCCCTACTAGTGCTTTTCAGGTGCAGCTGAATTGACAACTCAGTTGTTAAGGCTTATAAGTATTCTTTACCTCCCATTGTGTAGAATCAATAAATTTGGGTTTTACTTCCCTCGAAGACTGTTGCGATCCCCTATACTTGTGGGTTATCAATCCACAACATGATATTGATCTTGAAGAACGAAGAAAGAAGAAAGATGCCTCGAGAGAGAACCTAGAAGAAAATACTGAGAATCAAGATGAGGTGTATGATTCTGACACCGAGACGGTAGACCCAATAGAAGAAATTGGGGTAAACCGTGAGAAGGATTAACAAGAAATAATATCCAAAGAAAAGAAGCTAGAGAAGTGATACGTCTTCAACGTATCTATAATTTCTGATGTTCCATGCTAGTTTTATGACAATACCTACATGTTTTGTTCATACTTTATATCATTTTTATGCATTTTTAGGAACTAACCTATTAACAAGATGCCGAAGTGCAAGTTCCTGTTTTCTGCTGTTTTTGGTTACAGAAATCTTACACAAGAATATTCTCGGAATTGGACGAAACAAAAGCCAAACTTCCTATTTTCCTCAGAGGGTTCCAGAACATCGAAGGAGAGTCGGAGGCGGCCAGCAGGGGACCCACACCATAGGGGCGCGGGCCCACCCCTGGCCGCGCCGCCATGTGGTGTGGGCACCCCCTGGCCCCTCCGAGGCCGCCCTTCCGCCTATATATTCTCTTCGTCGCGAAAAACCCTAAAACATCAAGCCACGATACGGGAAAAGTTACGCAGCCGCCGCCATCGCGAAGACAAGTTTCGGGGGACAGAAGTCTCTGTTCCGGCACGCCGCCGGGACGGGGAATTGCCCCCGGAGTCATCTCCATCGACACCACCGCCATCTTCATCGCCGACTCCCATGATGAGGAGGGAGTAGTTCTCCCCGAGGCTGAGGGCTCTACCGGTAGCTATGTGGTTCATCTCTCTCTCCATGGTGTGATCTTTATGTGATCATGAGCTTTGTATCACTATTAATCTATGTGCTACTCTAGTGTTGTTATTAAAGTAGTCTATTCCTCCTCCATGATGTAAAGGTGACAGTGTGTGCATCATGTAGTACTTGGCGTAGGTTATGATTGTAATATCTTGTAGATTATGGAGTTAACTATTACTATGATAGTATTGATGTGATCTATTCCCCCTTTCATAGCTATTGGTGACAGTGTGTATGCTATGTTAGTACTCGGTCTAAATTGCAACGGTCTATTATGCACTCTAGAGGTTACTTTAATATGAACTCCGGATGTTGTGGAGCTTGTTTACTCCGGCTTGAGGTGTGCTCTTGTAGCCCTACACAATGAATGGTGTTTGTTATCCAACAAGAGAGTGTTTGAAAGTAGCACAAGTGAGGAGAAGTTATTTATTTATTATGTGATCATTGTTGAGAGTGTCCACTAGTGAAAGTATGATCCCTAGGCCTTATTTCTAAGCATTGAAACACCAACAAGTTCTGCTACATGTTTGCTTGCTGCCATTTTTATTTCAGATTGCAATTACTACTTACAATCATCCATATTATTTGTATTTCACTATCTCTTCGCGAACTAGTGCACCTATACATCTGACAAGTGTATTAGGTGTGTTGGGGACACAAGAGACTTCTTGTATCTTAATTGCAGGGTTGCTTGAGAGGAATATCTTTGACCTCTACCTCCCTGAGTTCGATAAACCTTGGGTGATTCACTTAAGGGAAACTTGCTGCTGTTCTACAAACCTCTGCTCTTGGAGGCCCAACACTATCTACAGGAATAGAAGCGTGAGTAGACATCAAGTTATTTTCTGGCACCGTTGCCGGGGAGGTAAGGTAAAAGGTATTCACATCCTCCGACTACTAAGCTATTTCCTAGCACTGTTGCCGGTGTGTGAGTGCTCGAAGCTATATCCTTTAGATTCTGCAATTTTATCTTTTTGTCTCTTTTTTTTTTATTTTCACTAGTTAGGCTTAATGGAAAACAACAAAAATGTTAGAGATCTTTATAATATTTATCTTGAGTTAGGACATGAGGTGTTTGAAGAGAAAATTAAAAAACCTATGGAGCTTTATATGCATGCTAATGGCAATGTTATTAGTATGGACCACATGATTTTACAATATTTTTATGGTGGTCTTAATGATGAATCTAAGCAAATGGTTGAAGCATGTGCATGAGGAACTCTAAATTCATTAACCTACAAGGAGGCAATAAATATTTTCACCGAGAGAGTCTTGAATGATGAGCAATACAATCCCCTATGTGTGAGGTTGAATCGAAGAAAGATATGCTCTTTATAACCCCTGAACTTATGCATGCGGTAAAAAAATCAAGGAAAGAAAAAGGTATACCAACTAAGCTAGCAATTGAAAGCAAGACTAATGAGCTACATGCTATGGTAGTTGAGAATGATCTTGACATGGAAATAAAAAAAATGTTGGTATCAACAAACTGAGTTTAAAGAGCTAATGTTTAGACAACTCACACTCTATAAGAGCGATATAAATGCTTTAGCAGGAACACTAGAAGATTTAAGTCACGCAACTAAGCACTTAAGCAGACATCTTGATATGGTTCAAGTACAATGTGACCAAATAGCTAAATCTCAAGCTTTGATTTTAAGTCAAAAATATTTTACTAAAGCTATTTCTACGAATGTGTTTGGTATCAAGAAGAGCAGGCTCGTAAAGCCAAAGAAATGGAAAGAATGACCCAAGAGCAGAATGACCTCGTTGATCCACAACATGATATTGATCTTGAAGAACGAAGAAAGAAGAAAGATGCCTCGAGAGAGAACCTAGAAGAAAATACTGAGAATCAAGATGAGGTGTATGATTCTGACACCGAGACGGTAGACCCAATAGAAGAAATTGGGGTAAACCGTGAGAAGGATTAACAAGAAATAATATCCAAAGAAAAGAAGCTAGAGAAGTGATACGTCTCCAACGTATCTATAATTTCGATGTTCCATGCTTGTTTTATGACAATACCTACATGTTTTGCTCACACTTTATAATGTTTTTTATGCGTTTTCCGGAACTAACCTATTAACAAGATGCCACAGTGCGGTTCTGTTTCTGTTGTTTTTGGTTCCGAGAAGGCTGTTCGGCAATATTCTCGAATTCGACGAAACAAAGACCCAACATCTTATTTTCCCGGAACCTTCCGTCGGTGGACCGAGGGGAGCCCTGGGGCCCCCACACGTGGTGGCCGCGCGTGCTCCACCCTGGTCGCGCCGGCCTAGTGTGAGGAGGCCCCGTGGCCCCTCCGACTCCGACTCTTCGCCTATTTAAGCCGTCGACCTAAAACATCGATACCGATTGACGAAACTCGAGAAACCATCCAGGCGCCGCCATCGCGAAACTCCAATTCGGGGGACAGAATCTGTTCCGGCACGCCGCCGGGACGGGGAAGTGCCCCGGAAGCCATCTCCATCAACGCCACCGCCTCCATCATGCTCCGTGAGTAGTTCCCCATGGACTACGGGTTCTAGCTGTAGCTAGTTGGTATTCTCTCCCCATGTACTTCAATACAATGATCTCATGAGCTGCCTTACATGATTGAGATTCATCTGATGTAATCGGTCTTGTGTTTGTTGGGATCCAATGGATCGTTACATTATGATTAGTCTATCTATATAAGTTTGTGAAGTTATTGTTGCTGCAATCTTGTTGTGTTTAATGCTTGTCACTAGGGCCCGAGTGGCATGATCTTAGATTTACGCTCTATACTTATTGCTTAGATTGTATCTACAAGTTGTTTGCACATGTCTATGTCCGGAACCCGAGGCCCCAAAGTGACAGAAATTGGGACAACCGGAGGGAAGGCGTAGGTGTGAGGATCACATGTTTTCACCAAGTGTTAATGCTTTGCTCCGGTGCTCTATTAAAAGGAGTACCTTAATTACAGTAGTTTCCTTGAGGCCCTGCCGCCTTGTAGGACAAAAGATGTTGTACAAGTTTCTCATTGCGAGCACGTATGACTATATATGGAAAACATGCCTACATGATTAATAATCTTGATGTTGTCTTAATGCTATTTCAATCCTATCAATTGCCCAACTATAATTTGTTCACCCAACACTTGTTATTGGAGAGTTACCACTAGTGTAGATAGCTGGGAACCCCGGTCCATCTCTTATCATCATATACTCATCCTATATGTCATTGGAAGTAGTATCAACTATTTTCTGGTGCCATTGCTCTCATATTACTCTTTGTTATTCTGTTACTCTGCTCTCATATTACTGTTGCTTTCACATCACCCCTGTTACTAGTGCTTTTCCAGTGCGTGAATTGACAACTCAGTTGTTAAGGCTTATAAGTATTCTTTACCTCCCCTTGTGTCGAATCAATAAATTTGGGTTTTACTTCCTCGAAGACTGTTGATCCCCTATACTTGTGGGTTATCAAGACTATTTTCTGGCGCCGTTGCCGGGAGGCATAGCTCTACTCATAAGTTCACATGGGGAGTACACTCTACCTCTCTCTGCTTTTATTTTATTTTGTCTTGCTAGTTTACTTCTGTCTAGTTTATTTGTGCTTAGTTTATTTCTGCCTAGTTTTATTTTGCTTAGTTTACTTTTGTCTAATTTATTTTTGTCTTGTTTTATTTACCCTATATACCCAAAATCCATAAAAAATTGAAAAACCTAAAAATTAAAAATGCTATTATGGGAGAACCTACAACCTATTTGGAGCTTATAGCATTATATAATAATTATAGAGAATCAAGAACGGGAAAAGTTATGAGTGCTGTGATAGAAAAATTAAATACAATTGCTAAAATCTTGCTTAAACGCCATG
This sequence comes from Lolium multiflorum, assembly GCA_030979885.1. Taxonomy (NCBI): domain Eukaryota; kingdom Viridiplantae; phylum Streptophyta; class Magnoliopsida; order Poales; family Poaceae; genus Lolium; species Lolium multiflorum. The sequence goes on from CM061749.1 coordinate 212,599,560, forward strand.
ATATAAACTGTTGCTCTAAACAAGATACTAAACATCTTAAATTTCAATGTGGCTTTAGTGAGGAAGTTTTAATTAAGAACTATAATTGGAATAGCTATATTCATTTTGGGTTCGAAGAGGTAGAACAATTTGTCTTATTTATGGGAGCCTCTGAGATAGAATCATTCATGGCTAAAAATTATGAAACTTGTGCTGTTTGTAAGGACCTTAAAGATTATGTCTCTTCTATCCTTAATTTTTGCATAGAAAGCTACAGTGATAATCCTTATATCATTGATTATAAAAAGAGACTCATTAATGCACAAGAATGCACTCACAATTTGCAGGAACCGGTGAAAGAAGAAATTGATGAACAAAGCTCATTGGATGAAAAAGAGGAGGAAATTGATGAACCTGAAAGCTCATTGGATGAAAAAGAAGAGGAGAGTGATGAACAAAAGGAGGAAGAATGGATTATCTACCCATGCCAACCTTCTAATGAGAGTAACTCTTTATCTCTTACACTATTTGATTGTACTCCATGCTTACCGAAAGAGGATGAATGTTATGTTCCTGTGGATTCTCTTGAAATATTCCCTATGAGTAAAACTTGTGAGAATAATTATGCTACTGTTATTCATGATAATCCATGCTATTTTGATAAATCTTATGATAATGCTTTGTTTGTGCCTGATGTCGAAATGCATGGTACTAAAGAGTTTTGCTTAGTAAATGTTTATGATAAATCTCTAGATGATGGTCCTATGTTACTTGATAATATTAATTGTACTACTAATGAAAATGGGATTGGAGAGTTCTTGACTTTATCTATGAGTCCCATATCTTTTGAGATTGATCAATCATCTCGTTATATTATTGATAAAAGTGGGTTTGAAAGTTTTAATCCTATTATTTCTGAGCTTGATAAAAATTATGTGTTTGTGAATAATGAAAAGCATGCTTTATGTGATAGTTATATTTTTTAGTTTATCCATGAAGCTACTTAAAATTATTATGAGAGAGGAAAATATGGTTGTAGAAATTTGCATGGTACTAAAACACCTCTCTATATGCTGAAAATTTTGAAGTTACTCTTGTTTTATCTTCTTATGCTTGTTACTTTATTCTTCATGAATTTATTTGTGTACAAGATTCATATGCATAGGAAGTGGGTTAGACTTAAATTTGTTTCATACTTGCTTTTTGATGCTCTCTTTGCTTCAACTCTCATTCTTATGTGAGCATCATTAAAACTGCCGAGCCCATCTTAATGGCTATAAAGAAAGCACTTCTTGGGAGATAACCCATGTGTTTTTTTTGCTACTGTTTTGTTGTGTCTTGGAAGTTGTTACTACTGTAGCAACCTCTCCTTATCTTTATTTTATTGCATTGTTGTGCCAAGTAAAGTCTCTAATAGAAGGTTGATGCTAGATTTGGATTTCTGCGCAGAAACAGATTTCTATCTGTCACGAATTTTAGTAGATCTCTCTGTAGGAAACTCAGAAAAAACTGAAAATTTACATGCGTGATCCTCAGATATGTACGCAACTTTCATTAGTTTAAGTTTTCTGATTTGAGCAATGGAAGTACCTGATACGTCTCCAACGTATCGATAATTTCTTATGTTCCATGCTACTTTATTGATGATACCTACATGTTTTATGCACATTATATGTCATATTTATGCATTTTCTGGAACTAACCTATTAACAAGATGCCGAAGAGCCAGTTGCTGTTTTCTGCTTTTGGTTTCAGAAATCCTAGTAAAGAAATATTCTCGGAATTGGACGAAACTTTCGCCCAGGGTCCTATTTTGCACGAAGCTTCCAGAAGACCGAAGACCTAACGAAGTGGGCCACGAGGCAGCCAGGGGTGGCCGGCGCGGCCTAGGTCTTGGCCGCGCCCTGCCCCCGGGCCCCGTGTGGCCCCGCGTTGACCTTCCCGCTACTTAAAGCTCCCGTCGCGAAACCCCGCATCGAGAGCCACGATACGGAAAACCTTACAGAGACGCCGCCGCCGCGAATCCCATCTCGGGGATTCTGAGATCGCCGGCACCCTGCCGGAGGGGGATTCATCTCCCGAGGAGGACTCTTCATCGCCATGATCGCCTCCGGAGTGATGAGTGAGTAGTTCACCCCTGGACCATGGGTCCATAGCAGTAGATGGTCGTCTTCTCCTTGTTGTGCTTCATTGTTGGATCTTGTGAGCTGCCTAACATGATCAAGATCATCTATATGTAATACTATATGTTGTGTTTGTCGGGATCCGATGGATAGAGAGTACTATGATTATGGTGATTATCAATCTATTGTTTATGTGTTGTTTATGATCTTGCATGCTCTCCGTTATTAGTAGAGGCTCTGGCCAAGTTTTTGCTCTTAACTCCAAGAGGGGTATTTATGCTCGATAGTGGGTTCATGCCTTCATTGAATCTGGGATCGTGACAGAAGGTTCTAAGGTTGTGATGTGCTGTTGCCACTAGGGATAAAACATTGATGCTATGTCTAAGGATGTAGTTGTTGATTACATTACGCACCATACCTAATGCAATTGTCCGTTGCTTTGCAACTTAATACGGAGGTTCGGACGATAACCTGAAGGTGGACTTTTTAGGCATAGATGCAGTTGGATGGCGGTCTATGTTCTTTGTCGTAATGCCCGGATTAAATCTCACTATATTTACCATGTCATGTATATGCATTGTTATGCCTTTCTCTATTTGTCAATTGCCCGACTGTAATTTGTTCACCCAACATGCTTTATCTTATGGGAGAGACACCTCTAGTGAACTGGACCCCGGTCCTATTCTTTACATAGCATACAATCTACTTGTTTTACTGTTTTCTTTGCAAACATCTTCCACTCGATACGTTTAATCCTTTGTTACAGCAAGCCGGTGAGATTGACAACCTCACCGTTTCGTTGGGGCAAAGTACTTTGGTTGTGTTGTGCAGGTTCCTAGTTGGCGCCTCCCGGTGTTGCGCCGCATCACATTTCGCGACCATCAACCTTCAACGTGCTTCTTGGCTCCTCCTGGTTCGATTAAACCTTGGTTTCTTTCTGAGGGAAAACTTGCTACCGTGCGCATCATACCTTCCTCTTGGGGTTCCCCAACGAACGTGTGAGTTACACGCCATCAAGCTCTTTTGGCTGCCGTTGCCGGGATCCCATCTCGGGGGATTCGGAGATCGCCTCGGCACCCTGCCGGAGAGGGATTCATCTCCCGGAGGACTCTTCATCGCCATGATCGCCTCCGGAGTGATGAGTGAGTAGTTCACCCTGGACCATGGGTCCATAGCAGTAGCTAGATGGTCGTCTTCTCCTTGTTGTGCTTCATTGTTGGATCTTGTGAGCTGCCTAACATGATCAAGATCATCTATATGTAATACTATATGTTGTGTTTGTCGGGATCCGATGGATAGAGAGTACTATGATTATGGTGATTATCAATCTATTGTTTATGTGTTGTTTATGATCTTGCATGCTCTCCGTTATTAGTAGAGGCTCGGCCAAGTTTTTGCTCTTAACTCCAAGAGGGGGTATTTATGCTCGATAGTGGGTTCATGCCTTCATTGAATCTGGGATCGTGACAGAAGGTTCTAAGGTTGTGATGTGCTGTTGCCACTAGGGATAAAACATTGATGCTATGTCTAAGGATGTAGTTGTTGATTACATTACGCACCATACTTAATGCAATTGTCTGTTGCTTTGCAACTTAATACGGAGGGGTTCGGACGATAACCTGAAGGTGGACTTTTTAGGCATAGATGCAGTTGGATGGCGGTCTATGTTCTTTGTCGTAATGCCCGGATTAAATCTCACTATATTTACCATGTCATGTATATGCATTGTTATGCCTTTCTCTATTTGTCAATTGCCCGACTGTAATTTGTTCACCCAACATGCTTTATCTTATGGGAGAGACACCTCTAGTGAACTGTGGACCCCGGTCCTATTCTTTACATAGCATACAATCTACTTGTTTTACTGTTTTCTTTGCAAACATCTTCCACTCGATACGTTTAATCCTTTGTTACAGCAAGCCGGTGAGATTGACAACCTCACTGTTTCGTTGGGGCAAAGTACTTTGTTGTGTTGTGCAGGTTCCTAGTTGGCGCCGGAATCCCTGGTGTTGCGCCGCATCACATTTCGACCATCAACCTTCAACGTGCTTCTTGGCTCCTCCTGGTTCGATTAAACCTTGGTTTCTTTCTGAGGGAAAACTTGCTACTGTGCGCATCATACCTTCCTCTTGGGGTTCCCCAACGAACGTGTGAGTTACACGCCATCAAGCTCTTTTTCTGGCGCCGTTGCCGGGAGATCAAGACACGCTGCAAGGGGAGTCTCCACTTCTCAATCTCTTTACTTTGTTTTTGTCTTGCTTTATTTTATTTACTACTTTGTTTGCTGCACTAAATCAAAACACAAAAAAATTAGTTGCTAGTTTTACTTTATTTGCTATCTTGTTTGCTATATCAAAAACACAAAAAAATTAGTTACTTGCATTTATTTTATCTAGTTTGTTTTATTTACCGTTGCTAAAATGGCCAACCCTGAAAATACTAAGTTGTGTGACTTCACAAATGCAAATAATAATGATTTCCTATGCACACCTATTGCTCCACCTGCTACTACAGCAGAATTCTTTGAAATTAAACCTGCTTTACTAAATCTTGTCATGAGAGAACAATTTTCTGGTGCTAGTTCTGATGATGCTGCTGCCCATCTCAATAATTTTGTTGAACTTTGTGAAATGCAAAAGTATAAAGATGTAGATGGTGATATTATTAAATTGAAAGTGTTTCCTTTCTCATTAAGAGGAAGAGCTAAAGATTGGTTGCTATCTTTGCCTAAGAATAGTATTGATTCATGGACTAAATGCAAGGATGCTTTTATTGGTAGATATTATCTTCCCGCTAAAATTATTTCTTTGAGAAGTAGCATAATGAATTTTAAACAATTTGATACTGAACATGTTGCTCAAGCATGGGAGAGAATGAAAACTTTGGTAAAGAATTGCCCAACCCATGGACTGACTACTTGGATGATCATCCAAACCTTCTATGCAGGACTAAATTTTTCTTCGCGAATTTATTGGATTCAGCTGCTGGAGGTACCTTTATGTCCATCACATTGGGGCGGCAACAAAACTTCTTGATGATATGATGATAAATTACTCTGAATGGCACACGGAAAGAGCTCCACAAGGTAAGAAGGTAAATTCTGTTGAGGAAACCTCTTCCTTGAGTGATAAGATTGATGTGATTATGTCTATGCTTGTGAATGGTAGATCTAATGTTGATCCAAATAATGTTCCTTTAGCTTCATTGGTTGCTCAAGAAGAAAATGTTGATGTGAATTTCATTAAAAATAATAATTTCAACAACAATGCTTATAGGAACAACTCTGGTAATAACTATAGGCCATATCCTTCTTAATGGTAATGGTTATGGTAATTCTTATGGGAATTCTTACAACAATAATAGGAATGTACCCTCTGGTCTTGAAGCCATGCTTAAAGAATTTATTAGTACACAAACTGCTTTTAACAAATCTGTTGAGGAAAAGCTTGATAAAATTGATACTATTGCTTCTAGAGTTGATAGGCTTGCCTCTGATGTTAATCTTTTAAAGTTGAAGGTTATGCCTAATAATGATCTTGATAATAAGATTACTACTACAGCAAATGCCATCCAAGTTAGAATTAATGAGAATATAAGATTAATGGCTGAGTTGCGTGCTAGGTGGGATAGAGAAGAAAATGAAAAACTAGCTAAAGAGAATAATGTAGCTAAAGTTTGGACTATTACCACCACTAGTAATGCTAATTCCTCACATGTTGCTACACCTCCTACTATCAATGGTAAAATAATTGGTGTTGGCAATGTTTCTACTCCTAGTGCAAAGCGTACAAAACTGCCTGAAATTGCTAAAACTGCTGAAACTGCTTGTGATAAAACTGCTGAAATTTTTTCCAACCTTGGGAATAATGATCCCATTGCTATAGCTCATAATGATTTAGATTTTGATGATTGCCACATCTCTGAAGTTATAAAGTTCTTGCAAAAACTTGCTAAAAGTCCTAATGCTAGTGCTATAAATTTAGCCTTTACAAAACATATTACAAATGCTCTCATAAAAGCTAGAGAAGAGAAACTAAAACTTGAAACTTCTATTCCTAGAAAGTTAGAAGATGGTTGGGAGCCCATCATTAAAATGAAATTCAATGACTTTGAATGTAATGCCTTATGTGATCTTGGTGCAAGTATTTCTGTTATGCCTAAAAAGATTTATGATATGCTTGACTTGCCACCATTGAAGAATTGTTATTTGGATGTTAATCTTGCCGATAATGTTAAAAAGAAACCTTTGGGGAGGATTGATAATGTGCATATTACGGTTAACAATAACCTTGTCCCCGTTGATTTTGTTGTCTTGGATATCGAATGCAATGCATCTTGTCCAATTGTGTTGGGAAGACCTTTTCTTCGAACTGTTGGTGCTGTTATTGATATGAGGGAAGGTAATATTAAATATCAATTTCCTCTCAAGAAAGGTATGGAACACTTCCCTAGAAAGAGAATGAAGTTGCCTTTTGATTCTATTATTAGAACAAATTATGATGTTGATGCTTCTACTCTCGATGTTACTTGATTTGCACTTTCTGCGCCTAGCTGAAAGGCGTTAAAGAAAAGCGCTTATGGGAGACAACCCATGTTTTTACCTACAGCAATTTTTTGTTTTATTGAGTCTTGGAAGTTGTTTACTACTGTAGCAACCTCTCCTTATCATGTTTTTGTGCCAAGTAAAGTTTCTATGTCAAAGTTGATGTTATATTTGGGATCGCTGCGCAGAAACAGCATTGCTGTCTGTCACGAATCTGGGCATAATTCCCTGTAGAAAATTCGAAAAAATCTTCCAATTTACGAGCGTGATCCTCAGATATGTACGCAACTTTCATTAGTTTTGAGTTTTTCCATTTGAGCAAGTCTGGTGCCATTTATAAATTCGTCTTTACGGACTGTTCTGTTTTTGACAGATTCTGCCTTTTATTTCGCATTGCCTCTTTTGCTATGTTGGATTTATTTCTTTGATCCATTAATGTCCAGTAGCATTATGCAATGTCCAGAAGTGAAAATAATGATTGTGTCACCTCTGAATGAGTGAATTATTAATGATGCACTAACCCTCTAATGAGTTTGCTTGAAGTTTGGTGTGAAGGAAGTTTTCAAGGGTCAAGAGAGGAGAATGATATACTATGATCAAGAGGAGTGAAAGCTCTAAGCTTGGGGATGCCCCGTGGTTCATCCCTGCATATTTTAAGAAGACTCAAGCGTCTAAGCTTGGGGATGCCCAAGGCATCCCCTTCTTCATCGACAACATCATCAGGTTCCTCCCCTGAAACTATATTTTTATTCAGTCACATCTGGTGTTCTTTACTTGGAGCGTCGGTTTGTTTTCGTTTTTGTTTTTGTTTGAATAAGATGGATCCTAGCATTCACTTTGTGGGAGAGAGACACGCTCCGCTGTTGCATATGGACACATGTGTCCTTAGGCTTTACTCATAATGTTCAAGGCGAAGTTTCTTCTTCGTTAATTTGTTATATGGTTGGAATTGGAAAATGCTACATGTAGTAATTCTAAAAATGTCTTGGATAATGTGATACTTGGCAATTGTTGTGCTCATGTTTAAGCTCTTGCATCATATGCTTTGCACCCATTAATGAAGAAATACATAGAGCTTGCTAAAATTTGATTTGCATATTTGGTTTCTCTAAGGTCTAGATAATATCTAGTATTGAGTTTTGAACAACAAGGAAGACAGTGTAGAGTCTTATAATGTTTACAATATGTCTTTTATGTGAGTCTTGCTGCACTTGTTCATCCTTGAGTTTGCTTCAAATAACCTTGCTAGCCTAAACCTTGTATCGAGAGGGAATACTTCTCATGCATCCAAAATCCTTGAGCCAACTACTATGCCATTTGTGTCCACCATACCTACCTACTACATGGTATTTACCCGCCATTCCAAAGTAAATTGCTTGAGTGCTACCTTTAAAATTCCATCATTCGCCTTTGCAATATATAGCTCATGGGACAAAATAGCCTTAAAAACTATCGTAGTATTGAATATGTACTTATGCACTTTATATTTTATTAAGTTGCTTGTTGTGCGATAACCATGTTTCTGGGGAACGCCATCAACTATTGTTGAATATCATGTGAGTTGCTATGCATGTCCGTCTTGTCTGAAGGTCTATCATTTTAGTGGTTGGAGCATGCAAAATTGTTAGAGAAGAACATTGGGCCGCTAACTAAAGCCATGAACCATGGTGGAAGTTTCAGTTTTGGACATATATCCTCAATCTCATATGAGAATAATAACTTTGCTACATGCTTATGCATTTAAGAGAGTCCATTATCTGTTGTCCATGTTGTCCCGGTATGGATGTCTAAGTTGAGAATAATCAAAAGCGAGAAATCCGAAATGCGAGCATTCTCCTTGGACCTTTGTACAGGCGGCATGGAGGTACCCCTTTGTGACACTTGGTTGAAACATGGCATGCAAAGATCCGGTAGTCCAAGTTAAGTAGGACAAGGTGCGGGCACTATTAGTATACTATGCGTGAGGCTTGCAACTTGTAAGATATAATTTACATAACTCATATGCTTTATTACTACCGTTGACAAAATTGTTTCATGTTTTCAAAATAAAAGCTCTAGCACAAATACAGCAATCGATGCTTTCCTCTGCGAAGGACCATTCTTTTACTTTTATTGTTGAGTCAGTTTACCTATCTCCTTCCACTTAAGAAGCAAACACTTGTGTGAACTGTGCATTGATTCCTACATACTTGCATATTGCACTTGTTATATTACTTTATGTTGACAATATCCATGAGATATACATGTTATAAGTTGAAAGCAACCGCTGAAACTTAATCTTCTTATGTGTTGCTTCAACACCTTTACTTTGATTTATTGCTTTATGAGTTAACTCTTATGCAAGACTTATTGATGCTTGTCTTGAAGTACTATTCATGAAAAGTCTTTGCTATATGATTCAGTTGTTTACTCATGTCATTACCTTTGCTTTGATCGCTGCATTCATTACATATGTTTACAAATAGTATGATCAAGATTATGATGGCATGTCACTTCAGAAATTATCTTTGTTATCGTTTTACCTGCTCGGACGAGCAGAACTAAGCTTGGGGATGCTGATACGTCTCCAACGTATCGATAATTTCTTATGTTCCATGCTACTTTATTGATGATACCTACATGTTTTATGCACATTATATGTCATATTTATGCATTTTCTGGAACTAACCTATTAACAAGATGCCGAAGAGAGCTTGTTTTTGCTGTTTTTGGTTTCAGAAATCCTAGTAAAGAAATATTCTCGGAATTGGACGAAACTTTCGCCCGGGTCCTATTTTTGCACGAGCTTCCAGGAAGACCGAAGACCTAACGAAGTGGGGCCACGAGGCAGCCAGGGGGTGGCGCGCGGCCTAGGTCTTGGCCGCGCGGCCCTGCCCCCGGGCCCCTCGTGTGGCCCCCGCGTTGACCTTCCGCCTACTTAAAGCTCCCGTCGCGAAACCCCCGCCGAGAGCCACGATACGGAAAACCTTACAGAGACGCCGCCGCCGAATCCCATCTCGGGGGATTCTCGAGATCGCCTCCGGCCCTGTCGAGAGGGGATTCATCTCCGGAGGACTCTTCATCGCCATGATCGCCTCCGGAGTGATGAGTGAGTAGTTCACCCCTGGACCATGGGTCCATAGCAGTAGCTAGATGGTCGTCTTCTCCTTGTTGTGCTTCATTGTTGGATCTTGTGAGCTGCCTAACATGATCAAGATCATCTATATGTAATACTATATGTTGTGTTTGTCGGGATCCGATGGATAGAGAGTACTATGATTATGGTGATTATCAATCTATTGTTTATGTGTTGTTTATGATCTTGCATGCTCTCCGTTATTAGTAGAGGCTCTGGCCAAGTTTTTGCTCTTAACTCCAAGAGGGGGTATTTATGCTCGATAGTGGGTTCATGCCTTCATTGAATCTGGGATCGTGACAGAAGGTTCTAAGGTTGTGATGTGCTGTTGCCACTAGGGATAAAACATTGATGCTATGTCTAAGGATGTAGTTGTTGATTACATTACGCACCATACTTAATGCAATTGTCTGTTGCTTTGCAACTTAATACTGGAGGGGGTTCGGACGATAACCTGAAGGTGGACTTTTTAGGCATAGATGCAGTTGGATGGCGGTCTATGTTCTTTGTCGTAATGCCCGGATTAAATCTCACTATATTTACCATGTCATGTATATGCATTGTTATGCCTTTCTCTATTTGTCAATTGCCCGACTGTAATTTGTTCACCCAACATGCTTTATCTTATGGGAGAGACACCTCTAGTGAACTGTGGACCCCGGTCCTATTCTTTACATAGCATACAATCTACTTGTTTTACTGTTTTCTTTGCAAACATCTTCCACTCGATACGTTTAATCCTTTGTTACAGCAAGCCGGTGAGATTGACAACCTCACTGTTTCGTTGGGGCAAAGTACTTTGGTTGTGTTGTGCAGGTTCCTAGTTGGCGCGGAATCCCTGGTGTTGCGCCGCATCACATTTCGCGACCATCAACCTTCAACGTGCTTCTTGGCTCCTCCTGGTTCGATTAAACCTTGGTTTCTTTCTGAGGGAAAACTTGCTACTGTGCGCATCATACCTTCCTCTTGGGGTTCCCCAACGAACGTGTGAGTTACACGCCATCAGTCCTCGTAAAAATTCGTGTTTACTGGCTGTTCTGTTTTGGCAGATTCTGTCTCTGTTTTTTGCATTGTCTCTTGTGGACTTTAAGTGAGGCTTTCTAGACGTGGAGAGCTGTAGATAATGTTTTATTGAGTTCTTGCAATGTGTCACTACAGGACTAAAGTGGATTAAAGTTTTTGAGTACTAACCCCTCTAATGAAGTTTATGAGAAGTTTGGTGTGAAGGAAGTTTTCAAGGGCCAAGAGAGGAGGATGATATATGATCAAGAAGAGTGAAAAGTCTAAGATTGGGGATGCCCCCGTGGTTCATCCCTGCATATTTCAAGGAGACTCAAGCGTCTAAGCTTGGGGATGCCCAAGGCATCCCCTTCTTCATCAACTTATCAGGTTTTTCTATTGAAACTATATTTTTATTCGGTCACATCATATGTGCTTTACTTGGAGCGTCTGTGTGTTTTTATTTTTTTTGTTTGTGTTTGAATAAATTCGGACCCTAGCAATCCTTGTGTGGGAGAGAGACACGCTCCGCTTTTTCATATGAACACTGGTGTTCTTCGTTTTATTTTTAATGTTCATGGCGGAGTTGAAAACCGTTGCACTTGTTGTTATTTGGGTGGAAACAGGAAATGCTTCATATTGTCTTGAATAATTTGATACTTGGCAATTGTTTTGAGCTCTCAAGTAGATCATGCATCATGTAGTTTAAACCTATTAGTGGAGAACGTAGAGCTTGTTGAAAATTGGTTTGCATAATTGGTCTCTCTAAGGTCTAGATATTTTCTGGTAAAAGTGTTTGAGCAACAAGGAAGACAGTGTAGAGTTTTATAATGCTTGCAATTTGTTCTTATGTAAGTTTTGCTGTACCGGTTCATACTTGTGTTTGCTTCAAACAACCTTGCTAGCCAAAGCCTTGTACTGAGAGGAAATGCTTCTCGTGCATCCAAAACCTTGAGCCAAAACCTATGCCATTTGTGTCCACCATATCTACCTACTATGTGGTATTTCCTGACATTCCAAGTAAATACTTCATGTGCTACCTTTAAACAATTCAAAAGCTATCATCTCTTATTTGTGTCAATGTTTTATAGCTCATGAGGAAGTATGTGGTGTTTTATCTTTCGATCTTGTCATTTACTTCGACAGACTCTCACCAATGGACTAGTGGCTCATCCGCTTATCCAATAATTTTGCAAAAAGAGCTGGAATGGGGTTCCCAGCCCCAATTAATTAACTTTCATTAATAATTCTCTTCACGTGTTTTGCTGATCTATCAGTAAGCAACTTAATTTTGCAAATAGACACTCCTCCATGGTATGTGAATGTTGGAAGGCACCCGAGGATTCGGTTAGCCATGGCTTGTGTAAGCAAAAGGTTGGGGGAGTGTCATCTAATAAATAAAACTAAAGTACATGTGTAAACAAAAGAGAAGAGGGATGATCTACCTTGCTGGTAGAGATAACGTCCTTCATGGGAGCCGCTCTTGAAAGTCTGGTTGATGAGGTAGTTAGAGTGCCCACTACCATTCGTTGACAACAACAAACACCTCTCAAAACTTTACTTTTATGCTCTCTATATGATTTAAAAACTTGAAAAGCTCTAGCACATGATTTAATCCTGCTTCCCTCTGCGAAGGGCCATTCTTTTACTTTTATGTTGAGTCAGTTTACCTACTTCCTTCCATCTTAGAAGCAAACACTTGTGTCAACTGTGCATTGATTTTTACATACTTGCTTATTTGCATTCATCATATTACTTTGTGTTGACAATTATCCATGAGATATGCATGTTGAAAGTTGAAAGCAACTGCTGAAACTTATATCTTCCTTTGTGTTGCTTCAATGCCTTTACTTTGAATTTATTGCTTTATGAGTTAACTCTTATGCAAGACTTTTGATGCTTGTCTTGAAAGTACTATTCATGAAAAGTTTTGCTATATGTTATCTATTTGTTAGCAAATATAGATCATTGCCTTGAGTCACTTCGTTCATCTCATATGATTTGCAATAGTATGATTAAGATTATGTTGGTAGCATGTCACTTCAGAAATTATTCTTTTTATCGTTTACCTACTCGAGGGCGAGCAGGAACTAAGCTTGGGGATGCTTGATACGTCTCCAACGTATCTATAATTTCTGATGTTCCATGCTTGTTTTATGACAATATCTACATGTTTTGCTCACACTTTATAATGTTTTTTATGCGTTTTCCGGAACTAACCTATTAACAAGATGCCAAAGTGCAGTTCTGTTTTCGTGTTTTTGGTTCCAGAAAGGCTGTTCGGGCAATATTCTCGGAATTCGACGAAACGAAGACCCAACATCTTATTTTTCCCGGAACCTTCCAGAAAGTCAGAGGTGGACCAGAGGGGAGCCCTGGGGGCCCCACACGTGGTGGCCGCGCGGGCTCCACCCTAGCCACGCCGGCCTAGTGTGAGGAGGCCCCGTGGCCCTTCCGACTCCCACTCTTCGCCTATTTAAGCCGTCCTAACCTAAAACATCGATACCGATTGATGAAACTCCAGAAACCATCCAGGGGCGCCGCCGCCATCGCGAAACTCCAATTCGGGGACAGATCTCTCTGTTCGCACGCCGCCGGGACGGGGAAGTGCCCCGGAAGCCATCTCCATCAACGCCACCGCCTCCATCATGCTCCGTGAGTAGTTCCCCATGGACTACGGGTTCTAGCTGTAGCTAGTTGGTATTCTCTCCCCATGTATTTCAATACAATGATCTCATGAGCTTCCTTACATGATTGAGATTCATCTGATGTAATCGGTGTTGTGTTTGTTGGGATCCGATGGATTGTTACATTATGATTAGTCTATCTATATAAGTTTGTGAAGTTATTGTTGCTGCAATCTTGTTGTGTTTAATGCTTGTCACTAGGGCCCGAGTGGCATGATCTTAGATTTAAGCTCTATACTTATTGCTTAGATTGTATCTACAAGTTGTTTGCACATGTCTATGTCCGAACCCGAGGCCCCAAAGTGACAGAAATTGGGACAACCGGAGGGGAAGGCGTAGGTGTGAGGATCACATATTTTCACCAAGTGTTAATGCTTTGCTCCGGTGCTCTATTAAAAGGAGTACCTTAATTACCAGTAGTTCCCCTTGAGGCCCGGCTGCCACCGGCTGGTAGGACAAAAGATGTTGTACAAGTTTCTCATTGCGAGCACGTATGACTATATATGGAAAACATGCCTACATGATTAATAATCTTGATGTTCTGTCTTAATGCTATTTCAATCCTATCAATTGCCCAACTGTAATTTGTTCACCCAACACTTGTTATTGGAGAGTTACCACTAGTGTAGATAGCTGGGAACCCTGGTCCATCTCTTATCATCATATACTCATCCTATATGTCATTGGAAGTAGAATCAACTATTTTCTGGTGCCATTGCTCTCATATTTCTGCTACTGCTGTTGTGTTACTGTTACTACTACTCTCATATTACTGTTGCTTTCACATCACCCCTGTTACTAGTGCTTTTCCAGGTGCAGCTGAATTGACAACTCAGTTGTTAAGGCTTATAAGTATTCTTTACCTCCCCTTGTGTCGAATCAATAAATTTGGGTTTTACTTCCCTCGAAGACTGTTGCGATCCCCTATACTTGTGGGTTATCAATCCACAACATGATATTGATCTTGAAGAACGAAGAAAGAAGAAAGATGCCTCGAGAGAGAACCTAGAAGAAAATACTGAGAATCAAGATGAGTTGTATGATTCTGACACCGAGACGGTAGACCCAATAGAAGAAATTGGGGTAAACCGTGAGAAGGATTAACAAGAAATAATATCCAAAGAAAAGAAGCTAGAGAAGTGATACGTCTTCAACGTATCTATAATTTCTGATGTTCCATGCTAGTTTTATGACAATACCTACATGTTTTGTTCATACTTTATATCATTTTTATGCATTTTACAGAACTAACCTATTAACAAGATGCCGAAGTGCCAGTTCCTGTTTTCTGCTGTTTTTGGTTCTAGAAATCTTACACAGGAAATATTCTCGGAATTGGACGAAACAAAGCCAAACTTCTATTTTCCTCAGGGTTCCAGAACATCGAAGGAGAGTCGGAGGCGGCCAGCAGGGGACCCACACCATAGGGGCGCGGGCCCACCCCTGGCCGCGCCGCCATGTGGTGTGGGCACCCCTGGCCCTCCGAGGCCGCCCTTCCGCCTATATATTCTCTTCGTCGCGAAAAACCCTAAACATCAAGCCACGATACGGGAAAAGCCGCCGCCATCGCGAAGACAAGTTTCGGGACAGTCTCTGTTCCACGCCGCCGGGACGGGGAATTGCCCCCGGAGTCATCTCCATCGACACCACCGCCATCTTCATCGCCGCTGCTGACTCCCATGATGAGGAGGGATTAGTTCTCCCCGAGGCTGAGGGCTCTACCGGTAGCTATGTGGTTCATCTCTCTCTCCCATGGTGTGATCTTTATGTGATCATGAGCTTTGTATCACTATTAATCTATGTGCTACTCTAGTGTTGTTATTAAAGTAGTCTATTCCTCCTCCATGATGTAAAGGTGACAGTGTGTGCATCATGTAGTACTTGGCGTAGGTTATGATTGTAATATCTTGTAGATTATGGAGTTAACTATTACTATGATAGTATTGATGTGATCTATTCCCCTTTCATAGCTATTGGTGACAGTGTGTATGCTATGTTAGTACTCGGTCTAAATTGCAACGGTCTATTATGCACTCTAGAGGTTACTTTAATATGAACTCCGGATGTTGTGGAGCTTGTTTACTCCGGCTTGAGGTGTGCTCTTGTAGCCCTACACAATGAATGGTGTTTGTTATCCAACAAGAGAGTGTTTGAAAGTAGCACAAGTGAGGAGAAGTTATTTATTTATTATGTGATCATTGTTGAGAGTGTCCACTAGTGAAAGTATGATCCCTAGGCCTTATTTCTAAGCATTGAAACACCAACAAGTTCTGCTACATGTTTGCTTGCTGCCATTTTTATTTCAGATTGCAATTACTACTTACAATCATCCATATTATTTGTATTTCACTATCTCTTCGCCGAACTAGTGCACCTATACATCGACAAGTGTATTAGGTGTGTTGGGGACACAAGAGACTTCTTGTATCTTAATTGCAGGGTTGCTTGAGAGGAATATCTTTGACCTCTACCTCCCGAGTTCGATAAACCTTGGGTGATTCACTTAAGGGAAACTTGCTGCTGTTCTACAAACCTCTGCTCTTGGAGGCCCAACACTATCTACAGAATAGAAGCGTGAGTAGACATCAAGTTATTTTCTCGCCGTTGCCGGGAGGTAAGGTAAAAGGTATTCACATCCTCCGACTACTAAGCTATTTCCTAGCTGTTGCCGTGTGTGAGTGCTCGAAGCTATCTCCTTTAGATTCTGCAATTTTATCTTTTTGTCTCTTTTTTTATTTTCACTAGTTAGGCTTAATGGAAAACAACAAAAATGTTAGAGATCTTTATAATATTTTACTTGAGTTAGGACATGAGGTGTTTGAAGAGAAAATTAAAAAACCTATGGAGCTTTATATGCATGCTAATGGCAATGTTATTAGTATGAATGCTTTGAACACCATTGTTGCTAATGCTATGGAAAATTCTAAGCTTGGGGAAGCTGGTTTTGAGGAGCATGATATTTTTAGTCCCCCAAGCATGGAGGAGAAAATTTACTTTGATGATACTTTACCTCCTATATATGATGATTGCAATGATGAATATGATATTTTCAGTCCATCTACTATTGAGGATAAAATTCATTATGATTATTCTATGCCTCCAATTTATGATGATTATAATGATGGATGTGATAGTTTTACTCCCACTATTACTAATAAAATTGATTATGCTTATATGGAGAGTAATGATACTTTTATGCATGTGGATAAGAATGCTTTATGTGATAGTTGTATTGTTGAGTTTGTTCATGATGCTACTGAAAATTATTATGAGAGAGGAAAATATGGTTGTAGAAATTTTCATGGTACTAAAACACCTCTCTACATGCTGAAAATTTTGAAGTTACTCGTGTTTTATCTTCCTATGCTTGTCACTTTGCTCTTTTTGAATTTATTTGTGTACAAGATTCCTATGCATAGGAAGTGGGTTATGCTTAAATGTGTTTTGAATTTGCTTCTTCATGCTCTCTTTTGCTTCAACTCTTATTTCTTGCGAGAGCATCATTAAAATTACTGAGCCCATCTTAATGGCTATAAAGAAAGCACTTCTTGGGAGATAACCCATGTTTTCATTTTGCTACTGTTTTGTTGTGTCTTGGAAGTTGTTACTACTGTAGCAAACTCTCCTTATCTTTATTTTCATGTATTTTTGTGCCAAGTAAAGTCTCTAATAGAAGGTTGATACTAGATTTGGATTTCTGCGCAGAAACAAATTTGTTAGCTGTCACGAATTCGCGTTTTTCTCTCTGTACAAGAATCAAAAAAATCTGAGAAAATTCATGCGTGATACTCAGATATGTACGCAACTTTCATTAGTTTTGAGTTTTTCCATCTGAGCAAGTTAAATGTCTCAAAAAAATTCGTTTTACGGACTGTTCTGTTTTGACAGATTCTGCCTTTTATTTCGCATTGGTTCTTTTACTGTGTTTGATTGGATTTCTTTGCTCCATTAAATTTCAGTAGCCTTGAGTAATGTCCAGAAGTGTTGGTAATGATTGTGTCCTTGCTGAACATGTGAATTTTTATTATGCACTAACCCTCTAATGAGATTGCTTTAAGTTTGGTGTGGAGGAAGTTTTCAAGGGTCAAGAGAGGAGGATGATATGATATGATCAAGAAGAGTGAAAAGTCTAAGCTTTGGGATGCCCCGTGGTTCATCCCTACATATTTCAAGAAGACTCAAGCATCTAAGCTTGGGGATCCCCAAGGCATCCCCTTCTTCATCAACAACTTATCAGGTCACCTCTAGTGAAACTATATTTTTATTCCGTCACATCTTATGTACTTTACTTGGAGCGTCTGTGTGTTTTTATTTTTGTTTGTGTTTGAATAAATTCGGATCTCAACATTTTTGTGTGGGAGAGAGACACGCTCTGATTTTTCATTTGAACACTTGTGCTCTTCATTTTACTTTAGTATTCATGGCGGAAGCTGAAAACCGCTTCGTTGAATTGCTATTTGGTTGGAAACAGAAAATGCTTCATGTGGTAAATGGTATATTATCTTGAATAATTTGATACTTGGCAATTGTTTTGAGCTCTCAAGTAGATCATGCATCATGTAGTTTAAACCTATTAGTGGAGAACTGCCGTAGAGCTTGTTGAAAATTGGTTTGCATAATTGGTCTCTCTAAGGTCTAGATATTTTCTGGTAAAAGTGTTTGAGCAACAAGGAAGACAGTGTAGAGTTTTATAATGCTTGCAATTTGTTCTTATGTAAGTTTTGCTGTACCGGTTCATACTTGTGTTTGCTTCAAACAACCTTGCTAGCCAAAGCCTTGTACTGAGAGGAAATGCTTCTCGTGCATCCAAAACCTTGAGCCAAAACCTATGCCATTTGTGTCCACCATATCTACCTACTATGTGGTATTTCTGACATTCCAAGTAAATACTTCATGTGCTACCTTTAAACAATTCAAAAGCTATCATCTCTTATTTGTGTCAATGTTTTATAGCTCATGAGGAAGTATGTGGTGTTTTATCTTTCGATCTTGTCATTTACTTCTGACAGACTCTCACCAATGGACTAGTGGCTCATCCGCTTATCCAATAATTTTGCAAAAAGAGCTGGAATGGGGTTCCCAGCCCCAATTAATTAACTTTCATTAATAATTCTCTTCACGTGTTTTGCTCTGATCTATCAGTAAGCAACTTAATTTTGCAAATAGACACTCCTCCATGGTATGTGAATGTTGGAAGGCACCCGAGGATTCGGTTAGCCATGGCTTGTGTAAGCAAAAGGTTGGGGGAGTGTCATCTAATAAATAAAACTAAAGTACATGTGTAAACAAAAGAGAAGAGGGATGATCTACCTTGCTGGTAGAGATAACGTCCTTCATGGGAGCCGCTCTTGAAAGTCTGGTTGATGAGGTAGTTAGAGTGCCCACTACCATTCGTTGACAACAACAAACACCTCTCAAAACTTTACTTTTATGCTCTCTATATGATTTAAAAACTTGAAAAGCTCTAGCACATGATTTAATCCCCTTCCTCTGCGAAGGGCCATTCTTTTACTTTTATGTTGAGTCAGTTTACCTACTTCCTTCAATCTTAGAAGCAAACACTTGTGTCAACTGTGCATTGATTTTTACATACTTGCTTATTTGCATTCATCATATTACTTTGTGTTGACAATTATCCATGAGATATGCATGTTGAAAGTTGAAAGCAACTGCTGAAACTTATATCTTCCTTTGTGTTGCTTCAATGCCTTTACTTTGAATTTATTGCTTTATGAGTTAACTCTTATGCAAGACTTTTGATGCTTGTCTTGAAAGTACTATTCATGAAAAGTTTTGCTATATGTTATCTATTTGTTAGCAAATATAGATCATTGCCTTGAGTCACTTCGTTCATCTCATATGATTTGCAATAGTATGATTAAGATTATGTTGGTAGCATGTCACTTCAGAAATTATTCTTTTTATCGTTTACCTACTCGAGGGCGAGTAGGAACTAAGCTTGGGGATGCTTGATACGTCTCCAACGTATCTATAATTTCTGATGTTCCATGCTTGTTTTATGACAATATCTACATGTTTTGCTCACACTTTATAATGTTTTTTATGCGTTTTCCGGAACTAACCTATTAACAAGATGCCAAAGTGCCAGTTCCTGTTTTCTGTTGTTTTTGGTTCCAGAAAGGCTGTTCGGGCAATATTCTCGGAATTCGACGAAACGAAGACCCAACATCTTATTTTTCCGGAACCTTCCAGAAAGTCGAGGGGACCAGAGGGGAGCCCTGGGGGCCCCACACGTGGTGGCCGCGCGGGCTCCACCCTAGCCACGCCGGCCTAGTGTGAGGAGGCCCCGTGGCCCTTCCGACTCCCACTCTTCGCCTATTTAAGCCGTCCTAACCTAAAACATCGATACCGATTGATGAAACTCCAGAAACCATCCAGGGGCGCCGCCATCGCGAAACTCCAATTCGGGGGACAGAATCTCTGTTCCGGCACGCCGCCGGGACGGGAAGTGCCCCGGAAGCCATCTCCATCAACGCCACCGCCTCCATCATGCTCCGTGAGTAGTTCCCCCATGGACTACGGGTTCTAGCTGTAGCTAGTTGGTATTCTCTCCCCCATGTATTTCAATACAATGATCTCATGAGCTTCCTTACATGATTGAGATTCATCTGATGTAATCGGTGTTGTGTTTGTTGGGATCCGATGGATTGTTACATTATGATTAGTCTATCTATATAAGTTTGTGAAGTTATTGTTGCTGCAATCTTGTTGTGTTTAATGCTTGTCACTAGGGCCCGAGTGGCATGATCTTAGATTTAAGCTCTATACTTATTGCTTAGATTGTATCTACAAGTTGTTTGCACATGTCTATGTCCGGAACCCGAGGCCCCAAAGTGACAGAAATTGGGACAACCGGAGGGGAAGGCGTAGGTGAGGATCACATATTTTCACCAAGTGTTAATGCTTTGCTCCGGTGCTCTATTAAAAGGAGTACCTTAATTACCAGTAGTTCCCCTTGAGGCCTGCCACCGGCTGGTAGGACAAAAGATGTTGTACAAGTTTCTCATTGCGAGCACGTATGACTATATATGGAAAACATGCCTACATGATTAATAATCTTGATGTTCTGTCTTAATGCTATTTCAATCCTATCAATTGCCCAACTGTAATTTGTTCACCCAACACTTGTTATTGGAGAGTTACCACTAGTGTAGATGGGAACCCCGGTCCATCTCTTATCATCATATACTCATCCTATATGTCATTGGAAGTAGAATCAACTATTTTCTGGTGCCATTGCTCTCATATTTCTGCTACTGCTGTTGTTATTCTGTTACTACTCTCATATTACTGTTGCTTTCACATCACCCCTGTTACTAGTGCTTTTCCAGGTGCAGCTGAATTGACAACTCAGTTGTTAAGGCTTATAAGTATTCTTTACCTCCCTGTGTAATCAATAAATTTGGGTTTTACTTCCTCGAAGACTGTTGCGATCCCCTATACTTGTGGGTTATCAATCCACAACATGATATTGATCTTGAAGAACGAAGAAAGAAGAAAGATGCCTCGAGAGAGAACCTAGAAGAAAATACTGAGAATCAAGATGAGTTGTATGATTCTGACACCGAGACGGTAGACCCAATAGAAGAAATTGGGGTAAACCGTGAGAAGGATTAACAAGAAATAATATCCAAAGAAAAGAAGCTAGAGAAGTGATACGTCTTCAACGTATCTATAATTTCTGATGTTCCATGCTAGTTTTATGACAATACCTACATGTTTTGTTCATACTTTATATCATTTTTATGCATTTTTAGGAACTAACCTATTAACAAGATGCCGAAGTGCAAGTTCCTGTTTTCTGCTGTTTTTGGTTCCAGAAATCTTACACAAGAATATTCTCGAATTGGACGAAACAAAAGCCAAACTTCCTATTTTCCTCAGAGGGTTCCAGAACATCGAAGGAGAGTCGGAGGCGGCCAGCAGGGGACCCACACCATAGGGGGCGCGGGCCCACCCCGGGCCGCGCCGCCATGTGGTGTGGGCACCCCTGGCCCCTCCGAGGCCGCCCTTCCGCCTATATTCTCTTCGTCGCGAAAAACCCTAAAACATCAAGCCACGATACGGGAAAAGTTACGCAGCCGCCGCCATCGCGAAGACAAGTTTCGGGGGACAGAAGTCTCTGTTCCGGCACACCGCCGGGACGGGGAATTGCCCAGTCATCTCCATCGACACCACCACCATCTTCATCGCCGCAGCTGACTCCCATGATGAGGAGGGAGTAGTTCTCCCCCGAGGCTGAGGGCTCTACCGGTAGCTATGTGGTTCATCTCTCCCATGGTGTGATCTTTATGTGATCATGAGCTTTGTATCACTATTAATCTATGTGCTACTCTAGTGTTGTTATTAAAGTAGTCTATTCCTCCTCCATGATGTAAAGGTGACAGTGTGTGCATCATGTAGTACTTGGCGTAGGTTATGATTGTAATATCTTGTAGATTATGGAGTTAACTATTACTATGATAGTATTGATGTGATCTATTCCCCCTTTCATAGCTATTGGTGACAGTGTGTATGCTATGTTAGTACTGGTCTAAATTGCAACGGTCTATTATGCACTCTAGAGGTTACTTTAATATGAACTCCGGATGTTGTGGAGCTTGTTTACTCGGCTTGAGGTGTGCTCTTGTAGCCCTACACAATGAATGGTGTTTGTTATCCAACAAGAGAGTGTTTGAAAGTAGCACAAGTGAGGAGAAGTTATTTATTTATTATGTGATCATTGTTGAGAGTGTCCACTAGTGAAAGTATGATCCCTAGGCCTTATTTCTAAGCATTGAAACACCAACAAGTTCTGCTACATGTTTGCTTGCTGCCATTTTTATTTCAGATTGCAATTACTACTTACAATCATCCATATTATTTGTATTTCACTATCTCTTCGCCGAACTAGTGCACCTATACATCTGACAAGTGTATTAGGTGTGTTGGGGACACAAGAGACTTCTTGTATCTTAATTGCAGGGTTGCTTGAGAGGAATATCTTTGACCTCTACCTCCCTGAGTTCGATAAACCTTGGTGATTCACTTAAGGGAAACTTGCTGCTGTTCTACAAACCTCTGCTCTTGGAGGCCCAACACTATCTACAGGAATAGAAGCGTGAGTAGACATCAAGTTATTTTCCTGGCGCCGGGAGGAGGGTAAAGGTATTCACATCCTCCGACTACTAAGCTATTTCCTAGCACTGTTGCCGGTGTGTGAGTGCTCGAAGCTATCTCCTTTAGATTCTGCAATTTTATCTTTTTGTCTCTTTTTTTTTATTTTCACTAGTTAGGCTTAATGGAAAACAACAAAAATGTTAGAGATCTTTATAATATTTTACTTGAGTTAGGACATGAGGTGTTTGAAGAGAAAATTAAAAAACCTATGGAGCTTTATATGCATGCTAATGGCAATGTTATTAGTATGAATGCTTTGAACACCATTGTTGCTAATGCTATGGAAAATTCTAAGCTTGGGGAAGCTGGTTTTGAGGAGCATGATATTTTTAGTCCCCCAAGCATGGAGGAGAAAATTTACTTTGATGATACTTTACCTCCTATATATGATGATTGCAATGATGAATATGATATTTTCAGTCCATCTACTATTGAGGATAAAATTCATTATGATTATTCTATGCCTCCAATTTATGATGATTATAATGATGGATGTGATAGTTTTACTCCCACTATTACTAATAAAATTGATTATGCTTATATGGAGAGTAATGATACTTTTATGCATGTGGATAAGAATGCTTTATGTGATAGTTGTATTGTTGAGTTTGTTCATGATGCTACTGAAAATTATTATGAGAGAGGAAAATATGGTTGTAGAAATTTTCATGGTACTAAAACACCTCTCTACATGCTGAAAATTTTGAAGTTACTCGTGTTTTATCTTCCTATGCTTGTCACTTTGCTCTTTTTGAATTTATTTGTGTACAAGATTCCTATGCATAGGAAGTGGGTTATGCTTAAATGTGTTTTGAATTTGCTTCTTCATGCTCTCTTTTGCTTCAACTCTTATTTCTTGCGAGAGCATCATTAAAATTACTGAGCCCATCTTAATGGCTATAAAGAAAGCACTTCTTGGGAGATAACCCATGTTTTCATTTTGCTACTGTTTTGTTGTGTCTTGGAAGTTGTTACTACTGTAGCAAACTCTCCTTATCTTTATTTTCATGTATTTTTGTGCCAAGTAAAGTCTCTAATAGAAGGTTGATACTAGATTTGGATTTCTGCGCAGAAACAAATTTGTTAGCTGTCACGAATTCGCGTTTTTCTCTCTGTACAAGAATCAAAAAAATCTGAGAAAATTCATGCGTGATACTCAGATATGTACGCAACTTTCATTAGTTTTGAGTTTTTCCATCTGAGCAAGTTAAATGTCTCAAAAAAATTCGTTTTTACGGACTGTTCTGTTTTGACAGATTCTGCCTTTTATTTCGCATTGGTTCTTTTACTGTGTTTGATTGGATTTCTTTGCTCCATTAAATTTCAGTAGCCTTGAGTAATGTCCAGAAGTGTTGGTAATGATTGTGTCCTTGCTGAACATGTGAATTTTTATTATGCACTAACCCTCTAATGAGATTGCTTTAAGTTTGGTGTGGAGGAAGTTTTCAAGGGTCAAGAGAGGAGGATGATATGATATGATCAAGAAGAGTGAAAAGTCTAAGCTTTGGGATGCCCCGTGGTTCATCCCTACATATTTCAAGAAGACTCAAGCATCTAAGCTTGGGGATCCCCAAGGCATCCCCTTCTTCATCAACAACTTATCAGGTCACCTCTAGTGAAACTATATTTTTATTCCGTCACATCTTATGTACTTTACTTGGAGCGTCTGTGTGTTTTTATTTTTGTTTGTGTTTGAATAAATTCGGATCTCAACATTTTTGTGTGGGAGAGAGACACGCTCTGATTTTTCATTTGAACACTTGTGCTCTTCATTTTACTTTAGTATTCATGGCGGAAGCTGAAAACCGCTTCGTTGAATTGCTATTTGGTTGGAAACAGAAAATGCTTCATGTGGTAAATGGTATATTATCTTGAATAATTTGATACTTGGCAATTGTTTTGAGCTCTCAAGTAGATCATGTTTAAGCTCTTGCATCATGTAGTTTAAATCTATTAGTGGAGAACTACCGTAGAGCTTGTTAAAATTTGGTTTGCATGATTGGTCTCTCTAAGGTCTAGATATTTTCTGGTGAAAGTGTTTGAACAACAAGGAAGACAGTGTAGAGTCTTATAATGCTTGCAATATGTTCTTGTGTAAGTTTTGCTGTACCGGTTCATACTTGTGTTTGCTTCAAACAACCTTGCTAGCCAAAGCCTTGTACTGAGAGGAAATGCTTCTCGTGCATCCAAACACCTTGAGCCAAAACCCATGCCATTTGTGTCCACCATAACTACCTATATGTGTTATTTTTCTGCCATTCCAAAGTAAATTGTTTGTGTGCTACCTTTAAAATTTCATTCCTTTGTCTTTACAATACATAGCTCATGGGAAAATAGCTTAAAAACTATTGTGGTGATGAATATGTTGCTATGTATATATGTTTGTTCTTATAAGTTGCTTGTTGAGCGGTAACCATGTTTCTGGGGACGCCATCAACTTTTACACCTTTGTTGAATATCATGTGAGTTGCTATACATGTTCGTCTTGTCTGAAGTAAGGGTGATTTATCATGATTAAATGGTTTGAGTATGCATATTGTTAGAGAAGAACATTGGGCCGCCAACCAAAGCCATGAATCATGGTGGAAGTTTTCAGTTTGGACATTAACCCTCAATCTCTTATGAGAATATTATCTGTTGAATGCTTAAGCATTACAGAGGAGTCCATTATCTGTTTTCTATGTTGTCCCGGTATGGATGTCCTCAAGTTGAGATCTATCAAAACGAGAAATCAAATGCGATCTATCTCCTTGGACCTTTGTACATGTGGCATAGAGGTACCCCTTTGTGACACTTGGTTGAAACATATGTAATGCAATGATAATCCATGGAAATCCGAGCTAATTAGGACAAGGTGCGAACACTATTGGTATTCGATGCATGAGGCTTGCAACTTATAAGAGGTTTTATGCATAACACATATGAATTATTACTACCGTTGACAAAATTGTTTCCATGTTTTGAAAATAAAAAGCTCTAGCACATGAGTAATCCCTGCTTCCCTCTGCGAAGGGCCTTTCTTTTACTTTATGTTGAGTCAGTTTACCTACTTCTTTCTATCTTAGAAGCAAACACTTGTGTCAACTGTGTTCATTGATTCTTACATGTTTACTTATTGCACTTGTTATATTACTTTATGTTGACAATTATCCATGAGATATACATGTTACAAGTTGAAAGCAATGAAACTTAATCATCCTTTGTGTTGCTTCGAAACCTCTTACTTTGAATCTATTGCTTTATGAGTTAGCTCTTATGCAAGTCTTATTGATGCTTGTCTTGAAAGTACTCGTGAAAAGTTTTTGCTATATGATTCAGTTGTTTAGTCATTATCTTTTTGTTAGCAAACTATTGTTTCGAATCACTTCATTCATCTCATATGCTTTACTATAGTATTGATCAAGATTATGTTGGTAGCATGTCACTTCAGAAATTATTCTTTTTATCATTTACCTACTCGAGGGCGAGGAACTAAGGGGGATGCTTGATACGTCTCCAACGTATCTATAATTTCTGATGTTCCATGCTAGTTTTATGACAATACCTACATGTTTTGTTCATACTTTATATTATTTTTATGCATTTTCCGGAACTGACCTATTAACAAGATGCCGAAGTGCTAGTTCTTGTTTTCTACTGTTTTTGGTTCCAGAAATCTTACATATGAAATATTCTCGGAATTGGACGAAACAAAAGCCAAACTTTCTATTTTCCTCAGAGGGTTCCAGAACATCGAAAGGAGAGTCGGAGGCGGCAGTGGGACCCACACCATAGGGGCGCGGGCCCACCCTGGCCGCGCGCCGCCATGTGGTGTGGGCACCCCCCTCCGAGGCCGCCCTTCCGCCTATATATTCTCTCCGTCGCAAAAACCCTAAAACATCAAGCCACGATACGGGAAAAGTTACGCAGCCGCCGCCATCGCGAAGACAAGTTTCGGGGGACAGAAGTCTCTGTTCTGGCACGCCGCCGGGACGGGGAATTGCCCCCGAGTCATCTCCGGCGACACCACCGCCATCTTCATCGCCGCTGTGACTCCCATGATGAGGAGGGAGTAGTTCTCCCCAGGGCTGAGGCTCTACCGGTAGCTATGTGGTTCATCTCTCTCCCATGGTGTGATCTTTATGTGATCATGAGCTTTGTATCACTATTAATCTATGTTCTACTCTAGTGATGTTATTAAAGTAGTCTATTCCTTCTCCATGATGTAAAGGTGACAGTGTGTGCATCATATAGTACTTGGCGTAGGTTATGATTGTAATATCTTGTAGATTATGGAGTTAACTATTACTATGATAGTATTGATGTGATCTATTCCCCCTTTCATAGCTATTGGTGACAGTGTGTATGCTATGTTAGTACTCGGTCTAAATTGCAACGGTCTATTATGCACTCTAGAGGTTACTTTAATATGAACTCCGGATGTTGTGGAGCTTGTTTACTCCGGCTTGAGGTGTGCTCTTGTAGCCCTACACAATGAATGATGTGTGTTATCCAACAAGAGAGTGTTTGAAAGTAGCACAAGTGAGGAAGTTATTTATTTATTATGCGATCATTGTTGAGAGTGTCCACTAGTGAAAGTATGATCCCTAGGCCTTGTTTCTAAGCATTGAAACACCGTTTCCAACAAGTTCTGCTACATGTTTGCTTGCTGCTATTTTTATTTCAGATTGCTACTTACAATCATCCATATTACTTGTATTTCACTATCTCTTCGCCGAACTAGTGCACCTATACATCTGACAAGTTCATTAGGTGTGTTGGGGACACAAGAGACTTCTTGTATCTTAGTTGCAGGGTTGCTTGAGAGGAATATCTTTGACCTCTACCTCCCCGAGTTCGATAAACCTTGGGTGATTCACTTAAGGGAAACTTGCTGCTGTTCTACAAACCTCTGCTCTTGGAGGCCCAACACTGTCTACAGGAATAGAAGCGTGAGTAGACATCAAGAAGCAAAAGGCTAAGAAGAAACCAAAACCAAAGGAGCCAGAGCCAGCACCAAAGGTACCTACTAGGGATCTTCCTTATCCTAATACAATGAAAGTTGATCTTCCTTATTAACACCTTTATGATGCTTTTGCTGATGCTCTTGGTAAACTTTGTTTAGAACTTCCATTAGCAGATGCTATATTAGTTCCCACATATACTAAATTCCTTCGAGATATTCTTAATAGAAAAAAGAAAGTAACTACAACTGTGGCCGTAATGACTAGCTATGGAGATAAACTCCCGGCTAAACTAGGTGATCCTAGCATACCTACCATTACTTGTGCAATAGGAAAAACTAGTATACATAATGCTCTATGTAATCTAGGTGCAGGTGTTAGTGTTATGCCATATGACCTTTATAAGAAATTAGGCCTAGGAGAGTATTCTCCTACATCCATTACTTTGCAAATGGCGGATAAAACAACTAAGAAACATGTGGGATGATAGAAGATGGTTTGCTTAGAATTGATAAACATGTCATACCCACTGACTTCATAATCCTAGATATGCGTCATGATGATAAACTATCTATTATACTAGGGAGATCTTTTTTGAGTACTGCAGGAGCAAACGTTGATTGTCCTGGCGGGAAGATAGTCTTCAATATATATGATGATCAAATTACTCGATACTTCCCGAAGAAGCAAGAAGATGTAAAGTATTTACCACCTTCTAAACGCACCCAAAAGGTAAATGTATTTGATAGTGGACAACTTACAAGAAGTTTCACTAATCGAAAATATACTTGAAACCACGGGCGAGTCTCGAATAAAATGCTTGATGGGAGTCAACCCATCTTTTTCTTTCAACTTAATTTAAGTTCTTATATTATTTTATTTATTTCTTTTTAGTCATTAGGTTTTCGATAATAAAATCTGCTTAGTTTTGAGGTTCTGCAGAATCTCACGATGGAAAAGACTAAACCTAGAGATTAGAAGGAGAAGGGACACAAGGACTATGATACAGTAACTTTAACGGACGTCAGTACGGCGGGGTACGACCGTACCACCCGACCGTATCACAAAACAGAGTCTTCTCACGATAATTGTTGAATTGGTTGTAACTTTAGCGGACAGAGGTACGGCGACATCCGCCTGTACCACCTGCCCGTACTGGTTTCAGCCTCCCGACTTCGAAAACTCGTCTGAGGAACTCGTAAGTTTATCGGACATCGGTACGGGGGGTATACGAATGTATCGTCGAATCGTACCAGATCTAGGTATGTAATCTTAACCCGACCGACGTATCCAACAGTGACGACCATCGGTACGGGCGGGTTTGTCCTGTACCGCTCGCCCGTACCGAGTGTTTGGCTTCGTCAAGACGACGGGGGATGGCTGGGAAATTCCCAAACCAGCCATTCTCTCCTCTCTTTCTCTCAAAAACTGAAGCCCTAATCCCCTAGAATCATCAATTCTTTGTCGATTTCGTTCGTTTGAGTTGGGATTCTTCACATCGGTACGTTTTTCACCTGATCCATGTATTATTTGAAGCAATGAACGGTTGAATCTATTATATTGGATACCTAGATGACTTCATACTTTTTGAAATTTCTTGTTAATTCTACATGTTCACGTTCAAAGTGTGTGTCTATAATCGTTGTACAATACCATAGAAACCTAATGCCTATACTTTTGCTATGAATTTTTTTCAGCACAATGAACTTTAGCCGTGTGTTCCGCAAGAGCTCGACCAGTGGTGCAGGTGGTTCGAGTAGCCACCCCGACTCGCGGAAGAAGCCGCGGAGAGAGAGGGAAGGACCCGATGCCAACTTCAACAAGGAGTACAAGCGTTTATATGATCGCAAAGTTCTCCCGACGAAGTGGGCCGACTACGAGTTTCTCTCCCGCCAAGGCCTCAACAGAGACTTCACCTCATTGGTAAGCAATGCCGGTATGGAGGCCTCTTCTCCTCGCTCAGCTATGGCACCTACAAGAGTTTCACACTCGAGTTTCTCACGAGCTTCCACGACGACCTTGCTGTCCAAGGGAGAGACACCACTTTGAGCTTTCGGTTGAACGGTGCACCGCATATCCTTACTTTTGATGAATTTTGCGGTTGCTTCGGGTTCTCCACTGATGGAGGACACGATATTACTGAGGAGGTTGTCCAGGAAGTGCAACAAGCCTGGCAACATATTTCTGTACACATGAACATGAACTATCTGCGGAAGAATACCGCCACCATCTAGAACCCCTGCCATTCGTTACTTCACCACACTAGTAGGAAACTAGCTATAGGTGGAATATTTTTTTGTGGCGCGCCAAATAACCATGCGCCACTAAAAAAAATTCGGTGGCGCACCCAGGCACGTGCACCACTAAATATTGGCATTTTTGTGGCGCACCAACTCTCCATGTGCCACAAAATTTGGCATTTCTGTGGCACACCCAACTCTCCATGCGCCACAGAAATCTGGTGGAGCCCACGGCCAAGTTGACCAATTCTGAGTATTTCTGTGGCGCATGGAGCTGGACGCGCCATAGAAAGCAGCATTTCTGTGACGCATGGAGCTCCATGCACCACATAAGATTTTCCAACCTTCCATGCACCCCCGATCGCTTTTTTAGCCTTTAAAAAATCACAGAAAATTATAAAAACTTCAAAAAAATCCTTTGAATTGTACTTATACTAAGTGGTATACTTGTAGGGAAAATTGGAAAACATGGATTTCGATGTATATTGCAAAAAAGGTCATGAAATCTTCAAACTAGATTTCTGGTTGCATACGAACTCGAAAAAAACATAATATATCAAAATGACCGGGAGAAAATTCACATCCGAATTCAACGATCTATGGCCGTTCAGAAATTTACGGAATCGGAAAATTCGAAAAGAGTAAAAAGTTACAGCAAAGTCAAGATTTTTTCCTATAAAAATAAAAAATCGATTTTTTCCGTGGCGCACCAAATGCACATGCGCCATAGAATTTTTAGGCTGAAATTTGAATTTCGGCGGTGCCCATCTCCCTCTCTCTTTTCTCCTACTCCTCCTTCTCTCCTCCAGTTTCACTTCCCCTTCTCCTCCCTTCTCCTCCTCTCCTCCTTCCCACTTCCCCTTCTCCTCCTCTTCCTCGTCCTCGTCCTCCTCCTCCTCCTCCTCCTCCTCCTCCTCCTCCTCCACATTAATTGATAGGCTTCTAATTCTTCTGCAGTAGCGGTTGTGGTCATTGGTTCTGACCCGTCCATGGCTCTTGCGGCCCTATCCCACGGTACTTGCGGGAGTTAAACTCTTTCGCGAGGTGAAGACCCGACATATTTAGTGCCTAGGCCTCTTCTGAGATCAGCGGGATCGACGTATGGGTTTCCCAAATCATCGAAAGCCTCTGACGTCTCTGGTTCTGCTCGGCTTGCCTCCTCGATTGCATAGACTTGATGATATTTTGAGTATTGGTTTTTGTCGGGATTGGTGACACCATCATAAAGATTGGTGAAGATCTTTCCGATGGCAGCAGATTTGTCGATGAAGTTGAAGCTGTCGACGCTGTCGGAGTCGCTGCGGAGTCCGCAGACGACTCGAAGGATGTGTCGCTGAAGATCTTGGCGAGCTTTCCGCTTGCCTTGGTGTCGACGAAGCGTGGCGACGAAAAATCTTCATCGCTCGATGAAAAGTCGGAATCGATCGCTGAAAATTCCGACGAGATCGGAACTTCGAGACGATAGGATCCTTCTTTGTTGACGCCGAATCGGAAATCTCCGAACGTCATGACGATGGGCTCCTCCGGATACGCACATGCATCCAAACGGGAGGGCGGGTGAGGAATAAAATCGACTAGATCAGTTTTTTCCCGTTTACCTCGATCCATCGCATTGCTTGCTACCGACGAAGTCGACGATTCTGGACGTGCCATCGAGATCAGCTCCTTGCAACCTCTAACTCCCACAGACGGCGCCAATTGACAAAGGATTAATTTGTCAATGCCTATAGATTGTAGACTAGGGTTTTGCTGGAAGTAGAGGGCAAGTAGATCTCGAGGGTTTCAGCCAAAAAGTACTCGCTGGTTATAAAAACTAGGGTTCTGTTGACAATAGATTCGATCCTTTCTTTGTCCCTCGACTCCCCCTTATATAGGAGGTGGAGCCGAGGGTTTCGTCATACACAAGTTACAGAGTCCGAGAGGGTTTCATACCCGTCCCGTAAGATTACAAGTTTCTATATTTCCTAATACAATCTATCTTTCCATAATACTAATTGGGCTTCCGAATCTTTACATCCTTCGAGTCCTGGGCCTTCAATAAACCCCGGGTACTACTTTCGGCAGGCCCATTGGGGATGCCTATGTCATCCGATGACCACCACCACCACCTCCTCCTCCGGCGACCACCTTCTCCTCCTCAGGCGACCTCCTCCTCCTCTGGGCGACCACCACCACCTCCTCCTCCTCCGACGACCACCACCACCTCCTCCTCCACATCTGGCGACCACCTCCACCTCCGGCGACCTCCTCCTCCCCACCATCGGCCGGCCTCCTCCTCCTCCACCACCCACCCACCAACAACCTTCGGCCGGCCTCCTCCTACTCCACCCACCCCACCCAACCACCCACCTCCGGCGACCTCCGGAAAATTAAAAAAAAGATCCGGCGAAATTCCGGCGGCCCCAGATCTAGATCTGGCCACCATTTTTTAAAATTCAAAAAATTCCGGCAGCCCCAGATCTAGATCTGGATGCCATTTTTTAAAATTCAAAAAAATTGTGGCGCATGCCTACCACCGCTGGGTGCACCACAGAAAGTTTTCTGTGGCGCATGCCTACCTGGTCCGCCACAGAAATGTCACTTTTCTGTGGCGGATGGGTCCGTGTGCCACAGAATTCCAAAATGGTGCACCACAGAAGAGCCCCTACTAGTGCCACCTTCTTGGCGAACTCTATCTTCGGCAAGGGAGATACCAGTGCCATTGCTATCCCCGAGATGTGCGTCATCTTCAGTGCACTCTACCACAACATGGTGCACAAGGTCAACCTTGGTGCCCTTCTAATTCAGCACTTCCGCCGACAGAGGTCAGCAAATTAAGGTGATATCCGTTGTGGTGGGTTAGTCACCCAAATTTCTTATTTCCGTAGTAGTGAGATGCCCCGGGGCAATGTCATTATGGGAAGTAAGTATTTGGATGATAACCATATGGCTAGTACCAAGTTCTTGGGTGTGTATCGGTAGAACATCAACTTCGTGCCTATCAGTTTTATTTTAAGACTAACGGTGAATTGTTCCAAGAGTTGTTGCCTTTTCCTGGAGCTTTTGGTCTTCCAGGAAAGAACACTTGGATGCTCTCACCGGTGAAGTACCACACTTTGAGGGTGGCGGTTGGATGAGTACAAGCACATGGAGACGCGTGACATGCTACAGCCAAGGTCGGCAATGGTGAGGTAAATATCTTTTACAATTTTTTTTCAATGAAAATAGAACAAACAACAAACAAAACAAATAATAGTTGAACTAGATCAAGGCTCTGCAACAAAAGATGACTCCTTTGAGCCTCCACAGATGCTCTATGAGATCATTTTTAAGTTCAACATGAATATTTGAGTCGCGGATTACTGTATGCATGGTGATGAAATTCGCAAAAGTGCAAGCATCTAGTGATCAACATCTGCAAGAGGGCCCTCACACTCATAGGGACCAACATGCCTGAATCGAGTCTTCGGTTACTCTCGACGATCATGTTGTGCATGATCACACAAGCTTGCATCACCTGCTACATTTGGTCTTGAGACCAGATTGGAGCACACCAAATGCCCACTCGACATCCTTCCTGTAACTCTCTTAATGCTCAACAAAGTGGCAACTCTTCTGACCTAGAGACGTCAGGATTGTTTTGCCAAATGTCGCCCATTTGGGATAGATGCCATCGGCTAAATATTATTCCTTGGCATATGAGTTGCCATTGATCTCATAGTTGCATGGTGGAGCATGACCTTCCACAATTTTCACAAACACTAGAGAGCGCATCCACACGTTGATGTCATTGTGGGATGCAACCATGCTAAAAAAAGAATGAAAAATCCACAAGTCATGATCCGCCACAAGTTCTAGCACCACACTGTAGTATCCAGTGTAGCCAATCGATGTTTCCAACCATCCCAGGGAATCCTCTCACTACATTTTGTGACATGATCTTAGAAGTCTTTGCTTCATTTGACCCTCTCAAATAGTCTTCGCCTAACTTTCCAACCACACCTCTGCAAAATTTATACATGCATTCGATGACAGTGGACTCACTCATGCATAGGTGAAAAGTCATCTTGTGAGTCGGCAGGGGATCCATATGCAAGGATCCTCATGGCGGCTGTGCACTTCTAGATTGACGAGAAACCAGCCATGCCAACGATGTCGTGCTTCAGCTTGAAGAAGTCGTCATACTCTCTCACGCCATGAAGAATTTCCGTGAATACTTCCATGCTCATACGGTAGAAACTTTGAAAATTATTGACTTGTGTTGCCTCGTCAGCGAAGTAGTCATTGTAGAGCATGGTGTGTCCCTCCAACCTCTATTGTGGCTTGGACTTTATTCCAGGATTTGAACCTCCATGACGCAGCACCTTCTTCTTCGGCTCGACTGTCATCAAGCATATTTTGGTGGCAGCCGATGATTGACATGTGCTTCCGTCGGTCAGCGTCGAATTCTTGCTTGTCCTCAATGATTTGTTGGATCATCTCGTTGTCGCTATCCATATCTATGAGAAAAATAAAATCTTAAGGGCAAGGGAGGCAAGAACCATGATCGGCGGTGCCTACCATACAAACGACCGAATATCTTCAATGCACGATGGACACTTGAAGAGGGCACCACGTTCGGGGCTGAGTTGGTGAACAAAAAGTTGTGCCAATGGACGACTAGGTAGTGGTCGCTCTAGGTTCCGGCGCAGGCGAAATATTCCATCGGAATGGCCAGCTATTTGAGAGGTGGTGTTAGGAGAGTGAGGGAAGGCGTGTCGTGAAAGACAGGCGGGAGGCAATGGCTATGGCTTTGGTCGCTCGTAGGTGGGTACCCGCATCGCTTTTAGTTGATCTAGCGTCCCTGCAATAACCCATGTATAGCGGGAACGGGTTCGGGGCGCCGGATACTCTATTGGGTCGCGCCGGACTGAGTTGTCCTTTAGGGCGCGCAGCTGGAGGGCGGTCAAATGTCTAGTGTTCTTCAAATCGCTTTGGGGACGGATGGGGGACGCGAATGGAGATTCTCTAATCCTCCAAGCCTGTTACACCCTTTGTTCTGAAATACTCTATATTCTAGGTCTTATTTTTTTCTTCTAATTAGTTTACATTTTAACTTTCTAATCAACAACAACATAGAAATCGAAGTAGTCCTGCTCTCCTTATTCGGTGTTATTTATTTTAATGTAGCTTGGATTGGTTTCACATATCAAGAAAATAATATTTAATGACTCTCTAAGTAGTTTTAAAATTTGTAGAGTGTAGAATAAAAGAGATCGGAGGGAGTACCCGAGAACGGATGCTCCAGACTTGGAGTGCTCCCGGTACCTCCAGTTCCAAAATCCTCCCAATATAGTGTGGAAAATTCTGAAAAAGATTCAGCTTATAATATACTAGTATTTAGGAATAAGCGATCAAACGGAACTCCCCATCGCAAACGGAAAAACGGCCAGCACCGCCGTGGCACATCCGCACGACTCGGACAGATCATGGGGAAGAAGAGGAGTGGGGGAGCCGAGACTACACTGCAACACTGCGGCCAGCGCGACTGCACCTAACCATGAGGAACGTCGGTACTGGTTGGTTTGTGTGATACTCTGCCCCTGGGATCCGTTTAAATTCATGTAAATCATGTTTCGTGTTTATTTTCATGTAATGAAGCCTGATCCAATCTGTACTGGGACTGAGGTAAAGAGTTTCACCCCCGTTTTTCATCGATGCGACCAGTAGTGTGGACATGGCACAAATCCTGCACTTGGGTGCAGTTGGTTAACAGAATTTAGGGAAAAGTGTTTTAGGGTTGCACAGCACAATGCGGCCGGCGTGTCCTCCTCTTTATATATATAGACCAAGAGTTACAGTACAAATACAATGTGTTGGATATATACAAAACCCCAACACGTATACATGTATAACACTAATACATATTCTATCACCCTCCCTCAATCTCAACCGGTGAAACTAGATTGAGATTGTGTCTACAACGATCGAACAAAGGCAGCGGGAGTGGTTTGGTGAAGATATCTGCAACTTGGTCTTTAGAGGAGATGAACCGAATCTGAAGCTGTCTCTTAGCAACACGCTCACGGACAAAGTGAAAATCAACCTCAATATGCTTCGTTCGTGCATGAAAGACTGGGTTCAATGACAGGTAAGTCGCTCCAATGTTGTCACACCATAACACTGGAGGTCGCGCTTGATATGTACCAAGCTCCCGTAACAAAGACTGAACCCAAACAAGCTCCGCGGTTGCATCAGCAAGAGCCTTATACTCAGACTCAGTACTCGATCTGGACACAGTAGACTGCTTACGAGCACTCCAGGCGATCAGATTACCACCATAGAATATAGCATATCCCCCCGTGGATCGCCGATCATCCACACTACCAGCCCAGTCTGCATCAGAGAACGCCGAGAGCAAGGTAGAGGAGGAGGACCGAAACAGCAGACCACTATCAATGGTAAAGCGCACATAGCGAAGAATACGCTTGACAACAGTTATATGAGGAGTGCGAGGCTCGTGAAGGTACTGACAGACCTTGTTGACAACAAATGACAAGTCTGGCCGGGTCACTGTAAGATACTGAAGGCCGCCAACAAGACTGCGATACTGTGTGGCCTCATCAGATGAAAGAAGATCACCATCAGTACTGCATAACCGCTCAGAGGATGGCATAGGAGTAGTAACAGGACTACACTTCAGCATGCCAGCACGTGCAAGGAGTTCAAGAGCATACTTGCGCTGTCGAAGATGAAGACTATCAGGTGACGGAGAGTGTACCTCGATACCAAGGAAATAGTGTAAGACACCAAGATCCTTGACAGAAAACTCTGACCGTAACTGAGCAATCAACCTGGGAATAGCTGCTGCGGTGGAACTAATGACAATAATATCATCAACATAGATCAGCAGAAACAGTGTAATATCAGACCGCCGAAGTATAAACAGGGAGGTGTCAGTGGCAGACGGTGAGAATCCCAGGGAGCCAAGCACAGAACTGAGGCGAGCATGCCAAGCACGGGGAGCTTGCTTCAAGCCATAGAGTGACTTAATGAGGTGACAGTAGTGACCAGGTTTATCAGGATCAGCAAATCCAGGAGGCTGTCTCATATATACCTGCTCATCCAGGAAACCATTGAGGAAGGCATTCTGAATATCCAACTGACGAAGATGCCATCGCCGAGAGAGAGCCATAGAAAGCAACAATCTGATGGTCGCAGGCTTAACTACATGACTGAATGTTTCCTCGTAGTCAAGGCCATACCGCTGTTTGAAGCCTTTAGCAACTAACCGGGCTTTGTAGCGCTCAACAGAACCATCAGCATGCAGTTTGACCTTGAACACCCACTTGGAATCAATCAAGTTTACACCCGGAACAGGAGGTACAAGATTCCAAGTGCCATTTTCCTGTAGTGCGGAGAACTCCGTTTCCATAGCTGAGCGCCAATGAGGAATCCGAAGTGCAGTACGATAGTCAGAGGGTTCAGTAGTGTCTCTAGCTGCATCACGGGCAGCCAAAATACTTGTCCAGGCTACAGTACCATCAGTCCTGACTTTGGGCTGAATGATGCCTCTGCTTCGGCGAGTGACAGGAGGAGACGGAGCTGTGGGAGGCGATGTTGCCAGGACAGGCGCAACAGTAGTCGTTGGCGCGGACGATGGAGGCGCGACAGGTGAGTCAGCAGGTGTCGGAGACGCGGGACCGTCCGTCCCAGGTGAAAACGTGTCATGGCGGGACGCAGGACTCGACGCCAGCGGGGACGCGGGATCGTCCACACGTTCCTGGACTGCAGCCGAGCCGGGAGCGAAGCCGGAGGCAGGGGCCACTCCTTCATGCATGGGCAGCAAGCCCGAGGGCGCGCCATGCAGCTGCGAGCCATGCAGCGATGGCTGCTGCACAGGCGGATCTACGTCCTCAGCCACTGTCTCCATGTGATCATCGTCCGGAGTGAGAACTTCCAAACGCGCACCTCGGCCTATACCTGCACCATGATTAGCAAGCAAAGGCGGGGCATATGCAGTATCCATAAACTGGTCAGCTGTCAGTAAAGAGGACTCTGTGACAGGTGGTAATGTGGAGGAGTTGGGCAAGTTGACAAATGGAAAAACAGTCTCATCGAAAATGACATCCCGAGAAATATAGACCCGGTTGGAAGGAACATGGAGACATTTGTATCCTTTGTGTAGCGAACTATACCCAAGGAAGACACATATTTTAGAGCGAAACTCGAGTTTGTGATTGTTATAAGGGCGAAGGTGAGGCCAACAGGCACAACCAAACACCTTAAAGAAGGTGTAGTCAGGCGTTTCATTGAGAAGACGCTCAAGAGGGGTTTTCATGTCGATAGTGCGACTGGGAAGCCTATTAATCAAGAAACAGGCTGTAGAGAACGCATCATTCCAATAATGTAATGGGACAGACGAGTGTGCAAGCAAGGTAAGACCAGTCTCAACAATATGTCGGTGTTTACGTTCAGCAGTACCATTTTGTTGGTGGGTATGAGGACATGAAACTCGATGAGAGATGCCTAGGTTGTGAAAGAAAGGATGAAGTTTTTCATACTCTCCACCCCAATCTGTTTGGACATGAATAATTTTACGATTTAGCAAGCGTTCAACATGTTTCTGAAACTGAAGAAAAACATCATAGACATCAGATTTATGTTTAAGAAGATAGAGCCAAGTAAAGCGACTATAAGCATCAACAAAACTGACATAATAACGATGTCCACTAACAGAGGTTTGGGCAGGACCCCATACATCAGAATAAATGATATCTAAAGGAAACTTTGTTACACGTGTAGACAAAGAGAAAGGCAACTGGTGACTCTTTCCTTGTTGACAAGCATCACAAACTCTCTTATTCTTGTTTGACTCTACTATAGAAGGTAAATCATGACTATGAAGAACATGTTGGACAACTTGCAAAGCTGGATGACCTAGGCGACTGTGCCACATATCACGTGACACCTTGACACTGCTGAGTGCTTGCTTGATGATAGGAGGCTTGATCTCGTAAAGACCACCATGGCAACGACCTCTAAGAATGGGTGCCCTCGTGTCCCGATCCTTTACAAAAAGATCATGAGGATGAAGCTCAATAAAGACATTATTATCATGGGAAAGTTTACTCATAGATAAAATATTATGGCGGGCATGTGGAACATGAAGGACATGATTTAACTCAAGTGGCTTAGAGGATGGAGTAGGTAAAACAGCATGACCAATATTATGTATACGCATACCTGCTCCGTTTGCCGTGTGGACTTGCTCATTGCCGTGGTAGGGCTCCTTGGTGGTCAGCTTGTCGAGATCATGGGTAATGTGGTGAGTGGCCCCAGAATCAGCGTACCATGCAGGGTCCATAGTCATCTGCTGTCCTCCATGAGCACCATAAGCCACGGCATTTGCTGCCATAGAGAGCTACCGTTCAGTATCCCGGCCATCATTGCCCACTCCAAGGAAATCCCGGTTGAAGCGTTTGTAGCATCGCGCAGCCGTGTGACGAGGAACACCACAAAGCTGGCAGACCACCGGCGCCCGGCCTGACTTGCCCTGAGTAGAGGTAGAGGGCGGCCTTGGCTGTCCATGGGCGGGCTGCTGCTGCTGCTGTGGACGACTGTCAGGGCGATACTGCGGAGGACGATACCCGCGTGGAGCGCCATAGGTTGTAGCATTCACCATGGGACTGTACGAGGGTTGCATCGGGGCGAAGTGAGCCGCCGGGTAGTACTGTCCTGGCTCCTCGCGCTGAGTAGACTTGCGGTGCTCCGTGGCGCAAAGCTGCGCGTAGAGATCACGGAGTGGCATGGGCTCTCTCCTGGCGTTCACAACCTCATACAGGGCGTCGTATTCCTTGCCAAGACCAGCTAGGATGTATGAGACAATCTCGGAGTCACGGAGAGGTTGACCAATGCTAGTCAGCTCGTCAGCCAGGGCTTTCATCTTGTGAAAATAGACGTTCATAGTGGAGTCTCTCCTCTTGAGCTCAGCCATCTGCTGGCGGATGCTAGAGGAACATGCAATCGAGGTCGCAGCGAAGGCACCGGCGAGCGTTTCCCACGCGTCGCGCGCCGTAGTAGCAAACATGACCATGCCCACGACGCTCTCCGTCATCGAAGAGACGAACGGGGATAGTATGGCTTGATCTTGTTGCACCCACCGTTGATGTAGAGGGTTTGGCTGCGGAATCATGACGCCGCCATTGTCAACAACGGTGTGAGCAGCCGGGCAGAAGATGGAACCATCGACGTACCCCATGAGGAGGTGGCTGCGCAGAAGAGGAGCGACCTGAGCTCTCCAGATCATGTAGTTCTCGCTCGTCAGCCGTATAGTGATAGCTGAGGCGATGGAGATGACGCCCGGAGTTCCTGCAAACGGGAGTTGGAACCCTGGCAGATAACCTGAGGGCATGGCAGGGATTCCAGGCGGAGGCGCGGGAAAACCCGCGTTAACCTCAGTGGGCACCGCGACGATCGATCCAGTGTAGATCGATGGCGGTGCGAAGGAGACCGTCCCAGGTGGCGCGGTGGAGACCGGATCGACCGGTAATGGCACAGTGGAGACCATGCTCGTGACGGCGGCGCTGGTTGTTGCAGCCGCGGACGAAGGCGAAGTCGCAGCGGGGGCGGCCGGCAGCATCGCGACGGCGTGGAAGGGTCACGCTTGGCGACGGCGGCGGAAGACGGCTGCAGCGGCGCGTTTAGGCTCTGATACCATAACAGAATTTAGGGAAAAGTGTTTTAGGGTTGCACAGCACAATGCGGCTGGCGTGTCCTCCTCTTTATATATATATAGACCAAGAGTTACAGTACAAATACAATGTGTTGGATATATACAAAACCCCAACACGTATACATGTATAACACTAATACATATTCTATCATTGGTGTCCCTTCTTAATTCTGAAATTCTGATGCAGCGACTTTAAAATTAGAGTTATGCAGTTATGCACTCATTACTCACGACTTATCTCAAGTAAATTTCAAGTTTGATATGGCATATGATTCATATGTTACTTCCCAACTTTATGGCAGTTTTTGGCACCTGAGAGCAACATATACATGCCTAGCGAGCGGAGGCGAGATGGATCCATGTCGTCAAAATCTGTATATTTCGTGAGTCATCACTTTCCTGCCTGAACCTTCTCTCTACCACCTTGCTTATAATGAATTAGGGACTTTTTGTATTCAGTTTTGGGTGATGCATTGTTCAAGTTTAATTCTTCTATGCAAAGTACTATGTATATTCCAATAATTATTCTACACAAGGTTAGTACATGAAGGCTATTCTGATGCAATGTCTCTTTTCTTCTACTTCTTTCATTTTGCATTGATTCGTATATGCTTGAGCACATGTGACAAACACAGGTCAAAATAGATAATTCTGGTACACTGCCACCTTCTATATGACTCTAGACATTATTTTCAGTGGTATATGCTTATTTCTACATTTGGATTTAAATATGTTTTCTAGCTACAAACTATTTCAAAGTTACTTTTTTGAGTCCCTTCTCCCTTATGATGCACAGGTGACCAGCACAATATTACATGGATTAATTGTTATTATATTAGCAATATTAGACCTAGATAGGTGTTTATATAGTTTAAAATATATGAGCTAATTTAATTTGGAAATAAACATTTTTGTGTACATTGTTCGTATTTTTATATACATAAAAATCATCTCTAACGCCCGCCGCAACGCGCGGGGAATCAACTAGTTTATTTTAATTTTAGGTCAATGAAAATCTTGAAAAGTGTGCGAGCCTTAATCATTGTAATGGAGAGAGTTCTCCCTTATGCCTAGAGCTAGAGCCCAAAGTGAATAATTTTCCCTTGCCACCTTAATGCAATTCATATCATGGATTTAGGGGGAAAATCCTTTAAGACTTTGATGAGTTTTTGACAAAAAAAAGTATAGTGTTTCTTTTCCGAGAAACATGCACCGAGTATTGAAAATGTTCTAGTGACATAAATAAAATCTGTGAATAGTTATACATGGGTATATACTTTTTTCGTCTTGCTACACCTTTTCTTAAAAAACATCTTCAACGGTTATCCATTTAGAGTATTCTCTTTTTACATATAAGACCAAAAACTCACATTCCAGGTACCAGGAAACCGAACAAACTATTAAATAACACGATTCATTATATGGAAATGCTCTCCTGTTTCAAACTAATTAAATATGATGGACGTGGCGAGTCTTTCTTTATGGATAATGAGCACTATCCTACCAGGTAATAATTTAATCAAGTTTTCTTGATTGGTGTCGGTGGCCTTATATATAGATGCAAAATGTATTTTTTTATAGTGGTCTGACACACACATAGAGTAGTATATATGTCGCCTTAAGAATTCTGTATATATGGTTCATACTATTTTGGTGATCTATTTTGATCTAAGAAAATATCAAGAGATCTATACGCATATAAAAATCAGGAGTTAGTCGGGAAACCTTTAATGTGACCCGTCAATATTTTTTAATCTATTTTTACAGTTTATTTTTCTTTCCTATCAATGATATTGATGAGTACAAGAAAATGTATCAAGAGAGTTTCGATGCTTCAATTATAGTTGACTTAGGTGTGGCGAAACCTGTGATCCAAGATGCAGAATGTGAAAACACGAGATTGCGGTCTAACGTTGGCTTCATAGTATATGATTATGTTTGCAGCTAAGTTCATTTGATCGAACCGCGCAAATAAAACAAGACATCATCCACAAGAGATTTAAGTGAAAGAAAATTTTATGATACAGAGAGGTAATCGATCCTTAGAAAGAAATAAACCGATTAATCTTCTTTTTTATGGGACATAACACTCAATCGTACACTCAAACAACCCATATAGGAAAAATACATGAGGATTCTAGCCCTAAATAATTATGGTAACATTACTTGCATATGGCGACAATAATACTCACAATACTAAAAATATTTGAATACTGTATCTTACAAATACTAAACGTAATCACATACTTTAATTGAGTATTCAATCCTTGAGTTTATATGGCCTGCAAGCTTCAGTGACACACTATTCATTCATAAGGGTAAGTGTATGCGCGTGTATGTGCGCGTCTACTTTTGTGTCATTTAAAAAAAAAAAACTATGCTGCACAGGACAATGGCTAGTCCCGTCTCTCCTATGTCCTTCCAAGCATGCTACATGAGAATGGATAATTTTCCCTTGTCTTGCTACACCTTTTCTTATAAAAACACCTTCAACGGGTTGTCAATTTTTAGTACCAGTATATATGTCGGAAATTCAATTCGGCTCCCGGGTGCGTATGCTCCCTCTACTAAAAAATTATATTTCGATATATCGAAAAATTTGGACAAAAAATTCTACATGTACATCTTCATAATATACGTGCGTTCGTCAAGTTTCACGAAACCAATATTTTGTGTGGTCTATATAAAAAGGAGAAAGTTTATCTTGTGAAAAACATTATTTTTAGCACTGAATTTTGTCTTTTTTACACACGTCACATGATAAATCATTTTTTTATGAAACGACTTTGTGAGCACGTAGCACGTGAAGATGTACGTGCGAACTTTTAGTTTCAATGTTTTTTAAATTTAAAATGTACTACCTCCGTCCCAAGGAATAAGGCGCACGCGTATTCCAAGACGAACTTTGACCATAAAAATTGAGCAACACAATCTTGATTATATTATATGTAATTAGTATCGTTGGATTCGTATTGAAAAGCACTTTCTAATGATGTTAATTTCATACAAACAATCTTTATATATTTGAAGTAATTCTTGGTCAAACAAAAAACACGTAAAACGAGGGCGCCTTATTCCTTGAATCGGAGGTAGTATGTAAGATGCATTTCGAAATATAGAAAGCATATGGACCCATGTTCCAAAACACTATATATGTTGTCTTAAGGATTCTGATCAGTTATTCATTCTATTTCTAGAATCCATTTTGATCCAAGAAACTAAAACTCACGAGTTTGTCGGGATACCTTTGATGTGACCCATAAAAATATTTAATCTAATTTTACAGCCAAAAATGACTCGAACTCGATTGTACTCTATTTGCACTTAAACTTGTTTGACCAAAAGAAAGCATGACTCAGACAAGTACTTTAG
The DNA here is from genome assembly GCA_030979885.1 of Lolium multiflorum. NCBI lineage: Eukaryota > Viridiplantae > Streptophyta > Magnoliopsida > Poales > Poaceae > Lolium > Lolium multiflorum. The sequence continues at coordinate 212,643,434 of CM061749.1, forward strand.
TTGGTGTGCCGTGGCCGGTTGCAACTATTTTTATTTTTTTGCATACCATGTCTTGTTTGAGGGACGTATCATCACCAACCATCACGTCCGATTTTAATTGGTTGCAGCTATTTTCTTTTGGGCATACTATGTCTTGTTTTGGGGACGTACCATCACCAACCATCACGTCCGATTTCAATTTAGTAGTAAAGATATGGAATATATAGTGCACGAAATGTTAAGGCAGTTCTGATCTATCCCAATTAATGTGAAAAAGCAATCTTAGTGATGAAATCAAATACTCTAGAACTGAGAGCATCTCCAGTCGCGTCCCCCAAAGCGTCCCCCAAAAGGATTTGGGGCGCGCCGGACAAAAAAAACGTTCCAGCCGCGTCCCCCAAAGCCCTTTTTTGTCCGGGCGCCCTATACGGTGTGCGGCGCCCGAGCGTCCCCGTCCCGGGGGGACGCGCGGACACAACGAAATGAGAGGCGAGGAAGCGCGGGCCGACGCGTCGGCGGCACATTTAAACCTAACCGTCGCCTACCTCGCGACGGAAGTTATTCGCGCGCAGCGGCATCTTTGCCTTAATGGCGACGGAGGGGCAGGCGAGACGTCTCGTCGGTGCTGCGCAGCCTCCACGCGTCGCCGGCGTTCGCACGCCACCGCCCGTTCCCGCGCGATCTTCCCGCCTCTTCTCGTCGTTCCCGCTTTCTTCCCGACGCCGGCGTCTATAAAAGGTCTCCCGGCTCATCAACGGTAGCCACCACACCCCGCCGGCAACAAACACAGCCCTCGTCGCTCCACAGCCGTCTCCTCCATCACCAGTGGCAATGGCGAACCGCCCCGGCGATGGCCACTTCCCTCCACCGCCGTCTCCTCCACTTCCAGCCCGGCAGCGGCGTGCGGCACTAGAGGAGGCACTCGAGCAGGCGGCGGATCTAGCGGCGTTCTCCCGCCCTGCCTCCGCAGCTGAGGAGGCCGCGGCGGCAGCGTGGCAGGAGCAGCAGGCGACACCGTTGCGGCGTTCGACGCCTCGACGGAGCAAGAGGCGCGACGGCGCCGGTACCGGGAGGAGATGGAGCAGCGATGGGCTGAAGAGCGCCAGCGCGATGAGCGACAGGCGCTGTACCGTGAACGACGTGACTCGATCGAGCGCCGGCGGCGTGAGTCGATCGAGCACCAGCAGCAGGTGACGGACGTCGGCGGCGGGGCGGCGGCGGCGGCGCTATGGGGGAGGCGGGCGGAGCAGTTGGCGGCGGAGGCCGACGCGTCTGCGGCGGCGATGATGGAGGCGCCAACAGATGTGGAGGAGGAGGCGCCAATGGAGGAGGAGGAGGCGGCGGAGGAGACCGAGGTGGAGGACGACGACGACGACGAGTTCGACAGTCCGACGACGACGGGCCGCACCCGGACGAGACGGCCGATCAGCAACGCGCCCTCGTCGAGTCCTTCGAGTCGGAGAAGAAGCTCCGGACGACGCCCGTGCCGAAGAGGCGCATATTCGTCGCGCCATCGAGCTCTCCCTCCAGGCGCGCAGCAGAGGGGAGGACGCGCGGCGGGAGCGGCACCGTCTGGCCACCGCCGCTCGCAAGGAGAGAGGCGCGCGCAGGAGGAGCTGCGGCGTAGGGGAGGCGACGACGGGGCGGGGCCGTCGACGCGCCGGGCGGTCAGTAGTCTAGGTTTAGATGAAATCTAGCCGTTTTCATTCAAACTTTGTAATATATAATCAAAATTGAATGAAAATCTTTATTTTCGTGCACAAATATTCATTTGGGGGCGGCGTTTGGGGGACGCGGCTGGGGAGCGACGTCCCCCAAACGCGGCACGAACAAAACACGTCCCCCAAACGCTCGATCCGGTGCGGTTTGGGGACGCTTTGGGGGACGCGGCTGGAGATGCTCTGATATAGTCTTATTGCAAATCCTCCAGAAATATCTATTTTCAATGTATGCAGTAGCTTAGAGAGCGAGAGGGCTAAATGCGATGTGCACTGGAGAAGTGCAGAGAAATGCCAGCTGTGCACACCGAAAGCAGCTCAGGGTGCTCCAGCGGTTTCAACAGGGTGAGCACACACTTCATTTGCTTCCTGTGGTTCTAGGCGCAGGATGTAGCACTGAGCTACCGTCAATGACGTTGCCGTGGATTAATTAGGGGTCCAATGACGAAAGAGCAATCGAAGATGTAAGTGCGCATAAGTTGATGGACAGGTGCGGACGAGTCAACTCGGAGTGATCGAGTTCAAAATGATGGGCTCGTGTACAGTGTACTCGAGGGGTCGTCTACATGCTACAGTTGTCGCAAGTCAGGCACTCAGGCTCGCTGGAAATATAGTTGTCACAAGTCAGGCTCGCTGGAAATATTTATTGTGAAGCACGCTGCTGGTCACAGTCTTGCTACTCTGGCTAGGACGAGGATTCGCTGGCACTGGCAAGTAATAGCGTGCCACTGCAGCTTGCAGGCCATAAACTCAACAATTGAATACTCAAGCATGTGATTATTTTTAGTATTTGCAAGGTACTCTATTCAAGTATTATTAGTACTGTGAGTATTATCATGACCGTATGCATGGAATAATGTAAGCAAGCAATGTTATCAGAATTCTTTGGGAAAGAATCCAGGCAGTGATGTTTTGGCTCATGGGTGCATATGCTTCTTTCTTTTAATCATTGTTGTTAAATTTTGAAGGGTTAAAATTTTCAAGCGAAAAATCACGTTTACATCCTCGCTTGTACATGCGCAGAAAGTCTTTTCATGGAAAATCAACTTGTTGTTTGGACTTTGTAAAAAGATAAAATTTGGTGCTAAAAATAAATCTTTTTATGAGACATGTTTTGTCATTTTACATCGACCATAAAAAATATCGGATTTTCACGAAATTGTACGAGCACACATGTATTATCGAGATGTACATGCGGACATTTTTATTGAATTTTTTTGATAATTAGAAATATGTTTTTTTAGGTGGAAGGAAAGTATGCACCTAGAAGCCGAATTGAATTTCCACAGAATCCCCATGTATTTTTCCAATGTGGGTCATTTGAGTGTACACTGAATCTTATGTCCGGCCAAAAAGATGAATAGCTTTCTTACTAAGAATCCATTACCTCTATGTATCCTAAGATTTCATCCGCTCAAACCTCTTGTGAATGATCTCGTGTTTTATTTTATGTGGTTCAATCAAATGAACTTAGGTGCAAACATGGTCATACATTGTTAAGTGAGTGTTAGACCAATACACATGTTAAACTACATTCAACTACTCCATTTGATCCATAATAAGTGTCGGGTTTTAGTTTATTTTAGTTTAAATCTAAATTAAAACCCTGACATCTTTTTATGAATTGGAGGGAGTAATAGAATTGAAGCATCAAAACTCTCTTGATGTGTTTTATAATATTAAATACCATTAATATATATGAAAGTAAAACCAACTATGCTTCTTACTGGCCGAGGCAGAACGTGTATACAAGAAAAAAGAATTACACCATAACTATTTAAAAGAGAAATAAGAAAAAGAACAGCGATCAGAAACCCGATCAGAAAAATGCGGCATTAAGCTATCGCGCAATCGGATGCAAGCATTTGCAATAGTTAGAGCATCTCCAGCCGTCTCCCAGGACCCTTTTTTTCATCCGGATAGACGAAAACAGCCTAGTCGCGTCCCTGGATCCTCGTTTTCGTCCGGATTTGGGCTTTGATCCATCCGGCGAGCCCAGGTCATCCCCGGCCCCCTGGGGAGCGCTCGGGGAGTCCGGAGGAAACAAAAGCGCGAGAAACGTCGAGAAAACTTTCCGCGCGACTGGTGGCCCCGACTTGGCGGCCAGAAAGGCCAATCGTCTTCCACGCGCTGCAAAAGCCTGCCGCCGGTCAGTCATTGCCGGACGCGTAACTTCCACGCGGCGAGTTAATGCCGTCGCCTCGAATTCACGCGTGGCTCCTTCTATTTATCGCCGAACTACCTCGTCTAGCCGCATTCACCATCGCCGTCTCCCTTCTCTCCCCAGCCCAGTATTCTCTCCCCAATCCTCCTCCAGCGAGCAATGGCAGGCCACGGCGAAGGCGCGGCGAACAACGGCTTCGGCCGGCGTTCCCTACACCAGCGGGAGGCGGGACTTCTGCACATGGAGGGCTACCCGGCGCCACCGGACTTCCGCGTGCCCGGAGGATGGCGCCTGAGCGCGGGGGGCGTCCCGATCCCGCCGCTTCCGGTGGGAGCCGACGCGCTCGACGCCGCGATCGACACTGTGCGAGTCACCCTCAGCGACGAGTAGCGCACAGAGGAGCGGTACCTCCCCGACAACTAGGACACCTGGAACGAGTTCTTCCGTCGCTGGTAAGAACGGGAACTCGCAGCGTACGACGGTCCTCCCCTCCTCCAGCGCGTAACAACGCCGCCGGCCGCCGCCGCTGGTGGAGCGCGCCAGGCCGCACGCTCGAGAGTGTGCTCGCGCACATTGAGGGAGGCAACTCCACTATCCTGGGGATGCCGCCGGCGGCGGCGGTGCCTTCCATGTCGCGCTGACACGTCCTCGTCGGGGTCGACGTCAAGGTTTCGGCATGTAGGACGCCGTTTTTAAATTTTAGTTTATGTTTCCCTTTGGACAAATTCAAATATATTACGGATTTGGCTATATATGTACGAACTCTCCTATATATGTTAAATATCTCTAAATTTCACCTATGTTTGAACATATTTCGTCTGGTTTTGTCTGAATTCGCCTATATTTATTCAAATTTTACATCCACCCTGGACTCGCTGCTGGGAATATGGGTCTCCCCAGACCAAAAGTTACATCCATCCGGCGCTAAATAGCGCCGGATTTTGGCCTGGGGAGCCCCAACTGCTGGAGATGCAGATGAAATCATGCAAGAATACACCTTCAAAAAAGTACTACCTTCATCTAAAAATACGTGTATTAATTTGGTGTATAAACAGATTTATCTAGATACATCTTAGTTGTAGATACATCCTATTTCTAGAAAAAGTTATGACAACTGTTTTTAGATGAAGGAAGTAATGAAGGAAATATTAGGAAAGTAATTGCTCGCTAATTTGTAAATTTGTGGTGACAGTCTTGCTAATGTCTACCCAGCCGCCGGCGCCAATGACGACCTCGAAGAGCTAGAGGATTCAGCATGTGCCCTCCAAAGCAGTTGTCCTTGTTGGCACAATAATCGAGTAGCAAGCACATCCTGGTGACACAATCATGGAGCTCGCGAGTTCATCTGCAATGACAAAATCTGTTCGAGAAAAGAGGACACGAAAAGCGACTTACGACCAGCAAAATGAAATCATACAACTTTGTTAAATTTCGTTTCCAAGGAAATGCTTTGAAATGTTATGGTTTTACTTTTTACGTAATTGAGGCAGAAAATAAACTCGAGGTCATGTAGCAACGTACATGCACTTAACTAGTAAAATATATTATGCTTTTGGATCAAACATTCTAAAGCTGGTCATAGTGGATTGTATCATATAATAATACCATAAGTATGATATTTGTGTATGCTATTATCTCTATAATACTCCGTACATGATATCATAGTCTCGTTGTTTTTATTGATTTCTAGAATCTCAATGTAAACTTTTATATACGATCCATTGACATTTTTTTTAGTTCTACGTGTCCCATCATTAATTAACGTGACACGTCAACTTTTTACATGTATAGAATACACGATACTATTACCTATAATGCTCTCACTATATATGGGTAGTCTAAAAGCAATGCTTCAGTGTTTCGGCAAAGATAAGTGTTTCGGCAAAGATAGCCCATGATTTTATTTCATTGTGTTCTTTTATTTTTATTTTTTAAAAAGAGCTTTCCATTACATTAGAGTGGTACACATTTCTTGCATAATATCTTATACGTACATAATTATTTCCATAATATTTATCCATAGTTTTTCGAATGAATATTTAATAATAGACCCCTCATCATTGGTTAAACCATCAACACTTGTAAATGTACCATCTAACTTAGCAAAATTATCTTGACATTCTTTTTTTATCTTCTTTAGAGGAGAGATAAATTGCTTTAACACGCTCAGAACTTCATATGAAACATCACTAATACTACCATAATCAATACAATTTTGGGTATGGCCTAGAGTAGTTGTTTCAATAATTATTCTTCATATTGGCATTATTGCTAAAGTTCTTGTTTCTACCAAAAACATTTACATCAATTTTGGCGTTCTTTTCACCTAGTTCACCAATAGAAATATCTTTGTACCGGAACTATTTGAGATCACGGGCATAATCATAACAAAATTGTATTAAAAACTCTCAACATCCTCTGTAGAGTGTCCTTTTTTTGTATATGATGATGATTTTCCATTGTGTTACAAAGAATAGCTTGCAATATCTAGCCAAATTTTAACTTTATCGAGTGTTTATCTCGTAAAGGCACCATGTGCTAATGGATCTAAAAGAATTATAGACATGCGATTTAATCCATCATAAAAATGTGGAGCATAATCTAATCACCATGTGTAGGGAAAACTTCCATGAAAAATCTTAGTTCTTTCCCAATGTTGAGCAACATGTTCATTCTCATTTTTCTTGAAGTTCATGATACTATTTCTCTCATGCATATAATTCCAGTAGGCGAATAGAGCAATGGAAGCTTCTTTGCGTGGATTTTAGAATTAGTATCCCCATTTGGCATAGATAAAGAACACTATTTAGCCCCCCTGTCCACGAGAAATGAATAATTTTAACTTCATATGATAAGATTTGACATTTTTTTTTATCATCACATATTTCATAGAAATCAGGCAAATGCATAGCATCATCATCTTGTATAGTACCTCCAAATTGCTCGATGTTAAATTTAACAGTGATAGACTTATTTCAAATACATCCGACTGAATTTGGGGAGATATGGTAGGGTTACTAATGACTTCATCATTATGAGCCCAAGTCAAGTCACACAATTTACTAATGGCATAAGCAGGGCACACACTGCACTAAGATAGATAACAAGACAAGCAACACAACTTTCTCTACTTAGGTTTTAGAAAAATAAGAAACATAATAGTTTAATATATATAAAAAACTAAGTTAATTTGAAAACTTCTTAAAATTAAATAAAAAATTTAAGGAGAGAGTACATCTAGAATTGCCTTCCCGGCAAGGCGCTCGAAAATTGGCTTCATAATGCTACAAATTAACTCAATGGGCCTGCAAGTGAAAAGGTTTGTGTAATTTTAATTTAATTAGTTAGTAACATAACATATCAATCCGTGACAGGTAATGCATGTGTGAAAAATTCTCCCCCATCTAGTGACATAAAACACAAATAATAGTAAATATCAATCTTCTATCCCAAATTATAGCATGTGGTTCTCAATAACTATGGTTTCTTAGTTTGATCAGATAATATGAGATATAGATGGTAACAATATTTTGTATTCTCAAATCTAATTATTAAGAAAATTAAAAGATATCTAAGCGTGGTCTTTGGTGATTTCTTATGGATAAATTAGACAAGGGTTCATATGCTCACTAGTAAGTCTCCATTACTGAGGTGATCAAAGAAACTACCAGCGGGCACGCTGTGTGTTTACCTTTTCTATTACTAGGCTAAAAACACCCCTTATTTCACCCCATCTAACACAAACCATTCTTGATATTTTTATATCAGTATAAAATAGCCAAGTCTAGCATAATGAACAAAGAGACAATAAGAATCTATTAAGTAGAGCGCAATTCATAAAAAATAGATCCACCACCAAAAATACTTAAAGTTGATCATGATCATGTCGGAAATATCAGATGATGCATACATGCTATCACAAAGATAGAGATTGCTACAATTAACTAATAGTTCAAGTCCTTAGCGATCATGTGAGGAGCACACCAATGATGGACGTGAAGAGTAGTAGTGAAATTATTCTAGGAGGGTATCCAAAGATTGGATATATGTTATGTTGTGAGGTCTTTTTTTTATCTAAACATGTATTTTTAAGAAAAAAATGAAATCTAAACAGGTGAATCATATTAGGGTTAGATGGAGGCATCAATCAGAAGGCGGTGGAAACATGATGCCTTTGATTCACACACGCGCAGGTACATGCTTGCCCCCTAGTGCGCCACTAGCATGTGTAATCCCCTAGGGCCTCCTCGAGGGTGCCCTTCGATGATTTTTCATAAAATTTCTAGAAACCCTTTGATGCATTTTTGGTTTCTTCCCCGTTCTTGGAAAATACCTGAAACTGACACAAAAATGAGGTTGGGGTCTTCCTTACATTGTTTGTTCATAGGTTTGTGTATTATATGCAATTCAACTTTAAAATAAATGGATACATTAAAGAGTATCACATGCATTAAAAATTTACACATTACATTTGCATATCAAAAAAAAAAAAGAATTAAATTAACAAATGTCTATTATAATCTCATATGAAAACAATCAACAAGGTTTCCCCAATTTCCTCATGAATTTAATGGATTACTCACAAATCAAAAATATTGCTTATGAAGGGGTATAATGATGTGGTCTATGATGTCTACTCACGCTTCTTTTCCTGTAGACAGTGTTGGACCTCCAAGAGCAGAGGTTTGTAGAACAGCAGCAAGTTTTCCCTTAAGTGGATCACCCAAGGTTTATCGAACTCACGGAGGAAGAGGTCAAAGATATCCTCTCAAGCAACCCTGCAACCACAAAGCAAGAAGTCTCTTGTGTCCCCAACACACCTAATACACTTGTCAGATGTATAGGTGCACTAGTTCTGAAGAGATAGTAAAACACATGTGGTATAGATGGTGGTAATATTGCAAAGTAAAGATGCAGTAAAACAGTAAACAAGCGGCGCCAAAATAGCTTGCTGACGTGGGAAGCAATTCTTTGTGATGGAAACAAGGCCTAGGGATCATACTTTCACTAGTGGACACTCTCAACATTGATCGCATAATAAATAACTCTTTCTCATATGTGCTACATATACTCTTGTTTGATAATGAACACCATTCGCGTAGGATTACACGAACCCTCAATGCCGGAGTTAACAAGCTCCACACCATTCGATATTCATGTTTAAGTAACCTTAGAGCATAATAGATCATTGCAAAATAAACCAAGAACTAACATAGCGCACACACTGTCCATTACACTATGAAGGAGGAATAGATCACATCAATACTATCATAATGACAATTAACTCCACAATCTACAAGAGATCATGATCATAGCCTACGACAAGAACCACACGGTGCACACACTAGTCACCTTTACACCATGCAGGAGGAATAGACTACTTTAATAACATCACATGAGTAGCACATAACTAGTAGCGATACAAAGCTCATCATATGGATCTCAATCATGTAAAGCAGCTCATGAGATCATTGTATTGAAGTACATAGGAGAGAGATTAACCACATAGCTACCGGTACAGCCCGAGCCTCGATGGAGAACTACTCCTCCTCATGGGAGCAGCAGGTGATGAAGATGGCGGTGGTGTTGGCAGTGGTGTCGATGGAGAAGCCTTCCGGGGCACTTCCCCGTCCGGCGCGTGCCGGAACAGAGACTCCCCCAGATCTTGGCTTCGCGATGGCGGCGGCTCTGGAACTTTTCTCGTACCGTGGCTTATTCGTCTCGGGTTTTAGGTCAGGGACCTTTATATAGGCGGCGGCGAGGAAGGTCAACGAGGCGACGACACACTAGGGGCGCGGCCCCGCCCGGCCGCGCCACCCTCATCTGGGGCCCACAGGCCCTCCTCTCGTGGCTCTCGGGTGTTCGGAAGCTTCGCGTGATCCTAAGATGTTGGGCGTTGATTTCGTCCGATTCCGAGAATATTTCCTTACTAGGATTTCTGAAACCAAAACAAAAAAACAGGAACTGGCACTTCGGCATCTCGTCAATAGGTTAGTTCCGGAAACGCATAAATATGACATAAAGTATGCATAAAACATGTAGATATCATCAATAAAGTAGCATGGAACATAAGAAATTATAGATACGTTGGAGACGTATCAGCATCCCCAAGCTTAGTTCCTACTCGTCCTCGAGTAGGTAAACGATAACAATGATAATTTCTAAGTGACATGCCATCATAACCTTGATCATACTATTGTAAGCATATGTAATGAATGCAGCGATCAAAAACAATGGTAATGACATGAGTAAACAAATGAATCATAAAGCAAAGACTTTTCATGAATAGTACTTTCAAGACAAGCATCAATAAGTCTTGCATAAGAGTTAGCTCGTAAAGCAATAATTCAAAGTAGAGGTATTGAAGCAACACAAAGGAAGATTAAGTTTCAGCGGTTGCTTTCAACTTATAACATGTATATCTCATGGATAGTGTCAATGTAAAGTAATATAACAAGTGCAATATGCAAGTATGTATGAATCAATGCACAGTTCACACAAGTGTTTGCTCTTTGAGGTGGAGAGATAGGTGAACTGACTCAACATAAAAGTAAAAGAAAGGCCCTTCGCAGAGGAAGCATCGATTGCTATATTTGTGCTAGAGCTTTTATTTTGAAAACATAAAGAGAGCATAAAAATAAAGTTTTGAGAGGTGTTTGTTGTTGTCAACGAATGGTAATGGGTACTCTAACCCCCTTGCCAGACAAACCTTCAAAGAACGGCTCCCATTTTATTTTTATTTTTGGGTGGCACTCCTTCAACCTTTGCTTTCACAAACCATGGCTAACCGAATCCTCGGGTGCCTGCCAACAATCTCATACCATGAATGAGTGCCTTTTTATTTTAGTTTTATTATGATGACACTCCTCCCCACCTTTTCTTTCTCAAGCCATGGCTAACCGAATCCTCGGGTGCCAACCAACAATCACATACCATGGAGGAGTGTCTATTTTTGTAATATTATGAAGGTTAATTAATTTGGGACTGGGAATCCCATTGCCAGCTCTTTTTGCAAAATTATTGGATAAGCGGATGAAGCCACTAGTCCATTGGTGAAAGTTGCCCAACAAGATTGAAAGATAAACACCACATACTTCCTCATGAGCTATAAAACATTGACACAAATCAGAGGTGATAAATTTTGAATTGTTTAAAGGTAGCACTCAAGCAATTTACTTTGGAATGGCGGAGAAATACCATAGTAGGTAGGTATGGTGGACACAAATGGCATAGTGGTTGGCTCAAGGATTTTGGATGCATGAGAAGTATTCCCTCTCGATACAAGGCTTAGGCTAGCAAGGTTATTTGAAACAAACACAAGGATGAAGCGGTGCAGCAAAACTCACATAAAAGACATATTGTAAACATTATAAGACTCTACACCGTCTTCCTTGTTGTTCAAACTCTTTACTAGAAATTATCTAGACCTTAGAGAGACCAATTATGCAAACCAAATTTTAGCAAGCTCTTATGCATTTCTTCATTAATAGGTGCAAAGTATATGATGCAAGAGCTTAAACATGAGCACAACAACTGCCAAGTATCACATTATCCAGGACATTATACCATTACTGCATGTAGCATTTCCCGTTTCCAACCATATAACAATTAACAAAGCAGTTTCAACGTTCGCCATGAACATTAAAAGCTAAGAACACATGTGTTCATATGAGCGGAGCGTGTCTCTCTCCACACAAGCATTTACAAAAAAAAACAAAAACAAACAGACGCTCCAAGTAAAGTACATAAGATGTGACCGAATAAAAATATAGTTTCAAGAGAAACCCGATAAATTGTCGATGAAGAAGGGATGCCTTGGGCATCCCCAAGCTTAGACGCTTGAGTCTTCTTGAAATATACAGGGATGAACCACCGGGGCATCCCCAAGCTTAGACTTTTCACTATTCTTGATCGTAGTATATCATCCTCCTCTCTTGACCCTTGAAAACTTCTCCACACCAAACTCAAAACAACTCATTAGAGGGTTAGTGCATAATCAAAGACTCACATGTTCAGAGGTGACACAATCATTCTTAACACTTCGGACATTGCACAAAGCTTCTGAAAGTTAATGGAACAAAGAAATCCATCCAACACAGAAAAAGAGGCAATGCGAAATAAAAGGCAGAATCTGTCAAAACAGAATCCGTAAAGACGAATTTTAAAATGGCACCAGACTTGCTCAGATGAAAATGCTCAAATTTAATGAAAGTTGCGTACATATCTGAGGATCACTCACGTAAATTGGCATAATTTTCTGAGTTACCTACAGAGAATTAGGCCCATATTCGTGACAGCAAGAAATCTGTTTCTGCGCAGTAATCCAAATCTAGTATGAACCTTACTATCAAAGACTTTACTTGGCACAACAATGCAACAAAACTAAGATAAGGAGAGGTTGCTACAGTAGTAACAATTTCCAAGACACAAATATAAAACAAAGTACTGTAGCAAAATAAACACATGGGTTATCTCCCAAGAAGTTCTTTCTTTATAGCCATTAAGATGGGCATAGCAGTTTTAATGACGTACTCGCAAGAAATAGTATTTGGAGCCAAAAGGAGCACCAAGAGACAAATTAAAAACAAATTTAAGCCTAGCATGCTTCCTATGCATAGGAATCTTGTACACAAATGAATTCATGAAGAACAAGGTGACAAGCAAAAGAGGATAAAACACGAGTAACTTCAAAATTCTCAACATAAAGAGGGGAAACTTATTATTAAGATGCATACAACCGTGTTTCCCTCTCTCATAATAACTTTCAGTAGCATCATTGATGAAATCTACAATATAACCATCACTTAAAACATTATTATCATGGTTCATATGCATAAAGGTATCATTATTTTTGATATAAGAGAAACTCTTCTCATTAATAGTAATTGGAGCAGGATCATTATTAAGAATTTGAACATGATAAACAAGTTGCATACTAGGGGAGTGGTTTTTGGCAAGCCCATCATAACTATGACAAGTTTCATAAGGATAATTGTAACATATGTCATATCCATCTCTATAGCGATTATCTAAACCAGAATATGTAATATCATCATTTTCACTAAAAGTAGAGGTCTCAAATATAGGATTTTCAAGCACAACATCCCCAAGCTTAGAGCTTTCAATATCATCATTTGAGGGGACATGAATAATGCTATCATCATTACTTTCATAATCAGTACCAAAGAGATTTCCAATATCAAAGATAGTGTGCTCTTCCAAATCATGATCACTAACATGGGTACAGGGCATAGGAAGATCATCGTACTCAGATTTATTATCATAATAATCATTAGGCGCAACATACTTACGGTTACCTATTGTTACCTCATACACGCGGGGATATGCCGTTACTTCTTTCTCTTTATTCTCCTTCTTCTTCTTCTTCTTCTTCTTCTTCTTTGTTCCTTTCTTCTTCTTCTCTTCCTTCTCCTCGTTCCCTTCTTTAGGAGGAAGAGGCTTGAAGGGTGGCTTGTCCGCATAACCTGATTTACTTTCAGAAACAATAGAAGAAACTTGGGAGGATCCCTCCTTTTCATTAATTAGTTGAAAACACACAGCGGTCCTATCATATTTTGGCAAGGTGTCATCTTCTAAAATATTTTGTATGTAAGTATTTGTATGGCTATTATCAATGCAATAAGAAAAACACCCATGCAGGACATCATCAATATCAAGATCACTCATATGTAACAAAGAGATTTTTCTTGAGAGCTCTTCACACCACAAAAATAAAGTAAGTTCATCATGCTGATTAGGAGTAATTTCATCATCACAATACAAATTTGCAGCACTCATTGGGTTCAAATCATCATTGGAGGCATTGAAAATTAAAATGACCCACTTCATGGCAAACTTCACAAATAAAAGGATAGAGGGCACAAACTTTTTTACCAAGATCATCTAGAGTCCTAGCCCACTTTCTAGTTTTTTCATTAATATGGTGGATACAATATTCATCTTTGATTTGATTAATTCCACAAGGTCTATGCATTCCACAAAAATTAACATGCTTATAGGAAATAGCATTCTTAGGAGTTTGAGCATGCTTATTGCAATCATTAACAACAATTTCATTTTTCATGCAAGCCTCTTTAAAAGGTTCATGATACTTATCAAAATTCTTCTTAGGCAATTCAAAATGAGAAGCAAAGGCTTTATAAAGATTTGCAATAACTTGAGAGTCAAAACCATAGGTAGCACTCATATTTCGAAATTCATCAGTATCCATAAAAGTTTCAATGCATTCATAATCATAATTTATACCACTCTTTACCTTTGTCGTTCTCCCAATCTTCAGCGTTCTTCTGAATCCGATTAAGAAGGTCCCATTTAAACTCTTCTTTATTGCACGTGAATGATCCAGAACAAGGTATCCAGCAAGGTTTTATCCTGAAAAGAAAGTCTTGCATAGAAATTATCAATGATAACATTACCAGGAAGCTCATGATTGGGGCATTTGAGCATTAAGGACTTCAATCTCTCCCATGCTTGGGCAATACTCTCTCCATCATGAGGCCAGAAATTATATACGGTTTCGGTCTTTGTGAATTTCACTTGGAGGATAGAACTTGGAATAAAATAGAGGCACAATATCCTTCCAATCAAGAGAGCGCCCGTCCTTCAGCGGTTTATACCAATGCGCCGCTTCACCAGATAGCGACATAACAAATAATTTCTTCCTAACTTCATCCATTGAAATACCTGCACACTTGAATAACCCGCATAATTCATGCAAAAACAGTAAATGATCTTCAGGATGAACACCATCCTTCATAGCGTTAATAACACGTTGATACGTCTCCAACGTATCGATAATTTCTTATGTTCCATGCTACTTTATTGATGATACCTACATGTTTTATGCACATTATGTGTCATATTTATGCATTTTCTGGAACTAACCTATTAACAAGATGCCGAAGAGCTAGTTGCTGTTTTCTGCTGTTTTTGGTTTCAGAAATCCTAGTAAGGAAATATTCTAATTGGACGAAATCTTCAGGGTCCTATTTTGCTGAAGCTTCCAAGAGACCGAAGAGGGAAGGAAGTGGGGCCCGAGGCGCCAACACCATGGCGGCGCCGCCCAAGCCACGCCGCCTGACCTATAGGTGGGGCCTCGTGTGGCCCCATTGTCCTTCCGCCTACTTAAAGCCTCCGTCGCGACCCCAGTGAAGGCCACGATACGGAAAACCTTCCGAGCGCCGCCGCCTAATCCCATCTCGGGATTCGGTCGCCTCCGCACCTGGGAGGATTCATCTCCGGAGGACTCTACACCGCCATGGTCGAGTGATGAGTGAGTAGTTCACCCCTGGACCATGGGTCCATAGCAGTAGCTAGATGGTCGTCTTCTCCTTGTTGTGCTTCATTGTTGGATCTTGTGAGCTGCCTAACATGATCAAGATCATCTATATGTAATACTATATGTTGTGTTTGTCGGGATCCGATGGATAGAGAATACTATGATTATGGTGATTATCAATCTATTGTTTATGTGTTGTTTATGATCTTGCATGCTCTCCGTTATTAGTAGAGGCTCTGGCCAAGTTTTTACTCTTAACTCCAAGAGGGAGTATTTATGCTCGATAGTGGGTTCATGCCTTCATTGACACCTGGACAGAAGAAGTTCTAAGGTTGTGATGTGCTGTTGCCACTAGGGATAAAACATTGATTCTATGTCTAAGGATGTAGTTGTCGATTACATTACGCACCATACTTAATGCAATTGTCTGTTGCTTAGCAACTTAATACTGAATGGGGTTCGGATGATAACCTGAAGGTGGACTTTTTAGGCATAGATGCAGTTGGATGTTGTACTTTGTCGTAATGCCCAATTAAATCTCACTATATTTATCATATCATGTATATGCATTGTTATGCCTTTCTCTATTTGTCAATTGCCCGACCGTAATTTGTTCACCCAACATGCTTTTATCTTATGGGAGAGACACCTCTAGTGAACTGTGGACCCGGTCCTATTCTTTACATAGCATACAATCTACTGCAATTGTGTTTTATTATTTTCTTGCAAACAATCATCTTCCACTGATACGCTTAATCCTTTGTTACAGCAAGCTGAGATTGACAACCTCACTGTTTCGTTGGGACAAAGTACTTGGGTTGTGCACAGGTTCCACGTTGGCGCGGAATCCCGGTGTTGCGCCGCATCACATTTCGCGACCATCAACCTTCAACGTGCTTCTTGGCTCCTACTGGTTCGATTAAACCTTGGTTTCTTTCTGAGGGAAAACTTGCTACTGTGCGCATCATACCTTCCTCTTGGGGTTCCCAACGAACGTGTGAGTTACACGCCATCACACGTTCAATAATTTTCATAGGTATTTTATAAGGAATACTTTCAGTAGGTGGATTTAAAATATCACAAGCATCATTAGAGTTATCGCATATGTGAGATAAAGTATTATCAGAGCAAATTTTCTCCCCTAAAGATGGGAAGCTAAAAAGATCACATAAACTAGCTTCCCAAGCTTAGACTTCTCCATAGCATTAGCAGTAATTGCATTCATACTAATAACATTGCTACTAGCATGCAAATAAGGTTCCATAGGTTTTTTAATTTTCGCATCAAACAATTCTAAATCAGGAAAAAGATAAAAAGCTCACTAATTAATTTTTTTGTTGTTTTCCATTAATTATGCCTAACTAGTGAAAATAAAAACAAGAAACAAAAAGATGCAATTGCAGGATCTAAAGGAAATAGCTTCGAGTACTTACAACGCCTGAAAATAGCTGTAGCCGAGATCCGAGTGTGAGTACCTTTACCTTTCCTCCCCAAGAACGGCGCCTTAAAATAGCTTGATGTCTACGGTGCTTCTATTCTTGTAGACAGTGTTGGGCCTCCAAGAGCAGAGGTTTGTAGAACAGCAGCAAGTTTTCCCTTAAGTGGATCACCCAAGATTTATCGAACTCAGGGAGGAAGAGGTCAAAGATATCCCTCTCAAGCAACCCGCAATCACGATACAAGAAAGTCTCTTGTGTCCCCAACACACCTAATACACTTGTAAGATGTATAGGTGCACTAGTTCGGCGAAGAGATAGTGAAATACAAGTAGTATGGATGTGTATGAGTGGTAATAGCAATCTGAATAAAATATGGCAGCGAGTAAACATGCAACAGAACAGTAAATAAACAGAGATTAGATGTTTGGAAACAAGGCCTAGGGATCATACTTTCACTAGTGGACACTCTCAACATTGATCGCATAATAAACAACTCTTTCTCATATGTGCTACATACACTCTTGTTTGATAATGAACACCATTCGTTGCGTAGGATTACACGAACCCTCAATGCCGGAGTTAACAAGCTCCACAACATTCGATATTCATGTTTAAGCAACCTTAGAGCATAATAGATCATTGCAAAATAAACCAAGAACTAACATAGCGCACACACTGTCCACATTACACTATGAAGGAGGAATAGATCACATCAATACTATCATAATGACAATTAACTCCACAATCTACAAGAGATCATGATCATAGCCTACGACAAGAACCACACGGTGCACACACTAGTCACCTTTACACCATGCAGGAGGAATAGACTTTAATAACATCACATGAGTAGCACATAGCTAGTAGCGATACAAAACTCATCATATGGATCTCAATCATGTAAGCAGCTCATGAGATCATTGTATTGAAGTACATAGGAGAGAGATTAACCACATAGCTACCGGTACAGCCCCGAGCTCGATGGAGAACTACTCCCTCCTCATGGGAGCAGCAGCGGTGATGAAGATGGCGGTGGTGTCGATGGAGAAGCCTTCCGGGCACTTCCCGGGCGGCGTGCCGGAACAGAGACTCCTGTCCCCCGATCTTGGCTTCGCGATGGCGGCTCTGGAACTTTCTCGTACCGTGGCTTCGTCTCGGGGTTTTAGGTCAGGGACCTTATATAGGCGAAAGGGGAGCCTCGGAGGGGCCCTAGTGGGGCACACCAGGCCGGCGCGCCCCCCCCTCAGGCCGCGCCTTGTAGTGTGTGGGGCCTGTGGCCCCTGGTCCCTCTCGGGTGTTCCTGAAGCTTCCGGTGAAAATAGGGTACTGGCGTTGATTTCGTCCGATTCCGAGAATATTTCCTTACTAGGATTTCTGAAACCAAAAACAGCAGAAAACAGGAACTGGCACTTCGGCATCTCGTCAATAGGTTAGTTCCGGAAAACGCATAAATATGACATAAAGTATGCATAAAACATGTAGATATCATCAATAAAGTAGCATGGAACATAAGAAATTATAGATACGTTTGGGACGTATCAGTCTACAATCATAAATTTTCAATAATTTACTTAGAAAATACACAGTATCAATCAACAATAAGGAGACAACTTCAGAAAGTGATTACAAGTGTTGATTTAAATCTATTAGAGATGGACATAGTAAAATATCGGATGGTGATCTGGATGATGATGGTTTTGGTAGATGGTTTACCAATGATGACTAGGTGTCGGTGACAATGATGGTGGAGATTTTGCCGAGAGGAAATGGAGATAATACTGTTATCCAACTCCGTGGGTTACGGAAGGTTCCTATGTTTTGCTACCGCCTCAAAAAAAACCTCTAGAAAATAAGATGTATATTTAAGAAAAAAATGAATGCAAGGTAGAAGTGAAGATCCGTTTGGATTTTCCTGGGTAACACACACTTGGTGGGTGCATCTAGACCGTAGTGCGCACTTAACGCCTAATTATCACTCATTTTTAGTCTATATCAGTCAAGCATTCCTTTGGTGAAGTTCTGTAATAGCAATACAGTCTTGATAAAGGTATGTCCAACGTGGATGAAATAATAACCGCGAATGACATATTTACCTAGTAAATTTATGAAAAAATGGATGTATCATATCCCCAAGCTTAGACCTTCCTCGTCACGCCAAGCAAAATCTAAGCATTGATGACATGGCGTCATGTCCTCATTCTTATGTAGAGAGGTGCCAATAAGTAATGATATGTGCATACAACATCAAACACTATCGATTCGTCCACAATTGTTACATTATCAACTTCCAGATTAAATTTTCTAGTTAGGAGGTCCTATTGCTTCACCATCTTTAGAAACATATTAGTTATATCTATTTGTTACTATCAGGGTGTGAAACCAAGTGTAAGGTTTTTCCACCCAAATATATTTAGGTGAGCCTTAGATCAAGAGCTTATAGGAAGTGACACCAGTTCCATTAATACCATCTTCCATGGATAATGTACAGTTCATCATCTCATTATCTAATGAAGATACAAGCTATTTTTTCCTAAACTAAGAAGAAAGAAGCTCCGATGTTTCACATAAGTAATGCCTTGTTCCACTAGTTACATCCTCATATTGATTATGTCAAATTAAATAACTCTAGACAGTGAGCCATAATTTCCAAAATCATTGAATATGGATGTCGTTGCCTAATCGACGGTACCCCAGAGGAGGGATCCTCACGAAGGGGGGAAGAAGTAGGGGCCATAGGGCGGAGTGCACACGGGACGGTAGTACGCGAGTTACCCAGCTTCGGAACACCTGCATGATGACAGGGCCTACTGCTGCTTGTCTGGAATTATCTGGGCGCTTGCGCGTTGTTACAATGATTGTGGTTGTGCCTCTAGGGCTCCCGGGATCCGGCTTATATAGACGCACGGATCTAGGGTTTACATGGAGAGTCCTAGCCGGATTACAGATTGCATAACTACGGTACAATATCTTGCCGTGTACGTCAAGCCCGTCATACTGGATCCGGGTCCCTCATGGGCCTCCACGGATCCGGGTCCCCCCGAAGGTCGGTGCGGATCCGGCTAGCTGATCCTGGGCCAGACTTCATCCTTCATGATCAACAGCAATTGGGCCGCCCGATGGGCCACACGCCACCATCACCGTCTATGGGCCACCCGGGCTTGCCGGATCTAGGCACTGTCGATGGTACACCTATGAAGTTGTTATCACCAGATTTTGGCCAAATCAGGAGATGGGCCGTAATTGAGATGGGCTTGAAGGATATACACGTGGAGCGTCTCTGAAGCGGCCTTGCACGAAGAGTTTGGGCTAGACTGCCCGTGTATCTGTATATTATAGTAGATTGCATCTTAGTTTAGAATTAAAAGATAGAGTTTAACCCGTACACGGTTAGGTGTACGCCCGAATTAGAAAGTCCCTTGGACTATAAATATGTACCTAGGGTTATTGAGAAAGGAGGACAATCACGTTCACAACAAACACAAACCAGGCGCATCGCCACCCCTTGTTTCGAGGGTTTCTTCCGGGTAAGCATCATGCTGCCTAGATCGCATCTTGCGATCTAGGCAGTATACGTTTATTCGTTATCTTGTGTTGCTCGTGCTGAAGCATTGTTGATGGCGAGTAGCATTACTTATCGTAGATGTTTTGGGGCTTGCATTGATGCTTTTCTTATACATATTTGCTTAGCTATGCCGTCCCTCGATATCTAGCTGCCCTTGCACCTATCTAGGTGTAAGGGTAGCACCTTGCTTGATCGTTATTTAGTAGATCCGATATGTTATAGTTGCTCCTTGTTCTTCAAGGATTAGTTTAATATTCGTCTGGTTAGGCCTTTCAAACGGGTTGAACGATCCGGTAGTGCGTAAGGTATGGTTTATTAATCCTAAGAGGGATTGTTCCGGGAATTGACTTAATGTTGGTTTTTAGGCCTCTTTTAGGGTTAGTTTTCCATCATCTTTCGTATCTATTAGGCTCAACTACGCGTAGGATGTTCCGATCATGCGGTGAAAACCCTAAACTGTCGTGGATTGGTTTAACTTTGTATTGATCAAGCAGGATCCCCATGGCATCGTAAACCCAACGTGGACCATGGGGCAATCGGCTCTTTGAGCCGATCCACAGGGCAACCTGAGAGCCGATCGGGCTCGTATTTAATGTTTACGTGTCTACCATGCAGGAACTAATCGAAGCAATCCAACACCTTCCTGGTATAGGTCAGGTGGCACGCCCTTGCAACCGCCAGGACGTGTGCCGGAACATTGGGGACGACGAGGGACCAGGGCCCACCAGCAGTCTTGGCAGCCTCCCGGCTCTTCGTGTTGCTTAACCACTGCCCGCCGGTGGGTTTTGGCAGCAACACATTCTGGCACGCCCGGTGGGACACTTTCTACAGCAACCACGTCAACATCTGCATCCAAGATGGCGGACGAACCGATCAAGTACGAAGATCTGCCTGAGAGCACAAGAAGTATGATGAGCTCAAGGCCGTCTTCGAAGCCGATCTCATCGGCTCTTTTGAGAAGACCCGTTCGCACGGCATTAGGTTCAAAGGATTCACACCCGAAGGCGTGCTTGAGGGACTAGATCTGTCTCTCCCTTCGGAGGAACGTACCAGAGCCCTGCGCCAGGAAATTAACTATGCGGTGGCTCATTCTCTACATCGGCATTCTGAGAGCCCGGTGAACACTCTTGAGCGTGTTGCGCTTCGTGTGGTTCAAGAAATCATGAAGCATCAGTATTCTCCGTCAGGACCTGCTCTAGGGACTCACCAGGGAGAGATACCGTTCTACACTAGGCCACCACTGCCATTCACGTTGGCAGCTCCACAGCAACAAGGTTCACCGGCGTCGTCTACAAGGTTGGAGGTGATCCTGGCGATTACCAATTCCTGTATGAGCCGCCCAAGGAGATCCCACATGGATACGTGTGCACATACGTGCCGGACTGCAACAACTGGGCGCATACGAACCAGATTACAGTAGGAGGGATTGCTGGAGCAGGAGGGATCGACTGGAGGCGGAGTTCGGAGCAGTCTTTGAAAACAACGTGGCTAGCTAAATATGCCACCGAAACGAGTCATGAAAGCTCAACCGCTACAGCTCCTACTGTGGATCAGATCAGTGCAATCTTGAGAGACCAGTTCGGTATCTGCCGAAGAAGAGAACAATCGGCTATTCCAAGCCGTATCCCAATGAGTATGACCTGATCCCACTACCGCCTAAGTATCGCTCCGACTTCACAAAATTCAGTTGATCAGAAGGGTCTAGCTCAATTGAGCACGTGAGCCGATATTTGGCACAGTTGGACATGGTCTCGGCATCGACCAGCTACGTGTGAGGTTCTTTGCGCAATCTCTCACGGGTCCAGCCTTTGGGTGGTACCCGCTGCCATGATTCGGTTCGAACATGGAAGCAGCTGGAAGAGCAGTTCACATACAATATCATTCGAAGCTACGAAGCTGGCATTGCCGATCTGACGCAGGTGCGGCAAAGGCAGGAGAGACGGTGTCTGAATACATTCAGCGTTTCAGGATTGTCAAGAACCGATGTTATTCGGTTCGTTTATACGAGAAGGAAGCAGTCGATCTGGCAATAGCATGCCTCTCAGCGCCGCTCAAGGATCTGACTTTCAAGCAGACTACAATTCACTGGCGCATATGGTTCGGAAATTGACATCGTATGAACAGCGCCACCCAGTTGTACCAGGACAAGTTCAATGCCGTCGCCCGGTCGAGGCAGAAGAACGAAGACTCTGCAGAAGATCGCAGTCGCCGTGGCTGAATGGGCTCGGGGGGCAGTACCCGTGTCCTGCAAGTGGGTGAAACAACCAGGGCCTGCAAAAGGGTTTAAATTTGATTTAAGCAAATCGGAGCAGATTTTTGATTTGCTGCTAAAGGAAAAACAGCTGAAGTTACCCGAAGGCCACAAAATCCCTACGTTACAAGAGGTGAACGGGAGACCATACTGCAAATGGCATCACACGTTCACCCACGCCACCAATGTATTGCGCGGACAGATTCAAATGGCGATAGAACAAGGCCGATTACTCTTCGGTCAGTTTGCCATGAAAGTTGACACACATCCGTTTCCTGGCGTCAACATGGTGGATCTCAGTCACTGCATAAGATGCGAGCCAGGTTTCTCTTTTGATATCAACATGGCAGGGCTTGTAGACCGCCATGGCAAGGATAGAGCAAGCAGTCACTCCCGTGGCAAAGATAAAGCGGAGGCCGATCCACGCGACCGGCCCCAGGTGATGATGACGGTACTTGACCGAGGAAGAGGTGAGAAGCGTGCGGTATCAACGACCACTCTCCGCGCATCTCCTTAACAAATATGAGCAGCAGAGTATGACCGACGTCGGCGCTACGACGTAGATGATGAGAGATATCGTCGGTCTGATGCAGATGACAGAAATATCGTCGATATGATAGAGACAACGATGGGTATGAGCGTCACGCTAGAGGAGGTCGAGAGAGCAAGAGGACATGGATAAGCATTGGAACTGTCCTTTCTTCAAACATTGCTGGGACTCAGGAATGAGCCGATTGCCTACAATCGAGAACTGCCCAGAATGTAGACAGCGGAGGAAGGGAACAAATGAAGTTTCAGTGTTCAAGCGTCTAGGGCCTCTCCCACCTCGAACAACGAGCTGAGTCATCTCAAGATGAAGACTTCGAGGAGGATGAAGAAGAAGATAGATACCACGGCCAAGGTGGTGTCCTGATGGACTCAGCCATTCCCAGGCGTAGGGTGCAACGGCTATGAAACTGGGAAGCCGAGGCGCAGTGCTGTACACGTTGAGGAAAGCACGGCCCGATCTGGCCGTGAAAATTCAGCAAACGTTGGAAACGGAGACGCGCCCGCCAAAGAAAGTGTGGCGCCCCAAACAGACAAAAGCCGATGCAGAGGCATCGGCTGATACAAACATGGTGTTCATACTCCCGTCAGAATTTTGTGCTCCAAAAGACGAGGAAGTGTCAATGGCACAGTTTGACTGCGTCCACGGCCAGTCATCTTTGAGAAGCCACGAGAGAGGAGCTACAGGCATTTGAAAGCCCTATACCTGCGAGGTTACATCAATGGGCAGCCTATCAGCAAGATGTTGGTTGACACGGGAGCGGCAGTCAACATAATGCCGTACTCCATGCTACGACGTTTGGGACGTTCCAACGAAGATCTGATCAAGACCAACGTCACACTAAGCGATTTCAACGGCCAAGCGTCAGAAGCAAAGGGTGTTCTGAACGTAGATCTAACCGTAGGCCGGAAAACCATCCCTACGTCGTTCTTCATCGTCGACAGCAAAAGCACTTACGCTGTCCTGCTAGGGAGGATTGGATCCACGCTAACTGTTGCATTCCATCCACAATGCATCGTTGCATCATACAGTGGGATGGAGATGAAGTGGAGGTTGTTCATGCAGATGACTCGATCGAGATCTCCTTAGCTGGCATGAACATTTGGGATACAGACGACCAAGAGCCGCTCTCCGGAATCAATTTGGACGGCTGTGAGCGTATCGAAGATTCAAAAAACGGGGTGCGGCTGGTCTTATCCACCGGCCTGACAGAGTAGCAAGATCCAAGTCTATGGACGTACGTGGCAAGGCCGATCCCTGCGATCGGCGCCAAAAAATAAAAAGCAACGAGCTCACCTCAAGCATGTCACGTAGCCGTAGTAGAGAAACAATAAGCTGTAAACCCTCATTGAACCTTGCAATGAAGAAGGAGGTCGATTCTAGCAATCGGCCAAAATTATCCTCAACATGCATTATGCCTGTGTTCAGCATTGATCTAGCAGGAGATGGGAAGCTGGGATATGGGTTTACATCAGCTGATGAGCTGGAAGAGATTGACATTGGTCCTGGAGATAAGCCACAACCAACATTTATCAGCAAAAAGTTGGATCCAAATCTGAGGGGCATGTTGATAGCCTTGTTGAAAGAGTACCCAGATTGTTTTGCATGGGATTATACAGAGATGCCTGGTTAGACAGGAGCATCATTGAGCATCGGCTCCCTTGAAGAAAGGATTTCGGCCGTTCCAGCAGCGAGCACGACAGATGAAGGCCGAAATCTTGGTGGAAGTCAAGAAAGAAATCCAGAAGATGTTGGACGCCGGGTTCATCAGGCCATGCAGGTACGCTGAATGGATTTCCAATGTCGTACCTGTGGAGAAAAAGGATGGCCCGATGGCGCGTCGCCATAGATTTTCGGAATCTCAATAGTGCCACTCCAAAAGATGAATATCCGATGCCAGTAGCAGAGACATTGATCAATGCGGCTGCTGGTCATAAAGTTTTAAGCTTCATGGATGACAATGCCGGCTACAACCAAATCTTTATGGATCCATAAGATATACACAAGACTGCCTTCAGAGTGCCAGGATCAGTGGGCCTGTTTGAATACGTAGTCATGATATTTGGACTGAAAAATTCCGGCGCAACATACCAAAGAGCCATGAATTACATCTTTCATGATTTAATCGGCAAATTGGTGGAGATTTACATCGATGACGTGGTGGTCAAGTCTGTTTCGGTGGACGGACACTTATAAGATTTGCGACACGTCCTGGACCGAACTAGGAAGTTCGGACTAAGAATGAATCCAAAGAAGTGTGCCTTTGGTGTGACGCCGTCAGTTCTGGGTTTCTTGGTTCATGAACGCGGAATTGAGGTCGGCCTGAAAAGTCAAGAAGCGAGCTGCGAACGATGAAGCCACCCACCACGAAGAAGGAGCTCCAGTGTCTCATCGGCAAAATCAATTTCGTCAGAAGATTTATCTCCAACTTGTCAGGACGAATCGAGTCGTTCATGGGATTGGTCAAAATCAAGTCGGATGAGGAGTTTCACTGGGGGGCAGAGCAACAGCGAGCATTTGACGATATTAAGGAGTACCTAACGAAGCCACCTGTGTTGTTCCGCCGCAGCAAGACAGGCCATTCTACATTTACTTGTCAGTAGCTGACACCTCCATCGCGTCAGTGGTGGTGCAGGTTTATGATGGTCTAGAAAAAGTGGGTTTCTACCTCAGCAGAAGGATGTTCGATGCAGAAACGAGGTACCCTGAGATCGAGAAGTTGTGCCTTTGTTTGTTTTTCACCTGTACCAAGCTCCAGCATCTTGCTGTCAGCGGAGATTATCGTCATATGCAAATCAGATGTCATCAAGCACATGCTGTCGGCTCCTGTATTGAAAGGCCGACTCGGCAAATGGATGTTTGCTTTATCGGAATTTGATATCCGGTATCAGCCTGCGAAAGCAGTCAAGGGACAAGCGTTGGCCGATCTTATTGCTGAACGAATAAACACGGACGTAGCAGCACTATCCGTGCGTGCATGGGCCATGTTCTTCGATGGATCGGTCTGTGAGGATGGTTGCGGCATCGGCGTACTACTCGTGTCGCCTCGGGGGGCAAGGTATTCCTTCTCCATCAGGCTATTTACCCCTTGCACCAACAATGTTGCTCAGTATGAAGCGATATGCAAGGGAATGGAGTTGCTATTGGACGCTGGGGCAGAAGCAGTTGAGATCTTTGGAGATTCCAAATTGGTGATTTCTCAACTCACGGAGGAGTACAAGTGTGAGAGCGAGTCGCTCTTCCCAATATGGATACAATGCCGTGAGCTGATGGCACAGTTCAGTATATAAACTTCAATTGGATCCCAAGATCGCAAAATACCGAGGCGAACGACCGCACAGACGGCGTCAATACAAGGACCTAGCGAGATGGAACCGATTTTCAGGTGCCTTATCAAGATGATTGGAGAGCCGATATCTTCAATTATTTGAAGATCCGGCACGAGGCACCTATAGAGGCTACGGGGCGTATCGCGATGGCGATGACATGTATGAGCAATAAAAACCACGCCATACCATCTGGTCTATGGACAAGAAGCTGTGTTACCCTGGGAAATCAAGGCTGGGTCGAGACGAATTACATTTCAGAATGATTTAACTACTGAAGAATATGCAGCCCTGATGAGTGACAACATTGAGGATGCAACGGAACTCAGACTATGGTCGCTTGAGAAAATCAAGGAGAATAAAGCCAAGGTGGCTCGCGCATATAATAAGAAGGTGAAGCCAAAGGAGTTCCAGGTTGGTGATCTGGTATGGGAAGCTGTATTGCCGTTGGGGACTAAGGACAAAATGTATGGTAAATGGTCTCCAAATTGGCACGGCCCGTATAAAGTCGACCAAGTTTTAAAGGGAAATGCATACATGCTTGAGCAGTTGGATGGTGTGAAGTTCCCAGTGGCTGTCAATGGCGAGCATCTCAAGAAGTACTTCCCAAGCATGTGGGATGATGGGCAGTAAAATATGGAGGCCGATACACGAAATCGGCCAGTAAAATTTTTTTTGAAACAGCCGATGCGCAGCCATCGACTATAGAGGAACAACTGTCATAAGCAAGTATCAGGGCACCATTCGATTTTGAGGAACAACTGGTTTTATTGGCGTTTTGGGTAAAGACCGATGTATTGCCATCGGTTTTTTGAGGAATCCTTCTTCATTGATTAAAAAGGGGATTTCTTACAAAGAGGAGCCGATTGCTCAGGAAAGGGGGAACAAAAGGAGAACAGATTGCTACTGCTAATCCTATGATAGTAGTCCCTACTCTAAGGGCTGTCGCTGTCCCCGCCGTCGCCGTGGTAGCCGCCGTCACTGCTGCTGCTGGCGAGTTCTTCGTCGCTGCTGCCGTAGCTTTCAACAGGGGCTTCTTCCACCTCATCATCATCGTCTTCATCGTCATCTGACCAAGCCCAGCCGCGGAAGCGCTTTGCCGGCGGCTCGTCGGAGGAGGTGTCTTCCTCCTTTTCCTCCTTCTTGTCGGAGGAGGTGTCGTCGTCCTCGTCATCTTCTTCTTCCTCTTCGACGGAGGAGGTGAATTGGAAGGAGAGGTCATCATCACTCTCCGCCTCCAGGTTCTCCGTCAATGAGGAACCGGAGGTCGTCCTCCCCGTCGGTCGGGGCAGTCACCATCTGACCAGACGAGGGCCTCGGGTGGGCCGTTTGGCACAAAATCGAAGTTCCACTCCTGCTCATCCCAATGCTTGGGAGCGCGCCTGTATGTACGCCTCCATCTGGTCGTACTCTGGAACCGGCTCACTCGAGGAAGAGGATTGGAAAGAAAGAGCCGATGTTCCAGAGGAGGAGGAGGAGGAAGACATGGCTGTAGAAGAGGGTTTTTTGGCCGATGGCTGGTGCAGAGCAGAGGATGGAGAAGCGAACTGCTCAACACGGTTAAATAAAGGGGACATAGTGGAAATTTAATGCTGTGGTGATTTCCGAGGATGTGGTGCCAAAACTGTCGAATCGTGCAGAAGTTGAGGCGGCAATCATGATGAAGGATACTGCGGTTTCTGCTCTGCCACGACGTGACCCTACGAAGGAAAAACAGTGGTTTTGAAATTATCATTGCCAAAACCAGGGGGGCATGTGTTATCACCAGATTTTGGCCAAATCGGAGATGGGCCGTAATTGAGATGGGCTTGAAGGATATACACGTGGAGCGTCTCTGAAGCGGCCTTGCACGAAGAGTTTGGGCTAGATTGCCCGTGTATATGTATATATAGTAGATTGCATCTTAGTTTAGAATTAAAAGATAGAGTTTAACCCGTACGGTTAGGTGTACGTCCGAATTAGAAAGTCCCTTGGACTATAAATATGTACCTAGGGTTATTGAGAAAGGAGGACAATCACGTTCATAACAAACACAAACCAGGCGCATGCACCCCTTGTTTCGAGGGTTTCTTCCGGGTAAGCATCATGTTGCCTAGATCGCATCTTGCGATCTAGGCAGTATACGTTTATTCGTTATCTTGTGTTGCTCGTGCTGAAGCATTGTTGATGGCGAGTAGCATTACTTATCGTAGATGTTTTGGGGCTTGCATTGATGCTTTTCTTATACATATTTGCTTAGCTATGCCGTCCCTCGATATCTAGCTGCCCTTGCACCTATCTAGGTGTAAGGGCAGCACCTTGCTTGATCGTTATTTAGTAGATCCGATCTATTATAGTTGCTCCTTGTTCTTCAAGGATTAGTTTAATATCCGTATGGTTAGGCCTTGCAAACGGGTTGAACGATCCGGTAGTGCGTAAGGTATGGTTTATTAATCCTAAGAGGGATTGTTCCGGGAATTGACTTAATGTTAGTTTTTAGGCCTCTTTTAGGGTTAGTTTTCCATCATCTCTTGTATCTATTAGGCTCAACTACGCGTAGGATGTTCCGATCATGCGGTGAAAACCCTAAACTGTCGTGGATTGGTTTAACTTTGTATTGATCAAGCAGGATCCCCATGGCATCGTAAACCCAACGTGAACCATGGGGCAATCGGCTCTTTGAGCCGATCCACAGGGCAACCTGAGAGCCGATCGGGCTCGTATTTAATGTTACGTGTCTACCATGCAGGAGACTAATCGAAGCAATCCAACACCTTCCTGACCAGGTATAGGTCAGGTGGCACGCCC
Organism: Lolium multiflorum; assembly: GCA_030979885.1. Classification (NCBI taxonomy): domain Eukaryota; kingdom Viridiplantae; phylum Streptophyta; class Magnoliopsida; order Poales; family Poaceae; genus Lolium; species Lolium multiflorum. The sequence goes on from CM061749.1 coordinate 212,672,506, forward strand.
TTGCAACCGCCAGGACGTGTGCCGGAACATTGCGGGACGACATCGAGGGACCAGGGCCCACCAGCAGTCTTGGCAGCCTCCCGGCTCTTCGTGTTGCTTAACCACTGCCCGCCGGTGGGTTTTGGCAGGCAACAGAAGTATACCCACAACAGTAGCCCCCAGAGTTCTCCGAGCTTCACCTCCAGTTTCCGCCTTGCTAGCTCCTTATGATCTCCGGCAATGTTGGTAACGCGGAGAAACTTGAAGAACTCCAACTTCTCATTTTATTCTTTTCCCAACCTTTAGTCGGAAAATACCCCCATCCTGCGGGACTTCATCCATCGACAGTTTCAAATGTTTCCGGGTTACTCCCCTGCAGCAGATAAGGATCTTAGTATCTTTGCGCAGCAACCCGGAACCTTAAAAGGTTCTAACGGTTCCGCCAATTCTGGCGTCATTTTCGCGCGATTTGAGCGGTAACTTATCCTTAGCCATTTTTACCGTTTAGGGTTTTGACACGTGTCGCACATCCAACGGCGCGACGCTTGCGTTCCGACCACAAGATGCGGAGCACGAATCTCCTCCCACGGTCGACCCGTAAACCTCCCATTCACCCCCCTTTTCATCTCTCTGCGAAGCGCCGCCCTTGAGCTCCTCCTCCGCCGTGCCGGAACCCGCCGGAAAACTCGCCGGAGTCTCGCCGGAGCTGCTGCGCCACCGCACAGTTCTTCGTGTTCTTAACTTCAGCGAGCCACCGCGCAAAATCCTCGTCGCCGGCGACCTCCACCACCGCGGAATCCATTACGGTGAGTTCTCGAGCTTCAGTCTTTCGTCGTAGTTGGGAGGGATGATCCTTTAGGAAGACGACGTGGATCCGACTAAGCTATGTTTTCCGCCACTATTTTTTTTGTTCAGATGTCTTCTGCAACTCCACCTCCAACCTCCGAGCCGATCATGGCAACGCCCCTCTCCTCCGCCCCTCCACTCTTTGCTCCGGTCCACCCGGATCCTACCAAGGACTCCGGCAAGGACACTGAAGGAACCTCTGCTAACCCGGAGAAAGCCTCCGGGGAGGAACAGGCAGAACAAAAGGCGGAAGAGATCACCACCAAGAAATCCAAGGCTCGTCAGCGAGATTCCGAGTCTAAGGGGAAATGGTGGCCCTGCACCACCACTGATACAGAACTGAAGAACTTGGAAGCGGAAGGCTTTCTGCTTCCCGGAAGCTGGCGAACAGTTCCGGGTTCCTTGACTCCAGCCCCTCAGGATGGTGAGATGGTTATAACCAAGGCGCTGGTGGAGCGAGGTTTCTCCTTTCCGCCATCGGATTTCTTCTCGGAAATCCTGAAGGCATACGGGCTCCAACCCCACAACATATCGCCAAACAGCGTCTTGGCGATCAGCAACCACGTCACTCTTTGCGAGGGCCACCTCCGGGTAACTCCCGAACTTCCTCTTTCCAATACTACTTCACCGTCAAGAAGGAGAAGATCCGCCAAACCTCCGAGTTGGCGACTTGCGGATCCATCACCTTCATGCTCCGCCCCGGCCGCGTCTACCCCCACACCGACCGCCACGAATCCGCGCGGTATTGGTCCGGAAGCTTCTTCTATCTGAAGGACGTCTCCGACCCAGCGAGCGACAGGAAATTGCCATTATTCAAGAACAGCCCAGCCAGCGAAACTCCGGCATGGACACAATGCCCCCACCTCTCCGAGTCGCCTCTGCTAACCCGCGCTGTTAGGCGGATCTGCAAGCTCACGGAGGAGGGTCTGTCGGGGAAGGACCTCACCATGTCTTGGTTCACCAAGCGGATCCAGCCACTTCAGCATCGGGACCGCTTGATGTTCCACTACACGGGGCGCGATGATCCGATGCGCGCCACAAAAGACAACCTTTCCGCCGACGCCATCGATAAGAGGATCCGGCTCCTCATCAAGATTCCGCGTGAACTTCATGTTCACGTGTGTAACAAAGACATCCATTCCAACGGTTCCGGAACCGCGGTACGTTATCTTGACGTGCCTGTTAATTCCTTCATACCTTAAATTTTGTCTAAGTCTTGGCTTGTTAACAAAGCTCGAGGCCCTCGAGGAAGGCGAGCTCGGAACTCTCCTCCGAGTCCCACATTCAGGGAACAACGACCCGGAAGCCGCATCTGAGGCGGAAGTTCCCGATGCTCCGCGTCTCACCAAGAGGAAGAAGGCTGCCCCCTCCAGCCCTGCAGCCAAACGCGCCCGCGAGGCGCCTAGCATCGCGGCTACGCGCAAGGCGGAGGCGGAGAAGAAGCGCCTAAAACTTATTGATACCAGCAACCGTGCTCAACCCAACATCCAGCAGTTTTTTATACCGACCAGGTAAGCACTTGATTTCCGTAACAAGATCTTGTTGCTGCTGTGAGTTATCAGATGCTAACTCGTTTATACTTCTTACTCTTTTGTTGCAGCAAAAGCTCCGGAAGCCAAGCCCCCAGGGTCGCGAAGAAGAAGGTCAAGCCGTCTCCGGCTTCTATTTCAGTTACTCCAGAAGTGGAGGTTCCGCCCAAAGCCTCATCCGCCGCCAAGTCGGATCCAAAGGACGTCATCAACGTTGATGACCTTCCGGAGGATCCAATTGTCGAATCTGACAAGGGAAATTCCGGCAAGGGCGCCTCGTCGTCTGCACCTCCGCCCGAGCAGCCCACAGCTACCTCTACTGAAGTTCCGACTGACCTAGTCGAACAAAAACTCCGCCTAAGCGGCGCCACCGGCACACCTCAAACTCATCCTCACTTCTTCCCAATTCTGCAAAAGGTTCCCCTTTCTCAACGCCACGCGGAGATCTCCCAAATGATGGAGCAAGTGTGGGGACCTGCGAACACGGAGGAAAAGGAGCTGAATGAGCTTGAAGGCGGTATCAAAGCGTTCTTTGCCAAACACAAGGATGTGCGTCAGGTAACACCAGCCCCCAGGCATTGGTTAATGCATTTTTTTTTGAGTAACATGTATGAGCCAATGTCTTGAACTGAAGATTGTAGCGGAAAATCAAAGTTTTCACATGCTAAAGATTTTGACTTCCATCCAGCCCCCATAAGTTTGAATTTTCGTCTAATACTGTAACCGCTCTTCACAGCACACGCGGAAACTGCACGAGGATCTGCGCACCCATGTGCTGGAGCAGAAACAAGAAATTGAGCTGCTTCAAACCAGGGACGCGGATAATCAGAAGGCCATCGCACTGCTGGAGACCCGGATCAAGGGTTTTGAAGGTACTGACTCCGACTGAGCCCCCAGGATTGGCGATGTAACTATATTAACTTTGTTGTTGAAATTCCGAGTTCCAGACGATATTGCCAAACGTCCCTCCATCGACTCCCTTTCCGCCAAGATCGAAGTTCTTCAGGCGGAAAATGAATCTCTCAAGAAGTTCCTGAAAGAATCCTCCGAGGAGGAGACCAAAAAGAGGAAAGAACTTTTGGAGAAACATGCCCAAGAACTGTCGGATCTCGCCGAGAAACTGAAGAAAGGTCACCAGCGGATCCAGACTTTGGCTGCAAAGAACAAGAAGTACGAGGAGGAGGCGGAGGCAATTGATAAAATGATCTTTCGTAAGGACCTCTGTTTCCTTTCTTTGTGACTCCGACCTCTTCATACTTGAGCTTTCAGTCGCGGAAAAGACTAATTATACTTTTCGCAGCGAGTCTTGGTTTTGAGTGGACGAAGGAGAGGCTGCTTGGTAAGTGATACGTCAATTTGCATCACTATTTTGTATCATAATTTGCTGTTATTCATTGATATATTTCATATTGGGACACAATACTTATGTTATTTCATCTATTTTGCATGTTTCATCATCATTGGAGGATCAAGCACCGGAGCCAGGATTCTGCTGGAAGCACCGTCGAACGCAATATTTCGGAAGATCAACTGTGGAAGGGAATTTCACGTAAATTCCTATTTTTCCAGATGACGGAGGGAGCAAAAGGGGAGCAGAGAAGAGCCAGTGGGCCCAGACCACAGGCGGCGCCCAAGGCCTGGCCGCGCCACCCTGTGCTCTGGGGCCCCACAGCCCCTTTCGCCTCCTTTCTTCGCGTGCTCCTTCGTCCCGAAACCTAAGCCACAGAGGGATCCTCACGAAGGGTTACAGCCGCCTCTGCGGGCGGAGAGCACCAGAGAGAAAGAGCTCTCCGGCGGGCAGGAATCCGCCGGGAAATTCCCTCCCGGAGGGAAAATCGACGCCATCGCCATCGTCATCGAGCTGGACATCATCTCCATCCTCATCACCATCGTCTCCACCATCTACACCGCCATCACCACCGCAGCACCTCGTCACCGCTGTAACGATTTGGGTTTGATCTTGATTGTTTGATAGGGGAAACTCTCCCGGTGTTATTCTATACTTGTTGTAGATGCTATTGAGTGAAACCATTGAACCAAGGTTCATGTTCAGATTGTTATCCATCATCATATCACCTCTGATTGTATTCCATATGATGTCTCGTGAGTAGTTCGTTTAGTTCTTGAGGACATGGGTGAAGTCTAAATGCTAGTAGTGAATTATGGTTGAGTAATATTCAATGTTATGATATTTAAGTTGTGGTGTCATTCTTCTAGTGGTGTCGTGTGAACGTCGACTACACGACACTTCACCATTTATGGGCCTAGGGGAGTGCATCTTGTATTCGGTTGCTAATTGCGGGGTTGCCGGAGTGACAGAAACCTAAGCCCCCGTTAGTATATCGATGCAGGAGGGATCGCAGGATCTCAGAGTTTAAGGCTGTGGTTAGATTTATCTTAATTACTTTCTTGTAGTTGCGGATGCTTGCAAGGGGTATAATCACAAGTATGTATTAGTCCTAGGAAGGGCGGTGCATTAGCATAGGTTCACCCACACAACACTTATCAAAACAATGAAGATTAATCAGCTGTATGTAGCGAAAGCACTAGACTAAAATCCCCGTGTGTCCTCAGAACGTTTGGTAATTATAAGTAATCAAACCGGCTTGTCCTTTGTGCTAAAAAGGATTGGGCCACTCGCTGCAATTATTTATCTCGCATTTTATTTACTTGTACTTTATTTATCTGCAATATCAAAACCCCCGAATACTTCTGTGAGCATTTACATTGAATTCTTCATCGAAACGCTGCCAACACCTGCTCCTCGTTGGGTTCGACACTCTTATTTATCGAAAGTACTACGATACACCCCTATACTTGTGGGTCATCAAGACTATTTTCTGGCGCCGTTGCCGGGGTGAAGCGCTATTGGTAAGTGGAATTGGTAAGGAAAACCTTTACTGTTTGTGCTGATTTTATTTCTGCCTGCTGCTATAATCATTATGGAGAGATCTTCTCTTCAATTTCTATTTGGGAAATCTACTACTACTGCAACGGTAGTGGATGAAGCGCCAGGTGAGAAGTAGTACCATATAAAATACCTACGAAAATTATTGAACGTGTTATGGATAACCGCTATGAAGGGGATGGAACTGTCCATCCTGGTGATCATTTACTGTTTTTGCATGAATTATGCGGTTTATTCAAATGTGCAGGTATTTCTATGAATGAAGTTAGGAAGAAACTATTCACTATATCGCTGTCTGGTAAAGCGGCGCACTGGTATAAATTGCTGAAGAATGGTGATTCTATTGATTGGGAGGACATTGTGCCTTTATTCTATTCCAAATTTTATCCTCCAAGTGAAATTCACAAAGATCGAACCGCATATATAATTTCTGGCCTCATGATGGAGAAAGTATTGCCCAAGCTTGGGGGAGATTGAAGTCTTTAATGCTCAAATGCCCCATTCATGAGCTTCCTGGTAATGTTATTATTGATAATTTCTATGCAAGACTTTCTTTTCAAGACAAGACCTTGTTGGATACTTCTTGTTCTGGATCATTTACACGCAACAAAGAAGAGTTTAAAAGGGACCTTCTTGATCGGATCCAAGAAAATACTGAAGGATGGGAGAACGACAAAGATAGAGAATCAGGTATAATTTATGATTATAAATGCATTGAAGCTTTTATGGATACTGATAAATTTCGTAATATGAGTGCTACATATGGTCTTGATTCCCAAGTTGTTGCAAATCTTTATAGAGCTTTTGCCTCTCATTATGAACTGCCTAAGAAGAATTTTGATAAGTATCATGAACCGTATAAAGATAAAATTGATTCATCTGTAAACAAATGTGTAGTGATTGAAACTGTTGATAATGTTATTCCTGAAGCTTATATTGAAAAAACTCCTTTCCCTGCTAAAATGAAGGAGTACTCTGTCATATCTAGTGCAGTTAATAAAAGTGAAAAGAAACCTAAAGAACCTGAAGAACAAATTAAAATTGAACCTGCTGTTGCAATAGTTAAAGATCTTGTGACTGAAAATGTGGAGGATGGTCATATTATTTTCTGTGAAGATGCTTCTAATATTGTTTCACATCCTAATAAACCCAAACAAGTTAGTGTTCCTATGCTATCTGTTAGAATTGGTGATCATTGCTATTACGGTTTATGTGATATTGGTGCAAGTGTTAGTGCTATACCTTATGAACTTTACACGGAGATTATGCACGAAATTGGTTCTTGTGAACTTGAAGATATTGATGTGGTTATTCATCTGGCTAATAGAGAAACTATTTCTCCAATTGGTATTGTTCGAGATGTGGAAGTTCTATGTGGTAAAATTAAATATCCTGCTGACTTTTTGGTACTTGGTTCTGCTGCTAGTGATCATTGTCCTATCATTTTTGGTAGACCTTTTCTAAATACTTGTGGAGCTATTATAGATTGTAAGAAAGAGAAAATTTTGACTAGATTTGCTGGTGAACCTTATGAATTTAACTTTTCTAAATTTACCAAAACTCCTTATAAAGTTGACTTGCCTAGTAATGATTTTAAAATGGAGCAGTGTGCATCTATTGTTCTTGTTCCTAATAACCCTTTGCAGCAACATTTGGAGAATAGTGAAAGTGAAGCTTTTAGGAAAGAAAGAGATGAGCTTGAGGAAATTTTTCGTCGCCAACCTATTCTCAAGCATGATTTACCGGTGGAAGATCTGGGTACAACACCGCCACCGAAGGAAGATCCTGTTTTTGATCTAAAGCCTTTACCTGATAATCTTAAATATGCTCATATTGATGATAAGAAAATATATCCTGTTATTATTAGTTCTAAGCTTTCAGAGATTGAGGAAGAAAGGTTATTGGAAATATTGAAGAAACACCGAGGAGCTATTGGCTATACTCTTGATGATTTGAAAGGGATTTCTCCTTCTATTTGCCAACATGCTATTAATATGGAAGAAGATGCAAAGCCTGTTGTTGAACATCAACGTCGTCTAATTCCGAAGATGAAGGAAGTGGTAAGGAATGAGGTATTAAAACTCCTTGAAGCTGGTATTATATATCCTATTGCTGATAGTAGATGGGTTAGTCCTGTTCATTGTGTTCCTAAGAAAGGAGGAATGACTGTTGTGCCTAATGATAATGATGAGCTTATTCCTCAAAGAATAGTTGTAGGTTATAGAATGTGCATTGATTTTCGAAAAGTTAATAAAGTTACTAAGAAAGATCATTACCCTTTACCCTTTATTGATCAAATGTTAGAGAGGTTGTCTAAAAATACTCATTTTTGCTTTCTTGATGGTTATTCTGGGTTTTCACAAATTGCTGTTAAAGCTAAAGATCAAGAGAAAACCACTTTTACTTGTCCTTATGGAACTTATGCTTATAGGCGTATGCCTTTTGGTTTATGTAATGCTCCTGCTACTTTTCAAAGATGCATGTCTGCTATTTTTCATGGTTTTTGCGAAAGTATTGTAGAGGTGTTCATGGATGATTTTTCTGTCTATGGGAATTCTTTTGATAATTGCTGCGAAACCTCGATAAAGTTTTGCAGAGATGTGAAGAAACTAACCTTGTTCTTAATTGGGAGAAATGCCACTTTATGGTTAATGAAGGAATTGTGTTGGGACATAAAATTTCCGAGAGAGGTATTGAAGTTGATAGAGCTAAAGTTGAAGCAATTGAGAAGATGCCCTATCCAAGGGATGTTAAAGGTATTCGTAGTGTTCTTGGTCATGCTGGGTTTTATAGGAGATTTATTAAAGATTTCTCTAAAATTTCAAAGCCTCTTACTAATCTTCTTCAAAAAGATGTACCTTTTGTTTTTGATGATGATTGTAAGGAAGCTTTTGAAACTCTAAAGAAAGCCTTAACAACTGCTCCTGTAACCTCCTGATTGGAATTTGCCTTTTGAAATTATGTGTGATGCTAGTGATTTTGCTGTAGGCGCTGTTCTTGGACAGCGAGTAGATAAAAAATTAAATGTTATTCATTATGCTAGTAAGACTCTTGATGCTGCTCAAAGAAATTATGCTACAACTGAAAAAGAATTGTTAGCTGTAGTCTTTGCTTGTGATAAGTTTAGACCCTATATTGTTGATTCAAAAGTTACAATTCATACTGATCATGCTGCAATTAGATACCTTATGACAAAGAAAGATGCTAAGCCAAGGCTTATTAGATGGGTACTTCTGTTGCAAGAATTTGATTTACACATTATAGATAGGAAAGGTGCTGATAATCCTGTTGCTGATAATTTGTCTAGATTGGAAAATATTGCTTATGATCCTGTTCCTGTTAATGATAGTTTTCCAAATGAACAATTGGCTGTAATAAAGGTGGGCTCGCGAGAGAGCCCTTGGTATGCAGATTATGCTAACTTTATTGTTTCGAAGTATTTGCCTCCAACCTTTTCAGCTCAGCAAAGGAGGAAATTCTTTTATGACTTGAGGCATTATTTTTGGGATGACCCACACTTATATAAAGAAGGAGTGGATGGTATTATGCGAAGATGTGTTCCTGAATATGAACAACAGGAGATATTGAATAAATGTCATGGAAGTGTTTATGGAGGACATCACGCTGGAGATAGAACCGCGCAAAAGGTTCTACAATCAGGTTTTTATTGGCCAACACTCTTCAAAGATGCAAGGAAATTTATTTTATCTTGTGATGAATGTCAAAGAGTTGGTAATATCTCTAGACGCAATGAAATGCCTATGAATTATACTCTTGTTATTGAACCATTCGATTGTTGGGGATTCGACTTCATGGGACCTTTCCCTTCTTCAGACGGTAACACTCATATACTTGTCGCTGTTGATTATGTTACTAAATGGGTAGAAGCTATACCTACAAAAAGTGCTGATGGTGAGACCTCTATAAAAATGTTGGTAGATATTATATTTCCTAGATTTGGAGTACCTAGATATATTATGACTGATGGAGGTTCTCATTTCATTCATGGAGGTTTTAGAAAAACTCTTGCTAAGTATGGTATTAATCATAGAATTGCTTCTGCTTATCACCCTCAAACTAGCGGTCAAGTAGAATTATCAAATAGAGAGATTAAAGCTATCTTGGGTAAGACTGTTAATAAATCTAGAAAGAATTGGCCTAGCAAATTGAAAGAAGCGTTATGGGCTTATAGAACTGCTTATAAAAATCCTATGGGAATGTCGCCTTATAAAATGGTTTATGGAAAAGCTTGTCATTTACCTCTAGAACTAGAGCACAAAGCTTATTGGGCTGTTAGAGAATTAAATAAAGATCCTAAATTAGCCGGTAATAAGAGGTTGTTGCAATTAAGTTCTCTAGATGAATGGAGAAGTGAAGCTTATGAAAATGCTAAACTCTTTAAAGAAAAAGTTAAGAAGTGGCATGATAGAAGGATCATTAAAAGAGAATTTAATGTTGGAGATCAAGTTCTATTATATCGGTCTCGTCTCAGATTCTTTGCAGGGAAATTACTCTCGAAGTGGGAAGGACCATATGTTGTTGAGGAGGTGTATCGTTCAGGAGCAATTAAAATTAGCTCTCTCCAAGGCAATGCCACGCAAGTGGTGAATGGACAAAGACTCAAGCATTATATCTCGGGTGATTCTTATAATGTTGATGTTGATATTATTCAAGTGGAAACACCGGAGGCTTTCATCAAAGGACAAATTGACAGTCCGCCAGAACTGGACTTTGAATAGGTAACAGTATAATAAAAGTCCGCGTTTACCTTTCCGAACATTATTTTTGCTGTTTTTGGAAAATATGAAAAATTACGGAATCGAAACGGAGTGGAAAAGACGCACGAGGGGTGCCACCATAGGCCGGCGCGGGCCTGACCTGGGCCCGCGCCGACCTATGGTCTGGCCGCCTCGTTGCCCCTTTCCGACTCGTTTTCGACCTGGAACCTTCCTTTTGTCGTAAAAATATTTGCTATATAATCCCCGGACCCCTGGAGGTCCGTAATATCGCTTTCTCGTCGCGTTTTGTTTCGAGCTGTTTTCTGCCAGGATCTGCTTCGGATCTAGATCCATCATGTCTTCGTCGGGAACTCAGAAGGACAGCTTCTTTGAGGACGTCGTCAACCCGTACATGAACGAGCTGAAGATGCACCCCAAAGAGTTGCAGCTCGTGGATGGAGAGTTGCAGATCAAAGATGTCCAGGGTCCTAAGGGAGAAGGGAGCTTGGAAGACAGGATGGAGAAGTTGGAACAAGAGGTTTTCAACTACAAGAAGATGGCTGAGCGTGAAGTGGATATCTTTCACAAGATTGTGTCTGAACTCATTGATGGACACAAGAAGGAGACTGCGAAGCTGTGGGACGATATCTTCTCACTTCACGACACCACCAACAAACTCCAAGCTCAACTCTATGATGTCCATAATCAGAACTGTGAGTATGAAAACAGGTTTAAGCGCATAAGTCATGCTGCTAGTTTCAGGTTTCCGGAGACCAAGATGTCTTTTGTTGATGGAGGGCCTCTTCCATGGAAGTCTGATGACGACAAAGATTCACCATCACCGAAGGAGTAATTCATCATCGGTATTGGCATCCCCTTGGTTTGTTCCAAGCTTGGGGAGTGCCGCGGTATCACATCACCACCACCTTTATCTTTTACTATTAAGTAGTGTCATATCATGAGTAGGGAAGTTATCATATAGAATAGTATGCAATGTGGAAGTATCTCTCTTAGTTAGTTATCGATGTATCCGTTGGTGTGAGTTATCGTTATGGAATATTAATGAGAAGTCTTATCGTTTACTTTTTGCACACCTTATTTTAGTTTGCAATCTCCATTATATGATTACTCTTGACATGAGTATTGATATCACTTTGGGAGCATCAAGTAAATCTATTTGGTTTTGGCAAGCTTAGCATTGGTCAATAGCAACAACATCTTGATGTTTAATGAAGGAGAGAAATACACTTAGATACATTACTCCATTATCTCTATGCTTAGTATTCTTAAGTTAAAATTGCTTGTGCTTATGAGAAAGATGCATGATTGTTTCTATCATATGTATATTTGTTTGTTTCCCTCAACCTTTATGCTTGCTATCAAACCTTGCTAGCCAAAGACCTGTATCGAGAGGGAATGCTTCTCATACATCCATAACCTCAGACCAAACCTATGCCATTTGTGTCCACCATACCTACCTACTACATGGTATTTTCTGCCATTCCAAGTAAATACTTCATGTGCTACCTTTAAATGATTCAAACTATACTACTCCTTATTTGTGTCAATGTTTTATAGCTCATGAGGAAGTATGTGGTGTTTTATCTTTCAATCTTGTTGGGCGAACTTTTCCTAATGGACTAGCGGCACATCCGCTTACCCAATAACTTTGCAATAAGAGCTGGCAATGAGGTTCCCAGCCTCAATTAATAACTTTCATTAATAATTCTCTTCACATGTTTTGCTCTGATTCATCAGTAAGCAACTTAATTTTGCAATAGACACTCCTCCATGGTATGTGAATGTTGGAAGGCACCCGAGGATTCGGTTAGCCATGGATTGAGAAAGCCAAGGTTGGGGGGAGTGTCATCCTAAATAAAACTAAAATACATGTGTAAACAAAAGAGAAGGGGGATGATCTACCTTGCTGGTAGAGATGCCGTCCCTCATGGGAGCCGCTCTTGGAAGGTTCGTTTGGCAAGGGGGTTAGAGTGCCCGCTACCATTCGTTGACAACAACAAACACCTCTCAAAATTTTACTTTTGTTCTCTTTATATGATTTCAAAACTTGAAAAGCTCTAGCACATGATTTAATCCCTGCTTCCCTCTGCGAAGGGCCTATCTTTTACTTTTATGTTGAGTCAGTATACCTATTTCCCTCTATCCTAAGCAAGCAATTGAGTTGTTGTGAACCAATCATTTATGCTATGATTCAGTTGATCATGTCTTTTATACTTTCTTGTTTAGTACCAATTTTATCTGAATGAATATGACTTTGAAGTTATCAATGATTATGAAGAGATTGTTATGCTTAAATATGAAGGCTCAGCTATAAATTCTAACATGAAAGCTTTGCTTAGAAGTACAATCCGTTAGTAGTTCTCGACCAAGAACAAAGTTTGCCATCACCAACTATGATTTCTTATGCACCTTTACTTGTGATTTTTCTTTACTTATTTCGAGATGAGTTATATGAGGAAGTTGTTTACTAGAATGTCTTGTGTGAATGAATATGATGCTTCTTGTCCGTATTTTATTTATCGACTCTTCACTCCATAAACATGTGGTCTTGTTTCTCGAGCTCAGTTTCGCTTGGGGACAAGCGAGGTCTAAGCTTGGGGGGAGTTGATACGTCCAATTTGCATCACTATTTTGTATCATAATTTGCTTATTCATTGATATATTTCATATTGGGACACAATACTTATGTTATTTCATCTATTTTGCATGTTTCATCATCATTGGAGGATCAAGCACCGGAGCCAGGATTCTGCTGGAAAAAGCACCGTCAGAACGCAATATTTCGGAAGATCAACTGTGGAAGGGAATTTCACGTAAATTCCTATTTTTCCAGATGACGGAGGGAGCAAAAAGGGGAGAGAGAAGAGCCACTGTGGGCCCAGACCACGGGCGGCGCGGCCCAAGGCCGGCCGCGCCACCCTGTGCTCAGGGCCCCACAGCCCCTTTCGCCTCCTTTCTTCGCGTACTCCTTCGTCCGAAAACCTAAGCCACGAGAGGGATCCTCACGAAGGGTTACAGCCGCCTCGCGGGGCGGAGAGCACCAGAGAGAAAAGAGCTCTCCGCGGGCAGAATCCGGGGAAATTCCCTCCCGAGGGGAAATCGACGCCATCGCCATCGTCATCGAGCTGGACATCATCTCCATCCTCATCACCATCGTCTCCACCATCTACACCGCCATCACCACCGCAGCACCTCGTCACCGCTGTAACGATTTGGGTTTGATCTTGATTGTTTGATAGGGGAAACTCTCCCGGTGTTATTCTATACTTGTTGTAGATGCTATTGAGTGAAACCATTGAACCAAGGTTCATGTTCAGATTGTTATCCATCATCATATCACCTCTGATTGTATTCCATATGATGTCTCGTGAGTAGTTCGTTTAGTTCTTGAGGACATGGGTGAAGTCTAAATGCTAGTAGTGAATTATGGTTGAGTAATATTCAATGTTATGATATTTAAGTTGTGGTGTCATTCTTCTAGTGGTGTCGTGTGAACGTCGACTACACGACACTTCACCATTTATGGGCCTAGGGGAGTGCATCTTGTATTCGGTTGCTAATTGCGGGGTTGCCGGAGTGACAGAAACCTAAGCCCCCGTTAGTATATCGATGCAGGAGGGATCGCAGGATCTCAGAGTTTAAGGCTGTGGTTAGATTTATCTTAATTACTTTCTTGTAGTTGCGGATGCTTGCAAGGGGTATAATCACAAGTATGTATTAGTCCTAGGAAGGGCGGTGCATTAGCATAGGTTCACCCACACAACACTTATCAAAACAATGAAGATTAATCAGCTGTATGTAGCGAAAGCACTAGACTAAAATCCCCGTGTGTCCTCAGGAACGTTTGGTAATTATAAGTAATCAAACCGGCTTGTCCTTTGTGCTAAAAAGGATTGGGCCACTCGCTGCAATTATTTATCTCGCATTTTATTTACTTGTACTTTATTTATCTGCAATATCAAAACCCCCTGAATACTTGTCTGTGAGCATTTACAGTGAATTCTTCATCGAAACTGCTGCCAACACCTTCTGCTCCTCGTTGGGTTCGACACTCTTATTTATCGAAAGTACTACGATACACCCCCTATACTTGTGGGTCATCAATAACCTCTTCGAGGCATGTTGCGGAGTCGCCAAATCGCTATCCCTGAAGAGAGCCGGAACTGCGGTGATTGACACCATGACCAAACTTATCAAGCAGGTGCCAGAACTCATCAAGGATTGGCAGGAGTCTTCTGCTCGCGGAGTTGCTTCCCTCGTGTTGGCGACGTGCAAGGCACACTTCCCAACCATGAACTTCGCTGACGTCTCACGCGGAACCCCCAAAAGCGCCAATATGAGAGCCCTTCTCGCGGAGACCCAAGGGTATGATCGGCTCTTTGTCGGACGAGTTAACCACTCGTTTTGGTACAACAAGCATGATCTTCCCGCGGGGTTCTCTGACGCGGAGGATGAAGACGAGGAGGACCTTCCCGGAGACGATTTCGCTGAAGAAGGCTCCGGGTCGAGCGCGGATCATGACGAAGAAGGCTCCGGCGACGACTCTGGCGATGGCTCCGCCTACATTGCTTCTGATGAAGATCAATCCTCCGAGTAGAGCCTGCGAGACAGTTAAAACTGAAGCATCATTTTGGCCCCGGAGTGGGTTTGTAATATAACTTAAATTCTTAAGTAGCTAGGGACGAAACAATCATGCATGGGCGGAAGATACTTATCCTGCTATCCGTTTTAATATTATTTGCATGTGTTGTTTCTTGAAAGCAAGTGCTGGTTTTATAGTTTCCGGCTTGCCCACTTGACCTTCCGCGAGCCGGAAAACTTGTCCGGAAACCGCTCGCCAGCGGCGACGAAGCCCAATGGCGATCCGTCAATAACCGCGGAAACAAGCCCCCAGCCCAAGTGCCGGAAGTCGCTACCAGGAATCCATGGGTTTGCAACAGAAAAATTTCCGCCAGAAAACTTAAGCTTACGTCCTAAAGGACGATTTTTGAAAATCACAACTTGCATACACGCCTAGGCGGAAATATCCAGCTCTGCGGTTTTAGTCGGAAAACATACACGATCTAAAATGAACAAGTAAAGGAGGTAAAAGACTCAAAGAGTGAACCAAAAGCTTTATTTCATTGATCATGTATAACTATTACAAGGTATGTAATGCATAAAGCGCTAAGTGTGGAAAGGACGTAGCTGTGCTATGTTCCAGGGACGATCTGTTTCATCATATATGTCACCCGGATCCTCTCGTTTTCGTTTCCGGTGCCAGTTGGCAGGTCTATCCTTTAATTCCCGGAAATCAACAAGGTAATAAGATCCGTTGTGTAGTACTTTGCTGATGACAAAAGGTCCTTCCCATGGAGATTGCAACTTGTGGTCTTTCACCTGGCGAAGGCGGAGGACTAAGTCTCCGACCATGAACGAGCGGTTCCGGACTCGACGGCTATGATAGCGTCGGAGCTTCTGCTGATAAATGGTGGAGCGTTGGTCAGCTAAATTCCGAGCTTCTTCGATTAGGTCCACAGATAGCTGTCGAGCCTCGTCAGCAGTTTCTTCATCGTAGGCGGAAACTCGCGGTGAATCATGGATGATGTCGGTGGGGAGCACAACTTCCGTATACCAGGAAGAATGGAGTAAATCCGGTTGACCTGTTAGGGGTAGTTCGCAAACTCCACAGAACAGAATCTAGTTCATCAGCCCAGGGGAGCCTTGCTCACCACTGTTATTGGGTGCTCCTGGAAGTAGTGTCTCAGCTTCCGGCTGCCTAGGAATACTCCATAAGCTAGCTTCTGAAAGTGAGGGTATATTTGTTTGGATTCCGTCAGGACTTCGCTAATGTAATAGACAGGCCTTTGGACTCCATGCTCATGTCCTTCTTCCTGTCGCACCACCACGATTACGAGGCTGATGACTTTGTTGGTGGCTGCCATATAGAGGAGCATAGGCTCTGACTCAGCTGGAGCTGCCAGTATGGGTGGTGAGGAGAGTATGTTCTTCAATCCTGAAGTGCTTGTCTGCTGCCTCGTCCCAGACAAATTTGTCTGTTTTCTTCAGCAGCTTGTATAGAGGTAGGGCTTTCTCGCCAAGACGGCTAACAAATCTACTGATTGCCGCACAACCAGTTAATCATTGCACATCTTTGAGACAAGTTGGCCTCTTGATGTTCAGGATAGCCTTGATTTTCCGGGTTAACTTCAATGCCCCTGTGAGAAACAATGAAGCCAAGGAGTTTTCCGGCTGGTACGCCAAAGACGCACTTCAGCGGATTTAACATCATCTTGTACCATCGGAGGTTGTCAAAGGTTTCCTTCAGGTCGCTGATCAAGTCGGATCCCTTCGTGTCATGACCGCGATATCATCGACGTAAGCGTGCACGTTCCGGCCGATCTGGTCCTTCAGGCACCGCTGCATCGTACGTTGGTATGTGGCACCTGCGTTTTTCAAGCCAAAAGGCATGGTAACGTAGCAGTATGTGCCAAAAGGTGTGATGAAAGAGGTCGCCTTTTGGTCAGACTCCTTCATCCGGATCTGATGATACCCGGAATATGCGTCAAGAAAACACGTTCCGCCCCTGCCGTCGAATCAATGACTTGGTCAATGCGTGGCAATGGGAACGGATCCTTCGGACAATGCTTGTTCAAGCCGGAGTAATCGATGCACATTCTTAGTATTTCAGAGTTTTTTTGGGTACCAGGACGGGGTTTGCTACCCAATCGGTATGGATAACTTCTACTACAAAACCTGCCTCTAGTAACTTTGCTAATTCCATTCCTATGGCGCGCGCTTCTTATCTCCAAAGCGTCGCATAGCTTGCTTCACCGGTTTGCACCCGGATTTATGTTGAGGTAGTGCTCGGCGAGTTCCCTTGGTACTCGGACATGTCGGAAGGTTGCCATGCGAAGATATCCATGTTAGCTCGGAGGAACTCGACGAGCGCGCTTTCCTATTTGGGGTCCATGTTGGCTCCGACTGAAACCTGTTTGGAGCTATCACCTTCCACGAGGTCATGCTTCTTGGTTTCTATCGCGGCCTTGAACGAGGTCTTCTGTTCGGAGATCTGCTTCTTGGTGGTCTGCATCTCGGTCGGATCCACCGCGGCTCGTAGCCTTGCAGCTCCTCTCCAGATATGAAGGATTCTGCAAAGGCGGCTTCGCCCTCCTCGCAGTCCCTTGCCTTCTTGTAGTCTCCGGACACGGTGATCATGCCGTTAGGACCCGGAATCTTGAGCTTGTTGTAGATGTAACATGCCCTGGCGTGGAACTTGTGGTAGGTGGGCCTGCCGAAGATTACATGGTAGGAGCTCTTGAAGGGCACTACTTCAAACGTGATCATCTCTTCGCGGTAATTGTTAACATCGCCGAAGGCCACGGGAAGTTTGATGCTGCCCAGAGAGTTTGCCTTCTTACCCGGAACCACACCATGAAATTCAGTGGTGCTATGCTTGAGCTGTTCCTTGGTGAGGTTCATCTTCTCCAGGGTCTCCAAGTACATGATGTTCAGGCTAGCTCCGCCATCCATAAGGCATTTGGAGAAGTCATACCCGTCTATGCGGGGACTTACAACCAGAGCGTAGCACTCTTTGGGGATGACGGCCGGGTGATCCGACCTGTCAAAGGTACAGGCTTTCTCCGACCACTTGACATACTGCGGCACAGCCGAACTGTGGCGTTCAAGAGTCGGAGCGCCGATTTTTTCGCGCGGACGGTTGGGGTTCCGAGGAAGGTGTGGTAGGCTCCGACACTCTTTTTACCGAAGGGGTTGGATTTGTTAGCTGCGGTACCCTCCTTGGGTTCCGGCGAAGCGTCATCCTCATCCATGGCCTCGGAACTGTCCTCTTCTTTGTCCTTGTTCTTGCCCTTGCCTCCTTTGCCGCGTGGGCGGTGCTTCCGGCTCGCTTGTATCCTGCCTCCGGGTCATTCTTCAGATCGTTGACCCACTTGCAGTTGCGATTGGTGTGAGTGGATTTGCCCATAGCCGGATCTAGATGAGCCAGGCACGGCATATCCCTGTATTCTTCATACGTTTGGGGAGCGCGAGATCCGGCTGCGGTGACCTCGTCAGCGTGCTGCTGGCCCCTGCCGCTCCGCCTCCACGTCCGCGGCCTCTTCCTCCTCCTGAACCTCCGCGTTGGAACGTCATGGCGACCATGTCGGATCCTCCGCCTTCTGGTCTTCAGGGGGGTTCTTCCGCTTGTTGCTATTGCTGACGCCATTGTCACGGTTTTTCTTTTGTTGGTGCAGGGGTATGGTTGTAGCTGCGAGATCTCCGCCTGCGTCGTCATCGACGGCAGTGTGATCGCTGGCGATGTTTATCATCTCATCAAGGGTGAGCTTGTTCGCATTCACCAGGCAGGTAAGCTTGTGGCGCAGCAGCCCTCCACGCTGCAAGCCACCAATGAAGGCGTGCATTGTGTGCGGTTATCTACGTTTCGCACTCGTTTCGGTCGCCAACCATCGGGTGAGGAAACTTCTGGATGTTTCACCCTTCTTCAGATGCAAGCTTGAAGGTCGCTGGTGGTGGCCGGTCTTTGTAGGTGCCCCTGAAGTGGTTCTCGAAAGCCTTCTTCAGGTCAAACCAGCAAAAGATGGTGTTTTCCTCGAGGTCGCTGAGCCAAAAGCGAGCTGGACCAATACGGTACAACTGGAGCATGCGGCGGGCTATATTCGGGGTTCCTCCGGCAAAGGTTACTGCATTGTAGTAATCCTCGATCCAGGTATCCGGCCTCTCGCTGCCATCATAATGCTTCAGGTTTCCGGGTAGCTTAAGGTTCAAGCTTCTTGGCTTTGGTTCCTCTCGGATCATCCGACCAAAGCACTTTGGACCTATGTAGTCGGATCTGTACTCGTTAAGGCGTTCCCGAGCGTCGCGGGGACCGTCGCCAGGCGACTTTGAGCGGGCGGGATCTCACCTCCGCCTCCGCCTCCACCTCCGCCTCCAGGTGGGTGGCGAGGAGATCTGCGAGGGCCTGTAAGATGTTCTTCCGCCTTCGACTCTCGGCGTGCTCCCGTGGCTGGCTCCGGCTCGGTGACTCCCTTCCTCTTGGTGGTGGTCGCCTCCGTCATTCCGGCTCCTGCGAGGCTCGGCGCGCGCTCTTCGTTCCGGCTTCTCCGGTTCAGGCTCGCGCCTTGGCTTCGCGAGGCTCAGGCTCGCGGTCTTGGTTCCGACGAGGCTCGGGCTCGCGGTCTTGGTTCCGGCCCTCGTGGCTCCGCGTACGCTCCTGCTCCTGTTCCTAGGCGGTGGCATGTTGTCGCGGATGTTGATTCCACCTGGCCCATGGGGCCTGGTGTTTCCGGCAGGACTGCGACGTCGAGGGGGTAGCGGAGGACGCGAAGCTCGGGGTGGTGGTGATGGAACACGATACTTGTCTCTGCCAGTATACATCGGGTCCTTTCCCTTTGCCGGATTTTTCGGAGTTGAATCCGAGGGCACCGGGATTGGATTCGGATGTTCTCTGACTCTTCTCCTGCGCTCCGTGGACACGGTGCGCGACTCGCCATCACGATGTTGACATGCTAGGGCGTCCTTCTGCGCGGTAGATATGCAATGATCCGGATTGGATTCCAACCTGCAGTATCGCCTTGCTCTGTTGCTGCATAGCTGAAGCAACGAGCTTCCGGACGTAGTTGATGTCAATCTCCTCGTCCTTCTTCTTCAGGAGCTCCGCAGCCTTCTTCATGTTATCCTTTGGAGTTGTGAGTTGTTGCTCTGTGGGAGTTGCGAAGGTGATCTTGCGGGGAGGGATGGCTTCTCGAGCGATTCTATCAACCTCCTCCTGCGCACATGCCACTCTTTCCTCCCATTCCTTTCGGAGCTGCTTGACTTTCGCAAGAGATTCGTCGACCTCGCGATCCTTCTTTTGAAAGTGGACCACGAAGTTTGTAGCTTCTGTCCTCTCTTCCAACATCGCAGCTGCGGTGTTGGCAAACTTCTTGGCTGTAGCCAGCATCTCCTTCCTCCTGGCTTCCAAAGCCTCCAGATCTGCGGCGTTATCAGGGGTTATCGGCTTGTTGAGGACATCAGACTTCGCGACCAAATCCATGCGTGCTTGCTCGACCATCTCTTCTGGGGACAAGACCTGCTTACGCGGTTGTTCCCGTGTTAACGGAGATCCTGCGTTGGATGGTCCTGGGTCGGAGTTGGAGTCCTCGTCTTCCGTTTACTGCTGATCCAGCGGTGCCACGGTCGCGAGGACCTGCATGGGCTGGGCAGATTCTGCGTCGGCTTGTTCACCGCCTCCGAGCTCTTCTAGCTTGCGGTTAAACTTTTCCGTGTTCATGGACGAGGCACCGTCAGCTTCTTTCCTGATCTGGAGCTCCTTCGTCAAGCGGTTGTATTCTTCTGTGCCTATTGAGGAGGCATCGTCGGAATTTGGGCTCAAGTTGCCGAGGATTGATTCCTCAGGGTTTCCGGCTTCCTCTTGTCCCGAGTGTCGCTGTCTCCGACAACCTCTTGCAGATCCGGAGCGGCGTCGTTTCCGGTGCCCCAACCTGCAAGGGATCGGCTTCGTCCCCGTGTAGGGCGTCTCCTGCGGTATGGGCCAAGAAGTGCACGAAGTGACACCTTGCTTCTCTAACACTGGGAGACCCAGGCGGATCTGCATTGGTCTTCCACCGTTTTCTCCTGCTCGGGCGGATTGGGTGGGCTTTGATTTTTCGATCTAAGGCGGAATCTTCCTTAGGAAGCTCCTGCGACTCAGATCGGATCTTCGCGACATCCAGCTTAGCGGCGGACGCGTCAGCGTTACTTACCTGCGTTTCCGTCGGAATCGACGGTCTCGCCGATGAAGATGTGGATGCCGCCGATTGGGACGATGGAGAGCTTGACGGGTTTGACCTAGCCGGAATCCGAATTCGTCCGGAGGATGATCGGAAAGTTCCCGGCGTAAAGTACACGCCCCACGGCGATCGAGTCGTCGTAGCTTCCCATGCGGAGCCCTCCCGGTTCCGGCCTCCGACGCCGCCCCACGGTGGGCGCCAACCGTCGTTGCAATCGACGGTACCCCGAGGAGGGATCCTCACGAAGGGGGAAGAAGTAGGGGCAATAGGGCGGTGTGCACACGGGACGGTGGTACGCGAGTTACCCACTTGGGAACACCTGCACGATGACAGGGGCCTACTGCCTTGTCCGGAATTATCCGGGCGCTGCGCGTTGTTACAATGATTGTGGTTGTGCCTCTAGGGCTCCCGGGATCCGGCTTATATAGACGCACGGATCTAGGGTTTACATGGAGAGTCCTAGCCGGATTACAGATTGCATAACTACGGTACAATATCTTGCCGTGTACGTCAAGGATCCGCCTCCCATATACGTCATACTGGATCCGGGTCCCTCATGGGCCTCCACGGATCCGGGTCCCCCCGAAGGTCGGTGCGGATCCGGCTGATCCTGGGCCAGACTTCATCCTTCATGATCAACAGCAACTGGGCCGCCCGATGGGCCACACGCCACCATCACCGTCTATGGGCCACCCGGGCTTGCCGGATCTAGGCACTGTCGATGGTACACCTATGAAGTATACCCACAACAATGGACATCTAAAGAAAATGATTACCATGGAAAGGAAATTAAAGATTGGAATGGAATTGATCCTAGCATTAAAACATAAAGAGTGGATATTTCCCTTTTTGCATCACATTCTAAATAAATTTCATGCCACTTTCCAAAAATTTGTCTTAAACTTCTGCAACTGAATCCTGTGGAGTTTCACATGGCATGACATACCATTTCTACATTTTTTTTCCTATTCCTGTGCTTTAAAAATCTTTTGAATCAAACATGCCCCAAGATGTTAGTTTTTTCATTTTTGTGCAGCCAAAATACGGGGTATTTCGAGTTAAGGTTTCTTCACTTTGTTAGATTACATTATTTCCTACATTTAGAATTTTTCTCATTTTTTTTGGAACTTCAAAATACAGTTTTAAAATTGTTCAAAGAAATGGCTCGACGTCGCCCATGCTCCAAACGTCCGCACCCGCTCCCGAGTCTCCCATCAAAGGTCATTTATTCCCCAATGATTTATCGATTGTTGCGTTCCGATGAGTTGTGGTGTGCCGGTGTTTGTGTGATTAAAAGGGACAAGCAGTGGTATTGCAACCAAACCTTTTCCAAATTTGCAACCAAAGACAAGGACCGAGTAACTCCCACCTACAGCTACAAAGAGTAGCTTGGACCACGTACGCCCCGCTACGGCGGTCCACAGAGACACCTTGGCTTCAAGGCTACGAGTTTGGTTTTATTTTCGCGTACGAAAACTCCATGAATTCGGGTGGTAGGGCTTGATAAACAGAGGAAATAGTGCAGCTGCCGAGCTGGTGTGCGCACTCCCCGAGCTCCCAACTGGTGAAGAAGCGTGCGAGTCCTCGCCAAAACCCCTATAAAACCCTCCTTCCACAGTAAAACCACGCCCTCCCACCTCACAGTTAAACCACACAGAAGCAAGCTCAACCCCAGAGTCCAGGCCCGATCGAAGCAGGCAAGCTAGGCCATGGACAAGGAGAAGGAGCGGCGCGCGACGTGGGTCCCCGGCGCCGTCATCGTCGGCGCGGGTCCCTCGGGGCTCGCCGCGGCGGCGTGCCTGGCGGCCCGTGGCGTGCCGGCCACGGTGCTGGAGAGGTCCGACTCGCTGGCCTTCACGTGGCGCCACCGTATGTACGACCGCCTGGCGCTCCACCTCCCCAAGCGCTTCTGCGAGCTCCCTCTCCTCCCGTTCCCAGAGGAGTACCCGACGTACCCCAACAAGGACCAGTTCGTGACGTACATGGAGCGGTACGCCGCGGCGTCGGGGGTTGCGCCGCGCTTCGGGGCCAGCGTCGAGGAGGCCTCGTTCGACGCGGCTCTGGGCGCCTGGGCCGTGCGCCTCGCCGGCGGCGAGGTGCTGATGGCCAGGTGGCTCGTGGTGGCGACGGGCGAGAACGCGGAGCCGCACGTCCCGGAGTTCCCCGGCTTGCGGCAGTTCGCCGGGCGCGTGCTGCACACGTGCGAGTACAAGTCCGGGGAGGAGTTCGCCGGAGAGAAAGTGCTGGTGGTGGGGTGCGGGAACTCCGGCATGGAGGTGAGCCTGGATTTGTGCCGGCATGGCGCCAAGCCCTCCATGGTGGTGCGAAACACGGTAATTAGCCTTTTGCTATATATAGATTGTGCTGTTAGGATCCGTCCTTCCTGCCGCGTTTCTTATGTTTGTTTGGTTTTGCCTCTCTCGTAGTACAGCGTAATACTCCTCCTTCACTTTGCTCTTTCTTAGGTAGTTCCCCCGCCGGGCGAGCAGTGCCATTTTCTCACTGTATCATGTTGCTATCGTTCTCCACATGCATGTTCCAATCTGCATGGTTATATTTGGTCATATTTAAGGATAATTAGAACTAGTATTATGCGCACACTGTTGGATGTTTTGTCCTATCTATGTTGCTGCTCATCTCTTTTTGATTTTCTTCCAATTTAATACAGCTATTACGCTCGTGCCATCACAGCTCGAACACCGAACAATCAAACACCATCTAAATACATGGGGTCATTTTCTTGGTGCAGGTGCATGTGCTGCCGAGGGAGATGTTGGGTCTCTCCACATTCGGCATCGCCATGGCTCTGCTCAAGTGGCTTCCGGTCCAACTCGTCGACCGGTTCATCCTGGCGGCGGCTCACCTGACCCTCGGCAACACGAGCCAGCTCGGGCTTAGACGACCAAAGACGGGGCCCATCGAGCTCAAGAACCTCACCGGCAGGACCCCTGTGCTGGACGTTGGGACGCTAGACCACATCAAATCAGGCAAAATTAAGGTTAGTGCCATGCCAGTCGACTAGCTAGGCTTCTTCCACAAAAGGGTTGAAGAAATACCATGGATTAAGCCATTGCCTAATCTGGCATCTATATCAGAGCCGTTCCCTTCCTGGAGAACGGCCTCCGGCCTGCACATGGATGCTTTAATTTTTCTCTGCCGATTTCTGAGCTCGACATGATCATGGCCAGGTGGTAGGAGCAGTGAAGGAGGTAACGAGGGTCGGGGCCAGGCTCGCGGACGGCAAGGAGGAGCAGTTCGACGCAATCATACTCGCCACGGGCTACAGGAGCAACGTGCCCTCCTGGCTCAAGGTAAGCATATCACACAGTGACGCCATGAAAAGGACTCCCTTGTTCGTTTTTGGTCTGCACAGTTTATCAACAGTACGGCTACCGTCACCCAGCCTGCGCCATGGCGTCACGGCCGGCCTCTCCTTCGTCCTCAGCCTTCAATTCCCCTGATCGGTCATCCTGTCCCTCTTTCCCCTTCTCGTGTGCTGGGGACGGGCAGAGGCAGCTCGTGCCCCTTGCCATGCGCTCCTTTCTTCCCCAAGTGTCCTTCTCTCTCGCGCCAAGTGATCGAGTCAGTGACTCACCGTCGGCATGGGCGCTGCTACTAGGCCGGCCGCATCCCCATCTGTATAAGGTGGGGACAATGCGTATCCGGACTCGAGACTTTGGATATACACTTGTGGATTACTGAATATGGTCATCTACTCTATAGTCTATTTCAGATGGGGGGAGTATGGGTCGACAAAAGGCTATCCAAACTATGTATAGTCAAGGCGGATGCAAGAAATTGGTTGAGTCTAGCATAGATTTGCCCGATTAAGTTCATTTAACGCACGCCTGCAAGCCACGCACTGAGCCCCCTGTATCTGAATGCCCTCCTTTTTTCGGATGCACTTGTGAGCCATTCTGCGGCTGCACCTCATCCATGGCTGATTGATTGTTCCTACCTTGCAGGATGGAGGCGATGTTTTCACGAGAGAAGGCACGCCTAAAACCCCCTTCCCCAACGGCTGGAAAGGGCGGAACGGCCTCTACACCGTCGGCTTCTCGCAGCGAGGACTCCTCGGAGCCTCGTCGGACGCCCTCTCTGTCGCCAGGGATATACACTGCCAATGGAGGGAAAGAGAAAGAGAGTGATTCGCTAACTGTGTGCTTGAAGATAACATAGCTCTGTCTGTTTCTGATGGAAATGTACAGTGTTTAAGTAGGATTTTTGTGAATATAATTAACACCATGCTTCTTGCCCGTCAGAAGGCACAACTTTGGACGAATTGTTCGGATGATGTTCAACGGGGCAGGGGGTACCACAGTGGTACTTCCTCCCTCGAACTTTCCTAAGTCAAATTTCAGTAACTTTAACTAAGAGCATCCTAACCACGTCCCTCAAATAACGTCTCGTGGACATACCTTTTGAGGGGCGCCGACAAGGGATGCCGCTTCTGGGGTCTCTGTCAAACTGTGCCCCCAAACTCCTAAAACAAAAACATGGAAATTGAGTAAAACAGTGCAAATAGGACATAAATTTAATTTTTCACTCAAATTTCGTTGTATTTTACAAAGTTGAATAAAAAGACTAAATATAAACTAAAACTAAACTATCATACTCGCCATCGGTTGGGGCGCTGATCCAACTTTGTCATCGTTCTACCCTTTCTTCTGTTGTGCCTACGACGCCGCTCAATCTGCACATGCACGTGCCCTAGCCCCGTGCATCTGCTGGTGCTGGATCGCCGCCAGTGAGGGTGGCACATCCCTGCTGCCCAGACCCATAAGCATCGCCCGCGTCTTGTGGGACTCTTCGTTTTGGGCCACACTCGTTGCTTCGCGGGTGGGGGCCTAGGCGAGGGTATCGGCGCTGAGTTCAATGATCGTCTGCCCCTCGGCCACCATGAGGAGACGCCCAGACTCCTCCGTTGGCGTCCGCTGTTGGAAGATTTGGATGACACGCGCCAGGATGATGTCGTTGTTATAAACGTGACAACCAAAGAACAAAAAATAAAACACAGCGGAGACAGAAGATTCTAACGTGGAAAACCCCTCCAAACAGAGGGTAAAAAACCACGGGCGCCAGCTAGCAAAACTTTGCTATATTGGAAAGTATTTACAAACGCCGTGGGTTATCTTATAATCTGATAAATCCTAACTAGCGGCTTACAAGAGGTAAATATAGGCGGTGGCATTGCTCTGCTCGTCAGAAGTTAGCCTCCCTTTAGTATATGAATTTGGATCACAATATAACAAATTCCACCTTGAAACAAATTTCATCTTCTAGCTTGAACTTCAACAATCTTCTGAACAACAAAGAAAAAACACTTGCTGGCGCCAACAACCACTTGGGCTAAACAATTATACCAACCAAGCTCGAGCAAAGCTCAAACTTGACAACATGAACTGGCTTTGTCATCATATCAGCAGAATTATCATGAGTACTTATCTTTCATACCTTCAGTTAACCTTGAGCAACAATATCGCGAACATAATGGTACTTGACATCAATGTGCTTTGTCCTGTCATGGAACATTTGATTTTTAGTTAGTAAATTATATTGCACTTTGACAATCATAAACAAGTTAATGCAAGAATCATCTCCACAAAGCTCAGCATACAAACCTTTCAACCAAACAGACTCTTTGCAAGCATCAGCAATAGCCATATATTCTGCTTCGGTTGTGGATTAGGCAACAACAGGTTGTAACGTTGCCTTCCAACTTACATCACATCCACCAACAGTGAACACATAACCTGTGAGGGATCTTCTCTTATCTAAGTCGGCCTAAGACTACCGGCGACGGGCCTCGCTCCGCTCATCAGAAGTTAGCCCCCCTTTAGTATATGAATTTGGATCACAATATAACAGTCGTCAGCCTCCTCGGCGGAAAACCACCTTACAGTAGGAGTCAATGATCACCGTTGATCTAGGTTAGCCAGCTTGAGCACGTCACTCCACGCCTCCTTCTGCTCCTCCTCCCCCTCCTCCTCCTCCTCCCCTCCTCCTCCTCCTACACCACCACCACCACCACCACCACTACTACCACCACCACCTCGTGTTGTGCATTGTCCTCGAACTTCTCGCCGAGCACCGTGAACGCCGCCAAGCCTTCCTCACCGATTTCGGGCTTGGCCGGCGCACGACGATTTCGGCCGGCGGTGGACGTGGAGGCGCCGACGTGTGACCGTTGCGGCCAAGCATGGAGTACATCATGGCGAGGCGGCGTAGCATTGCAGCTACGAGACTTAAAGTAGGATGCTTTGGCTAAGAGATTGTGGCTGTGGTGGTAAGGGGCGACGGAAGTTAGGATTTACAGCTGGAGACGACGCGAGAAACATAGGCGGGAAGTGGTTGAGAAATGACAGGAAGGATCGGTGTCGATGAACGGCGGCAACACATGGGGGATGCGCAACATTGATGGGACATCTCGCTAGCCTTTGCCTTGGGAACCGCCACGCCATTAAGAAAGCTAACCGCCCCTTCGTATTATTTTTAAAAACATGTTGCATAATTTATTTGCCTTAGATAAGGGATTTTTATAAGTCTTATTTTGCACTTTTTTCCTACGGGTTTGCCGCAGATTTCCCAGGTACCTTGGTGGCAAGGTTGGATGATCAGCTTGAGTTCAAAAAGAAAGTGTTTTACTATTTTCTATTTCAAGATTAAGTTTTTAATGGTTTGCTTTATTTTGCTGATACACTTGGATCCTTGTTCCTCTTCAATAGTAGAAATTTTCATCAGGTAAAATATTTCAGTACAAATTAACCCATAGTAACATACAGACATATGCTTAGGCTAGGTGGTATCTTAACTACTTATCAAACTAAAATCCGTCGGTCCTACGTGTATGTCGTAGCTAACCGACTCACGCATGCAATGAGTGCGAACAAAAAACTGGTACATCACTCCCATGGCTAGTCCACATATTTTGAGGGTCCTCGGGTGACACGACACCAAGTGCTCCTTATTTATGATGGCGGAGATTTTATACAGCTAAGGGCAATTGCCCACCCCCCTCCTATATATTTTTTTAAAAAAATATTCGGAATATTGATGCTAACTATTCATCTAACCGAGTGATTCCGATTGCAAGTTCATCGTCATGGAACACTACAACGCCACCCACACCATCAACAACTCAAGGTCAGACAAGTAGTCGATCGAGGTCACCAG
Organism: Lolium multiflorum; assembly: GCA_030979885.1. NCBI lineage: Eukaryota > Viridiplantae > Streptophyta > Magnoliopsida > Poales > Poaceae > Lolium > Lolium multiflorum. Next base: position 212,700,449 of record CM061749.1, read on the forward strand.
CCTAATTATAATTGCTAGTCGGTTGGTGATCAACACTCGTGTCACCTTTTACTACAACACGGACGCAACAAGCAACATCATAACATACCAGGTAACGTTCTTCAAGCCACGTGACCGTGGCAACTGTCGCCCAAGAAAAATTTCTTCATGGGCGTCGACGTAAAGGCCAAAGGTACCATGCTAGCCATCGTTAAGATAGGGATGGCGCCCCCTCGGGTGTACGACCCCGCCTGCCTCTCCACCACCTTGGGAATGCCGAGTGTTGCGATAGATGGGCAGTGCCAATGGTTCGGATGCTGCAACACATCATTGATTCCGTCGCGTTCGACGCTCAGGTTGAGCGAGTTTTCATCCATGGTAGACACGGATGGAAACCCCGACCGGAAAACCTACCCATGTCGCTACACCATGGTATTACGACTTTGCCGCGAAGGATCTGAGGGCCAAGTGCTTTTGAACAAGCTCTTGAGAGTCCTCATGAGTACCGTAAATTATGAAATCGGGCAGAAATCGTGTCACAACGGCGCTTAGCCACTAACCAGGCCCGGACTACACGTGCAGCGACAACACCACCGTGTGCATCAACACCTCCAGTGGAACAGTGTACTTCTACTATTATGATTAAAACTACACCGACGACATGAGCCTTATCAAAGGATGCAATGACATGTATAATAGAATGCTAAACATGGCTCGGGTAGCTAAGGAAATTCTTCTGATTAGTATAGTTTGATTTATTTTTGGCCAGATGTCAACAAGTGTGATCCCCCGAACCGAAATAACTGTTCCGCATTCATCATCCATAGATACATGCCAGGGCCAGTCCACATATTTTGAGGGTCCTCAGGGGACACGACACCAAGTGCCCCTTATTTACGTTGGCGGAGATTTTCTATAGCCAAGGGGAAATTGCCCCCCTCCTATATATACATTTTTAAATAAATATTCATAATATTGATGCCAACTATTCATCCAACAGAGTGATTCTGAGTGCCAGTTCATCGTCATGGAACACTACAACGCCACCCACACCATCAAGAACTCGAGGTCAGACAAGCAGTCGATCGAGGTCACCAGCTATCAAGGGTACTCCCCGGCAATGCCCTTCGTATGGGGCTTAGGGTAGATGGAATCCTGTAGGCTGACGCGAGACATCGGTTATCAAACAAGCGAGGAGAGCGATTTACCCAGGTTCGGAGCCCTCGATGAGGTAAAACTCTTACGTCCTGCCTGTCTAATCTTGATTGCTGAAAATATCGGGTTACAATGGGGTGCCGAAGGTTTCGACGACGATCTCGTCGAGAGGCTAAGTTCTATGATGACCTAGCTCTAGCCTTGCGGTGGTTATGGCTATTATGATTGTGTCCCTCGGCAGACCCTCTCCTGGCCCTTATATTGTGAGCCAGGTCTCGAGAGATCTGTCCGGGTACGACTAGGTTACAAAGTGTCCTATGTCTAAACTTTCCTTGCTTCTTCGTCTTCTTGCATTGCTTGTCAAGACTCCTTCCTTGGAACCGACATAGCGGCCCACCTTGGTCGATGGACGCTCTTCATGGGCCCCTGGTTGAAGAGAAAATAAAAAAACCCATGGAACTTTGTTTGCAAAATAGTTGTAGCAATGTTATTAGCATGAACTCTTTGGACACTATTATTGCTAATGCTATGGAAGAATTTAAGCTTGGGGAAGCTTGTTTTGAGGAGCATGATATTTTTAGTCCCCCAAGCATGGAGGAGAAAATTTACTTTGATGATACTTTGCCTCCCATTTATGATGATTACAATGATGAATATGATATTTTCAGTCCACCTACTATTGAGGAGAAAATTAATTATGATTACAATATGCCTCCTATATATGATGATTATGGTGATGAGAATAATAATGATAGCTATTTTATTGAATTTGCTCCCACTATAATTAATAGTAATGATTATGCTTATGTGGAGAGTAATAATTTTGTGCATGTGGCTCATGACAAGAATGTTTCATGTGATAGTTATATTGTTGAGTTTGTTCATGATTCTACTGAAAGTTATTATGAGAGAGGGAAACATGGTTATATGCATCTTAATAATATTAAGTTTCCCCTCTTTATGTTGAGAATCTTGAAGTCGCGCTTGTGTTGCCTTTCTATGCTTGTTGCGTTATGCTTACATGACTTGTTTATTTACAAGATTCATTTTCATAGGAAGTGGGTTAGGCTTAAATGTGTTTTGAATTTGCTTCTTGATGCTTTCTTTTGCTTCATCTTCTATTTTTATGAGAGCATCATTAAAATTACTGAGCCCGTCTTAATGGCTATAAAGAAAGCACTTCTTGGGAGATAACCCATGTTTTTATTTTGCTACTGTTTTGTTGAGTCTTGGAAATTGTTACTACTTTAGCAACCTCTCCTTATCAAGTTTTTGTGCCAAGTAAAGTCTCTATGGTAAGGTTGATACTAGATTTGGATTACTGCGCAGAAACAGATTTGCTGTCTGTCACGAATTTGCGTAGATCTCTCCGTAGAAGAGTCAAAAAAATCTGCCAATTTACGTGCGTGATTCTCAGATATGTACGCAACTTTCATTAGTTTTGAGTTTTTCCGTTTGAGCAAGTTAAGTGCCTCTGTAAAATTCGTCTTTACGGACTGTTCTGTTTTGACAGATTCTGCATTTTATTTCGCATTGCCTCTTTTGCTATGTTGAATGGATTTCTTTGTTCCATTAACTTTCAGTAACTTTGTGCAATGTCCAGAAGTGTTAAGAATGATTATGTCACCTCTGAATATGTGAATTTTTGATTATGCACTAACCCTCTAATGAGTTTTCTTTAAGTTTGGTGTGGAGGAAGTTTTCAAGGGTCAAGAGAAGAGGATAATATACTATGATCAAGAAGAGTGAAAAGTCTAAGCTTGGGGATGCCCCGTGTTCATCCCTCGCATATTTCAAGAAGACTCAAGCATCTAAGCTTGGGGATGCCCAAGGCATCCCCTTCTTCATCGACAACTTATCGGTCACTTCTAGTGAAACTATATTTTTATTCCGTCACATCTTATGTACTTTACTTGGAGCGTCTGTGTGCTTTTATTTTCGTTTTGTTATTTTCATTCTCTGAATAAATTGGATCATACCTTGTGTGGGAGAGAGACACGCTCCGCTCGTTCATATGAACACATGTGTTCTTCGCTTTTACTTTTAATGTTCAATGGCGAAAGTTGATCGCTTCACTTGTTGCTATTTGGTTGGAAACAGAAAATGCTTCATGTGGTAAATGGTATATGGTCTTGAATAATTTGATACTTGGCAATTGTTTTGAGCTCTCATAGATCATGTTTAAGCTCTTGCATCATGTACTTTGCACCTATTAATGAAGAACTACCATAGAGCTTGTTAAAATTTGGTTTGCATGATTGGTCTCTCTGAGTCTAGATATTTTCTGGTGAAGTGTTTGAACAACAAGGAAGACAGTGTAGAGTCTTATAATGCTTGCAATATGTTCTTGTGTAAGTTTTGTTGTACCGGTTCATACTTGTGTTTGCTTCAAACAACCTTGCTAGCCTAGCCTTGTATTGAGAGGAATTCTTCTCGTGCATCCAAAATCCTTGAGCCAAAAACTATACCATTTGTGTCCACCATACCTACCTACTACATGGTATTTTTCTGCCATTCCAAAGTAAATTGCTTGAGTGCTACCTTTAAAATTCCATCCTTTGTCTTTGCAATATATAGCTCATGGGAAAATAGCTTAAAAACTATTGTGGTATTGAATATGTACTTATGTATCTTATTTCTTAATAAGTTGCTTGTTGAGCGATAACCATGTTCCTGGGGACGCCATCAACTATTTCACCTTTGTTGAATATCATGTGAGTTGCTATGCATGTTCGTCTTGTCTGAAATAAGGGTGATTTGTCATGATCAAATGGTTTGAGTATGCATATTGTTAGAGAAGAACATTGGGCCGCTAACTAAAGCCATGATCCATGGTGGAAGTTTCAGTTTGTACAACAATCCTCAATCTCTTATGAGAATATTATCTGTTGTTGAATGCTTATGCATTAAAGAGGAGTCCATTATTTGTTGTCTATGTTGTCCCGGTATGGATGTCTAAGTTGAGAATAATCAAAAGCGAGAAATCCAATGCGTGCTTTCTCCTTAGACCTTTGTACATGCGGCATAGAGGTACCCCTTTGTGACACTTGGTTGAAACATATGTTATGCAATGATAATCCATGTAAATCCAAGCTAATTAGGACAAGGTGCGGGCACTATTGGTATACTATGTATGAGGCTTGCAACTTATAGGATATCTTATACATAACACATATGCTTTATTACTACCGTTGACAAAATTGTTTCTTGTTTTCAAAATAAAAGCTCTAGCACAAATATAGCAATCCATGCTCCCTCTTCGAAGGGCCATTCTTCTACTTTTATGTTGAGTCAGTTTACCTACTTCTTTATATCTTAGAAGCAAACACTTGTGTTAACTATGCATTGATTCCTACATACTTGCTTATTTGCATTCATCATATTACTCTATGTTGACAAATATCCATGAGATATGCATGTTGAAAGTTGAAAGCAACTGCTGAAACTTATATCTTCCTTTGTGTTGCTTTAATGCCTTTACTTTGAATTTATTGCTTTATGATTTAACTCTTATGCAAGACTTATTGATGCTTGTCTTGAAAGTACTATTCATGAAAAGTCTTTGTTATATGATTCAGTTGTTTACTCATTGTCTTTACCATTGCTTTGAATCACTTCATTCATCTCATATGCTTTACAATAGTATTGATCAAGATTATGTTGGTAGCATGTCACTTAGAAATTATCCTTGTTATCGTTTACCTACTCGAGGGCGAGTAGGAACTAAGCTTAGGGATGCTTGATACGTCTCAAACGTATCTATAATTTCTTATGTTCCATGCTAGTTTTATGACAATACCTACATGTTTTATACATACTTTATATTGTTTTGATGCATTTTAACTAACCTATTAACAAGATGCTGAAGTGCCAGTTCATGTTTTCGCTGTTTTGGTTCCAAATCCTACAAAGGAAATATTCTCGGAATTGGACGAAATCAACGCCCAGAACCTTATTTTCCCGGGAAGCTTCCAGAGAGTCAGAGAGGCACTGTGGGAACCCTGGGGGGCCCACCCCACAGGGCGGCGCGGCCTGGACCCTGGGCGCGCCCCCTATGGTGTGGGACCAGCAGGCCCCTCCGAGGCTGCCCTTCCGCCTATATAAAGCCTCCGTCGCGAAAACCCTAAAAAGATAAGCCACGATACGAGAAAGTTCTAGAGCCGCCGCCATCGCGAAGCCAAGATTCGGGGGACAGAAGTCTCTGTTCCGGCACGCCGCCGGGACGGGGAATTGCCCTCGGAAGGCATCTCCATCGACACCACCGCCATCTCCATCAACGCTGCTATCTCCTATGATGAGGAGGGAGTAGTTCTCCCCCGAAGCTAAGGGTTGTACCGGTAGCTATGTGGTTAATCTCTCTCTCTGTACTCCAATACAATGGTCTCATGAATTGCTTTGCATGATTGAGATCCATATGATGAGCTTTGTATCACTATTAGTCTATGTGCTACTCTTGTGATGTTATTAAAGTAGTCTTTTCCTCCTCCATGATGTAACGGTGACAGTGTGTGCATCATGTAGTACTTGGCGTAGGTTATGATTGTAATCTCTTGTAGATTATGGAGTTAATTATTACTATGATAGTATTGATGTGATCTATTCCCCCTTTCATAGTGTAATGGTGACAGTGTGTATGCTATGTTAGTACTCGGTCTAAATTGCAAAGATCTATTATGCTCTAAAGGTTACTTAAATATGAATGCCGTATGTTGTGGCGCTTGTTAACTCCGGCTTGAGAGAAGCTCTTGTAGCCCTACACAATGAATGGTGTTTGTTATCAAACAAGAGTATGTAGCACAAGTGAGGAGAAGTTATTTATTTATTATGTGATCAATGTTGAGAGTGTCCACTAGTGAAAGTATGATCCCTAGGCCTTGTTTCCAATACTGCAAACCCCGATTACTTACTGTTCTACTGCATGTTTAATCGCTGCCATATTTATTTCAGATTGTTATTACCACTCATATTCATCTATACCACCCGTGTTTTACTATCTCTTCGCCGAACTAGTGCACCTATACATCTGACAAGTGTATTAGGTGTGTTGGGGACACAAGAGACTTCTTGTATCTTAATTGCAGGGTTGCTTGAGAGGACTATCTTTGACCTCTACCTCCCCGAGTTCGATAAACCTTGGATGATTCACTTAAGGGAAACTTGCTGCTGTTCTACAAACCTCTGCTCTTGAGGCCCAACACTGTCTACAAGAATAGAAGCACCCGTAGACATCACCAGACAAGCCAGAAGTCTTCAAGAACATTGACTACCGTGCTATCGATCTAAATCATGACCTAACCTACAGGGAGAACCCTATTCGCATCTTGCAGGAAGCTGTGAGATTAACACGTCGAAGGAAGATTAAGTTCTTCAAAGTACAGTGGAGTAACCACTCAGAAGATGAAGCCACCTGGGAGTGAGAGGACTATCTTAGAAAGGAGTTCCCCTACCTGTTCAAGCTCTTAGCCTCGGAATCTCGGGACGAGATTCTTTTAAGGGGGGGAAGGTCTGTAACACCCCATTTTTCAGAACCTGCAAATTTTCAAACAAGTTAAAAATTTGAGCCAACAAAAACTTTTCTTTAACATTTGTGATTGAGTGTAGGTTAGATTCTTGCTTAGCTTAACTCAACATTTCTCTTGGTGTGTTAATGTATGTCACCACACCATTAATTAAATCAATGCACCACTCCTTAAGTTTTCAAGGTTTGATCCATTTAATTAAAATGGCACCACCTCTAATGCACCTTGCCCCTCAAAACCCTAACCCTAATGTGGTGAGCATCACCTTTTGATGAGAGGGAACACTCTCCCCTCTTCACAACACCACCACCAACTCACCTAGGGTTGCACCATCAACACCATCCCCACTTTATTTATTTCTCTTCAAATTTTTCCACACATGTGCACATGCATTTTGGCCACACTTTGGCACATGCACATGGCATGGCCCCTCTCTTTTTCACCCTGTCTCTTTTTCTTCTCTCTTTTCTCTCTTTGGTTTTGGCCGAGAGACAAGAGGGGGAACTTCCCCCTCTCTTTTTCTTTTCTCTCTTCCCTCTCTTTCTCTTCCCTGGTTTGGGCCGTGGACAACATCTCTCTTGCCCTGGCCCAACCCTAGTCCGCACCACCCCCTCTCTTTTGGCCCAAAACACCACCAGCACCTCTCTCCCGCGCCAAACCCTAGCACGCGAGCGCCACGCTGGCAGCAGGCATGATGGCGTCGCCTCGCACGACGCGCCATCAACCTCGACTGCCCGCGCGACCGCCTTGGCTCCCTCCCCTGCTGACGCTCCTGGGCGACGTCACCGTGGGGCCAGCGCGTGACGCCAGCCCTCGCGCCCGTTGGCCGCCACCGCCCTCCCACCCGCGCGCCCTCTCGCCTATAAACCCCCCCCCCCAGCGCCACCACTTCCTCTTCAGCTCCCCACCCACAGCGCCGTTAGGCTGCCCCACTCCACCCCTGGCTGCTTGAGCAGCAGCTCAAGCCGCTGCTGTCGCCGCCCGAGACGCTCACCGCGGTCACCGCGAGGGTGACGCGCAGGTGGTCACCGCCGCGACGCCGTCGACGTTTCCTCTCCCTTCCCTTGCGCTGCCAACACCGTCCCCTGCAACCCTAACCTCCTCCGTTGCTTTCTGCCGCGCAGATCTGCAGCGAGGCGACGACGACGGCGACGCACCGGCGACGCCCGTGACGCAGACATCGCGAAGCAAGGCGACGCCGACATGTCCGAGCACCGCCAGGATGTCCACGAGCAGCACGCCTACGTCGCCGACCCGTCTACGCCGATCCATGCCACCGCCAGCCGCCGGTAAGCCCCTGCCGCCCCTTTTCCTCTGCCGGAGCACCTCGCGCGCGTCGTGGACACGACGGCTCGCCCGTCTGATCGATCCAGCGGCTGCATGGGCCATGCAGCCACGCTGGCCATGCACGGCCTGGCCCGCCACGGGCCCCGGCCTTTTCTTTTTTCTTTTTCTCCGGCCACCGGAGAGCCCCACTGGGCCGGCCCAACAGCACAGCACCGGCGCGGCCCAGATTCTTCCCGCCCTTTTTAATTTCGTTTGAAAATTTGAAATAGAAATTAAAAATGGAAATCTGCCAGTATACTGTTTTGCTTATAACTTGAGTTTGGTAAACCCAAACGAGGTGATTCAAATTGCAGTAGAACCAGTATGAAAATATCTATCCAATGCCACTGACCTTGTATTTTTAGGATTTTTGTACAATTTCTAATGCATTAAACATGATCACTGTATTCTGGTTAGTATTCTTAATTCTAAAAATTGAAAAATTAATATTTTTGAATGAATCCAATTGTGTTAATCGTATATTGTTATTGTGCATCTAGGAAAAATATCATTAGTCTCTGTTCATAGGATTTTGTCTCTGGTTATGAGTGTATGTGTGTCACATGCAATGATAGGTTTAAATTTGGATTGTTTTATTTAAACCATTACCACTAATTGATTTTAAATTTAAACCACCCATCTTGATTTACTGCCAAACAACTCCCCTGCATGTTTTGCATATTTTATCAAGTTACCCTTGGTTCTCATGTTGTGTATTGATTATGTGTACCGTTTACTTTTGCGACGCTAGATACGAACGAGGGTGAAGTTGAAGGGGAGGATTTTGGAGAAGATCTTGAGGAAGACCAGGGACAAGCCAACCAAGGCAAGCCATCCTTTGATCTCTGTTTGGTGACTAGTTGAATGTCATTTGTTGATATTCAAAGCACCATGGTTCTATGTGAGATGTTCATGAGATTGTTGTTATCTATGCATTGTTGCTAGTGGGGTACTCCCTAGTGGTGTTACTCCACTAATGTTTGGTGTTTTGGGAAAACATGGAAAGTATGGCCGAGCCATTTCATGTGAGTGATCTTGTATGCTCAACTTGGGTATACCTCATTCCTAGATATTAACATACACCACCCCCATCCCTTTTGTAGTATAAAGGTATCAATGCCATGATCTTGGTGTATTCTCAAAATGAAGTGAGTATGCCCAACACTAGTAATTTGATTAACATTACACTACCTTGAATTAGTAATGTAGCATCATAAAATCTGAGAACTTAATGCAAGATGTGTTGTCTTGCACTTGCTTACCTTAGGCAAGTGTGGGAATCTATTTTCTTTTCCCACTCACCTAAACTCCTCAATGACATCATGGTCACCATTTCGGCCATGGAGATAATTTTAGATTCTTGTCATGAAACTTTAGGATGGGAACCCCTCAAGGTTTACCTTGTTGTAAATGTTTTATGAAAACCTTGGGTAAGCTACCCTTGCCCGAGTGTATGATTTATGAAAGAAAAGGGATTTTGATCAAATTGTTGGAAAGGAGGAATTATGTGTATGTGACTGGTGGATTTTGGGAAAAACAACACACGTTTCTTTGTACTCGCCCGGACCAACTATACAGCGCAGCCACATCACCCAAAGTGGGCACGGGCTTAGTCCGTAGTTTGTCAAAGTTGACGTGAGACACCTTCACAACTCTCTAGGAGGGTCACGATGACCTCTGACGCCGGGTTGCACTCTGAAGGAGGCAATACACTGTAGTTGTCTATAGCCGGATGATTACTGCGGGTCTTCCGTCGTGGCGCCGGAGATACGCTCAAAGAGGAGGTATGATGCCGGGGTGCCGGGAAGGGGTAAGCCCGCAGGGAAGGGACTCATGTCAATGGAGGCAAGCAAAAGACTATGGCTGACTATCCGAGACTCACATACTTTCGTATGACGAACCGGGGATGATTCCGGCGGATTTGTTGGTTCTTGTGGTGAAAGTGCGCACACTCTGCAGAGTTAAAACTATTCGCCGCGTCCGCGGTCATGGACGGTTGGTATGGCCGTTACCGAGCTGTGTTGAGTTTTGTTTTACAAAGGCTTTACAAAGAAAGTGGGTGTGTTGGATGTACCGGAAGGGTACGTGGAAAGTGTTGTGTGACGACCATATGGAGATGGTCGCCAGAAAATAAAGAAAAATGGGGAACCTCTGCTAATGTTTCATGAAAAGGGAATCTTCTTTAACAAAGATATAGAGATGTCATAGGACTTCCCCAGCATCTCCATCAATTGGGATGGCGGAATGCTAACTCATCTTTAACAAAGATATAGAGATGTCATAGGACTTCCCCAGCATCTCCATCAATTGAGATGGCGGAATGCTAACTCTTCTTTAACAAAGATATAGAGATGTCATAAGATATCTTTTGAAGTATCTTCTTTAACAAAGATATAGAGATGTCATAGGATCATCTGAGTGTCCCCATCAACTGCGATGTCGGGATGCTATATCCACAAGAGAAACTAATGCATGCTATATCCACAAGAGAAACTAATGCATGCTATATCCACAAGACAAACTGATGCATGCTATATCCACGAGAGAAACTATCGTTCCTCTCTTGTCTCCTTTAGATAGCTTATGTTAGCACCCCTTGTGATGGTTTGCGAGTAAAATTCCAAATGTACTCACGACTTTGTCCCTGGCTATTTACTTGGCCAGACTATGAGGAGGACTATGAAGATGACGGAGGCTACCAGGACGACTATGCGACCTAGGACGATCTCCAAGTCAGCTGCCTGTAGGTCTAAAGGCATGACTTGGGCCCGACGATGATGACGTGTATCCGCTGCTATGTTTGTGTGAACTTGCCCGTTGTGGCATTTATGTAAGACTGGGTCATGTGACCCCTTTGTTGTAAGACTATTTATTCGGTACTTGTAATGGATGATTGTAATCTGGATATTCAGTTCGGTTATGTTCTCACGACAGACTTATCATGGGGTCGTGAGAGAAATGCATAACAGGGTATTTCGGACATGTAGTCCGGGGTCCCCACACCTCCTGATAAACCTGTAAGCTTTTCTGTTTTGATAATATGTCTGCCTCTAATAGCCCCCAAGTTTTTGTTAAACTGAGAATTCCATTGCTATTAATAGCTACTTATTTTCACTTCTTCAGGATTTCCGAACAGTCATTTCCACTCTGGAGGCTTTCGCCTCTCAATTTACTTCACTCGAGGCTGACAAGGTTCGGCTTCAAAAAGAAGTTGAATCTACTTCCTCGAAACTTGATAATGCAGTTAAGATGGCTGCCGAAGCTTGCCAGAACGCTGATTCTTTAAAGGAAGAGCTTGAGAGTCTGAAGAACAAGCTGAAGGATGAGGAGGCTTCAAAGATCGCTGCCGAAGCCCAGAGGAGTGAAAAGGACAATCTTCTTCGCCAATCTATTTTGGCCCTGCTCAGTAATTTTCATTGACTCAATTTTTAGTTCCTCCTTTGTTGATTTAATTGTAACTAACAAATTTTCCTTTTTGTTCTTCGCAGAAGCTGCCGATATTCCTGCTGATGCCTTAGACAAGCTTCCAGACAATTCTCCTATCGATGCTTTGTCATTGACTCTTGAATCTAGCAAGGTTATCCAAGCCCTTCTCCAAAAGAATAAAGGAGTTATGTCGAGGATGCACTCGATGATTTTCCCTAAGGCCGACCAAAACAAAACTCTGGAACAATTGACAGATGCTTTTGTCGTCGACACTAAGGAAATTATCGAGGTATTCAAACGCACCTCACGCACCTACGACGCTCTTCTAGCTTTTCAACTTATGATGGGTCATGGCTTCAAAGCCGATATGGAACAAACGTCTAAAGAGTTGCCGAAGGAGCAAGATGGTCAACTCATCGACTTGAGCGTCTATAAATCTTCAGCGCGCAAGTGTGCGCTTGAGCTTCTTGAGTTGGTTTCAGCAAACAAGTCAACTGCTGGCCCGAGCTTATCGAATCAGACCCAGGCTCCTTGATTTCTTTTCATTGGATTGTAATATCGTCCGTTCAAAACAATTCCCTGTCATAAGACCTTTTTATTGTAACGAATCATGTATTAGCAATGTTGTCAATACCCTTTTGCTGTAATATTTTCAACATTTTTTATGGCACGCACGCTCCCGATGGGAGTAATTCCAACTGATAGACTCACATATTCCATCACATACTTAATGGTATATCTTTGCAGGTGGTTCCTGTGCCCTCTTTTACCGAAGGTCCTTCGGATTGCTGTTCTGAGAATGATCGCCTCCAACGCATGAAGTCTCGAATTGCCCAGATGGAAAAGGACATGCGTGGTATTCATGCTATGGCCGCCATTATAAAGAACAAGGGCGAACTAGCCACCCACGCAGAACGATATGCCCTAACTGAGTTGCAAAAGGCAACATAAAGTTTGAATTGTAAGTATCCTCCTCTTCCTCAACTTCTTGAATACCACCAAAGATAATCTTTTGACTCCACCTCTTTCGTTACTTCTTACACTCATAGCCTTGAACTTGTCAGAAGAAAACCAGTGTGTTCATGAATGCATAAATGCCTTGACCCATCTTGCATCTTTAGATGAGGTTTTTTGGAGGAATCAATCAAAAGTTTCCACTGTCAGGAAGTTTCAAGATCGAGTGCAACAAGTGCACCGATTTTTTACCATATGCTATACTAGTTTGAGGGTGATATGGAAGATAATGTTTCCCTTGAATGAAGTCCCTCCTACTTTACTGACTTTGATGTCAAAGTTCAGCAATGTCAAAAAAATCCGGGGCTTGATTCGTGCACAACTTATTGCTGGAGCTAAGTCCGCCTCTGCCCTTGTTCCGTCAAAACATCCTTCCACAGATTTGATGGCCATCGCAAATGCCGATGGTAATATAGGACATATCTTTGCCAAGGCACAGGTTCCTGCTACCATTGTAATTGACATGCTTGAAGATAGTTTAAGGTTAATCGAATAAGCGAGGATTTTAGAAGAAGAGTCCTGGAAAACGTTTATGCTCCTTCTGTAACTTAAGTACTTCGATGCTTATTGCAGCCGATTGTTTGGTTGCTTTGATTAAGCGAATTTATCGAAAGGTGTATATATGTACCTCCTATTTGCTTTTAATTGTGTCGAATGCCGTTGGCAAGATTTAGTACGAATAGAGTAAATCTTAATTACTCGTTTGACATCTGTATTATGATGTTTATATATGTAAGTTTGTCGGCAGCAAATTACTTGAGTGATTAGCTTATGTTGAAGGTTTGTGAAACCCATTGTAAGTGCAACTTTGCTTTCAACCGACGATGTATGTCTTGGCAGCAGCCCCCGAGCGAGCCAATGGAACTCCGGGTGTGCATAACTGAACCGAAACCGAAAACCAAACTGAAAAAACCTAACCGCAACCGTTTTTTTGGTTTTTACAGTTTATGGTTACAGTTACAGTTAGCAAAACATCAAACCGAAAGGATTTCGGTTAATTCGGTTTTTAACCGAAAAACCATGGTTAAACCGAAAGAAACCGAACGCCTAGTTTAACACAAAATCCCACTCTGCATAACCTTAATATAGCAACTAAACTGATTAGTCTGCACGTAAGGTGCTCCACTGTGGTGGTTTGGCCCTTCGTTTGACCGTGTGTGTAGCCCCAGGTTGCTAGTTTGAATCTACAAACAGTCCCATATTCTTATTTTGGCCGATTATTTTTTCTTTTATTCTTTTCCTCCTTGTAAAAACCTTTAGTACGGTACAAAATACATTCATGTTTTAATTTTGTTCGAAATTTCTTTCTTTTTTGTTTTCCTCTCTTGCAAAATCTTTAGTACGATCATACAAAATATAGAAAATGAAATATATAACCATAAAAGTTAGTTTTCAATTCAAAATTCGCGTCAACTTTGGTTAGTTTGCTTATTACCGAAACCGAACCGAAGTTTAATGGTTATTACCGAATCCTATTTTTATACATAACCGTATTAACCGAAGTATTAAAACTGTATTTACCGTATAACCGAATAAACCGAACCGAATTAACCATATTAACCGAACGCGCAACCGGAGATGGAACTAAGCCTGCCGATGACTCCGTCGCTTTTTAGTACTTCTGTAGTTTAAAGTACCGGTCATGCGTATTTTTGTAAGTGTGTAGTTTTTACCCTTGCTATCTGCAGCACTCGCGTAATATTGAGGCTTATTTAGCAAAGGATAAAAGTAAGATTCCCGCTAATTGCGCCTCGTAGCACTCGTATTTTTAGAGGCTTTAGATGGCAATCTTGGGTATAATTTCAAATAAACAAATGTTCGCTATAGTATACGAAAAATGTCTTGATGAACTTGTTCGGGTGCCTCGAATTACTGCGATACTTCAGATAAACGAAACTTGAGTTTTTATTAATAAAGTAAGCTAAGAACGAAATGTCCGGCTAAAAAAACCTTATTGAAAGAAAACTTCTAAGAAAGAAAAATAAATATGCGTAATGTCGTCCATCTTCTTTAAACAAGAGGAGGGTTCTTCTTATCTTCGATCTTGTCTAGGGAGCCGGTGGCTTTGGAAGCGTCAATGATTTCATCAGAGGTACTCACAGCAAGTGCTAGAACTTTATTGTCATCGGTAGAGGCCTTGTTATCAGCTGCCGAAGGCCCAAGCGCTGAAACTCCCAGTGCGGGGTCATCCGGTTTCTTTTTCAATTTCTTGATGTTCTCATCCTCTTGATCTTTAAGTGCCAATGGTTTAGAAGGGAAGTCGACATCTGCCTGCTTTATTCCGAACTTGGCAGCAATCCTCGGAATCTCGCGATCACAATTATCTAAGCGTGAAAAACTTCCATAGACTGTGATGTTGGTTCAATTGTTGCCTGGCATCTTGAGCATGAGATACGCATAATGTGGCACAACCATGAACTTGGCATAAACTGGTCTCCCGAGTATAGCATGGTACTGTGATTCCCAATTTACTACCTGAAACTCGATATTTTCCTTCCTGAAGTTATCAGGTTTCCCAAAGACAACATTCAAGTAAACTTTGCCAAGAGGGTACGCTGGTAAAGCGGGAAGGATTCCATGGAAACATGTATCTGATTCTTCCAACATCCTCATTGTAATTCCCATATTTTTGACTGTGTTTGCGAATATCAGATTTAGTCCACTTCCACCATCCATGAGGACTTTGCTCATATTGTATCCTCCTATTTGCGCTTCAACTACCAAGGCAGCATGACCTGGTTTTGGGATTGTCATCGGGTGATCCGCTCTGCTGAACAGGATACTCTGAGACGACAAATCAATGTATTCTGGAATATTTGCCATAGTACTTTCTGCCAGGTTGATTTCTTGAGTGAGCTTCTTCATCTCCTTTCTCGAAACACCAGTTTTGTGGATCATACTCATCTGTCCCCGTGGTGGAGGGAAGGACTCATTAGGGTTACGGGGCTGCACTTGCTGAACTTGGTGCTGAGGTGGTGGTGGCGGAGGATTCTGCTGCTGCTACTGCTGGATAAACTTATGCATCTCAATGAACTGTCGACAATCCCTGAGTAGATGACTCGACTTCTTCTTGTCATCCTTAGGATCAATGTATGCATGTAGGTAACAAGGAGCGTTTATCTGCTCAGCAAAAGGCAGTTCTGCCATCCTTGAGGGTCGTCCCTTGTAGTTGCCACGATTCCCTAAATTACTGCGATTGTTGTCCTGTCGATCATCTCGTCTGTCGTTGTACCGATCATCTCGACGATCAGAATAACCTGCGGCTACCATGTTAGTATCATCGTATCCGTGCCCCTTCCTTTTCTTACGGCGATCTCTTCGACTGCTTGAGTCATGTCTCTGCTGGTCGTCGTCTTCATCGTCACTACGTGGGCGAGGCCTTCGTACATTATCCTCGCCATCAGCCCAACTATTGGCGATTTCCATTAGCTTGGTTATAGTCTTCAGCTTTTTTCGTCCAAGCTCCTCTATGTAACATTCTCGTAGAATACCATCACAGAAGGCGTCGATTGCTCTATCGACAGAGACATCTTCAACATCGTTCAAGAGTTTAGTGAACCTCCCGATGTACTGCGCATCGACTCTTTCGGCTTTGGCTGACAATGATGTAATTTCTCGATTCCAACAGGTCTTTTATATGTTGCCTGGAAATTTTTGACAAAAGCGTCTACTAGATCTTCCCATGATTTCATGGAACCTTTCGGGCAGACCTCTCAACCAGGCTCGTGCCGAATCCTTCAGGTAAAGCTGCAAACATTGCATCGCTGCTATTTGATTTCCTTTGTGCAAGATCATGGTCTGCAAATAATCGTCTAACCATGACCTCGGCTCCTGCTGCCCGTCATATTTAACAGCATCAGTGGGAGTAGGTTTGAACCTTTTGGGCGGCATCGTCTCGCGGATCTTGTACCTTAAACAGTCGAGTCCTCTTAACTCGACGTCGTACTCCTGGCTCTCCTTAGAATCATCACTATCGTATTCTTCCCTCGCTGCTCGCCGTCGTCGAGCTCTATCGATCCTGCTCTGAGTAATATCATCTCGAGCATCTCTCAAACGATGCTTGGAACCGCTACCTTGGAGTGTAGATCTGTCCTTCCGTGGGACAAGTTTGTCTCCAAGGATCGCGAGGCTTTCCAAAGCACCTCGATGAGCTTGTGCCATAGGACCTTCGAGTGCTGGTTGCTGATTGATCAGGTAAGCCGCTAGGTTAGCGGTTGCCCCTTCAACTGTTTTTGGCCTTAACATACCAGCAGTGTCTATAGTCATAAAAGACTTGGATAGATTTGATGTTATCTCTCTTGCATCATCTTCTGAAAGTCGAGACAACCTTGATCGATGCCTTCCTGCTCCTTGGCTGCTTCGAGACGCGCTTGCATGTGAGGCCCTCGACGCTCACTAGATTGGTCTGCTGTGAGTAGACGTCGATTGAGATTTGCCTGCTCGTTCGATAAATGTACTCATTCCTTTCCAAGATAGAACAATCATTAAGAGTTCCAACCGAAGTTCCGGCGGGGAGTGGCGTATTGTTGGTTATGGCGGCCGAGCTGCTTCCCATTCTCCCTCTGCGATAGTATAATCGTTGTCGTCGTTGCTGGCACTGTTTTCGGAATTACGTCACCTGCTGCCACGTGGAGTGCGCTCTCCTTCTTCTCCTCCTCCGTTCCTCGCGTTCCCAACGTTGAGGGTAGCATCGACCTGGTGATGCGCTATCCCCCAAGTGGCTGTCCTGGCGGTGCTGTCGATGCTTTCTTCACACGACGAATATCTAGCGCTACAGACGACGATGTATCGCTTGATCCCAATCCATGCCTGGTATCGCAGTTTAAACAGTAGTACGAGGTCATATCTGATGACTCACAGCCATCAGATCCGACCGACATAGATGATATCGATCGAATGGCAGATAGCAGACAAGAGTTCGTCGACGCTGTCAAACCAACCGACAAATCGACTGATGATGATGCGGTTGATCCTGCAGTTGGTGAAGATGGCTTCCTTTCTAAACTGGAGACGAATGGCTCAGGCAACCGAAGGATTCCTTCCGCGTTGATGTTGTAGTGGACACTTCCGAACGTCATTCCCAAGCCCCCTTGCAGGTCCGAAAAAGTCGGGCGGGACGAGTCGCTATGCGGAGTCGCTATGACCCGAATCGACTCGAGTTCCCCGAGCTTGGCGATGAAGAAGCCGGCGGAGACGCCGGTGGTGTTGATGAATCTGCCGAAGACATGGCCAAAGCTCCCGATGCTGAGTCTTGTGCCAACAGGGTTCCCACAGACGGCGCCAATTGTCGAGGGTTCTCCCCGGCAATGCCCTTCGTATGGGGCTTAGGGTAGATTGTATCATGTAGGCTGACGCGAGACATCGGTTATCAAACAAGCGAGGAGAGCGATTTACCAAGTTCGGGGCCCTCGATGAGGTAAAACCCTTACGTCCTGCCTGTCTGATCTTGATTGCTGAAAATATCGGGTTACAATGGGGTGCCGAAGGTTTCAACTACAATCTCATCGAGAGGCTAAGTTCTACGATGACCTAGCTCTAGACTTGCAGTGGTTATGGCTATTATGATTGTGTACCTCGGCAGACCCTCTCCTGGCCCTTATATTGTGAGCCAGGTCTCAAGAGATCTGTCCGGGTACGACTAGGTTACAAAGAATCCTATGTCTAAACTTTCCTTTCTTCTTTGTCTTCTTGCCTTTCTAGTCAAGACTCCTTCCTTGGAACCGACATAGCGGCCCACCTTGGTCGATGGACGCTCTTCATGGGCCCCTGGTTGGGCTGTAGGAGGTAGCGCAATACTAGTTACCCGAAGGGTAATGCCCACATCACCAGCCTAATTATAATTGCTTGTCGGTTGGTGATCAACACTCGTGTCACCTTGTACTACAGCAGCACAAATGCAACAAGCGGCATGATGATATTCTTCAAGCCACGTGACCATGGCGACTGTCGCCCAAGAAAAAATTCGTCATGGGCGTCGGCGTAAAGGCCAAAGGTACCACGCTAACCATAGTGAAGATATGGACGGCGCCCCTCAGGTGTACGACCCCGCCTGCTTCTCCACCACCTTGGGAATTCCGAATCCTATGATGATGAGCAGTGCCAATAGTTCGGATGCTGCAACACATCATTGATCATGTTGCATTCGACACTCAGGTCGAGCGAGTTTTCATTCATGGTAGACACGGATGGAAACCCCGAGGGGAAAACTTACCCATGTCGCTACATCATGGTCGTGCTCGCATGGTATTATGACTTCTCCGCGAAGGATATAGGGGCCATGTGCTTTTTAACAAGCTCTCGGAAGTTCTCATGAGTACCATAGATTATGACATCAGACAGAAATCGTGTCACAACGGCGCTTAGCCACCAACTAGGCCCGGACTACACGTGCAGCGACAGCACCACCGTGTGTATCAACGCCTCCAGTGGAACAATGTACTTCTACTATTATGATCAAAAATACATCGACGACATGTAAAGGATGCAATGACATGTATAATAGAATGCTAAACATGGCTCGGGTAGCTAAGGAAATTCTTCTGATTAGTATAGTGTGATCCCCCGAACCGAAATAACTGTTCCGCATTCATCATCGATAGATACATGCCAGGTCCAGTCCACATATTTTGAGGTTCCTCGGGCGACACGAGACCAAGTGGCCTTATTTACGATGGCTTCACTAGTACAAAAGAGGGCTTTGGTTTTTTTTGCTCCAAAGAGCATTAGCACCGGATTTGGCATGAACCGGTTCTAAAGGGGATCATTAGCACCGGTTCGTGCGGTCTCGACGTCCAGAGGACCAGCCGCGATATTAGCACCGGTTCGTGCCAAACCTTTAGCACCGGTTTGTGACACGAACTGGTGCTAAAGGTTTTTCGCACACGTGGCAGCCGCGAAACCTTTAGCACCGATTCGTGTCACGAACCGGTGCTAAAGGAAAACATTAGCACCGGTTCGTGACACGAACCGGTGCTAAAGCTCCCCTTTTCCCTATATATTCAGCTCACCCCCAACCAGCCCCCTCACTTCATTTTTTCTTGGTGGAAGGTGTGAGGGTTGTGTGCTTGCTTGCTTTTCTTTGCCATGCACATGAGGTGCTCGATGAAATGTCTGAGAGAATGATGCCGCTTGATTTCACACAAAACAAAAATGATATGAGGTGCCGGAGTGACACTTAAGCTTTCTCCTCTTTCTTTCCTCCTCGATCAAGGTTGAGAAACTTTACCCTTTCATTTGTATGGTGGTAATTTCCACTATTTATATATATTATGATGTTTTGTAATGGTTTTTTGATAAACTTAATTATTTGATGTAGATGAACCGGCGGCAATGGATGTACGTTGACCGACGCCTACCCGAGTTCACTTCGGGCCTGGAAGATTTTATCCGTGTGGCTGCGGAAAACCCACAGGCGGATGGTTTTATATGTTGTCCATGTGTTGGTTGCCGGAACTTAAAGCAATACCGTGAATGGCAAGTCATTCACTCCCACCTGCTTTGGAAAGGTTTCATGCCCAGCTATAATTGTTGGACCAAGCATGGAGAAAGAGGGGTTATGATGGAAGACAATGAAGAATAAGAAGAGGATGATGATATGTACCCTAACTACAGTGATACTGCAACGGGGCATGATGAAGATGAAGATGAAGAGGCAGGAGGAGCTGAAGATGAAGAGGCATCAGATGAGCCCATTGATGATGATCTTCGTCGGGGCATCGCTGATGCACACAAGGAAGCAGAAACTGAAAAACGAGAAGAGAAAGTTAAAGGGCATGTTAGAGGATCACAAAAAAAGTTATACCCAAATTAGAGTTAAACACAAAGCTCGGTGCCACACTAGAGTTGTTGCAATGGAAAGCAGAGGCTGGTATATGTGACAAGCCATTTGAGAAGTTACTGAAAATAATGAAGAAGAGGCTTCCAAAGGATAACGAATTGCCTTTTACGTACGAAGCAAAGAAGGTTCTCTTCCCTCTAGGATTAGAGGTGCTGAAGATACATGCATGCATTAATAACTGCATCCTCTACCGCGCTGACTACAAAAATTTAGAAAAATGCCTGGTATGCACTGCACTGCGGCATAAGATTAGGCGAGATGACCGTGGTGATGTTGAGGGCGAGACCCCCAGGAAGAGGGTTCCTACCAAGGTTATGTGGTATGCTCCTATAATACCACGGTTGAAATGTCTGTTTAGAAATAAAGAGCATGCCAAGTTGTTGCAATAGCACAAATAAGACCGTATGAAAGACGAGATAGTGAGACACCCTTCTGATGGGTCGCAATGGAGGAAAATCGAGAGAGAGTTCCCGGAATTTACAGGTGACGCGAGGAACTTAAGGTTTGGTCTAATTACAGATGGCATGAATCTTTTTGGGGAGCAGAGCTGCAGTCATAGCACCTGGCATGTAACTCTATGTATCTATAACCTTCCGCCTTGGTTGTGCATGAAGCAGAAGTTCATTATGATGCTAGTGCTCATCCAAGGCCCAAAGCAACCCGGCAATGACATTGATGTGTACCTAAGGCCATTATTTGAAGAACTCTTATAGTTGTGGGCCAAACCAGGTGTACATGCGTGGGATGAGCACACACGGGAGTCATTTGACTTACGAGCATTGCTTTTCGTGACCATCAATGATTGGCCTGCTCTTAGTGACCTTTCAGGACAGACAAACAAGGGATACAATACATGCACACACTATTTAGATGAGACCGAAGTGTTGGAGATATGCCCAAGAGGCAATAATAAATTAGTTATTGTTATATCTTAGTGTTCATGATAAATGTTTACATCCCATGCTATAATTGTATTAACCGAAACATTGATACATGTGTGTTATGTAAACAACAAAGAGTCCCTAGTAAGCCTCTTGTATAACTAGCTTGTTGATTAATAGATGATCATAGTTTCGTGATCATGAACATTGGATGTTTTTAATAACAAGGTTATGTCATTGGGTGAATGATATAATGGACATACACCCAAATAAGCATAGCATAAGATCAAGTCATTTAGTTCAACTTGCTATAAGCTTTCATACATAGTAACCTAATCCTTTGACCATGAGATCTTGTAAATCACTTATACCGAAGGGTACTTTGATTACATCAAACGCCACGTAAATGGGTGGTTATAAAGATGGGATTAAGTATTCGGAAAGTATGAGTTGAGGCATATGGATCAAGAATGGGATTTGTCCATCCCGATGACGGATAGATATACTCTGGGCCCTCTCGGTGGAATGATATCTAATTAGGTTGCAAGCATGTGACTGGTTCACAAGGGATATCATATCACGGTACGAGTAAAGAGTACTTATCGGTAACGAGGTTGAACTAGGTATGGAGATACCGACGATCAAACTTCGAATAAGTAAAATATCGCGTGACAAAGGGAATCGGTATCGTATGTGAGTGGTTCTTTCGATCACGAAGTCATCGTTGAATATGTGCGAGCTATTATGGATCTCCAGGTCCCTCTATTTGTTATTCATCGGAGAGGAATCTCGATCATGTCCACATAGTTCTCGAACCGTAGGGTGACACACTTAAGGTTTGATGTCGTTTTAAGTAGATATGGAATATGGAATGGAGTTCAAATATTGTTCGGAGTCTCGGATGGGATCCAGGAAATCACGAGGAGTTCCGGAATGGTCCGGAGAATAAGATTCATATATAGGAAGTCACTTTCCAAGTTTGGAAATGATCTGGTGCATTTATGGAAGGCGCTAGAATGTTCTAGAACCTTCCGGAAGAAATCACTATGGAAGGTGGAGTCCCGGATGGACTCCACCAACCCTAGCTTGCCAACCAAGTGGGAGAGTGGAGTCCATGGTGGACTCCACCTCGTTGGCCGGCCAAGCAAGGGGGGAAAGGGAGAGTCCCTGTCCCTCTAGGTTTCGTCCATATGGAAGGTTTTGAATTGGGGTCTAATTCGAACTTTTGGGGCAAACCCTAGGGATTTGTAACGCCCCGGAACTAGTACCATGACGATTTATAACGCGCGAAGCACACGTCCATTGGGAACCCCAAGAGGAAGGTGTGATGCGTACTTTTCTGTTTGTTGTTATTTTTTCTTTTTGGGTCATCCAACAGACGGCTTGCGTTTGCAGCCACCGCCGCCCGAGTCCCTCACCGGAGGAGGACCTCCGAGTCGCCCGCGGCAGTCGCCGAGGCCAAGGAGGCGGCTAGGGCCGTAAAGGCGCAGGAGACGAGCGGGGAGCTGGATTGGCTGCGCCGGCTCGAGTCCAACCACGTCATCGAGCTCGAGGCTGCGAAGCAGACCGAGCGGAAGGAGGTGGAGGATCTCAGCCGGCGGCTGGAGGATGTGGAGAAGCAGGCCCTGGCGCTTCCCAACGAGGTGACCTCCAAGTCCCAGGAGCTGACGGAAACCGTCAAGCGCTGGGTGTCGGAGATTGGCGCCCTTGACCGCGGCTTGGCGGGTAAGTCTTTACCTTCTTCTTGCCGGCTTTCGGCTGCCTGCCTAGGCAGGTAGCCGGCGGCCGAAACAGTTTGAACATTCATTATCTCCATCTTCAGGCTGGGGCAGGCTTCTCTTAGCGTACGCCGCCGCCTTTGTTTTGCTTCGATATCTCCATCTTCAGGCTGGTGGCAGGCGGCTTTCTCGGCGTGCCGCCGCCTTTTGGAAAACTTGGTTATCTCCATCTTCAGGCTGGTGGTGACTTTTTCTTAGCTCTACCGCACGTCTTTAGGCTGAAAACGATTATCTCCATCTTCAGGCTGGTGGCACGACTTTCTAACCGTTTGCTGCCTCTTTGCTTTTAAAATTTGCATTTTTCTGCCTTTTTCCGGCTTCTCGGGTGATGTGCGGCTGCTATCAGCCGAATCTTCGCTTTTAACGTGCTTTGTTTTTGCAGCCTTTCCTGAGGCGCGGAGGCGGCACTAGAGGCGGCCAGGGAGGCGCGGGAGAAGCGTCGGCGGCGAGAGAGCTGATCTTCTTCTCCATGGACGACTATCTGGCGTCCATGGCCGCCCGCGTGAGCTTACCAAGCTGGGCTGGGAGCTCAGGAAGGCGGCCGAGGAGCTTTTCCGGCTGCTCTGGCCGACGGAGACGCTGCCGGGGAGCTCGCGAACTCATCAAGTGGCTGGAGACGGCGCCCGACCGCTTCCTCGACTGGAAGGACTCGGCCGCGCGTGCCGGAGCTGACATGGCGCTGTCGTTTGTGCTTTCATGGTACAACGAGGTCAGCCTCGACCAGCTGGAGTTCCGGCGGGCCGAGGTGGAAGAGAAGCTTCCCGCCGCGAACAAGACCGCCCGGCTCGCCCGCGCCTGCGCCATCGCCGCCTTCGTTGACAAGGGCGTTTTCATCCATGATCCGAATCCGCCTGAGGACGACTCAGATGAGGAGTCCGAGGACGAGGAGATAGAGATGGAAGACGCGCCACATGCTCCTCGTCCTCCTCCAGCCAGCGCTTAGTTTTATCTGTCCATGTAACTTGCTTTTGCCAAGACAATTTGTTAAATCCCCGGGATGCCATGTGCATGTGTAAGACAATGTTATTATCACTTTTAATGTGTTTGTTAATCATTTGTGTGCCGGCTTGCTTTCTTCCGACTCGTTCGCTTTTTCCCATCCGCCCCACTCTTTGGCTTTGCTCCCGCCGATCGTACATGCGCTTGCGGTCCGTCGCCGGATCAAAAGCGTGCCGCGAGAGTGAGGTCGACAGTATTTCTCGAACGAGACGAGTTCGACAATCTGGCACTTTCATGAAAGGTTTAGACAAGAGTCAATTCGCCTTCACTCTTTCCCTTAGTCGTTTTTCGCATGCCGGCTCCTTAGGCATCTACCCCCGCCAGCCGGACAGCCGGGTTGCGGTCTGTAGCTGGATCAGGAGTGGGCTGTCGGGAATCCGGTTCACGGTACTAAGCCGGCCGCGTGAGAGGGTGTAAGCCAATCGGAGAAAGCAGTAGAGTATGCGAAAAAACTTGTTGAAGCCGGCGCTCTTGGCGCACATTGTTCATTGATATGGGTTACAAAAGGAGTGCAAGGGATACATACATTCCTTCTCTCAAGTGTAAAATGGATGAAGCAACTTGACATTCCAGGGACGTTTAGTCTCCTTGTCAGTTTTGTTCACCTTGTTTTTCTTAGCCTCTTGGGCATCTATGAGATAGTAGGAATCATTGCCTACCGCCTTGCTCACGATGAAGGGACCCTCCCATGGGGATGCTAGCTTATGCTGTCCGGCTGTCCGTTGGATCAGCCAGAGCACTAGGTCTCCTTCTCGGAATGCTAAGGGCTGCACCTTCCGGCTGTGATAGCGTCGGAGGCTTTGCAGTAAATGGCGGATCTGGACAAGGCCGCAGCCGGCCTCTTCGACCAGTCGACTCCATCTTCGCGAGCTTCTTTAGCTTCGACTTCTGTATATAGTTTGATCCTTGGCGCGTCGTGCTCGATGTCAGTCGGCAAGACGGCTTCGGCCCCGTATACGAGGAAGAATGGTGTGAAGCCGAAGGAGCGGTTTGGCGTGGTGCGCAGGCTCCAGAGTACAGAGGGCATCTCTTCTATCCAGCAGCCGGCTGCTCGCTCGAGCGGCTCCACCAGCCGGGGCCGGATGCCGGCTAGGATTAGGCCGTTTGCCTTTTCCACTTGCCCGTTGGTCTCCGGATGCGCCACGGATGATAGGTCCATTTGGATCCCCATCTCCCCGCAGTAGCGTTGAAGATGCCTTCGGCGAAGTTGCTGCCGTTGTCGGTGATGATGCTATGAGGGTAGCCGAATCTCACAATGATTTCCTTGAGGAATGTGACGGCTGTGGAGCCGTCCAGCTTCTTGATCGGCTTGGCTTCAATCCACTTAGTGAATTTGTCGATCATCACCAGGAGGTGTGTCATGCCGCCTCAGGCTGTTTTGAATGGGCCCACCATATCCAAGCCCCAGACGGCAAATGGCCAGGTGATGGGGATGGTCTTCAAGGCGGAAGCCGGCGTATGCCTTTGCTTGGCAAAGCGTGGCAGCCATTGCATTTTTTCACCAGTTCTTCCGTCTCTTAGCGCAATCGGCCAATAGAAGCCGTGCCGGAAGACTTTGCCCACTATGGCTCTAGAGGAGGCGTGGTGGCCGCACTCTCCCTGATGGATTTCCCGTAGGAGTTCAATCCCTTCAGCCGGCTCGACGCACCGCTGGAACACCCCACTTACGCTGCGTTTGTACAACGGTGGTTGATGATGGTATAGGCCTTGGCCCTTCTCTCAATCTTCCTGGCTTGAACCCTATCATTGGGCAACACACCGTCGGTGAGGTAGGAGAGGAATTTTGTTCCCATGATGGTACGCATTTATTTCAAACACGTTAACCATCAAGGCCTCCATCTTCGGAGCTTCCGGATTTGACTGCATGGTCGCCGGGTTCGGTTGTGGAGCCGGCGGTTTGATGAGAAGCCCTCGACTTTGGCTGAGAAGCCTCCGGTTCGGCTGAAGCCCCGGTTCGGCTGTGGAGCCGGCGGGTTCGGCTGAGAAGCCCCCGACTTTGATTGCGAAGCCCCCGGGTTTGGTTGAGAAGCCCCGGGTTCGGCTGTGGAGCCGGCGGGTTCGGCTGAGAAGCCCCCGACTCCGATTGCGAAGCCCCGGGTTTGCGTCTACTTGGGGGTGTCGCGCGGGCTGGAAGCCGTCAACCATGGGCTCGTTCAGGATCCGCGGCCCGAAGCACTTTGGGCCGGCTGGCCCTTCTTCTTCCGTGATGCGGGATTCGACCAGCCGGTCGAGGCGGTTCTGCGGCGGCTCGATGGGCCCGGTGGGGTGGGCGTGGCGGTGGCCTTCCCCCATGCCGGCTTGGTGGTGGCTGATGCGCGTAGATGTACACGTCCGTTGGGAACCCCAAGAGGAAGGTATGATGCACACAGTGGCAAGTTTCCCTTAGTAAGAAACCAAGGTTTAATCCAGTAGGAGTCAAGAAGCACGTTGAAGGTTGATGGTGGCGAAATGTGATGCGGCAACACCAGGGATTCCGCAACGTGGAACCCGCACAACACAACCAAAGTACTTTGCCCCAACGAACAAGAGGTTGTCAATCTCACCGGATTAACCGTATTGTGTGGAAGATGATTGTTTGCAAGAAAACAGAAACAAGTATTGCAGTAGATTGTATGCGATGTAAAAATAGGACCGGGGTCCACAGTCACTAGAGGTGTCTCTCCCATAAGATAAAAGCATGTTGGGTGAACAAATTACATGGCAATTGACAAATAGAGAAGGGCATAACAATGCATATACATGATATGATAAATATAGTGAGATTTAATTGGGCATTACGACAAAGTACATAGACCTCCATCCAACTGCATCTATGCCTAAAAAGTCCACCTTCAATCATCCGAACCCCATTCAATATTAAGTTGCAAACAACAGACAATTGCATTAAGTATGGTGCGTAATGTACAACTACATCCTTAGACATAGAATCAATGTTTTATCCCTAGTGGCAACAGCACATCACAACCTTAGAACTTTCTGTCACTATCCAGGTGTCAATGAAGGCATGAACCCACTATCGAGCATAAATACTCCCTCTTGGAGTTAAGAGCAAAAACTTGGCCAGAGCCTCTACTAGTAACTGAGAGCATGCAAGATCATAAACAACACATAAACAATAGATTGATAATCACCATAACATAGTATTCTCTATCCATCGGATCCCGACAAACACAACATATAGTATTACAGATAGATGATCTTGATCATGTTAGGCAGCTCACAAGATCCGACAATGAAGCACAATTAGGAGAAGACGACCATCTAGCTACTGCTATGGACCCATAGTCCAGGGGTGAACTACTCACTCATCACTCCGGAGGCGACCATGGCGGTGTAGAGTCCTCCGGGAGATGAATCCCCTCTCCGGCAGGGTGCCGGAGGCGATCTCCCGAATCCCCCGAGATGGGATTCGCGGCGGCGGCGTCTCCGGAAGGTTTCCGTATCGTGGCTCTCTCCGGGGTTTCGCGACGAGGCTATTTGTAGGCGAAGGGCAGGTCAAGAGGCGGCACGAGGGCCCACACCATAGGTCGGCGCCGGAAGCCTAGGGCCGCGCCGCCCCGTGGTGTCGCCACCTCGTGGCCCCACTTCGACTCTCCTTCGGTCTTCTCAGCTTCGTGCAAAAATAGGACCCCGGCGTTGATTTCGTCCAATTCCGAGAATATTTCGTTACTAGGATTTATGAAACCAAAAACAGCAGAAAACAACAACTGGCTCTTCGGCATCTTGTTAATAGGTTAGTTCCAGAAAATGCGTAAATACGACATATAATGTGCATAAAACATGTAGGTATCATCAATAAAGTAGCATGGAACATAAGAAATTATCGATACGTTGGAGACGTATCAGCATCCCCAAGCTTAGTTCTGCTCGTCCCGAGCAGGTAAAACGATAACAAAGATAATTTCTGAAGTGACATGCCATCATAATCTTGATCCTATTATTTGTAAACATATGTAATGAATGCAGCGATCAAAACAATGGTAATGACATGAGTAAACAACTAAATCATAAAGCAAAGACTTTTCATGAATAGTACTTCAAGACAAGCATCAATAAGTCTTGCATAAGAGTTAACTCATAAAGCAATAAATCAAAGTAAAGGTATTGAAGCAACACAAAGGAAGATTAAGTTTCAGCGGTTTCTTTCAACTTATAACATGTATATCTCATGGATATTGTCAATATAAAGTAATATAGGAATCAATGCACAGTTCACACAAGTGTTTGCTTCTTAAGGTGGAGGGAGATAGGTAAACTGACTCAACAATAAAAGTAAAAGAATGGTCCTTCAAAGAGGAAAGCATCGATTGCTATATTTGTGCTAGAGCTTTTATTTTGAAAACATGAAACAATTTTGTCAACGGTAGTAATAAAGCATATGAGTTATGTAAATTATATCTTACAAGTTGCAAGCCTCATGCATAGTGTACTAATAGTGCCCGCACCTTGTCCTACTTAGCTTGGACTACCGGATCTTCGCAATGCCATGTTTCAACCAAGTGTCACAAAGGGGTACCTCCATGCCGCCTGTACAAAGGTCTAAGGAGAAAGCTCGCATTTTGGATTTCTCGCTTTTGATTATTCTCAACTTAGACATCTATACCGGACAACATGGACAACAGATAATGGACTCTTAAATGCATAAGCATGTAGCAATAATTATTATTCTCATATGAGATTGAGGATATATGTCCAAACTGAAACTTCCACCATGATTCATGGCTTTAGTTAGCGGCCCAATGTTCTTCTCTAACAATATGCATGCTCCAATCATTAAGGTGGTAGATCCTTCAGACAAGACGGACATGCATAGCAACTCACATGATATTCAATAAAGAATAGTTGATGGCGTTCCCCAGAAGCATGGTTATCGCACAACAAGCAACTTAATAAGAGATAAAGTGCATAAGTACATATTCAATACTACGATAGTTTTTAAGGCTATTTTGTCCCATGAGCTATATATTGCAAAGGTAAATGATGGAATTTTAAAGGTAGCACTCAAGCAATTTACTTCGGAATGGCGGAGAAATACCATGTAGTAGGTAGGTATGGTGGACACAAATGGCATAGTAGTTGGCTCAAGGATTTTGGCATGAGAAGTAATCCCTCTCGATACAAGGTTTAGGCTAGCAAGGTTATTTGAAGCAAACTCAAGGATGAACCTCAGCAGCAAAACTCACATAAAAGACATATTGTAAACATTATAAGACTCTACCGTCTTCCTTGTTGTTCAAAACTCAATACTAGATATTATCTAGACCTTAGAGAGACCAAATATGCAAATCAAATTTTAGCAAGCTCTATGTATTTCTTCATTAATGGGTGCAAAGTATATGATGCAAGAGCTTAAACATGAGCACAACAATTGCAAAGTATCACATTATCCAAGACATTTTAGAATTACTACATGTAGCATTTTCCAATTCCAACAATATAACAAATTAACGAAGAAGAAACTTCGCCTTGAACATTATGAGTAAAGCCTAAGGACATATTTGTCCATATGCAACAGTGGAGCGTGTCTCTCTCCCACAAAGTGAATGCTAGGATCCATTTTATTCAAACAAAAACAAAAACAAACCGACGCTCCAAGTAAAGAACACAAGATGTGACTGAATAAAAATATAGTTTCAGGGGAGGAACCTGATGATGTTGTCGATGAAGAAGGGGATGCCTTGGGCATCCCCAAGCTTAGACGCTTGAGTCTTCTTAGAATATGCAGGGGTGAACCACGGGGGCATCGCCAAGCTTAGAGCTTTCACTCCTCTTGATCATAGTATATCATACTCCTCTCTTGACCTTTGAAAACTTCCTTCACACCAAACTTCAAGCAAACTCATTAGAGGTTAGTGCACAATTAATAATTCACATATTCAGAGGTGACACAATCATTCTTTACACTTCTGGACATTGCATAAAGCTACTGGACATTAATGGATCAAAGAAATTCATCCAACATAGCAAAAGAGGCAATGCGAAATAAAAGGCAGAATCTGTCAAAACAGAACAGTTCGCAAAGACGAATTTTAAAGTGGCACCAGACTTGCTCAAATGGAAAAACTCAAAACTAATGAAAGTTGCGTACATATCTGAGGATCACGCTCGTAAATTGGCAGATTTTTTAGAATTTCCTACAGAGACTTGGGCCCAGATTCGTGACAGACAGCAATGCTGTTTCTGCGCAGCGATCCCAAATATAACATCAACTTTGACATAGAAACTTTACTTGGCACAAAAACATGATAAGGAGAGGTTGCTACAGTAGTAAACAACTTCCAAGACTCAAATATAAAACAAAGTACTGTAGTAAAAACATGGGTTGTCTCCCATAAGCGCTTTTAACGCCTTTCAGCTAGGCGCAGAAAGTGCAAATCAAGTAACATCGATAGTAGAAGCATCAACATTATTATTCTTCATGCAAACACAACTTGTTGCAGAGGTACTTTAGGTGCTCCATTATCTAAATTTTCTATGGTGGTGCTAGGAGTTTTAGCAATTTTAGGCCTATAATAATTCTTTTGTTTAGGCACTTTAGAGGCATACATGAATTTTTGCTCTTTACCCACATAAGCTTTCTCATTATACTTGAGAGAAGAAAAGGTTGAACCCAAGGTTCCCATAGCTTTTTCAAGTTCATCAATCCTATTGGTTTGATTATCATGAACAACACAAGTTCCTAGGACACTAATTCTTTCATCAATTCCTCCTAGGGATTTATCAAGTTCATCAGTTTTATCCAATAACATTTCCAATTTAGTTTCAATACTTGGAAAAATTTTCTCTATGGTTTCCAATTTTTTCATAACATCCTCAAGAGAGATTTCAATTTTAACTTCATTAACAGGTGGTATTCCGACAAGACTCTCAATGATGCAACTAGCTTCTAAAGCGGGAGTACCTAGGAAATTACCTCCCGAAAGAGTATCAAGAACATACCTATTCCAACTAGATAAACCAACATAAAAGTTCCTAAGAAGGATAGTGGTGGAGTGTTTCTTAATGCACCTATGATGAGCATTACTAATTTTATACCAAGCATCTTTAAAACTTTCTCCACCTTGTTGCTTAAAAGAACGAACTTCAACTTCAGGATTACTCATTTTAGTAGCAATAAAGTAAACTAGGCAAATAAAGTAAAGACAAGTAACTAATTTTTTGTGTTTTTGATAGAGAGAGCAATAAAGTAAAACTAGCAACTAATTTTTGTGTGTTTTGTTTAGGTGCAGCAAACAAAGTAGTAAATAAAATAAAGCAAGACAAAAACAAAGTAAAGAGATTGAGAAGTGGAGACTCCCTTGCAGCGTGTCTTGATCTCCCCGGCAACGGCGCCAGAAATTTGCTTGATGCGCGTAGATGTACACGTCCATTGGGAACCCCAAGAGGAAGGTATGATGCGCACGTGGCAAGTTTCCCTCGGTAAGAAACCAAGGTTTAATCGACCAGTAGGAGTCAAGAAGCACGTTGAAGGTTGATGGTGGCGAAATGTGATGCGGCGCAACACCAGGGATTCCGGCGCCAACGTGGAACCTGCACAACACAACCAAAGTACTTTGCCCCAACGAAACAGTGAGGTTGTCAATCTCACCGCTTGCTGTAACAAAGGATTAACCGTATTGTGTGGAAGATGATTGTTTGCAAGAAAACAATAAAACAAGTATTGTAGAAGATTGTATGCGATGTAAAGAATAGGACCGGGTCCACAGTTCACTAGAGGTGTCTCTCCCATAAGATAAAAGCATGTTGGGTGAACAAATTACAGTCGGGCAATTGACAAATAGAGAAGGGCATAACAATGCATATACATGATATGATAAATATAGTGAGATTTAATTGGGCATTACGACAAAGTACATAGACCGCCATCCAACCGCATCTATGCCTAAAAAGTCCACCTTCAGGTTATCATCCGAACCCCATTCAGTATTAAGTTGCAAAGCAACAGACAATTGCATTAAGTATGGTGCGTAATGTAATCGACAACTACATCCTTAGACATAGAATCAATGTTTTATCCCTAGTGGCAACAGCACATCACAACCTTAGAACTTTCCCCCGGTGTCAATGAAGGCATGAACCCACTATCGAGCATAAATACTCCCTCTTGGAGTTAAGAGCAAAACTTGGCCAGAGCCTCTACTAGTAACGGAGAGCATGCAAGATCATAAACAACACATAAACAATAGATTGATAATCACCATAACATAGTATTCTCTATCCATCGGATCCTGACAAACACAACATATAGTATTACAGATATATGATCTTGATCATGTTAGGCAGCTCACAAGATCCGACAATGAAGCACAATTAGGAGAAGACGACCATCTAGCTACCGCTATGGACCCATAGTCCAGGGGTGAACTACTCACTCATCACTCCGGAGGCGACCATGGCGGTGTAGAGTCCTCCGGGAGATGAATCCCCTCTCCGGCAGGGTGCCGGAGGCGATCTCCCGAATCCCGAGATGGGATTCGCGGCGGCGCGTCTCCGGAAGGTTTTCCGTATCGTGGCTCCCGGTGGGTTTCGCGACGGAGGCTATTTGTAGGCGAAGGGCAGGTCAAGAGGCGGCACGAGGGCCCACACCATAGGTCGGCGCGGCCAGGGCCTGGGCCGCGCCGCCCTGTGGTGTCGCCACCTCGTGGCCCCACTTCGACTCTCCTTCGGTCTTCTGGAAGCTTCGTGCAAAAATAGGACCCGGGCGTTGATTTCGTCCAATTCCGAGAATATTTCGTTACTAGGATTTCTGAAACCAAAAACAGCAGAAAACAGAACTGGCTCTTCGGCATCTTGTTAATAGGTTAGTTCCAAAAATGCGTAAATACGACATATAATGTATAAAACATGTAGGTATCATCAATAAAGTAGCATGGAACATAAGAAATTATCGATACGTTGGAGACGTATCGTGGCCGGCTGCGCCGCTGTTGCCGCTTGCCAGCCGGCTTGTCCGGGCATGGGTGGCCCGGGAGTCCCGGTGCCGGCAGGCCGGGGAGGCGGACTCGGCCGTGTCCTCGGGCCGTCCCAGTCATTGCCTGGCACCACGAGCGTGAGAAGCTCGGGAGCATTGGCGTACCTAGGGTTGTCCCTGCATGGTGGCTGCGTTGAGCAGCTCGCCACCCGCTTCGTCTCGGCGGCGTAACTCTTCGCCTCGAGGCGGTTCAACTCTTCTGCGGCGGCTTGCGCCGCGTGCATGTTCTTGTCGGGGGTGTTGTAGACGGGTTGCTCTGCGGACGGAGCCGGCGATGCCGCGCCGTCGCGGGCGATCTCGGCGCCTAGGCCGCCTCCCCTCCGGCGAATCTGGCCGGCTCGGCTTGGGTTGTCGCCGCCGGGCGTGAAGCCGTGAGTGCGGTTGTACTCGCGCTGGGTGATCTCCATCTGGCGCTTGCGCAGCCAGCTCTTCCGCCGCTGAGGAGCAGCCGGCGGTGCTCTCCAAATCCGCCTCGACGGTGGAGGGATCCGCTCCGGCTGTGAGCGGGGAGCTCAACTTTGCCCGGACTTCGTCCAAGTGGGACGGTGGTGCTGGGGCCTTGGCCCGAGCCGTACGCGCCGCCGCCGCGGTGCGCTCGAGGACGGGGCAGCGGACGCGCGTGGTTTTGTCGCCGTTCATCGCCGGTTGTTATGACCTCCTGCATGACGCAGGGGCTGGCGGCGCTGAGGCTGGCGCCGGCTCCAAGAGGAGGGCTTGCATAGCGCAGGATCTGGCGCGGGTAACGCGGTGGTGCGATGGTGGCGACGTAGACGTCAAAGCCGCCAAAGGAGATGACGCTGCCGCCGGCTGGAAATGGCCGGTCAGCGAAGCAGCCAGCGTTGTCGCTGACGCAGTCGAGGGAGCCGAATCTCCAGTCAAGCCTGAAGCGACCCGCTCACCGGTGGTGATGGTGAGGCCCGTCCGGATGAAGACACCGGCCGGAGATGTTGAAGGCCCCACGGTGGGCGCCAAATGTCGTGGTATCGTCACGGCATATGCCATAGGATGGCTAAAGAGAGTGGTTCCTAGTATGATCTACGGCGGTATCCGGATGCGGTATGGGGGAGCGACATCGCGACGTACCCAGGTTCGAGGCCCTCCGGTGGAGGTAACACCTCTACTCCTGCTATGAGTGTATAGTCAGTATCACAGTACAATGGTGCTCCTAGAGCTATATCCGGCTGCTCCTGAGAGGCTAAGGAAGACGATGTCTCTCTCACAGGGCAGCTGTAAGACTAGAATGAATGAGGAATGATCGATCCCCTGTAAGAGAGGGGGTGGTGCAGCTTATATAGACGTTGGCACTTTACATAGAAGTCCCTATGACCTATTGGCCGGCTTGGCCGGCTCCGGCTTCCGCTCCTTCCCGAGGCGTTGACGTCGGAGCCGTTGAGGCGTAGTGGCCTGTCCCATCCGCCGCCAGGGTCGGTTATGGAGAGGAGGTGTCCCTGTCGCCATCATGCCCCGTAGCCGACGGGACGGCGTGAGCCTTGATGGCCTGTCGAGCGAGGGGCACTATTGCTGCTGCCCCTTCCTTTACGGAAGATGTGGTCAGCGTGGACCTTTTGAACCCGGATCACCTACCCAGCTCCTTCTCCTGCAAGACTCACCAGCCTCGAGTCGGTCAAGGGTGTAAGATCCCAGTCGGATATGGCTTGTAGAAGCCGGCCCAGCCACAGCGCAGAACGGCCGTTGCCAGGCCGACTAAGACTTAGAGCCAGCCGTCTCCCAAGGCAGCCGGCCACGGCTCCAGCCGGCTGCTCCCCAGCCGGCCTTTGCCGCGGGCTAGCCGGCCTTGAGCCAGCTGCTCCTCGTCTATTGCCCTACCCGGGGTCTTCCCCCCGACAATAGTGCAATGGGTGTTTGTTGTCTGGAGTTATTCAGTTTATTCTATGCTCGATCCATGTGTTGCCTGTTTCTGTTTTTGTAACATTCGTTTGTATCTCACAATATCACCTTAGTGTATCCAATGCCTTGTATCAAAATTGATGCTAAATTACTGCTTTGGTAGTAGCTGTTTGAATGCTAAATTTCTGAGACTAGAATGAATGAGGAATGATCGATCCCCTGTAAGAGAGGGGGTGGTGCAGCTTATATAGACGTTGGCACTTTACATAGAAGTCCCTATGACCTATTGGCCGGCTTGGCCGGCTCCGGCTTCCGCTCCTTCCCGAGGCGTTGACGTCAGGAGCCGTTGAGGCGTAGTGGCCTGTCCCATTCCTCTGCTAGGGTCAGCGGTATGGAGAGGAGGTGTCCCTGTCGCCATCATGCCCCGTAGCCGTACGGGACGGCGTGAGCCTTGATGGCCTATCGAGCGAGGGACACTATTGCTCCACTGCCCCTTGCTTTACGGAAGATGTGGTCAGCGTGGACCTTTTGAACCCGGATCACCTACCCAGCTCCTTCTCCGCAAGACTCACCAGCCTCGAGTCGGTCAAGGGTGTAAGATCCCAGTCGGATATGGCTTGTAGAAGCCGGCCCAGACAGCGCAGACGGCCGTCGCCAGGCCGACTAAGACTTAGAGCCAGCCGGCTCCCAAGGCAGCCGGCCACGGCTCCAGCCGCAGCCGGCCTTTGCCGCGGGCCAGCCGGCCTTGAGCCAGCTGCTCCTCGTCTATTGCCCTACCCGGGGTCTTCCCCCCGACAATAGTGCAATGGGTGTTTGTTGTCTGGAGTTATTCAGTTTATTCTATGCTCGATCCATGTGTTGCCTGTTTCCGTTTTTGTAACATTCGTTTGTATCTCACAATATCACCTTAGTGTATCCAATGCCTTGTATCAAAATTAATGCTAAATTACTGCTTTGGTAGTAGCTGTTTGAATGCTAAATTCCTGTTTCGGTAGTAGCTGATCCTTTCTGCACAACATGGGTTGCCTAATTAATTATACTAGTCGTCAACCCATGCACCTCCATGGGCTAGTTAATTTGAGGTCCTTTTCTCTGTAGAAAGACTTTTTGCAAGTATTTGGTATAAGTTAATATGGACGTGTTTTTGTGAGTTCGTTGGTATTTAATATTATCAACAAATTTTCAGTATCCACAAAAATAACTCGTTTAATTTTATATAATTTGTGGTTATCTAAAAAGGCGGTTGCATCGAGTAGACAATATATGAGTATACATGTGCGTATATGTTCTATTTAGATTAAAAAACTTAGCGGCAGTCCGTATTTTAAATTTAAATTTCCTAAAATTTACGTCTAATATATACTCCAGGTACTATTAACCATTTACTGATTCAGTATATCTGTACCTACATATATGCATGGCCCGAGGATATAGCTATATTGAAATATTTAAAATATCCCTAACAAAGAACTAAACCACGTGCAGACATTTTACCATATAGCTATGCTGAATCTACATGTTGGCATTATTACCTTGTTTCACGATGTTTCAAGACATTGGTTTTAGCTGCCGGGATGCAAGTAGAGTTTTCGCTCAAGGTGAAACTAATTCCGTTCCGGCCGCCGCCACCTGTTGCCGGCCGCTGAACTCCTCCTTGCAGTGGTGCTTGCTACAGATTTGGTGCAAAGAGGTCGAGAGGATGTATGGGAGAAATTCCGTAGACTGCAGCTAACTAAAATACCTCTTTCAAGCTGCTACGCCTGTTGGAGCCTTTTCTTCTTTGTCACTGTGGAACTGACCATATCGTAATTCAGTTTGAAGTAATAATAGGTCTAGTCCGATAAAGGCAACCTAAGAAAAATGAATGCATAAAAAAAACTTTAAAACTGGATGTGCTCCCGTGTCCATGACCAAGAGGTGGCCGAAAAGATGAAGTTTATCAACGGATGGCGGCAGCTGTACAGCAAACTTCTGTCAAAATTGATTGTACATATAGAAGTGCTAATGAATTGATATTGGTTATTGACTATGAAATTCCCAGCAAATGACCATAGCAAGCCATACAACAACCATCTAGTCTATGCCAGAGAAACAGCACTCAACTCTAATATTAAGTTTCAATAATCAAGTTCCTTACCTATTGATGATTTACCATCTCCCATCTGCCATGAAATGCTGCTATCCAACAAAAGATGTTAATTCACCTTAATCAATCTGCTAAATTAGGTTCATTCAGAGCAGACGTAAGGTCTGAATTATTTTTGCACGGCATATTCAAATCACGAATAGTTAAATTTCAGGAAAATGTATCTATCGACTGATATGGTTACAACTAAATTTAGTAAATGAGAAAACATGAATTGCTATGCTAATTATTTGCCAAATATCTAGATCAATTACTAAAAATTACAAATGAAATATTGCAAATGTAGTTAACCAAGTATGCCAATTCAGCTTCCACCCGCAACTACACTAATAAGTGAATATAATCAATCGTTCTTACCGTACAAATATCTAGAGTATGTAGTGGAGTGGATCTACAAAGAACACCCGTACAGCCATAAAGTTTCCTCGAAGTTCATCAAGTGCCACCGTGATGCACCATAGACCAGGTCGACCGGAGGGCCGAAGCCTGCAGCCCAAAAAACCTTCTAGGGTTAGTAATCTGCATGCACATCTGCAGGTCTAATAAGATAAATCTTTTGTGTGCACAATATTTGAATTGATCTTAAAAAAACTTAGTTTTAACCATGCGTGTTGCCACCCTGATGCACCAGACACCATGCCGGCCGGCCGGCCGACTATTAATTGCATCGAGCCCGGAGCTCCGCGAAGTCACCAGAGGTTCAGAATCTACGTATGTGGCACTACCTCTACCGAAAGTAACATGGTAGTTGAATATAATACATC
The DNA here is from genome assembly GCA_030979885.1 of Lolium multiflorum. Lineage (NCBI taxonomy): Eukaryota > Viridiplantae > Streptophyta > Magnoliopsida > Poales > Poaceae > Lolium > Lolium multiflorum. Next base: position 212,738,092 of record CM061749.1, read on the forward strand.
GCCTGAAACTAAGGCCGACAAACAGAGGTACATGAACAGAAAAATCAGAGAAGAGAACCGCGGTGGCTGCTGAAGCATATTTGCGCACGGCACCGCCGGCACCTCTATCTGCATGGAGAATACAGAGGTTAAAGTGGCTAGCATGTAGGACTAGTGGACTACCATCCATCCAAGATCATAAACATCGTCCATGCACGCTGCGGTGAGGAGCCAGCTTTATACTCTCTAGTTTCACGGCCGGTCGCCGACGACCGCAAAGATACCTGCAATGGAGAGGGGAGGCTCGTAGATAAGCAATTTATTTTTTTCAAAGCGGATCAAATCTATCAAGATTTTATGCCTGCGTATATCTCATTCTCAGTCGTTTATTAGAAAAGGAAAATTTGGTAGATATAACAAAATCCACCGGATAGATAAAGGGTCTTAGGCCGTGTGCATAAGATTTTGGGGCAGACGTGTATTGGTTGGACTCTACTGATCTTTTTTTTACCTGGAATCAACGTGTAGGAGAAAAATTATGTGAACCTCGTGGTTGTTGAAGCCCACGGTCAGCTGTATATGGGTTTGGCAGGATATGTTACGTCTATAATTAAACAAACGTGTCTACGTAACTTCTTTTGGACATTGTAAATCATGATTTTCTCGATTAATCGTAGCCGTAAATTTTAGATCTAATTGTCTTAATTATTTTGATGATGTGGATTAATGCGGTGTCTCCTATGGTGCCTCCAATTAGTAAATATAAGATATAAGATGTTCTGCATCAAACTGCTCTGCAGAAATCAGATGTCAATCATGTAAAGTCTCTCTTCACAGAGACTCATCGAACATATAAGTTGGCTGCATGTATGTGTTTCTTTCCAGGACCTGAATACGATGATAAAGAACCAACTCCTCTGGATCTGTTTAGGGAGACACACTGTAGCAAGGTGAAAGGATTATCCCCTGCAGTAGAAGATGCACTTGTAAGTCAACATGGAAAGTATGTTTGCTTATTTTTTGCTGCATCTGATAGCCATGCATATTCATTGCAAATCAAGGCGGCGATGCATACAGAGCTCCCTGTACCTAATGAAGATGGAGAAAGGAAGACTGAGGCCCAGGTTATATCTGATGTCCTTGCTAATAAAACTAAGAAACCTATGTTTCTTCAGAATGTGGGGGTCGAGCATAAGCCCTATACATCATGTATGAGCACTTTATCTGCACAACTTGACAGAGAGAAGACGGGGAGCACAGACCTGCGGGATGTTCTCAACAACCAGCGGCATGAAATGGAGGAACTGGCCAGCCAGATTGAGGAAAGTGAAGAGAAACATTGTGAGTTGGAGCAAAAGTTGCAGGCTTTGACCAAATTGTTTGATCAACAAAGGTAGCCTTTCAAACAGCCAATCTCTAACATGGGAATGGTGCAATGCGGACCGTTTCGTTTTTGCGCTCCTGCTTCTGATGGAGAACATTCCACTTGTAATTGCCTTCCGCTCCTCGTGCGATGGTTCATTTGTGCCATTTTGAGACTGCGAAATTGTAGATGTCTAGATGTATTTTTTATGCATGTAACCATTTTATTAATCATGTAATATTTGCGTTACTGTTGTTGGTGGTGTGTCGCCCTTAACTGGGCTAGCGTTGAGGCGCGCTTTAGTGGGCCAAAAGCCCTCAACTTTGTGGTGTCATTTTTGGGTTGCGCTTACAACCGGCCCAGTAACAAGTTTCTGTGCTGTTCGGCCTTACTTATATTGGTCAGATGGGCTCAGTAGGCCTTCTTTATTTTCTAAACTGTCACTGTTGGGCTTTCGTATAACCAGCCCAATATCTACGAGTCAATGGGATGGAAGAGTTTTCTATGGGCCGCGCCATAAGGTGGCCCAGTCATGGTTGGGCCGTCTCCGCCTGATCATAGTCGGTTATGACGGGCTACATTTTTTGGGTTGCAGTCTGTACGTCATAGTGGGCTATCCGTATATCGACACATGTCATCTAGTAATTGGCCCAGAAATGGCATTCTGACGAGCCGTACGAGCGCCATGTGTTCTGTCATAATTGGTTGACTGAAGATTTCTTTTTATGTACAAGTTCGGCACGTGTCCAAACTGTGGAGCAAGCTCTGCCAATCAGGATGCGCCACGTGTAATGTCCAAGAACTTTGTCGAAAGCAGACGTTGTCGGATGATGTCACTCTAGAGGACAGATGAGTACGTCACGCGACACGGCAGAGCCGACAGGGACAAACGTTCTCTGACATGTTTGACCTCCTGCCGCGTACGGTTATTCCCGTCACAATGCACCGGGCTGGCTGGGCTTTGGGCTTGGACCTAGCCGTCATGGATCCATGAGGGGAAAATCTAACCGTCAGTATGGCCATCTGTGACACGAGATCCGCCACGGTCCTGCAAACCATCAGGATCACGTGTCTGTGATGCATTTTCGACATTTGCCGACGAACTAAAATCGTTATAGAAGACCCATATGTTACTAGTGACTGTAGCAAAGTTCAAAATGTTAGTCCTGCCCCGCGCAAAATGAATCCGAAATATTTCAGACGCGTTTTTGAATTGGACTTTGGAGAATTTGGGTGTAAATGATTTTATGATGATGGCTTGATGTGACCCCTGGCCTTAAATTATAGAACAGAGCTACTAAGACTAGTCATAGTGGGGAGTAACATATAGTAGTGTCATGCATATGACACTACTCTATGTTACTACCTTTAATGCATAGTAACTTAGATGTAGTACTATCATGCATGAGTGTATAATTAGCTTGTAGACTCATCCTTTCTTGAAAAGTGTTATGGTAACATAGCTAGTAACTTAGATATAGTACTATCATGCATGAGTGTATTAATTAGCTTGTAGTACTATCATGCATGAGTACCACAACCATCTCTTTCTTCATTTAATATCATGCCATGTCATCAATTTGCCTAGTTGGTAATACATGTAGCTCTATGTTACTACTCCTTAGTTACTCCCACTATGAGTAGTCTAAGTAGCATGGTCAAACCCGGAAGCACATCCTCTAACGTGCAACAGACAAGTCAGGTAAGCTACACCTCTCTAATTTTCCGTCTCCACATCTACATGATTAAGTCTAATTTGATCTAAATTAACTTGCATAATATATGTAAGTCATATGCATTTACAATAATTAGTAACAATCAAAATTATGACTATCTTTTTTTAATATTTATACGGTTTTTTGTACAGAAAAAATATACAGTGATTTGCTACAGTAAATACGTACAATATTTGTTACATTTTCCTGATTTTTCTTTTACGTTTTGCACTACTTAAGCACTGTGCTTACCTGACTTGTCTTCTCTATGTTAGAGGATATGGTTCCGGTCTACCCCTGGCCTTATATTACAATCACGAGTATATTACTTAGACCATAGCCGTATTCAAAATCAATTCTCAGTCAAACTGCAAAATCTCCTACCAATCCCGAAATATTTCGGAAGAGCTTTTCAAAATGGATTTTCAAGATACATCATGATTATGATCGTAGTAACCGATTTTCAATGTGATGATGACTTCATGTGACACTTGGCCATACTAGTATGGTCTCATATTTTTGTATTACATGGACCGTAGTCAAATTCGAAATCTCATTCCAGCGGCAAATCTTCCTGCCCAAAAAATACAAATATTTCACACGCTTTTAAATTCCCATTCTACACTCGTAAAGATGACAACAATGTCCATGTATAAGTCGGTTGGTGGGGTCTACCCGTCATTTTTCGATCACCACCTCCCTAGCCCCGTAAACTCCCCAAAAAATTTCCCCGCCTCTCCTCTCGAGACCACCCACCTAACTTCCAAGTCCCTCTCACCTCCACGACCAACGCACCGGAACATCCCCGCGACTTCCCGACCTACCGTAGGCCGCACGATCTCTCATCCGGCTTGTCCGCCGAGCCGCTTCATCGATGCCGTCATCAACCGGAACGGATCATCCCCGCCGAACCTCAAAACCATATACTCATCCAAAGATTCTACCGCAGCCGTCAGCTGCGGTATCGTCCACCCCGCCGGCCGCTTCGCCGGATCTGTCGTCGACCGCATCGGATCTTGCTCACCGACATCGCTGTGCATGAACCGGATCTGCTTCACCGGCGCCGTGCATGATCTAAACTCTTCTACTGTCGCTTTTCTATTGCTTGCCCGCAAGTTCTGTTTAATCTTGGGGGAACCTATTTGTGCTAACGACGCGTCATTACGTTTTTGCAGATGAGATGAGTAACCATGAAGTGTAATGGCCGTCTCTCCAACCCCAAGTAGCACATGTAGTGTACTTCATCATCGGATCTATCAACCCCAGGAAGATCTGCAGTGACTCCCACATAGTGTTTCTCCTAATGTAAGTACCTTGTTTTAGCGCATGTTCTGGGCTCAGATGCTTGTTTGTCTGAAGCTCTTTAAGTTCATTCCTAGCTATGACAGTAACATCCTGCTATTTTCTAGTTCATTGCTAACTTTAAGCGATTGAATATTTTGGTTTGCATTTCCTACTCTGTAGATGTAGCCATCATAACTTCTATATCTTGCTCAGTCGTTGTTACAAACATTATAGCCTGCTACTATTCTGTTCATGCTAATTTTTTACTCCCTGAACATGTTGGTTTGCATTCCCCGTACTACAGGTGATGTCATTGTTATTTCTACCTACTTAGTCGTAAGCTAACAAAGTAACTGACTACTATTAGTTCATGCATGCTATCACTCTGCTATCCTGTAGTACAAATTTATTTAAACTCATCACACTAGCTACTTCGATAATAATTTTGTGTGCCATCGGGTTATTCAAAAGCTGCAACATTAACTCGCTTCTCTTACTTTGCATGGCACTCACACATGGAATGCTGAACATATTGGTTTGCATTCCCTCTTCAGCTCTTCTACAAGTTAACAGGTGATCCCACTATATTCAGTATCTGGTCCATCATTAGGTCCAACATTAACTATTCTCTACGTGTTGCTCATAACAAATTTATGTCTTGAAACATATTGATTTTCATTCCCTTCACTACAACTTCAGGAATTGTGTTGTTATAATTCCTATCTGGTTCATTTCTATCTATTACAGTAACATTCTGCAATTATATAGTTCATGGCCAATTTTAAGTAATTGCACATGTTGGTTCACATTTCCTGCTCTATAGCTTTTGACATCTTAACTTCTATTTGGATCATTGTTTGTTACAAAAGTAGCAGCCTCCTATTACGTAGTTCATGCAATATTGAAGTCACTGAACATCTTACTCTGCATTCCCTGTACAAGTAATACCATTATTATTTGTACTTGGTTTGTCGTGAGCTACTAAATTAACTGACTGCTATCAGTTCATTCGCTACCCTCTATGTGCTGCCTGTTACGTATTGTAAGTCCCTGAACGCGTTGATTAGCGTTCCCTATACAACAAAGTTCAGATTATAATTCATTTATGGTTTATTACTAGTCATGACAGTAAAATGCTGCTATTATTTAGTTCATGGTCAATTTAATTAATTGAGCATGTTGGTTTGCATTACCTGCTCTATAGTTGTTGACATTATAACTACTATCTGATTCATTCTTTGTTACAAAAGTAAGTGCCTTCTATTATGTAGTAGTTCATGTCAATTTGGAAGTAACTGAACATGTTGGTGTGCTTTTGCTGCACTGCAAATGATACAACTATTGTATCTATCTGGTTTGTCATAAGCCAGGCCAGTAACTGCTGCTCTGGTTCAAGTACGTGTACCTTTCGTATTGCTATAGGCCTGCGTGTGTGTATATATGCATGAACACACATTCTTGAGAGATTCCAGCCACATATATAGTGTAATTATGTAGCCCATCGCTCACTATTTTTGGTGTTTAATGCATGAATACCACTGGGATGAAGGGGGTACATACATACTGTTTATCATGCTGGAACTCGTATGTGTATGACTGATCGTGTCTTGATGCAGAGTAACAAAAAACTCCCTTTATAAATAAGGGCAACATCGGACATCTTCAACGAGTGTATCAACATGGTGAGCTGCATGGGACTTGACAGTAGTAAGTCTGTTGTTTTATTCTAACGTGCTCGGTTATATAAGCCACAAAATATTTCGATTGCTTGTTTATCTTGCACTATCTCAGCTACTTAATGATATATAAAATCACATTTTTTATGTTGGTATAGATTATACACATCAAAAGGAAGCACACAGCTTATTATTTTCCATCTGTTCACGTTAAAATGTTCTGGTTGTTGCTATGCGGCATGCACTCTTTATTTGGTTATTGGTAGTCTATATTAGCCCATAGCGGTAGACTATCTGTACACATTACAATGATCTTGTTATAACGAGGAAATGGTGAGTTCCAAATTCTTTGGCAAATAACATTGTAGTGTCTTTACCTTTCCATTGTTGTTGTCTTAACTTGTAATGTCTTTGTTTCAGATATAGGTTGTGCCCGAACAACATAAAAGATTGCCGAATCCCTTCATTGTATTGCTAGGTTTAATTACCATTCAATTTCTCTGTGTTCTGTAATATTTTTTCAAAGCCTTGCAGCTGATGTAATATTTAGTTAGTTTCTTTAGTTTTTTCGTGCATTCTTTCTATGGTGCTTGTGGTAAGTGAGGCTATCCGACAGAAATCATGTGCTGCGTAAATATTCTCATATCTTTCTATGTGCGCAATCTAAATCACAAACTCCCTTCCCTTCAACGGCCCAATTAAGCAAAATCACATATGGGCCGGCCCGCAAAATCCTAAAGCACCTAACAACCGACATGTTAACATAGGAATTCGCAGATGGCCGGCCCAACAAGACTATTGGGCCATACTAGGCCCACATATTATGTAGTGGACCGAACCCCAACTAAACGGGCTACCACTTACTTATTGGGCCAGCCCACTTGCTTTAAGGTGGACCCCACTCACTAACTGGCCAGCCCGTAACAGAAAGTGGGACCCATGTGCTTATTGGGCCAGCCCACTTGCTAACTGGGCCGACCCAACAGGATAGTGGGTCCCACTTTGCTTTTGGGCTGGCCCACGACCTTATTGGGCCAGCCCAATTTGCTTTATGGTGGACCCACTTGCTAACTGGGCCGACCCGTGCGGTGACCCAGCATACCACTGCATGTTGTAGTATACAAGTCGTTGATATGATCTTCATGAAGGGACTTCTTCACAAATATCACATCCCTCGTAGTGGTACAACAGAAACATTGCAGGTCATAACACTCGATAATATATTACAATCATGGTCTTAACAAGTTGGTATTCTCACAGGTCCGATGAGAACACCCTACAACATAAGGTACTAATACAAACCCACTTAGATATGAAAAGAGCTCAGCAACTTATTTAAGTATGCCACTACGCTGCTCGGCTCTATACTACTCAGATATATCACTACTCCTCCACCTCCATGTCATCGGGTCCGTAGACTATCCCATAGTCGACGCCTTCAACTCCTCCGGAAAGATCAGGTTCCTCGTAGACCAGCTCGTAGCTTCCTTCTGGTGCTCCATCGTGATGGCCTCCACTTCCATATCACAGTCTAGCAAGGGTGTCGAAATAAAGTGAGTACAGGGGTACTCAGCAAGTTCAAAAGAGTAAAAGGTGTTTGATGCACTAGCTACGACCTTCGATCAGAAAATCTTAGGTCAATGCATGTTTCGAAATCATTTCTTCGAAAGGTTTATTTTATTCTGAAAACTATGCCCGTCTTCACAAGTTGACTAGAACTTCACGGAGTTCCTCTTCCGCCGCGTTCGCAGCTCCCTTCCAACAGGGAGTGACAGCCACAATTTGATACCCTCTGCAGAGGTGCGCTACTTTTCCCATAAGAGATCTCACCCTTTTTGCCATCCGCAGGGACTTGCCCCGTTCACACTTCCTTGGTGTGAGGCCAGTATAAAGATCCAAGCCCACACCGCCTTCTCCGCGACCCTGCAAACCCACCCTTTTGTCCATCCGTACACCCCCGGTAGACATCTCCCGTTCATACGGCTTTACCCACGGTGTACGTCGGACAATCCTTCATAGACGGTAGAGCCTCTCATCCAAACGTCCGGATGGGGATTTTAAAGGCTATCCCAACCTACGGCAGTGCCTCCAAGACGCCAGGCTCTATCAAGTCCGTTGGCGTGGAGGGAAAAGATACACCGGCTTCCCAGCCATTATAGATCTTATGGTCAACGCGATATGTACGGCGCTAGAATCACGACGGCATTGGTATTTAGTCCTAGATGAATAGTACCCGTGCAATGGAACCTCCACCAATCAACACATACCATGGTTCCATTGCCACCACATAGTCATATTCATAATTGGAAAAGTAACATTTCATTTTCAATGCAGGAATGATAAGTCATATAGCTTTGCATTAAATTAATAGAAAATACTCAAATTTGACATGAGCAAGGGTGAACTTGCCTGTGGACTGCGAGATAGTGCAGTTCAATGCGTTGGATGGAACCTGGACCTCGGGTTCTGTAAAGAAGCATCATTGTCCGGTAAGGACAATGTTATAAAATCCAAATGATGCATGCATGGATGTATTATTTCATGTTGAATCCCTTTATCCCGATGAGTTATTACAATTTAGGGTTAAGTTAAGATTTATGCCTTTGGCAGTAATTTGCAATTGTTTTAATGTATAAAACACTTTAATTCACACAAGGAAACCTAATTCAAAGTAAAACTACTTTATGTTGGTGATTCATTATTTATTCCAAAATAATTTGAAATAATAGAGTTGTCTCAATATTTTTTTTAAGAATAAAAAGGAATAGAATATCTTCCTTTGGAAAATATCTTTTTCAAATAGAAATGACTTGGAATAATAGAATTTCATTTTGAAATGTTTAAAAATAAGTATTTAAACTTATTTGGGATTTTTCCTTGATTTATTAATACAAGGAAATATAATTTGAAATTCCAAATGTTTATTTTAAATTCATAAAATTCACAAATTTAAATTTGTTCATCAAATTTTATTTCATATTTTATTCTTATTAAGAATAATTTTTCATTCACCAAGCCAATTTTTAATGGATTTTTAGAGTTGTATTTTATTTATTACAATTTGGTGAAATAATGGCCTTTTCTAAATTGTGAAAATACTAAAATACCCCCCTGGACCCATATTGGGCCCAGCCCAATAACCTAAGCCCATGGGACAGCCCACTAAGACGTGCCCATAGCGGCTCGGTGGAGCCGAACGGCCCACCGCTCTCACTCACTCGCCCTCTCACTCTCCGTTCCTAACCCTAACTCCTCTCTCGCGACGCCCGTGGCGATGGCGTCGCCGCCATGGCCGCCGCCGTGCTCCGGCCGACTCCGAGCTCCTCCGCCGTAGCCACCTACCGCACCTGAACCGCCGTGAGCAGATCTATCGATCTGTCCGCGTGGTTTTTCCCATCTCTTCTTCTCCTGGCGAATCGCCTCCGATCTGGATCTCGGGTGGAATCGCCGACGAACTCCGGCGAGATCACGTCCTCGCCGACGACGGGTGCGCCTCCGAGACCGACCGGCGCAGGTGCTGCTTGCAGTACCTGTGCCGTCGTCTCTGTGCCGTGCCGTGGTGGTGTTGGTGCTCGTCGGCGTAACGCCGGCGCCTACCCCGGATTTGCAGCTGTTAGGGCCGCGCGAGCACTGCCTCGCCATGCCCTAGCCTCGCTTCCAGCGCAAGTAAGTGTTGCATCCACCTCTTCTCTGTGCGCCTCCTCTTGGTGCTGCTCTTCTTCCTCCTCAAGCTCTGCTGCTCTCTGGTGATCCTGTGATCACCCAGAGCCTTGCTATTCCGATGCAATTCGTCTATGTTTGGATTGATTGCAAGCACATGGTCCAATTACCATTACTGGTACTGGCACCTGCTGCTCGACATGCTGTTCATGTTGTTTTTGCTTCTCTGCTGCTCCTAGCATGCTCTATACTTGCCATGCTCTACTGTGCTTGCTCAAGAGCTAGCTATGCCATGCTATGCTTGGTTAGGACTTGCTTATGCTCACTGGTCTTTCATGCTTGCTTGTCTAGGTGTACTTGTGTTGCATCCGTGACACTTGTGTGTGTGCCGAGGTGCCTGTGATATGCTTCAGTGCTACTCCTGCAAGCCAATGATCCATTGGATCATCCTTTGCTTGCTAGCTAACCTCTCTGTGTAACTTGGCTTGCTAGGATTGATCCATTTGATCAATTGATTGCCAGTGATGGCTTACTGGTTAATACTGTGGCTATAAATTAACTATGTTGCTCAATAGTGTGCTACTGTCAGTACTAAGCATGGATCTGTAATAAATTCATGTTTGTATTAATTTGATTATGATGAACTGCTTATGCAGTGATGATTTTAAATGACTTGCTTGATATGAATTTGCTGTTCATGATTATTTATCAAGCAATTAAAGTCTGAATCCATTTCTGGATAGTGATGCTTTGTATCTGGCTTTCTCTCAATTGGTGCTAAGTGTGAAGTGACCTCAGTAGCCTTGCTACTGACTGGTTGCTCACCTGGTTGGTTGGATCTTGTTGGCTACTCATCTTTGCTTGTATATTTGGGAATCATAGAAACTATGAATGCCAATATACTTGCCTGTGAAGAAATCTAGGGTTTCTGATGGTTGTATGCTTAGGATTTATTGTGTAGTCATGGCTGCTAATCCTTGCCATCTACTGGTGCTATCTATGCATCAAATCTGGCTAGTGTGTGCATCTGTGCATATGTGCTAGTTTCTTGTGCATAGGATCTGTACCTAGATGCTTTATATTTTAGTGGCTTTTGACTGGCAGTAATCCTTGGTGAAAACCAAGTGATGATCTACCCATATGAGCATCTGCTCATCCCATGCTCATGCATATGATGGATTAGATCCATGGGATCTTTTCCAGGGACTAGGTATACCTTGTTCCAGCTCCTAGAAAGAAATGTTTTGTTGCTGCAGACTTGGGGTTTTGTGTACAGCTCTCCACCTCCAGGTCTTGGATGATCTTCTCAGGTCACCATGATTCCTGGTGGTTGAGTGGTTTTGGTATGGTTTGGTTCTGTTCTTGCTCAAGAACTGGATGAACTGAGCTTGTTCTGCTTCACCCTTACCTGGTGAATTTGATCTGGTCGACTGGTTCTGGCTTCTAGGGTTTGTGCCCCTTTTATATGAACCCTACTTCTATCCTTGCATTGACACACAAGCCTGGTTACTTTGGTGACTAGGCTGATGCCTTGCCTTGCTGTTGCTGCCTAGCACACTTGAGCTGTGTGCTCTCATATGCTGAAACTTGAGCCCAGCATGTGTGTGCTCAGGTTTGGTCTGCTGCTGCCCTTATCTTGTGCTGTCCATGGTTTTGGAACAGCACAAGTGTGCATGACACTTGGTTCTGTCCAAACTGAATTTATTTGGCTAACACTAATATTCTGGCTAGTGTTGGTGTTTTATTTTGCAGGTTTTTGAAGATGGACATGGCCATGAAGAGATACTTCAAGGCACATAGTCTAAATTTTAGTTTAGGAATTATTTGTAATCTTTATTTTTTTTTATTTCTGTTTATTATTCATCAATTCTTGTATCAAGAATTCTGTAAAGACAATGTATTTTGTGTTGTGTTATCAATAAAGCTCAAGTTTTTGTTTATGAGCTTTTGCATTATGTAATGTATATATTCTTAATTAAATATTGTATTTGATACTCACTTTGAAATCCAAAAGGATTTGAATAGTATATTGTGTTTGAATTGTAAATTCATATTTATGTGGTGTAATGATTATTGTTTAATGTTTAACACTTGTCAAATAAAATCAATTCCCCAAATCAACAAGATACAAAAGAGATCATGTCGAAATTTCCCTAACTCACATTGCCTAACCCTAAGTGCAAAATGGGAGAGAACCTCGATCCCTCTTAGGTTTAGTTGCAATAAGGCGCGAAAATTTCCCCCGTTTTGCGATGAAATGCACATCCCATTTCTAAATCTACCCTTCGTTGTTCCTATGTTCTGGGTTATTACAGCCTCTCCCCCTAACAAACTTCGTCCCGAAGTTAAGATTGGTACCTGAATAACTCGGGGTAGGACTTTCTGAGCTCTTCTTCGGTCTCCCAGGTTGCTTCTCGTTCAGGATGATGTTGCCATTGTATCTTGCAATATTTGATTGCTCTATTCCTTAACTTCTTCCACTGTACTTCCAAAATCTTTTCAGGCTTCTCCACATAAGTTAAGTCTGATTGTAGCTCTATTTCTTCATGTGTAATGGGATCATCAGGTGCCTTCAAACACTTTCTGAGTTGTGATACATGAAAAACATTGTGAATTAGACTGAGCTGTTCCGGTAGTTCCAACTCAAAAGCTGTTTCTCGATTCTGACTGAGTATCTTGAATGGTCCTATGTATCGAGGACTTAGTTTTCCTTTTACTCCGAACCTTTTGAGTCCTTTCATTGGGCTAACCTTCAAATATACCATGTCTCCTACTTTTGGTTCCCAAACTCGTCTCTTCTGGTCGGCATAACTCTTTTGTCGACTTTGGGCTATTTTGAGTCTATCTCGGATCACCTCGATGACTCCTTGTCTCTCCTTGATGTAGTCCGGTGTAAACTCCTTGTTCTCTCCGGTTTCAAACCAACAGATTGGTGATCTACACTTCCTTCCGTACAATGCTTCGTACGGTGCCATCTGGATACTACTCTGATAACTATTGTTATATGAGAATTCCGCCAATGGTAGATGATCCTCCCATGAGCCTCCAAAGTTTAGAGCACAAGCTCTAAGCATGTCTTCAAGTATCTGATTGGTTCTTTCGGTTTGTCCTCCGGTTTGTGGATGATAAGCTGTACTGAAATCCAACTTGGTTCCTAAAGCTTCTTGGAGTTGTTTCCAGAACGCTGATGTGAAAATTGAACCTCTATCTGAGACTATCTTCTTTGGTACTCCATGCTTGCTAACAATTTCCTTCACATAAATATCCACCAGCTTTTCTGCAGTATCCCTTGTATTTACGGCTATGAAATGAGCACTCTTGGTAAGTCTATCCACTATTACCCATATCATATCCTTCTTCTTACTAGTCATTGGTAGACCAGTAACAAAATCCATTCCGATTTCATCCCATTTCCACTCCGGTATCTCTAATGGTTTGAGTAATCCCGCAGGACTCTGATGTTCTGCTTTCACTCGCTGACATGTATGGCATTCAGAGACATATTGAGCTATCTCTCTTTTCATGTTGTTCCACCAGAACATTTCCTTCAAATCCATATACATCTTAGTACTTCCCGGATGTATTGAGTAAGGGGTTTCATGTGCTTCCTTCAATATGATTGACTTCACTTCTGGGTCATCCGGTACACATAACCTCTTCTGAAAGTATAGAGAACCAAACTCTCCAAGATTGAATTCTGACGGTCTCCCTTCTCCAATCCTTTTGATTTCTTCTTGGATGAATAAGTCGTCTGCTTGCTTCCGAATGATTTCATACTTTAAGTCTGAGTACATTTCATCCATAATTCTCATGGTTGCTATGCTTCCCACTGTATCACCTTGGATAAACAGAATCTGAGCTTCTTCGAGTTCTTTCCGAAGTTCCTTCGGAATCTCCCATTCTGTAGGTTGATTCTCAGTACTCTTCCTGCTTAAAGCATCTGCTACTACATTAGCCTTGCCTGGTGTGTAGTTGATTGTCAGCTCATAGTCTTTAATCAACTCTAACCATCTCTTTTGTCTCATGTTTAATTCCTTCTGAGTGAAGAAATACTTCAAGCTTTTGTGATCCGTATACAACTCACATTTGGATCCATAGAGGAATTGCCTCCAACTCTTCAAAGCATACACAATTGCCGCCAATTCTAAGTCATGTACTGGGTAGTTATGTTCATGTGGCTTTAGTTGTCTTGATCCGTAGGCTATCACCTTCCGATCTTGCATTAGCACACATCCAAGTCCATTCTTGGAAGCATCACAATACACCGTGTAATCCTTTCCGGGTTCCGGAACTGCTAACACCGGTGTCGTGGTTAACTTCTCTTTGAGTGTTTGGAAACTGGTTTCACACTCATCAGTCCACACAAATGGGATATTCTTCTTGAGTAACTTGGTCATTGGTCCTGCAATCTTCGAAAATCCTTCAATGAACCTCCGATAATAGCCCGCCATACCAAGGAATCCTCTGATCTCCTTAGCATTCTTAGGTGACTTCCATTCCAATACTGACTGAACCTTGCTTGGATTCACTGCTATTCCCTCTTTGGTTATGACATGTCCAAGAAATTCAACACTGTCTAACCAAAACTGGCACTTGCTGAACTTTGCATATAGCTGATGTTCCCTTAAAATCTGCAGAACTATCTTCAAATGCTTGGCATGTTCTTCTTTATCTTTGGAATAGATCAGAATGTCATCGATAAACACGATCACAAACTTGTCCAAGTACTTCATGAATATCTTGTTCATCAAATTCATGAAAATAGCTGGTGCATTTGTTAGTCCAAATGGTACAACCAAGTATTCATGGTGTCCATACCTTGACACAAACGCTGTTTTTGGCACATCTTCCTTCTTGATCTTGATTTGGTGATATCCTGACCTTAAATCTATCTTCGAGAAGACTCCAGCTCCTTGAACTTGATCAAAAAGATCTTGTATTCTGGGTAAAGGATACTTGTTCTTGATGGTTACATTGTTAAGATTCCTGTAATCTCCACACATTCTCCTTCCTCCATCTCTTTTATCCACAAAGATAACTGGTGTACCCCATGGTGACACACTTTCTTGGATAAATCCCTTCTGTTCCAGTTCATCTATCTGAGCCTTCAGTTCCACTAACTCCTTTGGCCCCATCTTATATGGTGGTTGAGCTATTGGTGTTGTGCCTGGAATTAGATCTATGGTAAACTCGATCTCTCTATCGGGTGGCATTCCCGGTAGTTCCTTGGGAAATACATCTTGAAATTCATTCACTACAGGGATATCTTCAATCTTCACCTCCTTCAGACTATTCAGCTCCAATCCTATCTCCAACTGAGTGTACTTGTCTCCTTGAAACACTATCTGACCTCCTATGGAGTTTCGGAGTGATACTGTCTTGTCTCCACAGTTGATTACTGCGCCATTCTCCGTTAACCAGTCCATTCCTAGGATGACTGATATGTCCTTCATGGGGATGATGAATAGGTCCGCGAAATATACACAGTCACAAATGGTTATGACCTGTGCTTCTTTCACGTGGGTTACTAAGATCGTTCCCCCCGCAGATAAGACAGTTATAGGTGTTTCTAACTTAGAACATCTAAGCCCGAATTGTTCCACAAATTCTCGTGCAAGAAATGATGTAGTTGCTCCAGTATCAAATAACACTTTGCCAGGATGAGTAAGGATGCTGAGCGTACCTAAGACTGCTTGATCCGACTCTCCCGCTTGCTCCAAAGTTGTGCAATTCAGCTTTCCATATGGCTTTCCCCTTTTGTTGTTGTTGTTGTAGTTCCGGTTGTTGTTGTTGTTGTTGTTGTTGTTGTTGTTGTTACCTCCGCCTCGTCCTCCGGAGCCTTGTCCACTCCATGACGCCTTGTTTGGACACTCTGGCTTGATGTGTCCCTCTTTCCCACAACCATAGCATATGATCCTGGGCTTCTGACAATCCTTCTGGACATGTCCCCTCTGACCACAATTATGACAGAGTATCTGATTCCTTGGATTCTGATTCTGACCTCCCCGGTTATACTGATTACCAGTAGGTCGGAATCGTGGTTTAAAACTCCGATCTGGAGTCGGTTTACTAACTGGATACTTCCTTGGCTCGATACGAGCCCTCTTCCTCCTATCCTCCTGGACCTGCCTGTAGTCATCCTCGTGATTGCCGAATCAATCAGTTCCTGGAATTCTCAGTCCGTGCCAACCTCAGTTGCATCTTCATATATGGATTCATGCCTTTCATGAATCGTTTCTTCCTTTTCTCATCAGTGTCCACTTCCTCAGGTGCATATCTTGACAGCCTATTAAAATCTCGGACATACTGCATGATAGGTGCAGTATTCTGATGTAGCTCGTCAAACTCTCTCTTCTTCAGCTCCACCACACTCTCCGGAACATGGGCATCCCGGAACTTCTTCTTGAACTCCTCCCAGGTGAACACCTTTTCTGGAGGATGTACTGCCACAAGATTCTCCCACCATGATGCCGCTGGACCTGACAACAGATAAGTGGCATACCGAATCTTTTCTTCATCATTGCATCCAACGGTCCTCAACTTTCTTTCTGTCCATGAGCCAGTCTTCTGCATCCATTGGTTCTGGGGCTGATGCAAAAGGTAGTGGTCTTGCATTCTGAAAGTCTGATAAGGTTACTCCCCTGCCTTCATTACCCCTGTCATTGATGACGTGGGTAAAGAAATCTTGCATGTTCTTGTTCTGACTCTCCTGGTACCTCCTTCTATCTTCTTCCATTGCCCTCATGTACTGTTGGAAATCTGGATGCATCATTGGGTGTGGTGGTGGTGGTGCATCCTCTGCTCTAGCTGCGGCATCCGCTTCCTCCTTTTCTTTCGCCTCCCGCTCTCTCCGAGCATCTTCGGTTTCAACTAACGCCATTACCCCTAGTCCTGTAACAAAGAGCGATTACTCATAATTACACCATGCAAATGTTTTCTGAGCTCAACTCATTGCCCATAACTAGTCACACAATGAAATCAAGAAGCAAATCCAAAGCAAACATTTATTATGTATATACACCGTATATAACATAACTTACACACATATATTACATGTGGTACTTATATAACCACTTATTTGACTTCAAGCCCAAGCCAACGGAATTTAAAATACGTTCTAGTACAATACCACCTATACTACTTTATTCTTTCCTTGAGGCTCTACTCCTCATCATCTTCGTTCGCCTCCGCATACATTCCTGGGGTCCATCCGGTACAGCGATTCGTCTTCCGAACACCGTCCGGAACAAAGGTCCTTCCAGTAGGTATGTAATCTGAATCGGACGAAGTGCCGAGACAGAGATCAGTCATGCCAAAGTAACTGGACAATGACTCGTATGTATCCCCAGTAGGATTCATACCTCCTTCATTGGTCATCCATGAAGGGTTTCGATTCACCTGCCCCCTCATCATCTTCTTCTTCTTCTTCACTCCGGAGCTTTCACCTACCTCGTACTGTGATGGTTTTGAGAATCCCATCTCCAAGTCTAAAGAAATGGAATCAGTACCTTTCTCTTCCTTCCCGTAGTGTCGGTTAACATACTGGTTAACCCCACCACTTTCATCTCCAGTGTCACATGGAATAGGTTCCTCCTCATCTCCATAAGGTTCCCCGAAACGCCAACCGGTTGAGTTTTCGATTGGTGACTCGGAGCAGTTTAGGTTCCATGAGTTATCTCCCCCATATCCAGAATCATATGATGCGGACACATGTGGATAATGTGGGACAAAGTTGGGTGTAAGTGGATCTCTCTGGGTTTCCTGGCCACTCCAATCTACAGGATTGTTTAGGCTAAAGAAGGGTGTTGTATATTGGGGTTGTGTCCTCAGATCATGCATCCGAGCTTGGACTTTATCAGGGTCCGTGAACTCAGCTAGCATGTGGTCAATCTCACCCACCATCTTCACATGTAGAAGGTACATCGTAGTCAATAAAGACTTACAACTGTCCATGTGCTGTGCTGCAACTTCAGGATGTTTGTTTGCCATCAGCAGATGATTCAGAGCGGGATCCTCATCTTCCTCGGCATGAGGTATATGAGAATACTCCGAACATAGCAGTTCTACTGACTTATGCTGCCTTATTTCAAGAATTGCCTTGAATATGGCCATGTGAAAGGCTGTGGTAAAGGTTTTGGCTTCTCCGTATGGCATTATACGGCTCATCTCCAATCGCATAGGTAGTTGAACTGAAACTCTGTGCTTGGCTACTATCTCTCCATCATAATAGGTGTACTTGAAAACAGGTATCCGAGTTTCACAGTGAAGTTCCTTCAGCATCCCACACAGGAGATCTGTAAGTGGTCCTTCATAATCACCGAGCCATCCCTCAACCTGCCTCAAAGTCCTCTTGGGAAACGTGTACGCCATTATGGCTGTATATAAAAGCAGAAAATTAGTAGTGATAGTGTATAATAACAGTTATAATAAAGAATTATCGCACTAAAATATATGATTTTTTCTATTCTCAAGTGAATAAATATCATATTCTTAGAGAATCCTTTACTATTTCAACTCGACTCCTACAGGTTTCTTCCCTATACTAGGTTTTTCCAACCTAAGGTCGCAACATTTGCTCTGATACCAGCTGCGGTGACCCAGCATACCACTGCATGTTGTAGTATACAAGTCGTTGATATGATCTTCATGAAGGGACTTCTTCACAAATATCACATCCCTCAGAGTGGTACAACAGAAACATTGCAGGTCATAACACTCGATAATATATTACAATCATGGTCTTAACAAGTTGGTATTCTCACAGGTCCGATGAGAACACCCTACAACATAAGGTACTAATACAAACCCACTTAGATATGAAAAGAGCTCAGCAACTTATTTAAGTATGCCACTACGCTGCTCGGCTCTATACTACTCAGATATATCACTACTCCTCCACCTCCATGTCATCGGGTCCGTAGACTATCCCATAGTCGACGCCTTCAACTCCTCCGGAAAGATCAGGTTCCTCGTAGACCAGCTCGTAGCTTCCTTCTGGTGCTCCATCAGTGATGGCCTCCACTTCCATATCACAGTCTAGCAAGGGTGTCGAAATAAAGTGAGTACAGGGGTACTCATCAAGTTCAAAAGAGTAAAAGGTGTTTGATGCACTAGCTACGACCTTCGATCAGAAAATCTTAGGTCAATGCATGTTTCTAAATCATTTCTTCGAAAGGTTTATTTTATTCTGAAAACTATGCCCGTCTTCACATGTTGACTAGAACTTCACGAGTTCCTTTCTCCCGCGTTCGCAGTTCCCTTCCCGGGAGTGACAGCCACAATTCTTGATACCGCAGAGGTGCTTACTTTTCCCATAAGAGATCTCACCCTTTTGCCATCCGCAGGACTTGCCCCCGTTCACACTTCCTTGGTGTGAGGCTGGTAAAGATCCAAGCCCACACCGCCTTCTCCGCGACCCGCAAACCCACCCTTTGTCCATCCGTACCCTGGTAGACATCTTCCCGTTCATACGGCTTTACCCACGGTGTACGTCGGACAATCCTTCATAGACGGTAGAGCCTCTCATCCAAACGTCCGGATGGGGATTTTAAAGGCTATCCCAACCTACGGCAGTGCCTCCAGCACCCCGCCAGGCTCTATCAAGTCCGTTGGCGTGCAGGAGGGAAAAGATACAGCTGGCTTCCCCAGAGCCATTATAGATCTTATGGTCAACGCGATATGTACGGCGCTAGAATCACTGGACGGCATTGGTACTTAGTCCTAGATGAATAGTACCCGTGCAATGGAACCTCCACCAATCAACACATACCATGGTTCCATTGCCACCACATAGTCATATTCATAATTGGAAAAGTAACATTTCATTTTCAATGCAGGAATGATAAGTCATATAGCTTTGCATTAAATTAATAGAAAATACTCAAATTTGACATGAGCAAGGGTGAACTTGCCTGTGGGACTGCGAGATAGTGCAGTTCAATGCGTTGGATGGAACCTGGACCTCGGGTTCGTAAAGAAGCATCATTGTCCGGTAAGGACAATGTTATAAAATCCAAATGATGCATGCATGGATGTATTATTTCATGTTGAATCCCTTTATCCCGATGAGTTATTACAATTTAGGGTTAAGTTAAGATTTATGCCTTTGGCAGTAATTTGCAATTGTTTTAATGTATAAAACACTTTAATTCACACAAGGAAACCTAATTCAAAGTAAAACTACTTTATGTTGGTGATTCATTATTTATTCCAAAATAATTTGAAATAATAGAGTTGTCTCAATATTTTTTAAGAATAAAAAGGAATAGAATATCTTCCTTTGGAAAATATCTTTTTCAAATAGAAATGACTTGGAATAATAGAATTTCATTTTGAAATGTTTAAAAATAAGTATTTAAACTTATTTGGGATTTTTCCTTGATTTATTAATACAAGGAAATATAATTTGAAATTCCAAATGTTTATTTTAAATTCATAAAATTCACAAATTTAAATTTGTTCATCAAATTTTATTTCATATTTTATTCTTATTAAGAATAATTTTTCATTCACCAAGCCAATTTTTAATGGATTTTTAGAGTTGTATTTTATTTATTACAATTTGGTGAAATAATGGCCTTTTCTAAATTGTGAAAATACTAAAATACCCCCCTGGACCCATATTGGGCCCAGCCCAATAACCTAAGCCCATGGGACAGCCCACTAAGACGTGCCCATAGCGGCTCGGTGGAGCCGAACGGCCCACCGCTCTCACTCACTCGGCCCTCTCACTCTCCGTTCCTAACCCTAACTCCTCTCTCGCGACGCCCGTGGCGATGGCGTCGCCGCCATGGCCGCCGCCGTGCTCCGGCCGACTCCGAGCTCCTCCGCCGTAGCCACCTACCGCACCTGAACCGCCGTGAGCAGATCTATCGATCTGTCCGCGTGGTTTTTCCCATCTCTTCTTCTCCTGGCGAATCGCCTCCGATCCGGATTCGGTGAATCGCCTCGACGAACTCCGGCGAGATCACGTCCGCCGACGACGGGTGCCTCCGAGACCGACCTGGCGCAGGTGCTGCTTGCAGCGCTCGGTGCCGTCGTCTCGTGCCGTGCCGTGGTGGTGTTGGTGCTCGTCGGCGTAACGCCGGCGCCACCCTCGGATTTGCAGCTGTTAGGGCCGCGCGAGCACGCCGCCATGCCCTAGCCTCTGCTTCTGTGCGCAAGTAAGTGTTGCATCCACCTCTTCTCTGTGCGCCTCCTCTTGGTGCTGCTCTTCCTCCTCAAGCTCTGCTGCTCTCTGGTGATCCTGTGATCACCCAGAGCCTTGCTATTCCGATGCAATTCGTCTATGTTTGGATTGATTGCAAGCACATGGTCCAATTACCATTACTGGTACTGGCACCTGCTGCTACATGCTGTTCATGTTGTTTTTGCTTCTCTGCTGCTCCTAGCATGCTCTATACTTGCCATGCTCTACTGTGCTTGCTCAAGAGCTAGCTATGCCATGCTATGCTTGGTTAGGACTTGCTTATGCTCACTGGTCTTTCATGCTTGCTTGTCTAGGTGTACTTGTGTTGCATCTGTGACACTTGTGTGTGTGCCAGAGGTGCCTGTGATATGCTTCAGTGCTACTCCTGCAAGCCAATGATCCATTGGATCATCCTTTGCTTGCTAGCTAACCTCTCTGTGTAACTTGGCTTGCTAGATTGATCCATTTGATCAATTGATTGCCAGTGATGGCTTACTGGTTAATACTGTGGCTATAAATTAACTATGTTGCTCAATAGTGTGCTACTGTCAGTACTAAGCATGGATCTGTAATAAATTCATGTTTGTATTAATTTGATTATGATGAACTGCTTATGCAGTGATGATTTTAAATGACTTGCTTGATATGAATTTGCTGTTCATGATTATTTATCAAGCAATTAAAGTCTGAATCCATTTCTGGATAGTGATGCTTTGTATCTGGCTTTCTCTCAATTGGTGCTAAGTGTGAAGTGACCTCAGTAGCCTTGCTACTGACTGGTTGCTCACCTGGTTGGTTGGATCTTGTTGGCTACTCATCTTTGCTTGTATATTTGGGAATCATAGAAACTATGAATGCCAATATACTTGCCTGTGAAGAAATCTAGGGTTTCTGATGGTTGTATGCTTAGGATTTATTGTGTAGTCATGGCTGCTAATCCTTGCCATCTACTGGTGCTATCTATGCATCAAATCTGGCTAGTGTGTGCATCTGTACATATGTGCTAGTTTCTTGTGCATAGGATCTGTACCTAGATGCTTTATATTTTAGTGGCTTTTGACTGGCAGTAATCCTTGGTGAAAACCAAGTGATGATCTACCCATATGAGCATCTGCTCATCCCATGCTTAGTTCATGCATATGATGGATTAGATCCATGGGATCTTTTCCAGGGACTAGGTATACCTTGTTCCAGCTCCTAGAAAGAAATGTTTTGTTGCTGCAGACTTGGGGTTTTGTGTACAGCTCTCCACCTCCAGGTCTTGGATGATCTTCTCAGGTCACCATGATTCCCGGTGGTTGAGTGGTTTTGGTATGGTTTGGTTCTGTTCTTGCTCAAGAACTGGATGAACTGAGCTTGTTCTTGCTTCACCCTTACCTGGTGAATTTGATCTGGTCGACTGGTTCTGGCTTCTAGGGTTTGTGCCCCTTTTATATGAACCCTACTTCTATCCTTGCATTGACACACAAGCCTGGTTACTTTGGTGACTAGGCTGATGCCTTGCCTTGCTGTTGCTGCCTAGCACACTTGAGCTGTGTGCTCTCATATGCTGAAACTTGAGCCCCTGTGTGTGCTCAGGTTTGGTCTGCTGCTGCCCTTATCTTGTGCTTGTCCATGGTTTTGGAACAGCACAAGTGTGCATGACACTTGGTTCTGTCCAAACTGAATTTATTTGGCTAACACTAATATTCTGGCTAGTGTTGGTGTTTTATTTTGCAGGTTTTTGAAGATGGACATGGCCATGAAGAGATACTTCAAGGCACATAGTCTAAATTTTAGTTTAGGAACTATTTGTAATCTTTATTTTTTTTATTTCTGTTTATTATTCATCAATTCTTGTATCAAGAATTCTGTAAAGACAATGTATTTTGTGTTGTGTTATCAATAAAGCTCAAGTTTTTGTTTATGAGCTTTTGCATTATGTAATGTATATATTCTTAATTAAATATTGTATTTGATACTCACTTTGAAATCCAAAAGGATTTGAATAGTATATTGTGTTTGAATTGTAAATTCATATTTATGTGGTGTAATGATTATTGTTTAATGTTTAACACTTGTCAAATAAAATCAATTCCCCAAATCAACAAGATACAAAAGAGATCATGTCGAAATTTCCCTAACTCACATTGCCTAACCCTAAGTGCAAAATGAGAGAAACCTCGATCCCTCTTAGGTTTAGTTGCAATAAGGCGCGAAAATTTCCCCCGTTTTGCGATGAAATGCACATCCCATTTCTAAATCTACCCTTCGTTGTTCCTATGTTCTGGGTTATTACAACCCGTTAGACTTGAGTTGTGATGTATTTTGCATCTATTTTATATCATAATTTGTTATTTATATATTTCATATTTAGAGATGATACTTATGTTATTTCACCTATTTTGCATGTTTCATGATTATTGGAGAACTATTCACCGGAGTCGATTCTGCTGAAAAAGCACCGTCAGGATAAAATATTTTTGAAGATCAACAATTGACGAAAAATACACCGAAGCTCTTATTTTCCCAGATGACGGAGCCAGCCAAAAGGGGAGGCCGAGGAGGGCCGCCATGGCCCCCCATAGGCCGGCGCGGGCCCTGCCCTGGCCGCGCCGCCATGTGGGGAGGGGGCCCACGACCCCCCTCGGCCATCTCTCCTTCGCGTACTTCATCTCCCGAGAACCCTAAGGTGCAGGAGGCATCGAGAATAGACACAGCCGCCTCTGCGGGGCGGAAAAACACCAGAGAGAAAAGAGCTCTCCGCGGGCAGAAATCCGCCGGGAAATTCCCTCCCGGAGGGGGAAATCGTCGCCGTCGTCACCGTCATCGAGCTGGACTTCATTGGGATCATCATCATCATCATCATCTCTCCATCGACACCGCCATCTCCACCGCCGCACCTCGTCCCGCTGTAACATCTTGGGTTGAATCTTTTAATTCATAGGGGAAACTCTCCCGGTGTTGATTACTCCTTGTTATTGATGCTATTGAGTGAAACCATTGGATCAAGGTTTATGTTCAGATTGTTATCCATCATTATATCACCTCTGATCATGTTCCATATGATGTCTCGTGAGTAGTTCGTTTAGTTCTTGAGGACATGGGTGAAGTCTAAATGTTAGTAGTGAACTATGTTGAGTAATATTTAATGGTTTGATATTTACGTTGTGGTGTCATTCTTCTAGTGGTGTCATGTGAACGTCGACTACATGATACTTCACCTTTATGGGCCTAGGGAAATACATCTTGTATTCGGTTGCTAATTGTGGGTTGCCGGAGTGACAACAACCGAACTCCCGTTGGTATATCGATGAGGGGGATAGCAGATCTCGAGTTTAAAGGCGTGGTTAGATTTAACTTAATTACTTTCTTGTATTTGCGAATGCTTGCAAGGGGTTTAATCACAAGTATGTATTAGTCCTAGGAAGGGCGGCATTAGCATAGGTTCACCCACACAACACTTATCAAAACAATGAAGTTAATCAACTATATGAAGCAAAAGCACTAGACTAAATCCCCGTGTGTCCTCAAGAACGTTTGGTCATTATAAGTAAACAAACGGCTTGTCCTTTGTGCTAAAAAGGATTGGGCCACTCGCTGCAATTATTACTCTCGCATTTTACTTACTTGTACTTTATTTATCTGCTATATCAAAACCCCTTGAAAACTTGTCTGTGAGCATTTACAGTGAATCCTTCTTCGAAACTGCTTGTCAACACCTTCTGCTCCTCGTTGGGTTCGACACTCTTATTTATCGAAAGTACTACGATACACCCCCTATACTTGCGGGTCATCAAGACTATTTTCTGGCGCCGTTGCGAGTGAAGCGCTATTGGTAAGTGGAATTGGTAAGGAAAACTTTTACTGCTGATTTTATTTCTGCCTGCTGCTATAATTCATTATGGAGAGATCCTCTCTTGAATTTCTATTTGGGAAATCTACTACTACTGCAAAGGTAGTGGATGAGGCGCCAGGTGAGGAAGCAATCCGTATAAAATACCTATGAAAATTATTGAACGTGTTGTGGATAACCGCTATGAAGGGGATGGAACTGTTCATCCTGGAGATCATTTACTGTTTTTACATGAATTATGCGGGTTATTCAAGTGTGCAGGTATTTCAATGGATGAAGTTAGGAAGAAATAATTCGCTATGTCGCTGTCTGGTAAAGCGGCGCATTGGTATAAACTGCTGAAGGATGGGCATTCTCTTGATTGGAAGGATATTGTGTCTCTATTTTATTCTAAATTCTATCCTCCAAGTGAAATTCACAAAGACCGAAACCGCATATATAATTTCTGCCTCATGATGGAGAGAGTATTGCCCAAGCATGGGGGAGATTGAAGTCTTTAATGCTCAAATGCCCCATTCATGAGCTTCCCGGTAATATCATCGTTGATAATTTTTATGCAAGACTTTCTTTTCAAGATAAAACTTGCCGGATACTACTTGTTCTGGATCATTCACACGCAACAAAGAAGAGTTTAAATGGGACCTTGTTGGATCGGATCCAAGAGAATACCGAAGGATGGGAGAACGACAAAGGTAGAGAGTCGGGTTTAAATTATGATTATGAATGCATTGAAACTTTTATGGATACTGATAAATTTCGTAATATGAGTGCTACTTATGGTCTTGACTCTCAAGTTGTTGCAAATTTTTATAAAGCTTTTGCCTCTCATTTTGAATTGCCTAGGAAGAATTTTGATAAGTAGCATGAACCTTACAAAGATAAAACTGATTCACCTATAGGTAAATGTATTGAAGTTAAAACTGTTGATCATATTCTTCCTGAAGCTTATATTGAAAAAACTCCTTTCCCTGCTAAAATGAAGGAGTATTCTGTTATAACTAGTGTGGTTAATAAAAGTGCAAAGAAACCTATAGAACCTGAGGAGCAAATAAATGTTGAACCTGCTATTGCAATAGTTAAAGATCTTGTGACTGAAAATGTAGAAGATGGTCACATCATTTTCTGTGAAGATGCCTCTAATATTGTTTCACATCCTAGTAAGTCTAGGAAATCTAGTGTTCCTATGCTCTCTGTTAGAATTGGTGATCATTGTTATTATGGTTTATGCGATATTGGTGCAAGTATTACTGCCGTTCCTTATGAGCTCTACATGGAAATCATGCATGAAATTGGTTCTTGTGAACTTGAAGATATTGATGTCGTTATTCGGCTAGCTAATAGAGAAACTATCTCTCCCATTGGTATTGTTCGAGATGTTGAAGTTTTATGTGGTAAGATTAAATATCCTGCTGACTTTTTGGTACTTGGTTCTGCTGCTAGTAAGACTTGTCCTATCATTTTTGGTAGACCTTTTCTAAATACTTGTGGAGCTGTTATAGATTGCAAGAAAGAGAAAATTGTGACTAAATTTGCTGGTGAATCTTATGAGTTTAATTTCTCTAAATTTGCCAAAGTTCCTTATAAAGCTGAATTGCCTAACAATGATTTTAGAGTTGAACAGCTTGCATCTATTGCTCTTGCTCCTAGTAATCCTTTGAGCAACATTTGGAGGATCATGAGAGTGAAGTATTTAGGGAAGAAAGAAATGAGCTTGATGAAATTTTCCTTCGTCAACCTATTCTTAAACATGACTTACCGGTTGAAGATCTAGGTACAATACCGCCACCAAAGGAAGATCCCGTTTTTGATTTGAAACCATTGCCTGATAATCTTATGTATGCTTATATTGATGATAAGAAAACATATCCTGTTATTATTAGTGCTAAGCTTTCAGATTTTGAAGAAGAAAGATTATTGGAAATATTGAAGAAACACCGAGGAGCTATTGGCTACACTCTTGATGACTTGAAGGGGTTTCTCCCTCTATTTGCCAACATGCCATCAACATGGAAGATGATGCAAAACCTGTTGTTGAACATCAGCGTCGTCTAATTCCTAAGATGAAGGATGTGGTAAGGAATGAGGTATTGAAACTTCTTGAAGCTGGTATTATATATCCTATTGCTGATAGTAGATGGGTTAGTCCTGTACATTGTGTTCCTAAGAAAGGAGGAATAACTGTTGTACCCAATGATAATGATGAGCTCATTCCTCAAAGAGTAGTTGTAGGGTATATAATGTGCATTGATTATTGAAAAGTTAATAAAGTTACTAAGAAGGATCATTACCCTTTACCATTTATTGATCAAATGCTAGAAAGGTAATCTAAAAACACTCATTTCTTCTTTCTTGATGGTTATTCTGGGTTTTCACAAATTGCTGTTAGAACTAAAGATCAAGAGAAAACCACTTTCACTTGTCCCTATGGAACTTATGCTTATAGGCGTATGCCTTTTGGTTTATGTAATGCTCCTGCTACTTTTCAAAGATGCATGTCTGCTATTTTTCATGGTTTTTGTGAAAAGATTGTAGAGGTTTTCATGGATGATTTTTCTGTCTATGGGAATTCTTTTGATAATTGTTTGCGAAACCTTGATAAAGTTTTGCAGAGATGTGAAGAAACTAACCTTGTTCTTAATTGGGAGAAATGCCACTTTATGGTTAATGAAGGAATTGTATTGGGACATAAAATTTCCGAGAGAGGTATTGAAGTTGATAGAGCTAAAGTTGAAGCAATTGAGAAGATGCCCTATCCTAGGGATGTTAAAGGTATTCGTAGTATTCTTGGTCATGTTGGAGATTTTTCTAAAATTTCAAAGCCTCTTACTAATCTTCTTCAAAAGATGTACCTTTTGTTTTTGATGATGATTGTAAGGAAGTTTTGAAACTCTAAAGAAAGCCTTAACAACTGCTCCTGTAGTTGAACCTCCTGATTGGAATTTACCTTTTGAAATTATGTGTGATGCTAGTGATTTTGTTGTAGGTGCTGTTCTTGGACAGCGAGTAGATAAAAATTGAATGTTATTCATTATGCTAGTAAGACTCTAGATGCTGCTCAAAGAAATTATGCTACAACTAAAAAAGAGTTATTAGCCGTAGTTTTTGCTTGTGACAAGTTTAGACCTTATATTGTTGATTCAAAAGTCACAGTTCATACTGATCATGCTGCAATTAGGTACCTTATGGAAAAGAAAGACGCTAAGCCAAGGCTTATTAGATGGGTGCTTCTCTTGCAAGAATTTGATTTACATATTGTAGATAGGAAAGGTGCTGATAATCCTGTTGCTGATAATTTGTCTA
Organism: Lolium multiflorum; assembly: GCA_030979885.1. NCBI lineage: Eukaryota > Viridiplantae > Streptophyta > Magnoliopsida > Poales > Poaceae > Lolium > Lolium multiflorum. Next base: position 212,766,092 of record CM061749.1, read on the forward strand.
GATTGGAAAATATAGCTTATGATCCTGTTCCTATTAATGATAGTTTTCCAAATGAACAATTGGCTGTAATAAAGGTGAGCTCGCGAGATAGTCCTTGGTATGCTGATTATGCTAACTTTATTGTTTCGAAGTATTTGCCTCCGACCTTTTCAGCTCAGCAAAGGAGGAAATTCTTTTATGACTTGAGACATTATTTTTGGGATGACCCACACTTATATAAAGGAGTGGATGGTATTATGCAAGATGTGCCCCGAATATGAACAACGAGAAATATTGAGTAAGTGTCATGGTAGCGCTTATGGAGGACATCACGCCGGAGATAGAACTGCACAAAAGGTTCTACAGTCAGGTTTTTATTGGCCAACTCTCTTTAAAGATGCAAGAAAGTTTATTTTGTCTTGTGATGAATGTCAAAGAGTTGGTAATATCTCTAGACGCAATGAAATGCCTATGAATTATACTCTTGTTATTGAACCATTTGATTGTTGGGGATTTGACTTCATGGGTCCTTTCCCTTCTTCAGAAGGTAACACTCATATACTTGTCGATGTTGATTATGTTACTAAATGGGTGGAAGCCATACCCACAAAAAGTGCTGATGGTGAGACCTCTCTAAAAATGCTTTTAGATGTTATTTTTCCTAGATTTGGAGTACCTAGATATATTATGACTGATGGAGGTTCTCAATTTATTCATGGTGGTTTTAGAAAAACTCTTGCTAAATATGGTATTAATCATAGAATTTCTTCAGCTATCATCCTCAAACTAGTGGGCAAGTAGAATTATCAAATAGAGAAATTAAATCTATCTTGGGAAAGACTGTTAATAAATCTAGAAAAATTGGGCTAGTAAGTTAAAGGAAGCATTGTGGTCTTATAGAACTGCTTATAAAAATCCTATGGGAATGTCTCCTTATAAAATGGTTTATGGAAAAGCTTGTCATTTACCCTTAGAACTAGAGCACAAAGCTTATTGGGCGTAAGAGAACTTAATAAAGATTTTAAACTTGCTGTAAGAAAAGGTTGCTACAATTGAGTTCTTTGCATGAATGGAGAAGTGAAGCTTATGAAAATGCTAAACTTTTTAAGGAGAAATTTAAGAAATGGCATGATAGAAGAATTATTAAAAGAGAATTTAATGTTGGAGATAAAGTCCTATTGTATCGGTCTCGTCTCAGATTTTTTGCAGGGAAATTACTCTCAAAATGGGAAGGACCATATGTCATTGAAGAGGTGTATCGTTCAGGAGCAATAAAAATTGCCTCACTGAAAGATAATGCCACACAAGTGGTGAATGGACAAAGACTCAAACATTATATTTTTGGAGATTCTTATAATGAAGATGTTGATGTTATTCAAGTGGTGACTCGAAGCTTATCAAAGACAAATTGACAAGCCTGGCAGAGTTCGACTTTGACTAGGTAATGCTTTAATAGTAAAAAGTCCGCGTTTGACTTTCCGAACAATATTTCTGCTATTTTTGGAAAATATGAAAAATTACGAGATCGAACAGAGTGGAGGAGACGCGCGAGGGCACGTCTCCACGTGGGGGCGCGGGCCCCACATTGTCGGGGACGGCCCTGAGCCCCGTTTCCACTCGTATTCGACCTGGTACCTTCCTTTTGTCGTGAAAATTTTTGCTATATAATCCCGGGATCCCGCAGATCCGTATATCGTTTTCTCGTCGTGTCTTGTTTCGAGAAGCTGATATTGTTCTCAGATCTAGAGCCATCATGTCTTCGCTGGAACTCCGAAGGACAGCCTTCTTTGAGAATGTCGTCAACCCGTACATGAACGAGTTGAAGATGCATCCCAAGGAATTGCTGCTCGTAGATGGAGAGTAGCAAATAGAAGATGTTCGAGGACCTAAAGGAGAAGGAAGCTTGGAGGACAGGATGGAGAAACTAGAACAAGAGGTCTTCTCCTACAAGAAGATGGTTGAACGCGAAGTGGACATCTTCCACAGAATTGTGTCCGAACTTATTGATGAACACAAGAAGGAGACTACAAAGCTGTGGGGCGATATCCTCTCATTTCACACACACTACCAACCAACTTCAGGCGCAACTTTATGATGTTCAGAATCAAAACTGTGAGTACGAAAACAGGTTTAAACACATTAGCTATGCTGCTAGTTTCAGGATTCCGAGACCAAGACATCGTTTGTTGATGGAGAACCTCTTCCTTGGAAGTCTAATGACGAAGAATCCACTACCATCACCACCGAAGGAGTAATTCATCATTGGTATTGGCATCCCCTTGGCTTGTTCCAAGCTTGGGGGAGTGCCGCGGTATCACATCATCACTATCTTTTACCTTTTACTATCAAGTAGTGTCATATCATGAGTAGGGAAGTTATCATATAAGATGGTTTGCAATGTGGAAGTATCTCTCTTTAGTTGGTTATCTATGTATCCCTTGGTGTGAGTTATCGTTATGGAATATTAATGAGAAGTCCTATCATTTACTTTTTGCACACCTTATTTTAGTTTGCAATTTCTGTTATATGATTACTCTTGTCATTAATATTGATATCACTTTGGGAGCATCAAGTAAATCTATTCGGTTTTGGCAAACTTAGCATTGGTCAATAGCAACAATACTTTGAGTTCTAAGTAGAAAAGAGGGAAGTACATGTAGATATATTATTTCATTATCTTTCTTTCTTGTTAGCTAATGAGTTCAGTATTCTGAAGTTAAAATTGCTTGTGCTTACAAGAAAGATGCATGATTCTATCACATGTATATTTGTTTGTTTCCCTCAACTCTTATGCTTGCTAATCAACCTTTCTAGCCAAAGACCTGTACTGAGAAGGAATGCTTCTCGTGCATCCAAAACCTTTAACCAAACCCATGCCATTTGTGTTCACCATAACTACCTACTATGTTGTATTTTGCGCCACCCAAGTAAATATTTCGTGTGCTACCTTTAAACAATTCAAACTCTATTACTCCTTAATTGTGTCAATGTTTTATAGCTCATGAGGAAGTATGTGGTGTTTTATCTTTCAATCTTGTTGGGCAGACTTTCACCAATGACTAGTGGCATATACATCCGCTTATCCAATAATTCAAAAAGAGCTGGCAACGGGTTCCCAGCCCCAATTAATAACTTTCATTAATAATTCTCTTCACATGTTTTGCCCTGATTTATCGTAAGCAACTTAATTTTGCAATAGACACTCCTCCATGGTTTGTGAAATGTTGGAAGGCACCCGAGGATTCGGTTAGCCATGGCTTGTGAAAGCAAAGGTTGGGAGGAGTGTCATCCATAAATAAAACTAAAATACATGTGTAAACAAAAGAGAAGAGGGATGATCTACCTTGCTGGTAGAGATAACGTCCTTCATGGGAGCCGCTCTTGAAGGTCTGTTTGACAAGGGGGTTAGAGTGCCCACTACCATTCGTTGACAACAACAAACACCTCTCAAACCTTACTTTTATGCTCTCTATGTGATTTCAAAACTTAAAAAGCTCTAGCACATGATTTAATCCCTGCTTCCCTCTGTGAAGGGTCTATCTTTTACTTTATGTTGAGTCAGTAAACCTATTTCCCTCTATCTCAAGCAAGCAATTGTGTTGTTGTGATCCAACCATTTATATTATGATCTATTTAATCATGCCTTTTATTCTTCCTTGTTTAGTACAAATTTTATCTGAATGAATATGACTTTGAAGGCTATCAATGATTATGAGGAGATTGTTATGATTGAGGATGTAAGTCTGCCATATAAATTCTAATATAAAGGCTTTGCTCGAAAGATAAGTACAATCCGTTAATAGTTCTTTGACCAAGAACAAAGTTTGCCATAACCAATTATGATTTCTTATGCACCTTTATGTGTGATTTCTCTTTACTTATTTCAAGTTGAGTTATATGAGGAAGTTGTCTACTAGAATATCTTGTGTAAATTAATAAATGTGATGCTTCTTGTCCGTATTTTATTTATCGACTCTTCACTCCATAAACATGTGGTCTTGTTTACTGAGTTCAGTTTCGCTTGGGGACAAGCGAGGTCTAAGCTTGGGGGAGTTGATACGTCCATTTTGCATCACTATTTTATATCATAATTTATTGTTATTCATTGATATATTTCATATTTAGAGATGATACTTATGTTATTTCACCTATTTTGCATGTTTCATGATTATTGGAGAATTATTCACCGGAGTCGAATTCTGCTGGAAAAAGCACCGTCAGGATACCATATTTCTGAAGATCAACAATTGACGGAAAATACACTGAAGCTCTTATTTTTCCAGATGACGGAGCCAGCCAAAAGGGGAGGACGAGGAGGGCCGCCATGGGCCCCCCATAGGCCGGCGCGGGCCCTGCCCTAGTCGCGCCGCCATGTGGGGAGGGGGCCCACGACCCCCCTCGGCCATCTCTCCTTCGCGTACTTCATCTCCCGAGAACCCTAAGGTGCAGGGAGGCATCGAGAATAGACACAGCCGCCTCTGCGGGGCGGAAAACACCAGAGAGAAAAGAGCTCTCCGGCAAATTCCCTCCCGGAGGGGGAAATCGTCGCCATCGTCACTGTCATCGAGCTGGACTTCATTGGGATCATCATCATCATCATCATCGTCGTCATCATCATCATCATCTCCACCATCGACACCGCCATCTTCACCGCTGCACCTCGTCTCCGCTGTAACATCTTGGGTTGAATCTTGGTTAATTCATAGGGGAAACTCTCCCTGTGTTGATTACTCCTTGTTATTGATGCTATTGAGTGAAACCATTGGATCAAGGTTTATGTTCAGATTTTTATCCATCATTATATCACCTATGATCATGTTCCATATGATGTCTCGTGAGTAGTTCGTTTAGTTCCTGAGGACATGGGTGAAGTCTAAATGTTAGTAGTGAACTATGTTGAGTAATATTTAATGGTTTGATATTTAGGTTGTGGTGTCATTCTTCTAGTGGTGTCATGTGAACGTCGACTACATGATACTTCACCTTTATGGGCCTAGGGGAATACATCTTGTATTCAAGTTAATTGTGGGGTTGTTTGAGTGACAGCAACCTGAACCCTCGTTGGTATATCGATGCAGAGGATAGCAAGATCTCGAGTTTAAGTGGTTAGATTTATCTTAATTACTTTCTTGTATTTGCGAATGCTTGCAAGGGGTTTAATCACAAGTATGTATTAGTCCTAGGAAGGGCGATGAATTAGCATAGATTCACCCACACAACACTTATCAAAACAATGAAGATTAATCAACTATATGAAGCGAAAGCACTAGACTAAATTCCCGTGTGTCCTCAAGAATGTTTGGTCATTATAAGTAAACAAACCAGCTTGTCCTTTGTGCTAAAAAGGATTGGACCACTCACTGCAATTATTACTCTCATTTTACTTACTTGTACTTTATTTATCTCGTTATATCAAAACCCCCCGAAAACTTGTCTGTGAGCATTTACAGTGAATCTTTTATCGAAAGTGCTTGTCAACACCTTCTGCTCCTCGTTGGGTTCGACACTCTTATTCATCGAAAGTACTATGATACACCCCCTATAGTTGTGGGTCATCACCCCACTGCTTATTGGGCCGACCCATTAACTTATTGGTCCAGCCCACTTGCTTTATTGGACCCCCACTTCCTAACTAGGTCGGCCCATTAACATGAAAGTGGGCCCCACTGTGGGCCGGCCCACTAACTTGTTGGGCCAGCCCACGTGCTTTATGGTGGACCCCACTTACTAACCGGACCGCCCATTAAAAGGAAGGTGGGCCTCCATGTTTTATTGGGCCGGCCTCAAGAAACTTGTTGGGCCAGTGACTTGCTTTTATGGTTGTCAACACCGGATTTTTAAGTCCGGATGCCTATCATGCCATACATCGCAATCCCGTGAAGATTGTTGCGAGACATAACAGTTGATACCATAAGTCATCATTCATTACAAACCATCATTGTCTTACAAAAGGGGATCACCTGATCCAATATTACACAAATAGTTGATCTATTGAACAAGGAACAACATAGTAGCGAAAGCGTAATAAGCGTGGACTATCTAGTTCCACAGTGCCAACGCTTGACGTTAGGCTAACACCATTTTTGTAGACGTCCGCTGGCCGTATCTTCATATTGCTGCTCATCTTCATATTCTGGCCATTTGAATAGCCAGGGACAAAGTACTTTTTAAAGTACTCGCAAACTAATACTATTGTAATTACTAGCAATTTTATTAAGGGGATGCTAAGCTCTAAGTTTCTTTGCATAAAGACAATTTTAGTTCATAAGTATTTCATAAAAGACTCTTTATATGCTAACTAACTTAAGTGGGAACATTAGTGTCATTCCCACAACTCACTTGTGTTTCAAATTCAAGTCACCATTTCAATTCAACATTCATTTTCAAGAAAAGATCTGACGACGGAACAGTATGGCCTTTCCAATTGTCTGTAACCGTGGACACGGCTATTCGAATAGTTTTACACTCTGCAGAGGTTGCACACTTGTGCCACAACATTTGAATACATCCGTCAGGGATAACCCTGAATAATCATAACTCGATCAGTACGCGGATCATCAACCCCAACCTTTCACTTACACACCCTAGTATAGGCACCTCTCCCCATGAGCTTGGCCTCCCAGTGAAGACAAACCGTCACTGCACAGGGCTTGGGCCGGATAATTCACCTCATTCACGTCATTTCACATCATTTTACATTTAATGGAGGCAGCCTCAACATAACCCCTATGACGCTTGTTTAGAGGGAACCCATACTAAGATATATAAACTTCTAGTTAGACCCTACCCATAATCAGGTATTGTGGGGTACTTAAATTGGAATGGTACGCATCCGAACCCAACCATCTGTTTTTATCAAAATTCATCAAGTCATTCATGTCATTTGAGTCATATTCACCTTCAATTCCTTCAAAGTCATTTCATTTCATAATGTTCCCATCTAGAGTAGTTAATTTTATTTATTTAGCACTAGCCACTAGTCATGAGGGGTGCTAACTAGCTTTGATTGCCATAGGCTAACTTTGATGATATTGTTCTACTCTAGACCAAGTGAATCATGAATCAAAAAGTACTTTGATAAAACAAAAGTAGTAAAACTTGTAAGTAAAAGCTTGTAGTAAAACTTGGGATGGGCTCATTAAGCATAAAGTAAAAGGTGGGGGTGCTTTGCTCTTGTAGAGCTTTGCACTTTGCAAGAATATTAGCTTGCCTTGAGTGGTGTAGTGATCAAAGTGGTCTTCCTCTCCTTGGAAGTAGACATCCTCCTCCTCTTGGTATTCCTCGATACTAGCGTCTAAAAACGAATACGATACACACAATCACCAAACAAAGCTTAAGTACTAGATTAAGCACACACACATGAGTCACACAAGCTAGACTAGCATCACAACATGCTTATTGTGTTGGTTGGTTTTGTTGTATTCTTAAGAAAAATAATTTCCTCTCATTACAAATATTACTTAGTGTTTCTATTTAATTCTTGAGATAAATAATTTCCTCTCACTGAATGTTGTTAAGATTTAATTCCTCAAATACTAATATATGACCTAGGTTGACCAAAGTCAACCTCTTCATAATTATCACTTGGGAAAATGATTTAAATGAGGTGATGCACCTCATGTATTTTAATAACACATGGCAATGATTTAATATAACCAACTAATTCAATATGAGATTTAATTGACCATGGTCTCTACCTCATGTTGAATTAGTTGAGACAAGATTTAAATGAGAGAGAAGCTCTCATACATTTTAATAAATAATCTTGCACATTTTAAAAGAACTAGAAATAGCCATAGGGCCATTTTTTAAACTAGGCCATGATCATACAAACAACTATGTCATATTTTTATATATTCTGGTAGACAATGTGAAATATGATTTTTGAGAGTTGGAATCATCTTAAAAGCATTTTTATTTAATTTTTAATAATTGTTTGAAGTTGCAAAAGGCCCTGCCTTGTTATTTTTATCACATTTATTCTACAAATAATCTAGTGTTGAGACCAGTGTAGTTTTGTAGATAATTTGTCAAGGTTTCCAAATATATAAAATTTGTCAAATTTGGTTTGGTGGATTTTGTTTTATTTAAATTTGAAAAAACCATCGTGGGTAATTTAACAAATTAAAAAATTCATATTTGAAATAAAAGGGCCGGCGTGGAAAGGGAATGGTGGGCACAGGGGGAAAAGAATTGGGCCGGCCAAGCTGCACGTTCGCGTGAGCGGCCGCCTGGCAGAGTGGGCGCCACTCGTCGCCTATCTTAACGCGCGAAAGCGGTATGAGTTGATCTGTGCCGCACGATTAGAAGAGAGATCAATGGCACACGGCCGTCGTCATCTCCGGGGAGCGGCGAGGCTACTGGCGCGCAGGTAGGGGGGCGACGAGCTCACCGAGGCTCCAGGTAGGGTGGGCAGTATGCGCGGGGAGGTTGTCGACGACGGCGAGTCTTCTGGCACCAGCGGCGTCTCCTGGTGGCGTCTACCTCCGGCGAGCATCTACGGCGGAGCACGGGCAGCGAGGAAGCAATTGGCGAGCTGCAGTGGGCAATGTGGAGCGGCGAGGTAGCTAGGCGACTCAGAGAGAAGAGGGGAAGCTGTGGGTGTGGTCGATTTGGAGCGGGAGATCTCTCTTTTATAGCAGCTGGAGGTGGCCGTGGCGCGGCGATGAAGTCATCAGCGACGACGCGCTTTACAGGGGAGCTGGTGGACCGGCGATGACGCAGCGCTGATTGCGTTGAAAACGAGGAGAGACAAGCCCATGCGCGTGACGGGAGCGGCCAGTACTGCTGCGGACGTCGGTGAAGTGGGCGTCGCCTACGGCGTTCCGCGGGCCAATGACGGTGTCTGGGCGGTGGCGGTGACGTTGTGAAGCAGGTGGCGCAGAGCAAGGGCGAGGTGACGCGAGCTGGTGGGGCGATGTGTGCCTGGGCGTGCCCGTGGCGCTCGCCGTGCACGCTCTGGCGTGCGCGTGCACGCCTGGCACGTCTGGGGCGCGTTTTCTGCTAGTGCGGTGCACGAATTCGTCGAGGCTGGTGTCTAGGTTGATCAGGAGAGTGAGATGGACGTGTTAGACAAGGTGGTGCACGGTGGGTGCAACAGAGAGAGAGAGATGGCATGGTGAGGTCATGCCATGCCACGGCATGGTTAGTTTAGGTCAAAATGGTGATGATTTCTTGTACCATTTCTTGTCTATTCTGCTTGGCAATGCTCAGAGAGGTCAATGGAGTACATTTGATGAGCAAAGCATGATGGTTTAGGCTATGGACTGCTGGTTTGTTTGATGTGTTGGTTTGGCAGAATTTTGCCCACAAGGTGTTTGTTGAAATGGCCGCAAGAACTTTACTTTGGAATTTTTGGATGAAATTTGGTGGGTTTGAATTGAATAAGATTTGGAGTAGAGTGGTAATGGTGGTGGTCAAAATTGAGGTAGTTTGCAAAAATTCAAAATGCATATGATCTTACATATGCTTCAAGGTCTCCACTTTGCTTGATCACCATTTGAATTTGAGAAAGAATTTGGGGTGTTGGTTTTGGGCAAAGTTGTTCATCTTGATGTTGTCTTGGATGAGGTGCAAAGAGTTGACAAAGTTTGGTTTAGAAAATTTCCAAAACAGGGGCTCAAAGAGGGCATCAGGCTATGATTTGCCATTTTGACCATAATTGTATGTGAGCTCAAATTTGATTCAAATTTGATTTGATTTGAGTTTCTTTGATTCCAAAAGTGTTAATAAGTGTTTAGTATCCATTTACAACTAATGGTGCAAGCCAAAATGGTCTAGGTCAAGTATTTGCAAAAATGGCCTAAACCCTATGTGAGTGTGTGTTGGATTTTTCTCATTTCTTTTCTTGTTTTATTTTTCTTTTATTTGATTGATCAAGTGATCATTGGTTAGGGTTTTAGCACAATGGTTCACACACAAACAATCATCATGGCACAATGCACCTTAACACCAATATAAAGGATGAGCATATGCATAGCACTTGTAAAATGGAAAAGTTTTTGTTGGTTCTAAATTTTGTATTTTGGAAACTCTCTTTATCTCTTTATTGAATTTTTGGGATGTTACAAACCCTTCACAAAAGATCTCGTCCCGAGATCTTAAAGAAAACTAGGTACTAAAGAGATCCGGGTATTCCTTCTTCATATCTTCTTCTCGCTCCAAGTGGCTTCTTCTTCGGTGTGGTTGCTTTATTGAATCTTCAGGACCTTGATACTCCGGTGCGGGTGGTTCGTATGCTTCTTCCAGATGCGAATAGGCACTTCGCGATATGTCAAGTCCGTATTGATATCCACCGATCTGTGATCGATATTCTTGAACACTTTGGTCTTCTCTGGTACTTCCAAGCATTTCCGGAGCAGTGAGATGTGAAACACGTTGTGCACATCCGACATTTCTTCCTAGTTCCAATTGATAAGATACTTCTCGCGACTCATAACTTTGAAGGGTCCGACATATCGGGGCAAGCTTTCACTGAATCTCTACATTCCTTTGAGGGGTGACACTTTGAGTTAAACAAAATCTCCAATCTCAAGGTCATCTCTTGGCGTCTCTTGTCGGCGTAACTCTTCCGTCTTGATTGCGCAGCCTTGAGGTACTTTCGGATCTTGTGAACTTTCTCTTCGCTTCTCGGAGAACATCTGGTCCAAAGACTTGGCTTTCTCCAACTTCCGACCAATTCAGGGGTACGGCACTTCCTTCCGTACAGTGGCTAAAGGGGGCCATCCAAGCTGGCTTGGTAACTGTTGTACGAGAATTCGCATGGGTGCAGTCTTCCCACTTGGATCCATATTCCAAGACATGCTCTCAACATGTCTTCGAGTATCCGATTGACTCTTTCACGTCCATCAGTCTGCGGGTGATATGCGGTGCTGAAATTCAGCCGGGTTCCGAGTCGTTCGTGTACTTTCTGCCAGAATCTTGAGGTGAATTGAGATCCTCTATCTGACACTATTGACTTCGGGGTTCCGTGCAGACTATTCTTGAGATGTATAGCTCAGCTAACTTGGGGCCTTGATAGGTGGTCTTGACAGGGATAAAATGGGCTACCTTGGTTAGTCTGTCGACCACTACCCAACTAGAATCGTTTCCTTTGCTAGATTTGGGCAGTCCCGTGATAAAGTCCATTCCGACCGAATCCCATTTCCATTCCGGAATCTGTAAGGGTTGCAACAGTCCTGGGGTCGTTGATGTTCGCCTTGACTCTCTGATATCACACTTGGCGATGTAGCTCCCAATTTCTCGCTTCATTCCATGCCACCAAAATTGTTCCTTCAAATCTTGGTACATCTTGGTACCTCCGTGGATAGAGTATAGGGTGTCGTGGGCCTCCTTCAGATGACTTGTTTCAACTCTGATGGCACACATAGGCGACCGTTGTACCAAAGTACTCCTTCTTCATCTTCAGTGAATCCTGGTGCCTTTCCTGCAGCAATTTGGCTCCTGATTCCGTCAATGCTGGCACTTCCCTTCTAGGCTTCTTTGATCTGGCTAATCAAAGTAGATTGCAGTTCTATGCTGGCTAGGTATCCTTCGCTAACTAGCTCCGTCTAAATTGTTCAAACTCTTCATACAAAGCTAGGCTGTCTGCTATCATGGAGTTCACCGACACGATCGTCTACTCAAAGCATCCGCTACCACGTTGGCCTTGCCGGGTGGTAGTGAATTTCCAGTCATAATCCTTTATCAGTTTTATCCATCTTCTCTGCCTCATGTTTAGTTCCTTCTGGGTGAAGATATACTTCAGCTCTTGTGATCCGAATAGATCTCGCATCGATTACCCATGAGGTAATGACGCCAAACTTTCAAGGCTAACACTACGGCTGCAAGCTCGAGGTCATGGGTTGGGTAGTTCTGCTCATGCCGCTCAGTGCAACAGATAAGATATCACCTTGCCTTCTTGCATCAACACACATCCAAGACCAATCTTAGATGCGTCACAATAGACGTCAAATGGCTTGGTGATGTCCGGCATGATTAGGATGGGGGCTGTGGTTAGTCTTTCCTTGAGCTGCTGAAAGCTCTCTTCACATTTATCAGTCCATTCAAACTTCTTGTCCTTCTTCAACAGTTGAGTCATCGGCCTTGCAATGCTTGAAAATCCTTCAACAAATCTACGGTAATATCCTGCCAATCCAAGAAATGCACGGACCTCGGTCTGTGTGGTTGAGGCTTTCCATTCTTCAACTGCTTTGATTTTGGCGGGATCTACAGCAATCCCTCCGGCAGACAAGATATGTCCCCGAATCCTACTTCCTCAGCCAAAACTCGCACTTGCTGAACTTGGCATACAACTTGTGCTGTCTAAGGCTTTCTAGGATAACCTCCAAATGTTGCTCATGTTCCTCTTCGGTTTTGGAGTAGATAAGGATGTCGTCGATGATGACAACGACTAACTTATCCAAAAAGTTCATGAAGATCTTATTCATGAGGTTCATGAAGTAAGCAGGGCATTGGTTAATCCAAACGACATGGCGTTGTACTCATACAACCCATATCCGGTGGTGAAGGCAGCCTTTGGGATATCCGTTGCACGGATCTTCACTGATGATAACCAGTCCTAAGATCAATCTTAGAGAACATGGTGGAACCGGTCAACTGGTCAAATCTTCTATCTTTGGCAAGGGGTATTTGTTCTTGATGGTGACATCGTTAAGCTTACGGTAATCCGTACATAAACGAGTGGCACCGTCCTTTTTATCCACAAACAAAACGGGATGGCGACGCACTTGGTCGGATTAAACCTTTGGCTAGCATATCATCCATTGCTTCTTCAGCCCCACTAACTCGCTTGGGTTCATAGGCTCTCTGGGCTATAGGTCCTGCCAGGGATTAACTCGATAATAAACTCGATATCCCGATCTGGGGCATACCGGGTAGATCATCGGGAAACACATCGGTATCGACAAACGACCCTAATCTGATCCAAGGTTGGCTTGGCTAAACTCTGGTTGCAGGTGAATTTTCTGGGCAGTCTTTCAGAAATGTGCTCCACTAATATTCCGGTGCTACTGGTCATGGTGATGGCCTTCTTGGCACTCTATCAATCCATGGTGTTTGGACATCCACCCATACCCAGTACTACTTCCAAACCTTTGGCTCCCAGAACAATCAAGTTTGCATAAAAATCTATTTCATGAATTCTGATAGGCACATCTTTGCAAATTTTTCTAGCTTTGGTTGTTGATCCAGGTATTTGAACTATCATGACATGTTTCAAACTGATGGATTGAATTTTACTTGTGCATGCAAAATCTTCTGTGACAAACGAATGCGATGCTCCGGAATCAAACAACACTGGCAGACCGAGTTGACAAAACATACCCAGACGACGCTCGGTGCTTCCGTGCTTCTTCCGCAATCATGTGAAAGAGGCGGCCGCTGCGGTTGTTGGGTTTGTTGGGGGTGAACTTCTTGCCGGTGGAGACACGGCCGTCGCTGAGCTGGTGCAGAGGTGTTGGCGGCGATCTTGGCTAACCTTTTGGGGCACTCATTTGAGTAGTGTCCCACCACTCCACATTCATAACAGGTGATTGTGGACTTGTCCTTGGGGCAACGGGGATGGCGTTCCCAGTCCTCGGAGCGGTGTTGGAGTTTTTGGGGTTGTTGTTGACAGGGGCTCTCATCAGAGCGCGGTTGAAGTTGCTGTTGTGGCTGACATTGGGGTTGCTATTGTTGTGGTGGCCTCCTGGCCTAGGGTTTCCTCCACTCCGGTTCTGAAAACCGGGGCGTGACATCTGCATCTACGGCTTGTTGGTCCTTGGGGAGAAACCACCGCTTGAGCTGGGCAACTACTTCATTGTTGGGCCCACTTTGGTGCATCATGCGGCGTTTGCGGCCTCGTTTGCTTGGTGCAGTTTGCCCTCCATCTCGGATGGCAGAATCCACCAGGGCTTCCAGGTCGGCGAAGGATGTTGACTAGGACTATCTGCATCTCGTCGTGCACTGTTGAGGAATCTCTCCTTTCTTTTCTCATGGTTTCATCGGGGCATACCTTGACAGGGTGAGGAACCCGTCGCGGTATTCTACCACCGACATCCGTCCTTGCTTCAGTTCACGGAACTCGTCCCTCATCTTCTTGATCAAGCCTGGGGGCACGTGGTACTTGCTAAACTTGAGCTTGAAATCAGCCCAAGTCATGACCTGTCCGGCGTTCATAGCACGGGTGCTGGTCCACCAAGCTCTTGCTGGTCCTGCTAAGTAGTGCGTGGCAAACAGCACTTTCTCATTTGCATCCACTCTAGCCACTTCTAAGTTGTTTTCCATAGTTTGCAGCCAATCATCTGCATCCAGAGGTTCTTTAGTCTTGCTGAAGACAGGTGGGTTGGTGTTCTGGAAGTTCTTGAGCTTTGACCCTGGGTGATCATGGTTTCCATGGCCATGCTGGTTGTTGGCTAACTGTTGCAGTGCTGCTATGTTGGCTTGACGCTCAGCTCTGTCATTCTCCCTGTCTTCCATCAGGGTTTGCAGCAGTTGCATCATAACATCTGGATTGGCGTTGCGATTCGGAGGAGCCATCTGAACAGGTAGAGAGATCATTAGATAAGAGGGAATTTTCTATGGCTTGTTTTGGGTAAGTTTTAAAACATTTTAAAACTTGAAGTCTTTTGATGATGAACATAACACACAAACATTCATTCATTCATTCATATCTTACAAGCTAGCCACCAAACCAATGGTTTAAGAACCATTCTTCTCATGCCACGATACAACGGGCGGGATACAAACTCACACCTACACATGTGAACTAGTGCAACTACTCCTCATCATCTTCATCCACATCGATGGGAATGATCCCATCCTCTGGGGCCTCCAGGAACTCGTAGTCCTCCTCATCAGTGAACTCATCCTCCTCAAAGTCATCGTCATCACTCAGGAAGTCCTCGCCTCCCTGAATGTCCTCTCTTTCCTCCTCCATCTCCTTCAGCTGGTCCTCTTGGGCCTTGACAGTTGCCTCCAAGGTGATTATCTTTGCACGGAGGCGTGCAATGGTAGCGTCCTTCTTGGCACGCTGCAGGCGGAGTGACTTGCGGTCCTTGGTGAGCATCTTGATTGCATCGGCATGCTGAGCCAATGCCATGTGAGTCTGGTTGGCGTAGACACGCGCGTTGTCCAGCTCCTAGGTCTCGTGCAGCATGTAGTACAAGTGCTCCACGTGGTACTTGAGTACCGGGTGCGAAGAGAGTGCCATGGGCTCTCCAATGGTGTCATGCCTCGCAAAGTGAGCGAAGGGGGTACCCTGGAGTGCAGTGATGTTCTGTCCGCACACACGAGCAAGTGCCTCCTGAAGGGCACGAGCAAGTCCGTCCATCCAGTTGCTTTCCTTGATGGAGAAGAGGATCCTCTCAGAAGTCGGAGGCTCCATCTTGCCCCACAAGTCAGCGGTGATCACCCACTGCAGTTCCCCTCCGGGATGGTCGTGGATCTCGACTCCGTGGAACTCGGGTGGGCGTCCCATCTCAGACACAGCGTCCAAGTCCCTCTCGAAAACCAAGTCTCCACCATTTCCCAGCTGGTAAAACTTGGGGTAGGCTCCCTCCATCTGAAAGTGAATTGGATAAGTAAGTTAGAGATGAACAAGTGTGGCCAAATTTTATGTAGATTTATAAGGAAGAGCATGACTTATCATTTTAGAAAAGGTCTTAAAGAGAAGAAAGTGAATAGGTTTTTCAAAAATATTCTCTTCATTTGTTTTTGAAACTAAAATTTGCAGAACGTCCATTCTAAACTAGGGTCTCCTAAGGTCAAACAATGGCTCTGATACCAACTTGTCAACACCCGGATTTTTAAGTCCGATGCCTATTATGCCATACATCGCAATCCCAGGAAGATTGTTGTTGCGAGACATAACAGTTGATATCATAAGTCATCATTCATTACAAACCATCATTGTCTTACAAAAGGGGATCACCTGATCCAATATTACACAAATATTTGATATATTGATCAACGAACAACATAGTAGCGGAAGCGTAATAAGAGTGGACTATCTAGTTCCACAGGTCAACGCTTGACGTTAGGCGAACTCCTAGTTGTGGTAGACGCCCTGCTGGCCGTCATCTTCATATTGCTGCTTCTTCATATTCTGGCCATTTGAATAGCCAGGGACACAGCCGTGAGTACTTTAAAGTACTCGCAAACTAATACTATTGTAATTACTAGCAATTTTATTAAGGGGATGCTAAGCTCTAAGTTTCTTTGCATAAAGCCAATTTTAGTTCATAAGTATTTCATAAAAGACTCTTTATATGCTAACTAACTCAAGTGGGAACATTAATGTCATTCCCACAACTCACTTGTGTTTCAAATTCAAGTCACCATTTCAATTCAACATTCATTTTCAAGAAAAGATCTGACGACGGAACAGTATGGCCTTTCCAATTGTCCCGTACACCTATTCGAATAGTTTTACACTCTGCAGCACACTTGTGCCACAACATTTGATTACATCCGTCAGGGATAACCCTGAATAATCGTAACTCAAGACGCGGATCATCAATCCTAACCTTTCACTTACACACCCTAGTATAGGCACCTCTCCCCATGAGCTTGGCCTCCCAAGAAGACAAACCGTCACTGAACCGCACAGTGCTTGGGCCGGACAATTCACCTCATTCACGTCATTTCACATCATTTTACATTTAACGGAGGCAGCCTCAATAACCCCTATGACGCTTGTTTAGAGGGAACCCATACTAAGATATATAAACTTCTAGTTAGACCCTATCCATAATCAGGTATTGTGGGGGTACTTGTAAATTGGAATGGTATCGCATCCGAACCCAACCATCAGTTTTTATCAAAATTCATCAAGTCATTCATGTCATTTGAGTCATATTCACCTTCAATTCCTTCAAAGTCATTTCATTTCATAATGTTCCCATCTAGAGTAGTCAATTTTATTTATTTAGCACTAGCCACTAGTCATGAGGGGTGCTAACTAGCTTTGATTGCCATAGGCTAACTTTGATGATATTGTACTCTAGACCAAGTGAATCATGAATCAAAAAGTACTTTGATAAAACAAAAGTAGTAAAACTTGTAAGTAAAAGCTTGTAGTAAAACTTGGGATGGGCTCATTAAGCTAAAGTAAAAGGTGGGGGTGCTTTGCTCTTGTAGAGCTTTGCACTTTGCAAGAATATTAGCTTGCCTTGAGTGGTGTAGTGATCAAAGTGGTCTTCCTCTCCTTGGAAGTAGACCTCCTCCTCCTCTTGGTATTCCTCGGTACTAGCGTCTAAAAACGAATACGATATACACAATCACCAAACAAAGCTTAAGTACTAGACTAAGCACACACATTAGTCACACAAGCTAGACTAGCATCACAACATGCTTATTGTGTTGGTTGGTTTTGTTGTATTCTTAAGAAAAATAATTTCCTCTCATTACAAATATTACTTAGTGTTTCTATTTAATTCTTGAGAGAAATAATTTCCTCTCATTGAATCTTGTTAAGATTTAATCTCCTCAAATACTAATATATGACCTAGGTTGACCAAAGTCAACTTCTTCATAATTATCACTTGGGAAAATGATTTAAATGAGGTGATGCATCTCATGTATTTTAATAACACATGGTAATGATTTAATATCACCAACTAATTCAATATGAGATTTAATTGACCATGGTCTCTACCTCATATTGAATTAGTTGAGACAAGATTTAAATGATAGAGAAGCTCTCATACATTTTAATAAATAATCTTGCACATTTTAAAAGAACTAGAAATAGCCATAGGGCCATTTTTTAAACTAGGCCATGATCATACAAACAACTATGTCATATTTTTATATATTCTGATAGACAATGTGAAATATGATTTTTGAGAGTTGGAATCATCTTTAAAGGATTTTTATTTAATTTTTAATAATTGTTTGAAGTCGCAAAAGGCCCTGCCTTGTTATTTTTATCACGTTTATTCTACAAATAATCTAGTGTTGAGACCAGTGTAGTTTTGTAGATAATTTGAAAAGGTTTCCAAATATATAAAATTTGTCAAATTTGGTTTGGTGGATTTTGTTTTATTTAAATTTGAAAACAACATCAGTGGGTAATTTAACAAATTCAAAAATTCACATTTGAAATAAAAGGGCCGGCGGGAAAGGGAATGGGCGGCACAGGGGGAAAAGAATTGTGTCGGCCCAGCTGCACGTCTCGCGTGAGCGGGCCGCCTGACAGAGTGGCGGCCACTCGTCAGTCTATCTTAACGCGCGAAGCGGTATGAGTTGATCTGTGCCGCACGATTAGAAGAGAGATCAACGGCACACGGCCGTCGTCATCTCCGGCGAGCGGCGAGGCTACTGGCGGCGCAGGTAGGGGGTCGACGAGCTCACCGAGGCTCCAGCTAGGGTGGGCAGTATGCGCAGGGAGGTTGTCGACGACGGCGAGTCTTCTGGCACCACCGGCGTCTCCTGGGGCGGCGTCTACCTCCGGCGAGCGTCGCGGCGGAGCACGGGCAGCGAGGAAGCAATTGGCGAGCTGCAGTGGGCAATGTGGAGCGGCGAGGTGGCTAGGCGACTCAGAGAGAAGAGGGGAAGCTGTGGGTGTGGTCGATTTGGAGCGGGGAGGTCTCCTTTTATAGCAGCTGGAGGTGGCCGTGGCGCGGCGATGAAGTCATCGGCGACGACGCGTCTACAGGGGAGCTGGTGGACTGGCGATGATGCAGCGGGGTTGGGGACGCTCTGGCGATGATGCAGCGCTTGATTGCGTTGAAAACGAGGGAGAGACGAGCTCGTGCGCGTGACGGGAGCGGCCAGTACCGCGGCGGACGTCGGCGAAGTGGGCGTCGTCTATGGCGTTCCTGCGGGCCAATGACGGTGTCTGGGCGGTGGCCGGTGACATCGTGAAGCAGGTGCCGCAGAGAGCAAGGGCAGAGGTGACGCGAGCTGGTGGGGCGACGTGTGCTCTGGGCGTGCCCGTGGCGCTCGCCGTGCACGCTCTGGCGCGCGCGTGCACGCCTGGGCACGTCTGGGCGTCGCGTTTTCTGGCTAGTGCGGTGCATGAATTCGTCGAGGCTGGTGTCTAGGATGATCAGGAGAGTGAGATGGACGTGCTAGATAAGGTGGTGCACGGTGGGGTGCAACAGAGAGAGAGATGGCATGGTGAGGTCATGCCATGCCACGACATGGTTAGTTTAGGTCAAAATGGTGATGATTTCTTGTACCATTTCTTGTCTATTCTGCTTGGCAAGGCTCAGAGAGGTCAATGGAGTACATTTGATGAGCAAAGCATGATGGTTTAGGCTATGGACTGCTGGTTTGTTTGATGTGTTGGTTTGGCAGAATTTTGCCCACAAGGTGTTTGTTGAAATGGCCGCAAGAACTTTACTTTTGAATTTTTGGATGAAATTTGGTGGGTTTGAATTGAATAAGATTTGGAGTAGAGTGGTAATGGTGGTGGTCAAAATTGAGGTAGTTTGCAAAAATTCAAAATGCATATGATCTTACATATGCTTCAAGGTCTCCACTTTGCTTGATCACCATTTGAATTTGAGAAAGAATTTGGGGTGATGGTTTTGGGCAAAGTTGTTCATCTTGATGTTGTCTTGGATGAGGTGCAAAGAGTTGGCAAAGTTTGGTTTAGAAATTTTCCAAAACAGGGGCTCAAAGAGGGCATCAGGCTATGATTTGCCATTTTGACCATAATTGTATGTGAGCTCAAATTTGATTCAAATTTGATTTGATTTGAGTTTCTTTGATTCCATAAGTGTTAATAAGTGTTTAGTATCCATTTACAACTAATGGTGCAAGCCAAAATGGTCTAGGTCAAGTATTTGCAAAAATGGCCTAAACCCTATGTGAGTGTGTGTTGGATTTTTCTCATTTCTTTTCTTCTTTTATTTTTCTTTTATTTGATTGATCAAATGATCATTGGTTAGGGTTTTAGCACAATGGTTCACACACAAACAATCATCATGGCACAATGCACCTTAACACCAATATAAAGGATGAGCATATGCATAGCACTTGTAAAATGGAAAAGTTTTTGTTGGTTCTAAATTTTGTATTTTGAAAACTCTCTTTATCTATTTATTCAATTTTTGGGATGTTACAATGGTGGACCCCACTTACTCACTAGGCCGGCCCGATACTAGGAAAGTGGGCCCCACATGCTTAATGGGCCGGCCCATTTGCTTTATGGTGGACCTCACTTACTAAACGGTCGGCCCGGTAACCGGAAAGTGGGCCCACATGCTTAGTGGGCCGGCCCGTTTGCCTGTTGACCGGTCAAACGAAGGCATTCGGCCCGGCCCACGTGCTTAGTGGGCTGGCCCATTTAAATTTTGACCAGTCAACCTTAGAGGTTAGGCCCGGCCCACGTACCTAATAGACCAGCCCAGTTATATAGTTGACCGGTCAAACTAAATCAACTAGCCCGGCCCGCAAACTAAATGCGCCGGCCCGCTTAAGGCGTGGCTGGCCTTGTGTAATTGCGAAGTACCGCGAGCACCAAGGAACTGAAACGAGTTCTGAACTAGCACATAATTTTCTGACTGGGTCAGCTCAACATCATCGTAACAGCAGTTTTTAGAGAGTTGTGTAATTGCGATGTAGTGCTTGCATCTAGGGTGCCACGGTTGTGAATATAGTAACCTCATTGCTATGGTATTTAGCTTCTGAATGGACATAACATAAGGTAGAACACTTGCAGTATGGAGCTCCCACGTCCATATGTCAGGAAGAAGAATAACATGGTTCTCCAATGCATGGCAGAAGGACTCAACCTTTAACAGAGCAGACTAACTTGTTTGAAGCTGCAAGATCTTCCAAGCTAGTATTTGTTGTTGATTGCATTTCAGTTGCCATATAAACCACATCAGAGAGGAACTGAAGCTAGTGTGTTGCCCGGGTGCATTTTTTTTTTGCGGGAAAAAATGTATTAATCAAGTAATAGGAGTGTCATCCTGGTTACAAACTAAACGAATCTCATCTGGTCCAGAGCCGATCCATACATTGGTGCAAGTTTGGACACGTCCAAACTGAGCTAGACTATGACTTACACGATTTAGTTCTCTACCGATGTGCACAACATTGCACTCTCTGGCACTACCGCAAAAGTATTTCACTTCATTGATCAACCCAGCATACAGAGATCTATTCATGGTGTCCTCGTTGATCATTTGGACCGCTTCAAGACAGTATAATAACATGTATAACAATGCCCACATGTCACACCAAGAAAAAGGAAATTCTGCATTCCAACGAAATAACATTATGTTCTGGAGTGCAAACTGCACGTATGTGCTGGTATGGAAACCACTGCCCTTGAATTCTTCTACTCGTAGAAATTGGTCGGCTCTGATAAACTGCAATGACCACAGACCATTTCCTGGATCCCATGGAAATACATGTGTATCTCTATTGGTGCCATATTGCTGCATCTCCTGTGACACTAGCTGTTGTAGCCTGTTGCACCTCTTTGCTGGTACTGCAAGTAATACCAATACAACTCCACTTACTCCAGGATCGAAAACTTTGTCCATGTCAGCCATTCCCCGAAACATCTGGCGGGTATCTCTATCATACTCTTGGAACAACGATAAGCCACTGACATGAGTGAGCACACTGTCGGCAAGATCCTCATCCCATGATATGTCCTTGAAAGGCCGTTCAGTTAACCTCTCCTTTGCAGAAAACAATTCGAGCTCCAAGAAAAGTGACACCCCATCCACATAAGTGAGCACCTCGTCAGGCCCAGACACATCCTCAAATAGCACTGCATCACACCCCTTACTTATAGAACCCAATCCCTCCTCCATAAATATTGACCGGTCTCCGGCAATAGGGAAGACTTCACCCTCAGGCTCCATGCTACGCAGTTCAGAGAACACAACCTCAGCATGTTGTGCAAAAGGCTCTAGGATCAAGGATACCACTTCAACGTCGGTTAGAACCTCTTCATAACCAGCGGCAGCTGGCACCTGAGTTACACCCTTCATGCTTGCCTCGCAGCAACTCAGCGGCCGATCAACTGTATCATGTGACTCAGAATCCCAAACAGCAAAGCTTGCTTCCACGGCGTTCATGAACTGGGACCAATTACCAACAGGTTGACACAACCTATGTGTGTGATGCCAATCTGCAGCAATACCCTCCATGTGTAGTCTGCAGCAGTGACCCACATGCATTCAGGTATATTGAAGGTCTTGAAGAATTCGAGGCATTTAGCTCGCCAAAGCCGTGAGTTTTCACCGTTAAAGCAAGGGAAGGAAGTTTGCGGATGTAGTGGACATTGATTTGCTTGGTGCTCCTCCACTTGAAACAAAGAACCACAAGTCATGTTGGCGTCAACTTTACAAGCTCGTGCACCAGAAACATCTGGACGCCATGTGCGGGCATGCGTCCAACATCCTGCCTGTGTGTTCATGCCAACCCTGCCCACACCTTGCATTGTGCAGTTCCCTTCACTTGAGGACGTCGTTGTAGGGAGGTGTGTAGTGTCGCTGCTTGGAAACACGAGTTTAGCATGGCCACTGTCGATTTAGTGGCCAGGACTTTTTGTCAAACACATGGTGGGCATGGCGGAAGCGACGGCGGCGTCCGCTTGCGGAGCCCCACCACCCATGACCGGAACCGCTGAGAAGAGCGAGAACGACGAAGCCTTGGTCTTATGCTGCTCCAGGACTCGACCTAGCGCGGACATCGGCGTGGTGGCGACGATGGGAATCCACTAGCATCTGGTCCTGCCTGGCGGCCATACGACCAAGCGTCACGCTGATCCGCATCAAGGTTTCGTTGATGGCGCTCAAGCTCGCCTGCGTCGTTGGTGTCATCACCTCCATCGCTTTGGGAACAGACTGATCAAATGGGGAAAAAAATGTGGCCGCTATTTTTGTGGAATTTTTGGTGGAGGATCCTTGGCTCTGATACCAAACTGTCACACCCCGTTGCCACCGGTGAGGATCGGGGCGTGAGGTCGATACAATGGTGACTTGTGGTAGCCACCAGACCTAAGGAAGAAGAAGATCTAGATAGAACAAGAGAAAGACAGAGGAAGGAGACAGAGTTCTTCAATTTGTTCATTTCTGTTCGATGCCCTGAGAAGGTTGTCCGTGCTCTTCTTTGTAAATTCCACACTGAGCCCACTCATGTCCAGTGGGCCCAAAGCCCATGTGCTCCCTAGCCCAATACATGGACATGTACGGGTGTTACACACCGTCAACTTCCGCAGACTCGACAGGTGGTGGGGTTGCCGCGCGTACAGCCTGGCCTCACGCGGCGGCGTGGCATCACGCAACCGGCGGTGGGAGTACATCAACGCTGGAGAATACGTATTCGCCGCGGCGCTCCTGGTCGGCAGCTTCCTGTCGCAGCTGTGACCGTGGGTGGTGTCCAAGAAAACCGGCCTCGCGTTGTCCATCGTCGGGCTGTTGGGCGTGATTGTCTGTGAACGCGTTCGTCGCCGGCGTCCACTACAACACCAGGCTCGACAGCCAGTTCGCCCTCGAAGAGCTCGCCGCCCCTATCGTGCATCTAGCCAGAGCCGTGCTCACCTTGGTCACGCTGACCTCCCAGATTTAGGTCTGGTCTAGCCCCTATCATAAATTGAAATTGGCAATTAATTAGGCAAACCGAGTTGGAGTTCGTACATACACACAGAGTTGAAATAGTACAGCGTCAGTGTTCAACAGTTCTATCAATTTACACAATAGAGTAAATATTGCAGTGCTACACAATGGAGTAAATATTGCAAGTTACTGTGCAGTTGGTACTGTTATTCTTTGGCTACTGTCAAACTAGAGTCCTGTCATTTAGAGCATCTCTAGTGGAACGTGTAAATTTGGACGTGTATATCTCCATATACACATCCATATACACGTTGCTAAATTTTACACCTCTCAGTTTTTCAGTGGAACGTGTATCAGGACGTGTAAATCAGGACGTGTATATTCCAACGGCTATATTTTCAAACGGCTATATTCCAACGGCTATATTTCCAACGGCTATATTTTTAACGGCCATATTTCTGGTCTATATAAACCACCCCGACCACCTATCTTCCAGCATCTCTATCTGTGACTTCTCTTCTCACTCATAGATTTCTCTATCGTCTCTCACGCAACACAATGAACACATCCTCTTGGGACATGAGTTCTTCGTCATCTTCATCTGGCGACGATGAACTCATACTTGCAGCATTTGCCGAGCGCGAGGAGGAAGAGAGGATGAACGCCCGACGCCATGGTGGTTCGAAGCATGGACGTCGAGCAGTCGATCGAGGAAGAGATGCTGGATTTGTTCTTCTGTGGGACGACTACTTCAAAGAAGTTCCTCGATATCCCGAACATTTGTTTCGACGAAGGTTTGTAACTAGTACACTTCTCTGCGATCGCCCATTTTTCATTTCCCCGTCTCATTTACTTTTTATACACAGATTTAGGATGTCCCGTGATTTGTTCAACCGCATAGCTAGTGGTATACTTGAGCATGACTATGATGGTTATTTTACGCAAAAAAGAAGTGCTTCTGGAGCTCTTGGGTTACATCCTCTGCAAAAAATGACCGCGGCAATGCGGATGCTAACATATGGAATAGCAGCTGATGGTGCTGATGAGTACATCCGGTCCGCTGAGGCTACTAATTTAGAGTCTTGCAAGAAATTTGTGATCAAAGTTTGTGAAGTATTTGGGGAAAGGTACCTGAGATCTCCAAATGAACAAGACATTGCTAGGTTACTTGCAATAGGGGAGGAAAGAGGATTTCCTGGTATGTTAGGGAGCACAGATTGCATGCACTGGGGTTGGAAAAATTGCCCCAAAAAATGGCATGGCAGTCATACCACTAGGCGGCGAGCAAGGATCTCATTCTGCTTAGCTTGGTAAAACTGCTTTTGCATATCAGTCATACCACTTGTGTCCACCACTTGTGTCCATGAGCATTATCCTCTCATCTAATTCAAACTGTTTGCGTGCATCATCCCTCTCGTTTCGTGCATCCTCCTTCTTTTTCAGTGCAATCTCCTATTTTCTCAATTCAAATTGTTGTGCATATCGAACATTTCTTGCCGCCTCTTTGAGCTCATCTTTCTCTTGCTTTTGTGCCCACACAGTTTCTAATGATAACTTGCAAGCACTGTCATCAGCTTTACCTCTCCGCAATTTCTCCTTCTTCACACCATCGAGTCTTTTCTCATGTTCAAGAGCATCAGTGTGTGCCGAGGTAGCATCAGTACGTACCGAGGATGTGCCCGGACTTACATCAATGGTCTTCTTTTGTTTCTTAACTGAAGTTTCAAGTTCTTTTGTCTGCCACTTTGGATACTTCGAAAACTCTACATAGCAATGCATCAATGTGAAAGGCTTTTTTCTTTTAATATCTATTTCCTTGAACAAACGGTGTGCATCGTTTGTCTGCACATACAAACGTATTATTATGCACAGCACATATAAATATTGCACAACACATATAAATATTGCACAGCACATGTAGAAGTAGAAGATAGATGCATACCTTTTCTTGTATAATCCTTCCGCTTTCCTCCAAATTTAAAATCTGCTGAAGGCAACCACAAAATTTAGCGGTCTCTTTGTTAATATGTGTAACGGCAGTTTATTGCATTGGAATTACGCTCAGGCCATGATGATTCCTTGTGTGTGTTGTAGTACTCTGAAATTCTAGCCCAATAAGTTTCTCGGTTTTGATCTGTCCCGACAATATCAATACTTGTATTTGCCCATGCTGCTATCAGAACCTTATCCTCATCAGTAGACCAATTTTTTCCTTTGTTCGATGGTCTTGCTTGATGCTGAGTTGATGGTCTTGCTTCATGCTGAGTTGATGGGGTTGCTTGCTCTCCAATTGGACTTTCAGGTTGTGTTTGTGAGTAACCAAAACCAATTGTGTCCAAGAAACTTTGGTCACCATCCATCTGCAAACAATGAACACACATGCAATCTCTATATATCAGACCACAACACCTCCCTAATTCTGTAGCAATTTCTACATAAAAAAACTCTCTATACTAGCAATTTCTAGTTTTCTACATACATCAAACACACAGGCAATCTCTATACTACCAATTTCTACACAGCAAACACACAGCCAATTTCTACACAGCAAACACACAGGCAAAAGGATTGACTTCCTTTCCCGGCCGCCCTGCACGCCGCCCAGCACGCCGCCCCGCACGAGCCCGCACAGCCCATCGCCTCGAGCCCCTCCTCCCTAGGCCGCCGCGCCCATCTCCCTCCTCCCCTATCCCCGCGCCATCTCCTCTCTGTCCCGCACCAGGCCGCCGCCCCCATCGCCCTCCTCCATCACGCCCCAGGAAGCCGCCCTCCAGGCCGCCGCCGCACAGCCCCGCCGTCGGAGCTCACCCAACCTCCCCAGGCCGGCGGCCGCATCCCATCTCTACCCGCCCTTCCCTCTCCATGGCTAGCGCCGCCGCCAGATCTGGCGAGCGGTGCGGCGGCCGCCCGACGACCGGCGCCTCTTCTCTACATGTGGGAATGGAAAAAAGGAGGGTGGGAGTGAGCTTACCGGAGGGGATTCGCCGCCGGCGAGCTTGGGGCGCCTTCTTCCGCTCGGCTCCGGACGGGGGCGGGAGAGAGCAGCCTCTGTTTCTTCGTCTCCACGAGCGTGGCTCGGTCGTGTTTATTCCCACGACGGGTAGCCTCGTGGATGGACGTGGATAATTTGCACGCCCCTATACACGTTCCGCTGGAGACCTTTTTTTCCCCTCCATCGTGTATATTTGACATACACGTCCGTTTAGAGGAGCCACTAGGGATGCTCTTACTAGTGCATCTTGATTAATTGAGTATTTGATTATCTCTTCAAAGTACTAAGCATTGAGCAGTGATTTTGTTGCTGCATATTTAATGTTTTTAGAGTATGGTTTCAGCTGAATTTTGTGCATAACACTGAGTAGCTTGATACGCACAATTACACCTATCCAGATCACTCATATGCAACCATACTGAAATTTGTCTCCTCTTGATAGTTGACACCGCCTTTTTTCACTGGAGTGGGAAAATGGAAGTGCGAGCAAAGCAAGCAAGGAAGCAAAGATGATCCGCAGCCTTGGGATCATGGTGATGCTGCACGAGGCTGCATGCTCGACTACGAGGACAAATGGAAGTGCCTGTTGGAATTGTGGGTATTTGGCCGTTGGCCCATGGCTCATTATTAAATTTTGAAACTCACATGGTTCATTCTAAAAATCAGTGGCAGCACTAGTGGGGGCTAAAGTTTAGTTCCATATTGCTAGTTGCAAGAGAGTTTGAGTGGTATATAAGGTGGGTTGTTCTAGTCCTAGTAAGTGAGTGAGAAGAGAGAGCGCCCTCGCGTACTCCTCCTCCTCCGCCGCCCGCCACTACGAGTCGCGCCGCGGGTTGCGGGAATCTCGCCGAGCCGAGATTAAAAAGCTTAACTTTTTGCTGGATGGAAATTAATTGTGTAATCAATTACGAGTCATTAACGGACGTTAACACAGCCATTTTCGTTCCGATTTTTCTGGATCGTGAACTCGTACATGGGCTGCGTCATTCGTACATGGCTTTCGACCATAGTAAAGATGCGTGGGATGCGCTCGAGGCCAAATTTGGGGTCTCGGACGCTGGCACTGAATTGTATGTCATCGAGCAATACTATGACTACAAGATGACTGATGAGCACTCCGTGGTTGAGCAGGCTCATGAGATTCAGTCCCTTGCCAAATAACTCGAGCAGTTTAAGGGTACTTTACCGGACAAATTTGTGGCTAGTGGAATTATTGCCAATCTTCCTCCTTCGTGGAGGAACTTTGCTACTTCTCTGAAATATAAAGACAAGAGTTTTCCGTTTCGGATCTCATTGGCTCGCTTCATGTGGAAGAGAAGGCGAGAGCAAAGGACACACACGCTCGTAGTTTTGAGGGAGGTTCTAGTACCAATGTGGTACAGAAGAAGAACTTCCAATCTCACAAGTCTAAGAATAAGAACAATAGAAAAGGCAAGTTTGACGAGAAGAACAAAGCCTCCAACTCAACCAACTTCAAGAGGAAGACTCCTTATAAGAAGAAAGGGAACTTCCATGTTTGTGGCGCTCCTGGACATTGAGCTCCTGATTGCCCAGAATGCCATGATCGGCGTGGGAACAGCGGCAAGTCCGCAAATGTTGTTATTGGCATTGATACTGAGATGAAGGACATTGGGTACGGTATTTCTCCTACTGTCCTTTCAGTATGTAATTCTCCTGATTGGTGGATAGACACCGGAGCCAATACACATGTATGTTCTGATGTTTCTATGTTTTCTTCTTATCAGGTCGCAAGGACTTCCTCCGTGCTGATGGGAAACGGCTCACGTGCTTCTGTTCGTGGTGTTGGTACGGTGGATCTGAAGTTTATTTCGGGAAAGACCATCCAGCTGGAGAATGTGCAGCATGTTCCCTCCATTAATAAGAATCTCGTTAGCGGATCGCTCTTATGTCGAGATGGTTTTAAGTTGGTTTTTGAGTCCAATAAACTTGTAATTTCCAAGTGTGAACAATTTGTTGGAAAGGGTTATGTGTGCGGAGTCTTGTTTCGCTTATCTTTGTCAGATTTATGTACTCAAATTATTAATCATGTTTGCAATAATAGTGAGTCCGATATTTGGCATTCACGACTTTGTCATATTAATTTTGGATGCATGACGCAGCTAGAGAATATGAATATAATTCCGAAATTTGCTATTGTCAAGAAATCCAAATGCCAAGTATGTGTGCAAGCTAAGCAACCAGGTAAGTCTCACAAGACTGCGGAGGCAAGAGACTTGGCACCACTGGAGCTTATACATTCGGATCTTTGTGAAATAAATGGTGAAGCGACAAAAGGAGGGAAAAGATACTTCATGACTTTAATTGATGACTCTACTCGATATTGCTATGTGTACCTTCTGAAATCTAAAGATGAAGCTCTTAATCAATTCAAAATCTTTCAAGCTGAAGTAGAAACCAACTTGATCGAAAGATCAAGCGGCTAAGGTCTGATCATGGTGGAGAGTATTTTTCCAACGAGTTTGATTCTTTTTGTGCATAACATGGTATTATCCATGAGAGGACGCCTCCCTACTCACCTCAGTCAAATGGGGTGGCCAAAAGAAAGAACCGTACTCTAACTGATTTGGTTAACGCCATGTTAGATACATCGGGTCTATCCAAGGCATGGTGGGGAGGCGATATTGACTGCGTGTCATGTCCTAAACCGTGTCCCCACAAAGAACAAAACCAGTACCCCTTTTGAGGAATGGGAAAGGAAAAGGTTGAAACTCTCTTACCTACGAACTTGGGGCTGTATGGCAAAAGTAAATATGCCGATACCCAAGAAGCGCAAGTTTGGACCAAAAACCGTGGATTGTGTTCTTCTGGGATATGCATTTCATAGCATTGGCTACAGATTTTTGATAGTAAAATCTGAGGTATCCTACATGCATGTTGGTACAATTATGAAGTCGAATGATGCGACTTTCTTTGAGGACATCTTTCCTATGAAAGAAATTTCTAGCTCATCAATTCAGGAGATGCCCAGTTCATCTACTCAGGAATTATTTCCTAAACCTACCATGGCTATAGAATACTTTGATAATCCTGTGGAGAATGACAATGAAGCTCCTAAAAGGAGCAAGAGATAGAGGACTGCAAAGTCCTTTGGACATGATTTCATTGTATACCTCGTGGATGACAATCCCACTTCTATTTCAGAAGCCTATGCATCTCTGGATGCTGACTACTGGAAGGAAGCTGTCCGTAGCGAGATGGATTCCATCTTAGCCAATGGAACTGGGGAGGTTACTGATCGTCCTTATGGGTGCAAACCTGTAGGATGCAAGTGGGTGTTCAAGAAAAAGCTTAGGCCCGATGGTACTATTGAAAAGTACAAGGCACGACTTGTGGCCAAGGGTTATACCCAGAAAGAAGGTGAAGATTTATTTGATACATACTCACATGTTGCCAGATTGACCACCATTCGAGTACTACTTTCCTTGCCTGCCTCCCATGGTCTTCTCGTTCATCAAATGGATGTTAAGATAGCTTTCCTAAATGGAGAGCTCGATGAGGAAATTTATATGGAGCAGCCTGATGGATTTGTAGTAGATGGTCAAGAAGGAAAGGTGTGTAAGTTGTTGAAGTCTTTGTATGGGCTTAAGCAAGCGCAGTGGCATGAGAAGTTTGAAAAAACTTTAACCGCTGAAGGTTTTGTTGTAAACGAAGCTGACAAGTGTGTATACTATCGCCATGGTGGGGGCGAGGGAGTTATTATTTGTCTCTATGTCGATGACATTTGGGACCAACCTTACTGTGATTAAGGAGGTCAAGAAGTTCCTATCTCGTTGTTTTGAGATGAAGGACTTGGGAGTAGCTGATGTGATCTTAAACATCAAGCTGCTGAAGGATGACGATGGTGGGATTACATTGCTTCAGTCCCACTATGTGGAAAAGATCCTGAGTCGCTTCGGGTATAGCGACTGCAAATCTTCTCCAATGCCTTATGATCCTACTGTGTTAATTCATAAGAATAAAAGAATTGCTAGAGATCAGTTGCGATATTCGCAGATCATTGGGTCGCTTATGTATTTAGCCAGCGCCACGAGGCCTGAAATCTCCTTTGCTGTAAGTAAACTCATCCGTTTTGTGTCTAGACCTAGAGATATTCATTGGCATGCTCTTGAGAGAGTTTTGCGCTATTTGAAAGGCACTGCGAGTTATGACATTCACTATACTGGATATCCAAGGGTACTTGAGAGTTATAGTGATGCAAATTGGATATCTAATGCTGATGAGACTAAGGCCACAAGTGGTTATTTGTTTACACTTGGAGGTGGCGCTGTTTACTGGAAGTCTTGCAAGCAGACCATCATTACGAGGTCAACTATGGAATCAGAACTCACAGCATTAGACACAACCACTGTTGAATCAGAGTAGCTTCATCAGCTCTTGATGGACTTACCCGTGGTTTAGAAACCAATACCCGCTATTGCTATGAACTGTGATAATCAAACTGTGATCGTGTTATCACCAGATTTTGGCCAAATCAGGAGATGGGCCGTAAGTGAAGATGGGCTTGAAGGACATACACGTGGAGCATCTTCGAAGCGGCCTTGCGCTAAGAGTTTGGGCTAAATTGCCCGTGTATCTGTAATATAGTAGATCGTATCGTGTTTAGAATTAACAGATAGAGTCTGGCCCGTGCACGGTTAGGTGCACGCCTCAATTAGAAAGTCCCTTTGACTATAAATATGTATCTAGGGTTATCGGAAAAGGAGGACAATCACGTTCACAACAAACACAAATCAGGCGCATCGCCACCCCTTCCTTCGAGGGTTTCTTCCGGTAAGCATCATCCTGCCTAGATCGCATCTCGCGATCTAGGCAACATACACGTTTATTCGTCTACCTTGTGCTGCTCGTGCTGAAGCATTGTTGATGGCGAGCAGCACTATTTATCCTTAGGTGTTTAGGGGCTTGCATTGGTGCTTTCTCGCATGATGCGTGGCAATGCCGTCCTCGACATTTAGCTGCCCTTACACCTATCTCTGGGTGTAAGGGCAGCATCTTGCTTGTTCGTTACTTGGTAGATCCGATCTGTTATAGTTGCTCCTTGCTCCGCAAGGATTAGTTTAATATCTGCATAGTTATGCCTTATGCTGGGCTCTGAGGATCCTGTAGTGCGTTAGGTGTTGTTTACCGCCTACAAGGGATGTTCCGGGAATTAACGTTATGTTGGTTTTTAGGCCTCTTGTAGGGGTAGTTTGCATCATCTTCCGTATCTGCTAGGCCCGATCACACGAGGACGTTCCGGCATGCGGTGAAACTCTAAACTGTCGTAGATTGGTTTAGCTTGTTTTGATCAAGCAAGATCCCCATGTCATTGCAAATCCAACGTGAACCATGGGGCGATCCCGCTTCTGAGCCGATCCACAGGCAACCCGAGAGCCGATAGGGATCGTATTTAATGTTTACATGTCTACCATGCAGAACAATCGAAGCAATCTAACACCTTCCCGATCGGGTCTAGAAGTGGCAGGCACGCCTAGCAAACCGCCACGATGTGGCTGGAAGACTTGCGGGACGACGCGAGGTGCCGGTGGTCCACTAAGCGGCCTTGGGAGCCTCCCGCTCTTCGTGTTGCTTAACCATTGCCCGCCGGTGGGTTTTGGCAGGTAACACATTCTGGCACGCCCGGTGGGACCATCTTCCGCAACATCCACGTCAACACCGACATCCGAGATGGCAGAGGAACAGATCACATACAAGGATCTTCCTGCGGAACACAAGAAGAAATGATGCTGAAGGCCATCTATGAAGCCGAGCTCATCGGCTCCTTTGCGAAACCCGTTCGCACGGCCAAGGTTGAAGGAGGCACACGTTCGTCTCCGGCGCAATATGGTGGATCTCAGCCCTCTATAAGGGAGCCAGGGTTCTCCTTTGGTGTCAACATGGCAGGGCTTGTGAGCCGCCATAGCACGACAAAGCAGAGCAGCCACTCGTGGCAAAGATAAAGAGGAGGCCGTTCCACGCGACCGGCCCCAGGATGATGACAGACGATACCTAACCGAGGAGGAGGTGAGAAGCATACGGTATCAACGCCCACTATCCGTGCATCTCCTCAACAAATATGAGCAAGACGACCGACGTCGACGCCACGACGAAGACGACGAAAGATATCGTCGGTCAGATGCAATGGATGGAGGTATCATCAGCACGACAAACAACGACCGGTACGAGCTTCACGCTAGAGGGAGGTCAAGGGAGCAAGACAACATGGATAAGCACTGGAACGTCCTCTTTCAAACATTGCTTGGACTCGAATGAGCCGATTGCCAACAATCGAGAACTGCCCAGAATGCAAACATCAAAGGAGAAAAATGAAGTTTCAGTGTTCGAGCGTCTAGGGCCTCTCCCACCTCATAATAAACAAGCTGGGTCATCTCAAGAAGAAGACTTTGAGGAGTCAGATGGAGAAGAAGATAGGTATCACCGGCCAAGGTGGTGCCCTGATGGACTCAGCCATTCTCGTAGGGTGCAGCGGCGAAACTTGGAAGAAGCCGAGGCACAATACCTGTACACGTTAGAAAAGCGCGGCCCGATCTGGCCGTAAAAATTCAGCAAGCATTGGAGACAAAGGCGCGCCCGCCAAAGAAAGTATGGCGCCCAAACAGACGAAAGCCGATGCACAGGCATCGGCTGATGCCGATGTAGAGACATCGGCGACACAAACATGGTGTTCATACTCCCGCCGGAGTTTCGCGCTCCAAACGACGAGGAGGTATCAGTGGCTCAATTCGACTGCGGTCCACGACCAGTTATCTTTGAGAAGCCACGAGATAGAAGCTATAGGCATTTGAAAGCCCTATACTTGAGGGGTTACATCAATGGGCAGCCTGTCACAAGATGTTGGTTGACACCGGAGCGGCAGTCAACATAATGCCGTATTCCATGCTACGACGTTTGGGCACTCCAGTGATGATCTGATCAAGACCAACATCACTTTAAGCGACTTCAACGGCCAGGCGTCGGAAGCGAAGGGTGTTCTGAATGTAGAGCTTACTGTAGGCCGGAAAACCATACCTACCGCGTTTTCATCGTCGACAGCAAAATCAATTACGCCGTCCTATTAGGAAGGGATTGGATTCATGCTAACTGCTGCATTCCTTCTACAATGCACCAATGCATCATACAGTGGGATGGAGATGAAGTGGAAGTCGTTCAAGGATGACTCAATCGAGATATCGTTAGCTGCCATGAGTATGTGGGAAGCAGATAACCAGGAGCCACTCTCTGGAATCAGTTTAGAGGGTTGTGAGCGCATCGAAGCTTCGAAAAATGGGGTAAGGTTGGTTCTATCCACCGGCTAACGGATAGCAACGTCCAAGGCCATTGGACGTACGTGGCAAGGCCGATCCCTCGATCGGCCCACAAAAAAGAAGGGGAAAGCAAAGGATCTTATTTCCATCATGCCACGTAGCTACAGTGGGAAACCAAGAAGTGCTAAACCTTCACGAAGCATTGCAATGAAAAGGGAGGCCGATTCCAGTGATCGGCCAAAATTATCCTCGACATGCGTTTTGTCTGTGTGCAGCATTGATCCGACGGATGCCTGAAGAGCCGATACCATCAAATACTTGACAGAATCGGCTCGGGGGGCACATAGAAGGATAGAACACGAGGATACGGAGTTTGAAGCAATTCAGGATATATTCTCTGATAAAGTGGGGGCCGATACATGAGTAAATCGGCCGTAGTAAATTCACATATGATCTTCAAATTTTAAAAAATTTGAAGAGCAGCCGATGCGCAGACATCGACTCAAGGATAAAAAGCCGGTGCATGGCCATCGTCTCAAGAAGCCCAATGGAGCCATCAGGTTCAGCAGTGCAAGATTGAGGATCGTAACCCCGACTCACGACAAGAGCAAGTTAGGTTAAAGATGGGCCCAACAAAGGGAGCATACCTCCTCTAGGACCATGAGGACGGCCGATGATAAAGCAATCGGCTGTGGCATTTCCGCCTGAGGGCTTGGCCAAGGTAGCCACCTGGTAGACATTACCTTCAGAGGATGTTACGTCCAGAGTTGGGAAGGGCGTCAGGACTTCATGAAACATCCCCACTAGCAGTTGCATTAGCCTCTCAAGAAGATGAGCAGATCTGATCGGCAAGGCGTAAGAACTGAACTGAAAGAGCTCGGGGGGCAGCGTGCCCTGAAATATCTTCGCTCTGGAAAGCCGATTTGGTTGGGATCGGCTGACTCTGCCCTACAACTTGGAGGCCGATGGAAGCCCATTTGGCTGGCCCACTGCGGTCCTCACCCTGACTGAGGCTCGGGGGATTATGGGGGACAGTTTGCCCTGAGGGATCCTTTGTTATAGGAAGCCGATTCTTGCCGGAATCGGCTGGCTCTGCGTCACGACTTGTCCGAGGAATGGTGCTGATGCGCAAAATTATCAGTTTCAGAGTGCGAGTCGATTCAGCGACAAGCCCAGAGCTCTATCGAAGACACCTGCCTACAACCAGGCTACCAGCCTGCTGGATTGGTTGTATCAGCTGTCAACATGTAACATCCCAAATTTCAATAAAATGAACAAGAGAGAGATTCAAGATCCCAAAAATTAGGGTTAACAAAAACTTTTTCTCATCATATAGGTTTATGCATGTAGATCACTTTATTAATTATTTTGAGTGTGCAATTGCCATGATGCTTGCTTATGTGTTCTCTCTCACTCTAAAACCCTAGCAATGATCACTTGATCATCCAAAGTCAAATAAAAAGAAAAGGGAAAAGAAATAATAAAAATCAATCTCACACACACATAAGGCTTAGGCCATTTTTACAAATCTTTGTTAGAGACCATTTGGGTTTGCACCATTAGGTGTAAATGGATACTAAACCTTTATTAACAACTTTGGAAACCATCAAACAACTTCCAAATCAAATTTGAGATAAATATGAGCTCACATGTGATATGGTCATATGTGACATTTATAGTCTGGTACTCACTTTGAGCCCCTGTATTTTCACTTTTCACTTCTACACTTGGTCAACTCTTTCCACCTCATCCAAGACCACATCAAGCACTACAACTTTGCCCAAAACCACCACCCCAAATTATGTACCAATTTCAAATGAGAAGCATGCAAAGTTGGGACAAACTCACATATGTAAGATCATATGCAAAATGATTTTTTGCATTTCAATGCCATTTTGACCACCACCACCACCAATATACTCTATTTAATATATTATTACAACCCACCAAAAAGATTTGCAAAATTCGAAAATATTTTTCTTGCGGGCATTATAACAAACACCTTGCAGGCAGGGTTTATAATTGAGCCCATACCTCATTTCTACCTTGGACTTGGTCCAACCTGAGCACCCCTGCAACCCTGGCACTCCCCTCTCACCTCACCCCATCCATCAACACCAGTGCCACCCATCCACTTGCTCTCAGTGGCAATGGCATGACCATGCCGTGGCATGGCATGGCCACACCATGCCATCTCTCTCCCCTCTCCTCTCAGCACGACGCCACCATGTCCTCTAGCTTCACCTCACCTCCCTGGACACGCCCGTGCCCTCCCTGGACCAAGACGACGCGCTGCACGCCAGCACAGACACGCCCAGCACGCCCCAGCGACGCCATGCCGTGCATGGTCGCGACGCCAGAGCGCGCCAGAACGCCGCAGAGACCCGTCAACTCCGACCCCGCCTCGCCATCAGCGCCCGTGCGTGGCTTCGCCTCAGCACCAGGACGCCGCCAGACATCATCACGAGCTTGCCCGCGCCTGGTCACCGTCGAGGAGGACGACGACGTCCGCCACAGTCGCCCTGGACGCGTGACTCGCCCCACTGTTCTTGACCACCGAACACTGCTCCGAGGTTACCGTGACGCTCCCTGAGTCTGCCAGAACACGACCATGCCCTCGCCCACGCCGTTGATCGCCTGCAGCACCACCTCGCCATCGTCACCGTGACCACCCGCCGCTCCTCGAGGCCACTATAAAAGGAGCCCTCCGCTCCCCAAATTGAGCACGCCACTCGCTTCTCCCCCTCACACAGACTCTCCTCGACCATTCCCCTCGCTCAATTAGCCACCACATCGCTCCAATTGCAAGATCGCCGCCGCCGCCAGTACACGGAGTCGCCGGAGCAGGAGGCCACCATTGGAGACGCAACTGCTTCCAGACGCATCCTCGTCCTCGACAACGTCGCGGCGCACCCCGCCGGCGACCGCCGGAGCCCCCAGGCGCCCTCCGACCCCCTACTGCCGCCGCCAGTAAGTCCTCCTCTCGCCGGAGAAGAAGACCACCCTCGACCGTGCGATCTCGTTTTAATCGCACGGCTCACATTCGCCGTACCGTTTCGCTGGCCAACTCCCGCTGACGTGTGGCCCCCACCCGTCAGGCGGCCCGCGCGCTGGATGCAGAACTGGGCCGGCCCACCTCTCTCTCCCCTGTGCAGCCCAATAGCTCTTCCCGCCAGCCCACGATTTCAAATTCAAATTTTCCAGATAAATAGAATATACAATCTGATGCTGACTTTGAAATTTAATAGAGATAAATCCACTCAGCCAAATTTTACAAACTTTATATATTTGGAAACCTTAGGAAATTATCTATACCATGCCACTGGATTGAACCCTAGATCTATTATAGAATTTAAATAAGAAAATAATCAAGGCAGGGACTTTTCTGCATTAGAATAATTATTAAAAATCAACCAAACATGCTTTTAAGTTAATTCCAACTCCTATAATTCACATTTCACTTATACTAATTGTTTCTACAAAAATATGCCATGCTTACTGTGTATGATCATGGCCTAGTTAAATTAAAGGACTTTATGGCTATTTTCTAGTCAAGGATATTGTCCCAAAATATTAATAAATCATATGGGAATATTTTCTTCCATTTAAATCTTGTCATTAGCAATCCAATATGAGGTGAAGACTCTGGTCATAAAAATCTCATATGGTTTGTGGATGATATTAAATCATTACCATGTTAGCATTAAATGGTATGAGGTACTCACCTCATTTAAATCATTTGCTTAAAATGCTAAGTGTGAAGAGGTTGACCTTGTTCAACCTAGGTCACATATTATGCATGAGAGAAATTAAATCTTAATAAGATAATGAGAGGAAGTTATATCTCTGAATAATTAAAAGTAATATGAGAGGAAATTATTTTTCTTAAATAATAAAAAGAACACATTCACCAACTAAATAAGAATGTGTGATGCTAGTTTAAAGTGTGTAACTCATGAGTGTGCCTAGTTTAGTAAATTGTTTGGTATGATGATTGTGTACCCCGTATTTGTATTTTAGACGCTAGTACCGAGGATTATCCGGAGGAGGAGGAGGACTACTGTCAAGGAGAAGAAGACCACTTTGACCAGTTTCCCAACCAAGGCAAGATAATACTCTTGCAAAGTGCTAGCTCATCCTGAGCCAAGCACCACCCATTTACTTTATATTATGAGCCTAATTCCCAGTTTTATTTTTAAGTTTGCTTACTGTTATTTTGTACTATTGTTTCATAATTCAATAGGGTTAATGTTAGATTAGTACAAGAGTATCAAAGTTAGCCTAGGAGCAAAGCAAATTACTTAGCACCCCTCATCCTTAGATGCTAGTGCTAAATTAAACATGACTACTCTAGATGGGAACATGTGTGGTGAAATGTTGAAATGACTTTTGAAGGTGAATATGACCAAGAGAAGATGGTGATTTTTGATTAAAAACTAGTATTGGTTTGGATGCGATACCTTTCCAATTATTGAGTACCCCCACAATACCTGATTATGGGTAGGGCTTAACTAGAAGTTTATGTATCTTAGTATGAGTTCCCTCTGAACACACATCATAGGGGTTATGCCGAGGCTGCCTCCGTTGTTGAGGAATGATGTGAAGTGAATTGTACGGCCAAGCCCTGTGTTCCCGGGTTGACAGTTGGTCTTCACCGGGAGGCCAAGCTCATGGGGAGAGGTGCTCATACTAGGGTTAGTAAATGAAAGGTTATGGTTGATGATCCGCGTACTGTGTTACGATGATTCGGGGAAATCCCGACGGATGAAATCAAATGTTGTGGCACAAGTGTGCAACCTCTGCAGAGTGTAAATCTATTCGAATAGCCGTGTCCACGGTTACGGACGGTTGGAAAGGCCATACAGTTTCCAGTATTAGAATTTGATCATGTTGAGGATATGAATGGTGAATGGTGACTTGAATATATGGAAAACACAACAGAGTTGCGGGAATGACACTAATGTTCCCACTTGAGTTAGTTAGCACTTGAATAAGTCTTTAGCAAATACCTGTGAACAAAAATTGGCTTTATGCAAATAAACTAGAGCTTAGTACCCCACTACTAGAAATGTTAGCACTTACACTAGTATTAGTTTGCGAGTACATAAAGTACTCACGGCTGTGTCCCTGGCTATTCAAATGGCCAGACTATGAAGAGGAGCAGAGTACGAGGAGGACGGTCAGCAGGAAGTCTACAACAACTAGGAGTCTGCTAACGTCAGCGTTGGCCTGTGGACTATAGAGTCCTTGTATCTTACGCTTCCGCTATGAACTTATGTTTGTTCGTTGATCAGTTCGTTGATCGTTAGATCAACTATTTGTGTAATATGGATCATGTGATTCCAATTTGTAAGACTTTATGAGTTGTAATGAATGATGACTGTGATACTTAACTATTATGCCTCGCAACAACAATATTCCCGGGATTGCGATGTATGACATAATAGGCATCCGGACTTAAAAATCCGGGTGTTGACAAGTTGGTATCAGAGCCATTGTTTGACCTTAGGAGACCCTAGTTTAGAATGGACGTTCCGAAAAATTTAGTTTCTAAAACAAATTGAGTGAATACTTGGGAAAAACTTACTCATTCTCTTTTCTACCGGATCTTTTCAAAAATGATGACCATGCTCTTCCTTTTAAATTCATCTAAAATATTGCCACACTTAGTCACATCTCTAACTTACTCATCCATTTCACTTTCAGATGGAGCCCTACGTCCAGACGGAGACCTACGATCTGGAGAACGGAGGGAGTCTGGTGTTCGAGCGCGACTTGTACCTTGTGTCCGAGAGGCTCGAACGTCCACCTCCCCAGTTCCATGGAGTCCGGATCCACGACACCCCCACCGGGGAACAGCAGTGGATGATCACCGCTGACTTGAAGGGAAGTTCGGAGCCTCCCATCTCGGAGAGGATCCTTTTCTCCTTCAAGGCATGCAACTGGCCGGACGGGCTTGCTCACGCTCTTCAGGAGGGACTTGCTCGGGTGTGCGGACAGCACATCGCCGCACTCCGGGGAAGCCGCTTCGCCTACTTCGCCAGGCACGACACCATGGGAGAACCCATGGCACTCTCTTCGCACCCGGTGCTCAAGATCCATGTGCAGCATTTGGACTTCATGCTCCATGAAACCCGGAAGGAACTGGAACTGACACGGGTTCACAACCACCGTGCTCAGATGACTGTGGCTCACCATGCCGAAGCTATCCGGATGCTCGCCAAGGACCGCAAGTTACTCCGCCTGCAGCGCGCCAAGAAGGATGCCACTATCCGCCGCCTTCGCGAGAAGATCCGCACTTTGGAGGTGACTGTCCGTACCCAGCAGGACCAGATCCAGGAGATGGAGGAGGATGGAGAGGACATTCAGGGAGGCGATGACTTCCTGAGTGATGACAACGACTTTGAGGATGATGAGTTCACTGATGAGGAGGACTACGAGTTTCTGGAAGCCGCGGAGGATGGGATCATTCCCATCGATGTGGATGAGGAGTAGTAGCTGTACTAGCTTCACTATCGTAGGTGTGAGTTGTATCCCGCACCATGTATCGTAGCTTGGAGAAGAAGGGTTCTTAAAACCCTTAGTGTGTTAGCTTGTAATCTGTGATGCTTGTTATGAATGAATGAATGTTTGTGTGCTATGTGCATCATCAAAAGTCTTTAAGTTTGAAAATTTACCCAAAATAAGCCATAGAAAATTCCCTCTTATCTCATGATCTATCTACCTGTTCAGATGGCTAACCGCAACGCGAACTCATGCAATGATGCAACTGCTGCAGACCCCGATGGCGACAGGAGACAGACGAGCTGAACGTCAAGCCAGCCTCGCAGCACGCAACAGTTAGCCAACAACCAGCAGGGCCATGGACACCATGACCATCCAGGATCCAAACTCAAGAATTTCCAAAACACAAACCCACCAGTATTCAGCAAGACTGAAGAACCTTTAGATGCAGATGATTGGCTGCAAACAATGGAAAATAACTTGGAAGTAGCTGGAGTGGATGAGAATGAGAAGGTGCTGTTTGCTACGCACTACCTAGCAGGACCAGCAAGAGCTTGGTGGACTAGCGCCCGTGCATTAAATGCCGGACAGATGATGACTTGGGCTGACTTTAAGCTCAAGTTTAGCAAGTACCATGTACCACCAGGTTTGATCAAGAAGATGAGGGATGAATTCCGGGAACTGAAGCAAGGCCGGATGTCGGTGGTAGAATACCGCGGCTGTGCCCTCACCCTGTCAAGGTACGCCCCGATGAACCGACACCAATGAGAAAAGGAAGGAGAGATTCCTGAACGGCCTGCACGACGAGATGCAGACAGTACTGGTCAACATTCCCTTTGCTGACCTTGAAGCCTTAGTGGATTCTTCCATCCAAATGGAAGGCAAGTTGCACCAGGCCAATGAAAACCGCAAGCGCCGCATGATGAATCGGAGTGGGCCCAGCAATGCCCCGAGATACCGCCCTAGCTCAAGCAGGGTTTTACCCCCAGAAACAACAAACCCCAGAACCAAGTGTCGCGCCCGGATTTCAGAACCGGAGCGGAGGAAACCCAAGGCCAGGAGGCCCCCACCACAACAACAACAACCCCAACTCCTATGTGCACCACAACAGCAACTTCAACCGCGCTCCGCCGCGAGCCCCCAACACCAACAACAACAACCCCAACACTGCACCAAGGACCGGAAGCAATGCTATTCCGGTTGGAACCAAGGACAAGTCCACAATCACCTGCTATGAATGTGGAGTGGTGGGACACTTCTCCAATGAGTGCCCCAAAAGGCTGGCCAAGCTCGCCGGCAACACCGCTGCACCTGCTCAGCAGCAACGCCGTGTCTCCACCGGCAAGAAGTTCGCCCCAACAACCCGCACAACCGCGGAGGTCGCCTCTACCACATGAACGCCGAGGAAGCCCAGGAAGCCCCAGATGTGGTGCTGGGTATGTTCTCTGTTAACTCAATACCAGCAAGAGTGTTGTTTGATTCCGGAGCATCACATTCATTTGTTACCGAAGATTTTGTGAGCACTAGTAAGATTCAACCAATCAGCTTGAAACATGTCATGATAGTTCAAATACCTGGATCAACAACTAAAGATAGAAAATTTTGCAAAGAAGTACCCATCAGAATTCAAGAAATAATGTTTTTTGCAAACTTAATTGTTCTGGGAACAAAAGGATTGGAAGTAGTACTAGGAATGGATTGGATGGCGAAACATCATGGATTGATAGACTGCGCCAAGAAGGCCATCACCATGACTAGTAGCACAGGAATAACAATAGAACATGTGTCTGAAAAACTCCCCAGAAATTTCACTTGCAACCAAGGGGTAGCCAAACCAACTCTGGATCAGATCAGGGTCGTTTGTCGATACGCTGATGTGTTTCCGGATGATCTACCCGGTATGCCCCCGGATCGGGATATCGAGTTTATCATCGAGTTAATTCCTGGAACAGGACCTATAGCCCAAAGAGCCTATAGCATGAACCCGGCAGAACTAAGAGAGCTGAAGAAGCAACTGGATGATATGTTGCACAAAGGTCTGATTAGACCAAGTTCGTCGCCTTGGAGATCACCAGTTTTATTTGTGGATAAGAAAGATGGTGCCAATCGGTTATGTACGGATTATCGTAAACTTAACGATGTCACCATCAAAAACAAATACCCCTTGCCGAAGATAGAAGATCTGTTTGACCAGCTAGCCGGTGCCACAGTATTCTCCAAGATTGACCTTAGGACTGGCTACCATCAACTGAAGATCCGTGCAACGGATATCCCAAAGACTGCCTTCACCACCAGATATGGATTGTATGAGTACAATGTCATGTCCTTTGGATTAACCAATGCCCCCGCCTATTTCATGAACCTCATGAACAAGGTCTTCATGAACTTTTTGGATAAGTTTGTCGTTGTTTTCATCGAT
Source organism: Lolium multiflorum (assembly GCA_030979885.1). Classification (NCBI taxonomy): domain Eukaryota; kingdom Viridiplantae; phylum Streptophyta; class Magnoliopsida; order Poales; family Poaceae; genus Lolium; species Lolium multiflorum. The sequence goes on from CM061749.1 coordinate 212,808,758, forward strand.
GACATTCTTATCTACTCCAAAACCGAAGAGGAACATGAACAACACTTGGAAATAATCCTAGAAACCCTGAGGCAGCACAAGTTATATGCCAAGTTCAGCAAGTGTGAGTTTTGGTTGAAGGAGGTAGGATTCCTGGGACATATATTGTCCGCAGGAGGAATTGCTGTAGATCCCGCCAAGATCAAGACTGTCACAGAATGGAAAGCCCCAACCACTCAGACCGAGGTCCGCGCATTTCTCGGATTAGCGGGATATTACCGCCGATTCGTTGAAGGATTTTCCAGCATAGCCCGACCCATGACGCAACTGCTGAAGAAGGACAAGAAGTTTGAATGGACTGCCAAATGTGAAGAAAGTTTCCAACAGCTCAAGAACAGATTGACCACAGCCCCAATACTGATCATGCCGGATATCACCAAGCCATTTGATGTCTACTGTGATGCGTCCAAGATTGGTCTTGGATGTGTGTTGATGCAAGAAGGCAAAGTGATATCATACCTGTCCCGGCAACTGAAGCAGCATGAACAGAACTACCCAACCCATGACCTCGAACTCGCAGCCGTAGTGTTAGCCCTGAAAGTTTGGCGTCATTACCTCATGGGTAATCGATGCGAGATCTATTCGGATCACAAGAGCCTGAAGTATATCTTCACCCAGAAGAGCTGAACATGAGGCAACGCAGATGGTTAGAATTAATTAAGGATTATGATATGGAGATCCACTATCACCCCGGCAAGGCCAATGTAGTAGCAGATGCCCTGAGTAGACTGCCTTGTCAGTTAAACTCCATGATAGCAAAGGAACAGCCTAGCCTACACCAAGAGTTTGAGCATTTCAGAATGGAGCTAGTTAGTGAAGGATACCTAGCCAGCATAGAACTGCAACCCACCTTGATTGGACAGATCAAAGAAGCCCAGAAGGGAAATGCCAGCATTGACGGAATCAAGAGTCAGATAGCTGCAGGAAAGGCACCAGGATTCACCATCGATGAAGAAGGAGTACTTTGGTACAACGGTCGCCTGTGTGTACCGTCGATTCAGAATTGAAGCAAGTCATACGAAGGAGGCTCACGACACCCGTATTCCATTCACCCCGAGGAACCAAGATGTACCAAGACCTGAAGGAACAATTCTGGTGGCACGGAATGAAGCGAGAGATAGGAAGTTATATCGCCAAGTGCGATATATGTCAGCGAGTCAAGGCAGAACATCAACGACCCGCAGGACTGTTGCAACCCTTACAGATTCCTGAGTGGAAATGGGATTCTGTCGGTATGGACTTTATCACAGGATTGCCCAAATCTAGCAGAGGAAATGACTCCATTTGGGTTGTCATCGATAGGTTGACCAAGGTTGCACACTTCATCCCTGTCAAGACCACATACCAAGGCCCAAAGTTAGCTGAGTTATACATCTCAAGGATAGTAGCCCTGCACGGAACCCCGAAGTCAATTGTGTCCGATAGAGGATCACAGTTCACCTCAAGATTCTGGCAGAAAGTGCATGAAGGACTAGGAACCCGTCGAACTTCAGCACAGCCTATCACCCGCAGACCGACGGACAGACCGAGAGAGTCAATCAGATACTAGAAGATATGTTGAGAGCCTGTGTACTGAATATGGATCCAAGTGGGAAGACTGCTGCCCTATGCGCTCTCGTACAACAACAGTTATCAAGCCAGCTTACAAATGGCCCCTTGAAGCCCCGTACGGAAGAAAATGCCGTACCTCCGAATCGGGTCGAAGTCGGAGAAAGCCAAGTCTTTGGACCAGATATTCTTCGAGCCGAAGAGAAGGTGCACAAGATCCGCGAGTACCTCAAGACCGCACAATCCCGACAGAAGAGCTACGCGACAAAAGACGCCGAGAGATGACCTTTGAGATTGGAGATTTTGTCTACCTCAAGGTGTCACCCCTCAAGGGAATGCAGAGATTCCAGCTGAAAGGAAAACTCGCACCCCGATATGTCGGACCCTTCAAAGTTCTGAGTCGCCGAGGCGAAGTGTCTTATCAACTGGAACTACCTGAAGAAATGGCAGCCGTGCACAATGTGTTTCACATCTCACTGCTCCGGAAGTGCCTTGAAGTACCGGAGAAGACTGAAGTATTCAAGAATATAGATCATCGTTCGGTGGATATCAACACAGACTTGACATACCGCGAAGTACCTATTCGCATCCTGGAGGAAGCATACAGAACCACCCGCACCAGGAGTATCAAGTTCTTGAAGATTCAGTGGAGCAATCACACTGAAGACGAAGCCACTTGGGAACGCGAAGAAGATATGAAGAAAGAATACCCCGATCTCTTTAGTACCTAGTTTTCTCTCGATCTCGGGACGAGATCTTTTGTAAGGGGAAGGGTTTGTAACATCCCAAATTTCAATAAAATGAACAAGAGAGAGATTCAAGATCCCAAAAATTAGGGTTAACAAAAACTTTTTCTCATCATATAGGTTTATGCATGTAGATCACTTTATTAATTATTTTGAGTGTGCAATTGCCATGATGCTTGCTTATGTGTTCTCTCTCACTCTAAAACCCTAGTAATGATCACTTGATCATCCAAAGTCAAATAAAAAGAAAAGGGAAAAGAAATAATAAAAATCAATCTCACACACACATAAGGCTTAGGCCATTTTTACAAATCTTTGTTAGAGACCATTTGGGTTTGCACCATTAGGTGTAAATGGATACTAAACCTTTATTAACAACTTTGGAAACCATCAAACAACTTCCAAATCAAATTTGAGATAAATATGAGCTCACATGTGATATGGTCATATGTGACATTTATAGTCTGGTACTCACTTTGAGCCCCTGTATTTTCACTTTTCACTTCTACACTTGGTCAACTCTTTCCACCTCATCCAAGACCACATCAAGCACTACAACTTTGCCCAAAACCACCACCCCAAATTATGTACCAATTTCAAATGAGAAGCATGCAAAGTTGGGACAAACTCACATATGTAAGATCATATGCAAAATGATTTTTTTGCATTTCAATGCCATTTTGACCACCACCACCACCAATATACTCTATTTAATATATTATTACAACCCACCAAAAAGATTTGCAAAATTCGAAAATATTTTTCTTGCGGGCATTATAACAAACACCTTGCAGGCAGGGTTTATAATTGAGCCCATACCTCATTTCTACCTTGGACTTGGTCCAACCTGAGCACCCCTGCAACCCTGGCACTCCCCTCTCACCTCACCCCATCCATCAACACCAGTGCCACCTATCCACTTGCTCTCAGTGGCAATGGCATGACCATGCCGTGGCATGGCATGGCCACACCATGCCATCTCTCTCCCCTCTCCTCTCAGCACGACGCCACCATGTCCTCTAGCTTCATCTCACCTCCCTGGACACGCCCGTACCCTCCCTCGACCAAGACGACGCGCACACACGCCAGCACAGACACGCCCAGCACGCTCCAGCGACGCCATGCCGTGCATGGTCGCGACGCCAGAGCGCGCCAGAACGCCGCAGAGACCCGTCAACTCCGACCCCGCCTCGCCATCAGCGCCCGTGCGTGGCTTCGCCTCAGCACCAGGACGCCGCCAGACATCATCACGAGCTCGCCCGCGCCTGGTCACCGTCGAGGAGGACGACGACGTCCGCCACAGTCGCCCTGGACGCGTGACTCGCCCCACTGTTCTTGACCACCGAACACTGCTCCGAGGTTACCGTGACGCTCCCTGAGTCTGCCAGAACACGACCATGCCCTCGCCCACGCCGTTGATCGCCTGCAGCACCACCTCGCCATCGTCACCGTGACCACCCGCCGCTCCTCGAGGCCACTATAAAAGGAGCCCTCCGCTCCCCAAATTGAGCACGCCACTCGCTTCTCCCCCTCACACAGACTCTCCTCGACCATTCCCCTCGCTCAATTAGCCACCACATCGCTCCAATTGCAAGATCGCCGCCGCCGCCAGTACACGGAGTCGCCGGAGCAGGAGGCCACCATTGGAGACGCAACTGCTTCCACGCATCCTCGTCCTCGACAACGTCGCGGCGCACCCCGCCGGCGACCGCCGGAGCCCCCAGGCGTCCTCCGACCCCCTACTGCCGCCGCCAGTAAGTCCTCCTCTCGCCGGAGAAGAAGACCACCCTCGACCGTGCGATCTCGTTTTAATCGCACGGCTCACATTCGACGTACCGTTTCGCTGGCCAACTCCCGCTGACGTGTGGCCCCCACCCGTCAGGCGGCCCGCTGCGCTGGATGCAGAACTGGGCCGGCCCACCTCTCTCTCCCCTGTGCAGCCCAATAGCTCTTCCCGCCAGCCCACGATTTCAAATTCAAATTTTCCAGATAAATAGAATATACAATCTGATGCTGACTTTGAAATTTAATAGAGATAAATCCACTCAGCCAAATTTTACAAACTTTATATATTTGGAAACCTTAGGAAATTATCTATACCATGCCACTGGATTGAACCCTAGATCTATTATATAATTTAAATAAGAAAATAATCAAGGCAGGGACTTTTCTGCATTAGAATAATTATTAAAAATCAACCAAACATGCTTTTAAGTTAATTCCAACTCCTATAATTCACATTTCACTTATACTAATTGTTTCTACAAAAATATGCCATGCTTACTGTGTATGATCATGGCCTAGTTAAATTAAAGGACTTTATGGCTATTTTCTAGTCAAGGATATTGTCCCAAAATATTAATAAATCATATGGGAATATTTTCTTCCATTTAAATCTTGTCATTAGCAATCCAATATGAGGTGAAGACTCTGGTCATAAAAATCTCATATGGTTTGTGGATGATATTAAATCATTACCATGTTAGCATTAAATGGTATGAGGTACTCACCTCATTTAAATCATTTTCTTAAAATGCTAAGTGTGAAGAGGTTGACCTTGTTCAACCTAGGTCACATATTATGCATGAGAGAAATTAAATCTTAATAAGATAATGAGAGGAAGTTATATCTCTGAATAATTAAAAGTAATATGAGAGGAAATTATTTTTCTTAAATAATAAAAAGAACACATTCACCAACTAAATAAGAATATGTGATGCTAGTTTAAAGTGTGTAACTCATGAGTGTGCCTAGTTTAGTAAATTGTTTGGTATGATGATTGTGTACCCCGTATTCGTATTTTAGACGCTAGTACCGAGGATTATCCGGAGGAGGAGGAGGACTACTGTCAAGGAGAAGAAGACCACTTTGACCAGTTTCCCAACCAAGGCAAGATAATATTCTTGCAAAGTGCTAGCTCATCCTGAGCCAAGCACCACCCATTTACTTTATATTATGAGCCTAATTCCCAATTTTATTTTTAAGTTTGCTTACTGTTATTTTGTACTATTGTTTCATAATTCAATAGGGTTAATGTTAGATTAGTACAAGAGTATCAAAGTTAGCCTAGGAGCAAAGCAAATTACTTAGCACCCCTCATCCTTAGATGCTAGTGCTAAATTAAACATGACTACTCTAGATGGGAACATGTGTGGTGAAATGTTGAAATGACTTTTGAAGGTGAATATGACCAAGAGAAGATGGTGATTTTTGATTAAAAACTAGTATTGGTTTGGATGCGATACCTTTCCAATTATTGAGTACCCCCACAATACCTGATTATGGGTAGGGCTTAACTAGAAGTTTATGTATCTTAGTATGAGTTCCCTCTGAACACACATCATAGGGGTTATGCCGAGGCTGCCTCCGTTGTTGAGGAATGATGTGAAGTGAATTGTACGGCCAAGCCCTGTGCAGTTCCCAGGTTGACAGTTGGTCTTCACTGGGAGGCCAAGCTCATGGGGAGAGGTGCTCATACTAGGGTTAGTAAATGAAAGGTTATGGTTGATGATCCGCGTCTGTGTTACGATGATTCGGGAAATCCCGACGGATGAAATCAAATGTTGTGGCACAAGTGTGCAACCTCTGCAGAGTGTAAATCTATTCGAATAGCCGTGTCCACGGTTACGGACGGTTGGAAAGGCCATACAGTTTCCAGTATTAGAATTTGATCATGTTGAGGATATGAATGGTGAATGGTGACTTGAATATATGGAAAACACAACAGAGTTGCGGGAATGACACTAATGTTCCCACTTGAGTTAGTTAGCACTTGAATAAGTCTTTAGCAAATACCTGTGAACAAAAATTGGCTTTATGCAAATAAACTAGAGCTTAGTACCCCACTACTAGAAATGTTAGCACTTACACTAGTATTAGTTTGCGAGTACATAAAGTACTCACGGCTGTGTCCCTGGCTATTCAAATGGCCAGACTATGAAGAGGAGCAGCAGTACGAGGAGGACGGTCAGCAGGAAGTCTACAACAACTAGGAGTCTGCTAACGTCAAGCGTTGGCCTGTGGACTATAGAGTCCTTGTATCTTACGCTTCCGCTATGAACTTATGTTTGTTCGTTGACCAGTTCGTTGATCGTTAGATCCACTATTTGTGTAATATGGATCATGTGATTCCAATTTGTAAGACTTTATGAGTTGTAATGAATGATGACTGTGATACTTAACTATTATGCCTCGCAACAACAATATTCCTGGGATTGCGATGTATGACATAATAGGCATCCGGACTTAAAAATCCGGGTGTTGACACAACAGAAGAAAGGTGATCGGCTGGTTGTGAATCACGTGTCCCCATCACTGTTTTCACCCCGGCTGAGGCTTGAGGGGCAGCTGGCCTCGTGGACGCTATGTTGTTAGAAGCCGATTGGAGAATCTTCGGTCGGTCCCGCAACGCAATTCCTCTCGAAGGCGATGAGTTCTTGCAAAAGAAGGATCCATCATCACCGATGGAGAATTGACTCTGGGCTATCTGGGTGCTGTAAAGGAACAGAACAGGGGATATCTGTACTACCGGGGCCTTGGTTTCAACGGCAAGTTGTTCAGCAGCAGTTTCAAGACCCTTTTGAGGGCATTGGTCTGCCTCGTTGGCCATCAGGGCTCCAGGTCATCGGTCGAAAAGGAGAAGGATAGATCGTGAAGAATCGATACGTTGACATGGATCTATTGAGCATTGATCAAGTTCACGATCATTCCGATGTCAAAGAAAGGAAGAGCGGATTATGGGGGACCGATGCATGGAAATCGGCTTGTTGAGCAGTAACCGAGGTAACAATCGGCGAGATCAGCACAAGGGAGAATCGGCTAAATCAATTTGCAAGGAATCGGCAGAGTCGAATTGGGGAAATTTCTTCATTGATAATCAGATTTCTTACACGAAAAGAGCTGATTGCTCTCAAAAGGAAGACCTAGGGGGATGCATTGCCTGTCAACACCCGGATTTTTCAGTCCAGATGCCTATTATGCCGTACATCGCAATCCCAGGAATATTGTTGTTGCGAGACATAATAGTTGAATACCATAGAGTCATCATTTATTACCACACATAATTGTCTTACAAAGAGGGATCACATGATCCAATATTACAGTAGTAGTTGATCTATTGATCAACGAACATCACAAATAGCGGAAGCGAAGTAGTAGGACTAAGTCCACATGCCAACGCTTGACGTCAGGAGCGGTCCTAGTTGTCGTAGACGTCCTGCTGTCCATCTTCCTCGCAAGGGTTCACCTTCATAGTCTGGCCATTTGAATAGCCAGGGACAAAGCCATGAGTACTTTTAAAGTACTCGCAAACTAATACTAGTGTAAGCATTATCAATGGTGGTAAGGGGTACTAAGCTCTAGGTTTATTTGCATAAAGCCAAGTTTAGTTCATAAACATTTAGTAAAGATGCTTGAATCACTAGACTAACTCAAGTGGGAACATTAGTGTCATTCCCACAACTCTGTGGTGATTCAGTTCAAAATCACCATTCACCTTTCAAATTCAAATCACCAGTCACATGTCACATTTTTTTAAAATGGTCTGATGACGGAACAGTATGGCCTTTCCAATCGTCCGTAACCGTGGACACGGCTATTCGAATAGTTCTACACTCTGCAGAGGTCGTACACTTGTGCCACAATATTTGCAATAATCCGTCGGGGTTAACTGGCCCTGATTTATCATACTCCGTATGCGGACTACCAACCATAACCTTTCACTTATATACTCTAGTACAGGCACCTCTCCCCATGAGCTTGGCCTCCCGGTGAAGACACACTGTCAGCCTGGGAACTGCACAGGGCTTGGGCCGGACAATTCACCTCATTCACGTCATATCGCATCACTTCTGTAGAGGCAGCCTTCAGCCTAACCCCGATGACGCTTGTTTAGAGGGAACCCATACTAAAGCACATAAATTTCTAGTCACGCCCTTACCCATATTGGGTATTGTGGGGGTACTTTCAAAATTGGAGTGGTATCGCATCCGAACCCAACCATCAGTTTTATATCAAAAATCACCATCTTCTCTTGGTCATATTCACCTTCAAAGTCATTCAATGGAATGAACCATCGTTCCAAGGTTTCAACTTCATTTCAAAGTCATATGTTCCCATCTAGAGTAGTCCCATTTTTGATTGATTAGCACTAGCAACTAGTCATGAGGGGTGCTATCTAGCTTTGAGTGGTGCCAATCTAAATAAAGTTTTGTTCTACTCTAGACTAATTGAATCATAAATCAAAAAGTACTTTGAAATAAATAAGCCAAAGTAAAAGTAATTAAAAACATGGGATAGGTAATACATAGTAGTAAAGTGGGATGGTGCCTTTGCTCTTGTAGAGCTAAGCATTTGTGTTTAGCAAGGATTAGCTTGCATGGGTAATAGCTTGCATTAATATCAGCTTGCAAGAGTATTATCTTGCCTTGATTGGTGAAGTGATCAAAGTGTTCTTCTTCTTCCTCTTGGTAGAATACCTCCTCCTCTGGATAGTCTCCGGTACTAGCGTCTATAAACGAATACGAGGATACAATCACCAAACAATACTTAAGTACTCTTAATTAGCCTTAGTGGCTCACACAATGATCTAGCATCACTACTTAACATTTATTACAAGATTTTGCTAGGGTTGCCTTATTTAGTAATAGGAAAATAATTTCCTCTTATTGAAAATGATGTTAGGGTTTCTCTTTGGTTTGGTGGGAAATAGTTTCCCCTCATTGAATCTTGTTAAGATTTAATTTCTCTTATGAATAATATATGACCTAGGTTGACTAAAGTCAACCTCTTCATACTTATCATTTGAGAAAATGATTTAAATGAGGTTCCATACCTCATGCAATTTAATACTAACATGGTAGTGATTTAATGCCACCAAATAATTCAATATGAGGTTACATAGACCATGATTACTACTTCATATTGAATTTCTTGAGAGCAAGATTTAAATGAGAGGAGTATCTCTCATATGATTTAACACAGAGTGATAACTAATTTAAAGGACTACCATTGAGGTGATTTAATATTTCAAATAACCAGGGATGATCCCATGTTGACCAAGGTCAACACTTCACACTTAGTATTTGAGAAAGTGAGTTAAATGAGATTCATCATCTCATGTGATTTAATTACTCTTTGAAAAATTTAAATATTATTTAGATTTAAGATTTAGAAGTGAGCAGGTATGAGCCTAGGAAAGTAAAGGTCAACACATTACTTCATACTATTTGAGAAAGATGATTTAAATGAGGTGAGCACCTCATACCATTTTAATAACCCCTTGCAATGGTTTAATAACATTAATTAATCTAATGTGAGTTTTGATTTAACATGGTATCTATCTTATATTAATTTGGTTGAGGCAAGATTTAAATGAGACCCAAAATATCTCATATGATTTAATAAGTAGGTTTGAAATATTTAAATACCACTTATGAGAATGATTAAATATTTTCAAATAGGAATCTATGGGTTAATAATATATGTGTTATTAATTCTTATTGAACTATTTGGATTAATGAGTTTTGTGAGAGGCTATACCTCATATAAGTTACACTATCCTCTAAATGATTTAAAATCTATAAGTAACTAAGCATGAGACTTATTTGACCAAGGTCAGTACCTCTATTTGAATTACTTAAGATCACAATTTAAATGAGAGGGAAGCCCTCATACTATTTAAATAATTCCATGTGTAGGTATTAAATAGACTAGAAATGGCTCTATGGCTATTATTTAAATCTAGTCCATGATCATGCAAAACAACTATGCTATATTTTTGCATAAACAATTCTATTATGTAAAATGTGATTTATTAGAGTTGGAATCAACTTAAAATCATTTCTAGATAATTTCTAATATTTATTTGAAGTCAGAAAAGGTCCTGCCTTGTTATTTTTATCATTTAAAATTAATTACGAATTTGGACATGAGGCCAGTGGCATTATTTAGATAATTTCATGAGCTTTCCAAATATATAAAATTTGTTAAATTTGGTGCAGTAGATTTCCAACTATTTAATTTTGAAGTTGGCACCAGTATTGAGTTTGAACTAAAAAGATTAAATCGAATTTGAATTTTGTGGGCCGCGCGGGAAAACGACACGGGCTAATCAGATTAAACGGACTGGGCCGGCCCAACTAACGCTCACCACGCAGCGGGCCGCCTGACATGGGGTCCCACGCGTCAGTCTCTTTTTAACCCGAAACGGTACCTGTGAACGCGAGCCGATGGATCAGATGGAGATCGGACGGTCGAGCGTCGTCGTCGTCGACGGGGGAGGAGGGCGTGCTGCGCCGGCGAGGTAGGGGGTCGGAGGGCGCGCTAGGTCGCCGGCGGTCGTGGGAGGGGGTCGAGGCGTCGTTGGTGAGGGTGAATAGGCGCCTGGTACAGTGGCGGAGCTCGGGGCGGCGTGGATCAACGGCTTCGACCTGCGGCGGCTTGCGGGTCTCCGGCGAGAAATTGGAGCTCACTGTGGCGTAATCGGTGTGGGGCAGAGGTGGAGGAGGTCGAGGAGAAGAAGGGGAGCAGATGGTGTGGAGGAAGCAGGGGCGGAGGAGCGCTATTTATAGAAGGGCGAGGAGGCCGGCGGGTGCTGTGAGAGGTCATCGACGGCGAGGTCGTTCCAGGGCGCGAAGGGGCAAGCTAGGGGTGCGCTATGTAGCTGCGATCATGGCGGGTACGATGCGCGTGAAGGGGCAGCGAGGGGAGGACGAGGGCGTGCTGGCGACGATCAAGTGCTGGCAGTACAGGCGCGGCAGGTCTTGGATCATTGCGACGGTGTTAGTGCTTCCGCGAGCTATCGAGGATGTCTAGGAGGTAGCTGGTGCAGTGGTGATCATGCGTGCACAGGAGGAAGGCGAGTGGAGGACGATAGCGATCGGGCGAGCGTGCGCTCTGTCGTGTCCAGAGACGTGCCAGTGCACGCTCTGGCGCGACGTGGCCGGCATGGGCGCGGTCTGGACGTGCAACGTTCGACCAATGCCGTGAGGGCTTCGAGCTAGGCCAGGTACTAGCAGTGTCCTTGTGATCCAGAGAAGCTCTGAGACATGGTGAAAGAGAGAGGGGAGAGCCAGAGAGATGAGTGGCATGGGTGGCCGGCATGGTACTTGGCATGGATGTTATCTGATCATGGCTTCACTTTTCTTAGGGATGCAGGGCATAGGGTGATGCAGAGGGGGTACAAGGATGTTGATGATCACAATTGGAAAGAAGTTTAGGCTAAAATCTGATGGATAATAGAGTGTATGCCAAATTCAGAATCATGCCTGCAAGGTGTTTGATGAAATGGCCGCATGAAGAAAAAGTTAGAATTTTGCAATTATTTTTGGTGGAGTTCATTTATATAATTAATGTGATTGAATGGTGGTGGTGGTGGTCAATTTGGTGAAGGTTTACAAGAATTCCAAAATGGGGTCATCTTCACATAGTTTCAAAGTCTCCACTTGTCAAAATCATACTGGTCAACCTAGTCAACATTAACCCTGATGGTCAACATGAAAGTTGTTGCCTTGACATGGTCTTGGATGACATGTCATTGGTTGACTAAGTTTAGTTTGAGAATTGAGAAATACAGAGGGGTAAAGTGGGGAACATTTTATAAAATGGCCAAATGACCATTATCACATGTATGTTGATTTTGAGATTTTCTTTGATTTGATTTTGGTTTCTTTGATGCAATTGTGGTTATTTATCATATATAAACATTTTACAAGCAAGAGATCAAGCAATGGTGGCCTTGGTTGAAGATTTGCAATTTGGCATAATGTGTATGTGAGTGAAATTTGGGAATTTTCTCCCCATTTGAATTCTCCCCTTTTGATTTGACTTTTGTTGACTCTAATGTGGTTCTTATTAGTTTAGAAACATTTTAAGAGCATTGAACCCAATTCAAATGGTCTTATTCAAAGATTTGCAAATTTGGCCTTAATACATAAGAGATGATGTGTCACTTTTTACTAAACTTGTAAATAGTTGATTTTGCTTCACTTGGACATGGGTTAGGGTCCATTTAGTGTTATATTAGGTTTAGAGATGGTTTCACACCATTTGGTCAAGGTTTGAAGTCATAGGTCAAGGTTTAGTGAATTGGCTATGTGTCACATATGCTTTTATGCATAGGTTGCATTTGATTTTTAATTTGACTTGGTTTGACCCAATTGGTGTTGTTGAGTGTTGAAATGGTATATGAAGGTGATCCAACCATTCACCATAAGTCCTAGGGTCAATTTTCTTAAATTCCTAAATTTGCTATTTTACTCTCATATGCCTCTATGGCATTTTTAATCTCTTTTTCATTTCTTTGGTTTCAACTTGGGAATGGTTTAAGAAATACTATATAAGGTTTATAAAGCTTTTCCAATCCTCTAATTAAAGTAAAAAGGTCTAGGGTAAAGATTTATAATTATAGCCATAGTCACATATGCCTTTTTCTCATTTAATTTCCTTTTATATTATTTTCACTAGGATGGTGAGAAGAGGGGTGAGGTTTTATGGTTTAAGATTATTTCAAATACCAATAACAAGCAATCATGGCAATAGCACAAGAATTAAGCAAGATTATTATGTACCAATCTTAATTTAATGAAAGTTTTTGTTGGTTCCAAAATTTGGAACTAGGGGAATTTGTTTATTTTGTTTTAAATTTCTGGGATGTTACAAACCCTTCCCCCTTAAACAAATCTCGTCCCGAGATTTTAAGAGGAGCTAGGTTCCTAAGAGAGATTGAGTATTTTGATTAACAGGAAGGCATACTTGTCGGGTCTGGGGTGCTTCCTGAGCTTCAGTGGCCGTCATGTGGTAGAAACGTCCGTTGTTGTTGTTCTGGTTCCTTCTACTTGCGAAGCGGCGCTGTTGCTGGGCAGGTGCAGGGGTTGGCAGCGATCTTGGCAAGCTTCTTGGGGCATTCCTTGGAATAGTGGCCCACAACTCCACATTCATAGCAGTTTATAGTGGACTTGTCCTTCGGGGTGACGGGGATGGCATTGCTTCCAGTTCTTGGGCCAGTGTTGGTGTTGGTGTTGTTCCCATTGTTGTGGTGGCTGTTGGGGTTGCGGTTGTTATTGTTGTTGCCTCCGGGCTTCGGGGTCCTCCGTGGTTGTTGCTGTTATTGGGGCGATAAGTCTGCGCAGGTGGCTGTTGTTTCGGGGTGAATCCTCCGGAGGAGTTATTGCGGTGCTTCGGGTATGGTGGGATCCACTCTGGTTCATCATTGCGCTTGCGGTTCTCATTGGCCCGATGCAGCTTTCCTTCCATCTGTATGGCTGAGTCTACGAGGGCTTCGAGGTCAGCGAACGGGATATTCACTAACACCGTTTGCATCTCGTCGTGCAGTCCGTTCAGGAATCTTTCCTTTCTTTTCTCATTTGTGTCGGTCTCGTCCGGGGCGTACCTTGACAGAGTGAGAAACCTGTCGGTATTCCACCACGGACATTCTTCCTTGCTTGAGTTCACGGAACTCGTCTCTCATTTTCTTGATTAATCCTTGGGGCACATGATACTTGCTGAACTTCAGCTTGAAGTCTTCCCATGTCATCATTTGTCCCGCATTCATTGCACGGGCACTAGTCCACCAGGCTCTTGCAGGTCCTGACAGGTAGTGGGTGGCAAACAGACTTTTCTGTGGCTTCAACTCCCGCAACTTCAAGGTTGTTCTCTATTGTCTGGAGCCAGTCATCAGCATCTAAGGGCTCTTCGGTTTTGTTGAACATTGGAGGGTTGGTGTTCTGGAAATTCTTCAACCTTGACCCAGGGTGATCGGGGTTTCCACGGCCTTGATTGTTCTGAGCTAGCTGTTGCAGAGCAGTGATATTGGCCTGCCTTTCAGTGCGTTCGGCCTCTGTCTTCCATCATGAGTTGCAGCATCTGCATCAGCGCATCTTGGTTTGCGTTGCGATTTGGGGGTGCCATCTGAACAGGTATATAGATCATGAGGTAAGAGGGAATTTTCTATGGCTTATTAGGTTTAACTTAAAACTTGAAATATTTTTGTGATGAACATAGCACCCATTTTATTTATTCACAACGAACATCACACATTACAGGTTAAAGCACTAAGGGTTTGAAGAACCCTTTTTCCACAAGCTACGATACATGGTGCGGGATACAACTCACGCCTACGTAAGTGAAGCTAGTGCAATTATTCCTCATTGTCTTCATCCACATCGATGGGAATGATCCCATCCTCGGCAGCCTCCAGAAACTCGTAGTCCTCCTCATCAGTGAACTCGTCATCCTCAAAGTCGTTGTCGTCACTCAGAAAGTCATCGCCTCCTTGGATGTCTTCTCCATCCTCCTCCATCTCCTGGATCTGGTCCTGCTGTGTCCGGACAGTCACCTCTAAGGTGCGAATCTTCTCGCGAAGACGGGTGATAGTAGCGACATTCTTGGCGCGCTGCAGGCGGAGTGACCGGCGGTCCTTGGCGAGTAACCTGATGGCGTCAGCATGATGAGCCAAAGCCATCTGGGCACGGTGGGAGTGGACACGTGTCAGCTCCAGGTCCTTCCGGGTCTCATGAAGCATAAAGTCCAAATGCTGCACATGGATCTTGAGCACCGGGTGCGAAGAAAGTGCCATGGGCTCTCCCATGGTGTCGTGTCTCGCGAAGTGGGCGAAGCGGCTTCCCCGGAGTGCGGCGATGTTCTGTCCGCACACCCGAGCAAGTCCCTCCTGAAGGGCGTGAGCAAGACCGTCCACCCAGCTGTATGCCTTGAAGGAGAAAAGGATCCTCTCCGAGATGGGAGGCTCCGAACTTCCCTTCAAGTCAGCGGTGATCATCCACTGCTGTTCCCCAGCGGGGGTGTTGTGGATCCGGACTCCGTGGAACTGGGGAGGTGGGCGTTCGAGCTTCTTGGACACCAGGTACAAGTCGCGCTCAAACACCAGACTTCCTCCGTTTTCCAGATCGTAGGTCTCCGTCTGGACGTAAGGCTCCATCTGAAAGTGAAATGGATGAGTAAGTTAGAGGGGTGTACAAGTGTGGCAAAATTTTAAGTGGATTTACAAGGAGGTGCATGGTTTATTATTTTTAAGAAGATCTGGTAGAGAAGAAAATGAATAAGTTTTTCACAAATACTCCCTTCATTTGCTTTTAGAAACTTAAATTTTCCGAACGTCCATTCTAACTAGGGTCTCCTAAGGTCAAACAATGGCTCTGATACCAACTTGTCAACACCCGGATTTTTCAGTCCAGATGCCTATTATGCCGTACATCGCAATCCCAGGAATATTGTTGTTGCGAGACATAATAGTTGAATACCATAGAGTCATCATTTATTACCACACATAATTGTCTTACAAAGAGGGATCACATGATCCAATATTACAGTAGTAGTTGATCTATTGATCAACGAACATCACAAATAGCGGAAGCGAAGTAGTAACGGACTATCTAGTCCACAGGCCAACGCTTGACGTCAGGAGCGGTCCTAGTTGTCGTAGACGTCCTGCTGTCCATCTTCCTCGTCTGCTGTTCACCTTCATAGTCTGGCCATTTGAATAGCCAGGGACAAAGCCATGAGTACTTTTAAAGTACTCGCAAACTAATACTAGTGTAAGCATTATCAATGGTGGTAAGGGGGTACTAAGCTCTAGGTTTATTTGCATAAAGCCAAGTTTAGTTCATAAACATTTAGTAAAGATGCTTGAATCACTAGACTAACTCAAGTGGGAACATTAGTGTCATTACCACAACTCTGTGGTGATTCAGTTCAAAATCCCCATTCACCTTTCAAATTCAAAATCACCAGTCACATGTCACATTTTTTGAAAATGGTCTGATGACGGAACAGTATGGCCTTTCCAATCGTCCGTAACCGTGGACACGGCTATTCGAATAGTTCTACACTCTGCAGAGGTCGTACACTTGTGCCACAATATTTGCAATAATCCGTCAGGGTTAACTGCCCCTGATTTATCATACTCCGTATGCGGACTACCAACCATAACCTTTCACTTATATACTCTAGTACATGCACCTCTCCCCATGAGCTTGGCCTCCCGGTGAAGACACACCGTCAGCCTGGAACTGCACAGGGCTTGGGCCGGACAATTCACCTCATTCACGTCATATCGCATCACTTCTGTAGAGGCAGCCTTCAGCCTAACCCCGATGACGCTTGTCTAGAGGGAACCCATACTAAAGCACATAAATTTCTAGTCACGCCCTTACCCATATTGGGTATTGTGGGGGTACTTTCAAAATTGGAGTGGTATCGCATCCGAACCCAACCATCAGTTTTATATCAAAAATCACCATCTTCTCTTGGTCATATTCACCTTCAAATTCATTCAATGGAATGAACCATCGTTCCAAGGTTTCAACTTCATTTCAAAGTCATATGTTCCCATCTAGAGTAGTCCCATTTTTGATTGATTAGCACTAGCAACTAGTCATGAGGGGTGCTATCTAGCTTTGAGTGGTGCCAATCTAAATCAAGTATTGTTCTACTCTAGACTAATTGAATCATAAATCAAAAAGTACTTTGAAATAAATAAGCCAAAGTAAAAGTAATTAAAAACATGGGATAGGTAATACATAGTAGTAAAGTGGGATGGTGCCTTTGCTCTTGTAGAGCTAAGCATTTGTGTTTAGCAAGGATTAGCTTGCATGGGTAATAGCTTGCATTAATATCAGCTTGCAAGAGTATTATCTTGCCTTGATTGGTGAAGTGATCAAAGTGTTCTTCTTCTTCCTCTTGGTAGAATACCTCCTCCTCTGGATAGTCTCCGGTACTAGCGTCTATAAACGAATACGAGGATACAATCACCAAACAACACTTAAGTACTCTTAATTAGCCTTAGTGGCTCACACAATGATCTAGCATCACTACTTAACATTTATTACAAGATTTTGCTAGGGTTGCCTTATTTAGTAATAGGAAAATAATTTCCTCTTATTGAAAATGATGTTAGGGTTTCTCTTTGGTTTGGTGGGAAATAGTTTCCCCTCATTGAATCTTGTTAAGATTTAATTTCTCTTATGAATAATATATGACCTAGGTTGACTAAAGTCAACCTCTTCATACTTATCATTTGAGAAAATGATTTAAATGAGGTTCCATACCTCATGCAATTTAATACTAACATGGTAGTGATTTAATGCCACCAAATAATTCAATATGAGGTTACATAGACCATGATTACTACTTCATATTGAATTTCTTGAGAGCAAGATTTAAATGAGAGGAGTATCTCTCATATGATTTAACACAGAGTGATAACTAATTTAAAGGACTACCATTGAGGTGATTTAATATTTTAAATAACCAGGGATGATCCCATGTTGACCAAGGTCAACACTTCACACTTAGTATTTGAGAAAGTGAGTTAAATGAGATTCATCATCTCATGTGATTTAATTACTCTTTGAAAAATTTAAATATTATTTAGAAGTGAGCAGGTATGAGCCTAGGAAAGTAAAGGTCAACACATTACTTCATACTATTTGAGAAAGATGATTTAAATGAGGTGAGCACCTCATACCATTTTAATAACCCCTTGCAATGGTTTAATAACATTAATTAATCTAATGTGAGTTTTGATTTAACATGGTATCTATCTTATATTAATTTGGTTGAGGCAAGATTTAAATGAGACCCAAAATATCTCATATGATTTAATAACTAGGTTTGAAATATTTAAATACCACTTATGAGAATGATTAAATATTTTCAAATAGGAATCTATGGGTTAATAATATATGTGTTATTAATTCTTATTGAACTATTTGGATTAATGATTTTTGTGAGAGGCTATACCTCATATAAGTTACACTATTCTCTAAATGATTTAAAATCTATAAGTAACTAAGCATGAGACTTACTTGACCAGGGTCAGTACCTCTATTTGCATTACTTAAGATCACAATTTAAATGAGAGGGAAGCCCTCATACTATTTAAATAATTCCATGTGTATGTATTAAATAGACTAGAAATGGCTCTATGGCTATTATTTAAATCTAGTCCATGATCATGCAAAACAACTATGCTATATTTTTGCATAAACAATTCTATTATGTCAAATGTGATTTATTAGAGTTGGAATCAACTTAAAATCATTTCTAGATAATTTCTAATATTTATTTGAAGTCAGAAAAGGTCCTGCCTTGTTATTTTTATCATTTAAAATTAATTCGAATTTGGACATGAGGCCAGTGGCATTATTTAGATAATTTCATGAGCTTTCCAAATATATAAAATTTGTTAAATTTGGTGCATTAGATTTCCAACTATTTAATTTTGAAGTTGGCACCAGTATTGAATTTGAACTAAAAAGATTAAATCGAATTTGAATTTCGTGGGCCGCGCGGGAAAATGGCACGGGCTAATCAGATTAAACGGACTGGGCCGGCCCAACTAACGCTCACCACGCAGCGGGCCGCCTGACATGGGGTCCCACGCGTCGATCTCTTAACCCGAAACGGCCGTGAATGCGAGCCGATGGATCGATGGAGATCGGACGGTCGAGCGTCGTCGTCGTCGACGGGGAGGAGGCGTGCTGCGCCGGCGAGGTAGGGGTCGGAGGGCGCGCTAGGTCGCCGGCGGTCGTGGGGGGTCGAGGCGTCGTTGGTGAGGGTGAATAGGCGCCTGGTACAGTGGCGGAGCTCGGGGCGGCGTGGATCAACGGCTTCGACTTGCGGCGGCTTGCGGGTCTCCGGCGAGAAATTGGAGCTCACTGTGGCGTAATCGGTGTGGGGCAGAGGTGGAGGAGGTCGAGGAGAAGAAGGGGAGCAGATGGTGTGGAGAGGGGCGGAGGAGCGCTATTTATAGAAGGGCGAGGAGGCCGGCGGGTGCTGTGAGAGGTCATCGACGGCGAGGTCGTTCCAGGGCGCGAAGGGGCAAGCTAAGGGGTGCGCTATGTAGCTGCGATCATGGCGGGTACGATGCGCGTGAAGGGGCAGCGAGGGGAGGACGAGGGCGTGCTGGCGACGATCAAGTGCTGGCAGTACAGGCGCGGCAGGTCTTGGATCATTGCGACGGTGTCAGTGCTTCCGCGAGCTATCGAGGATGTCTAGGAGGTAGCTAGTGCAGTGGTGATCATGCGTGCACAGGAGGAAGGCGAGTGGAGGACGATAGCGATCGGGCGAGCGTGCGCTCTGTCGTGTCCAGAGACGTGCCAGTGCACGCTCTGGCGCGACGTGGCCGGCATGGGCGCGGTCTGGACGTGCAACGTTCGACCAATGCCGTGAGGGCTTCGAGCTAGGCCAGGTACTAGCAGTGTCCTTGTGATCCAGAGAAGCTCTGAGACATGGTGAAAGAGAGAGGGGAGAGCCAGAGAGATGAGTGGCATGGGTGGCCGGCATGGTACTTGGCATGGATGTTATCTGATCATGGCTTCACTTTTCTTAGGGGGTACAAGGATGTTGATGATCACAATTGGAAAGAAGTTTAGGCTAAAATCTGATGGATAATAGAGTGTATGCCAAATTCAGAATCATACCTGCAAGGTGTTTGATGAAATGGCCGCATGAAGAAAAAGTTAGAATTTTGCAATTCTTTTTGGTGGAGTTCATTTATATAATTAATGTGATTGAATGGTGGTGGTGGTCAATTTGGTGAAGGTTTACAAGAATTCCAAAATGGGGTCATCTTCACATAGTTTCAAAGTCTCCACTTGTCAAAATCATACTGGTCAACCTAGTCAACATTAACCCTGATGGTCAACATGAAAGTTGTAGACCTTGACATGGTCTTGGATGACATGGCATTGGTTGACTAAGTTTAGTTTGAGAATTGAGAAATACAGAGGGGTAAAGTGGGGAACATTTTATAAAATGGCCAAATGGCCATTATCACATGTATATTGATTTTGAGATTTTCTTTGATTTGATTTTGGTTTCTTTGATGCAATTGTGGTTATTTATCATATATAAACATTTTACAAGCAAGAGATCAAGCAATGGTGGCCTTGGTTGAAGATTTGCAATTTGGCATAATGTGTATGTGAGTGAAATTTGGGAATTTTCTCCCCATTTGAATTCTCCCCTTTTGATTTGACTTTTGTTGACTCTAATGTGGTTCTTATTAGTTTAGAAACATTTTAAGAGCATTGAACCCAATTCAAATGGTCTTATTCAAAGATTTGCAAATTTGGCCTTAATACATAAGAGATGATGTGTTACTTTTTACTAAACTTGTAAATAGTTGATTTTGCTTCACTTGGACATGGGTTAGGGTCCATTTAGTGTTATATTAGGTTTAGAGATGGTTTCACACCATTTGGTCAAGGTTTGAAGTCATAGGTCAAGGTTTAGTGAATTGGCTATGTGTCACATATGCTTTTATGCATAGGTTGCATTTGATTTTTAATTTGACTTGGTTTGACCCAATTGGTGTTGTTGAGTGTTGAAATGGTTTAAGAAATACTATATAAGGTTTATAAAGATTTTCCAATCCTCTAATTAAAGTAAAAAGGTCTAGGGTAAAGATTTATAATTATAGCCATAGTCACATATGCCTTTTTCTCATTTAATTTCCTTTTATATTATTTTCACTAGGATGGTGAGAAGAGGGGTGAGGTTTTATGGTTTAAGATTATTTCAAATACCAATAACAAGCAATCATGGCAATAGCACAAGAATTAAGCAAGATTATTATGTACCAATCTTAATTTAATGAAAGTTTTTGTTGGTTCCAAAATTTGGAACTAGGGGAATTTGTTTATTTTGTTTTAAATTTCTGGGATGTTACATTGCCCCTCCTACTTCTACTGATCCTATTCTAGGATCCTATCTAGAGGCCATTGTGGCCCTCGTCATCGCCGTCGTCGCCGCTGTCGGCGCTTTCGGCGGGCTCGTCGTCGCTGCTGCCGCGACCACCTGGAGGACCCTCGTTGTCCTCGTCTTCCTCGCCAGCGTCGTCTTCGTCGCTGTCGAAGTCACTAAGGTTGCCGGCCAAGGGCAGAAGCGCTTGGCCGGCGGCTCGTCGGAGGAGGTGCTGTCTTCCTCCTCATCTCCCTTCACCTCCTCGGCGGAGGAGAAACCGTCCCAGGAGTAGCGATCATCGTTGCTCTCCTCCTGCGATTCCCCAAGGGCGAGGAAGCGGAGGTCGCTCTCCCCGTCCGTCAAGGACTGGTCATCTTCGGACAAGACGGAGGAGTCGTGGCTCGACTCGTCCCCGTCGGCAATGGCGCGGCGGATGTTGGCCGCGTGGGCCTCTTGTGGGTCCCACTCTGGTGTCGGCTCTCGGAGGGGGAGGATTGGACAGAGAGGCTTGATGCAGCAGAGGAGGAAGAGGAAGAAGACATGGCGACAGAGGAGGGCTTTTGGAAGTGCTGATGCGAGGGGATGAAGAGGAGAACTGTTCGATGCGGTTAAATAAAAGGAGATGGAAATTTAATTGTCGAGCAGTTTTCGAGGACATGGTGCCAAAACTGTCAAATCGTGCAGAGAAGTTGGGAAGGCAAGTCGTCATGATGAGAAAATACTGCGACGGTTCTGCTCTGCCACGACATGACCCCTCGAAGGAAAAACAGATGGTTTTGAAATTATCATTACCAAAACCAGGGGGCATGTGTTATCACCAGATTTTGGCCAAATCAGGAGATGGGCCGTAAGTGAAGATGGGCTTGAAGGACATACACGTGGAGCATCTTCGAAGCGGCCTTGCGCTAAGAGTTTGGGCTAAATTGCCCGTGTATCTGTAATATAGTAGATCGTATCGTGTTTAGAATTAACAGATAGAGTCTGGCCCGTGCACGGTTAGGTGCACGCCTCAATTAGAAAGTCCCTTGGACTATAAATATGTATCTAGGGTTATCGGAAAAGGAGGACAATCACGTTCACAACAAACACAAATCAGGCGCATCGCCACCCCTTCCTTCGAGGGTTTCTTCCGGGTAAGCATCATGCTGCCTAGATCGCATCTCGCGATCTAGGCAGTACAGTTTATTCGTCTACCTTGTGCTGCTCGTGCTGAAGCGTTGTTGATGGCGAGCAGCACTATTTATCCTTAGGTGTTTAGGGGCTTGCATTGGTGCTTTCTCGTGCGTATATGCGTGGCAATGCCGTCCCCGACACCTAGCTGCCCTTACACCTATCTGGGTGTAAGGGCAGCATCTTGCTTGTTCGTTACTTGGTAGATCCGATCTGTTATAGTTGCTCCTTGCTCCGCAAGGATTAGTTTAATATCTGCATAGTTAGGCCTTATCCTGGGGTCGGAGGATCCGGTAGTGCGTTAGGTGTTGTTTACCGTTCCTACAAGGGATGTTCCGGAATTAACGTTATGTTGGTTTTTAGGCCTCTTGTAGGGGTAGTTTGCATCATCTTCCGTATCTGCTAGGCCCGATCACACGTAGGACGTTCCGGTTATGCGGTGAAAACTCTAAACTGTCGTAGATTGGTTTAGCTTTGTTTTGATCAAGCAGGATCCCCATGTCATTGCAAATCCAACGTGAACCATGGGGCGATCGGCTCTTTGAGCCGATCCACAGGGCAACCTGAGAGCCGATAGGGCTCGTATTTAATGTTTACATGTCTACCATGCAGGAACAATCGAAGCAATCTAACACCTTCTGATCGGGTCTAGGTCAGGTGGCACGCCCTAGCAACCGCCAGGACGTGGCTGGAAGACTTGCGGGACGACGCGAGGTGCCAGGGTCCACTAAGCGGCCTTGGGAGCCTCCCGGCTCTTCGTGTTGCTTAACCATTGCCCGCCGGTGGGTTTTGGCAGGTAACAGATCGTCAAAGTAAACAGTTCTAAGGATAATATGAAGTCATCAAGGCATGTGAAGAGGAGACTGAAAATTGTCAGGAAAATGAGAAACTTCGGAGTTATAGCGTTGGATTATATCCATACGTCTAGAAACCTGGCAGACCCCTTCACAAAGAGACTATCACGAAATGTGATAGAAAATGCATCGAGGGAGATGGGTATGAGACCCACACTATGAGCTGCACACGGTGGTAACCTACTCTATGTGATCGGAGATCCCGTGAATTAGAGCTAGGAGACAAGCTGTTGGTCAGCCGGGAGGAGAGTATATATCTCTATAGCAATTTTACCACTCCGTAAGATGCAATACTCTCCTAATCTGCATGGCAGGTTGATAATTATCTTAATGTGTTCTAAGTGGCTTATTTTAGCAGAGATGTTGTCATGCATAACATCTTTTGAAGAACATACCTATATGAGTCTAATTGTTAAACGTCGCAATCTATGAGAGTTGGGTGCTCTCTAGTAAACTCATGAAAGGCTCTGGAGTATGACGTATAAGTTCTAAACCGCGAGGAAGCCTCGCGGCAGCCTAGTATCGGTCTAGGTTTTGTATGAAGCTAGTGCGCAAAAAACTTGTAGTTCAAGGCATAGTCCACTATCCAAGTTGCAATCTAGTGTAATATGAAGCTTTAAGTGGAAGTTCAACTTAACAGTCTCCACTATATACCGGTATATAAAACAATATTCTGGAAACTTATTGATGAGATGTGCCAATGAGAGTTTGTAGGGGATTGCTGGAATTTTGGGCATTTGGCCTTTGGCCCATGGCCCATTATCAAATTCTGAAACTCACATGGCCCATTCCAAAAATCAGTGGCAGCACTAGTGGGGGCTAAAGTTTAGTCCCACATTGCTAGTTGGAAGAGAGTTGGAGTGGTATATAAGGTGAGCTGTTCTAGTCCTAGTAAGTGAGTGAGAAGAGAGAGAGCTCTCGCGCACTCCTCCTCCTCCGCCCGCCCGCCTCGCCAAGACGCGACGCGACGCGCCGCGCCGCGGGTTGCGGGAATCTCGCCGAGCCGAGCTTATCTTTTTGCTGTTTGGGATGAGTCATTAACGGACGTTAACACAGCTGTTTTCGTTCCGGTTTTTCTGGATCGTGAACTCGTATGTGGGCTGCGTCCCACGACCTTCCCGAACCGCACTATATAAGCGCGGACGCAAACCCTAGCCTAAACGAGACACATACGCGACTACCTGTTTCCAGTTCATTGCGCCGCCGCCTTCGTCTTCCTCATCCCGTCCATCGGCGTGCACCGACTGGCGGGACAGTTGGCCTCCGGAACCCTGCCTTTCGTAAACCTGTACGTGTGAGGGACAATCAGGTTTTTGAGGAGCGCTCCGGCGCGACTACTGGCATCACGACGTCGTCATCGGACTACGAGTTCCTCCACACCGACAACTTCTTCCCGGATCTCAGCGACTTCTTCGACAACCTCAACATGGGCGACAACGACGCGCTGCTGTGAAGATGTGATCATGTTGTTTCTCCTTCAGTTTCTGTTAGAGTTTGTTCTTCTAGTTTCTGTGGTGGATGTGATCTGTTCATCTATCTTACTAGTCTGCACGATTAGTTTATTTGTTGTTTTCACAGTCATGATTTATCAATTACTTGTACGGATTATTTCATATAGATATTTGCTTATATATTCAACAATGCCAGCTTCAAAACAACCAATGCAGCCTGCATAGCAACTGATGATGGATTTTCTTAAGATGGTGCTGAACAGGGATATACTCCATTAACATTTACTGATCTCTTGAAGGTCAGGTCCTTGCTTACTTGCTTGTTTACTGCACTAGTCGTTGATTGCTCGGAGTGCTTTTAGGAGTAGGAATTGGCTTGCGTAAATATCTTGATCATGCAGCTTAAATACAGTCCAAATTGTAGTTTAAATACATGCTGCTTTTCTAATCTTAATGATGTCATACAATGGAGCCACTGGACGAAGTAGATAAATGGAGATGACATTAGTGTCATTTCCAAGTACATCTATGATTTGATTAAAAACTGTATACATTCTTTTTCTTCCAAACAAGCTCTTTGGGAGCGTATTTGGTTGTATATGCAATCAGGGTATGGTTTTAATGAGTAGTACAAAAACCAAATGCCGTTTTACTATCACCATTCGACTATGAGAACCCTTGAGATAATTTTTGAAGTCTTGTCGTTTCAACAGATCAATGCATGTACATACAGTTCAGTAGTTATGGTTGCTTGTTGCTTGTGACAATTGCAAAGGAGTAGGTCTAGCAATGCGATTTTCAACTTGCAACCTCTGGTTAAAATAGCCGGCTATAGCCGATAGCTGTGAATTTTTTTTGAAGCTATGAAAGGCTATAGCCGGGCTATAGCAGGCTATAGCCATATAGCCGATTTACTAAATAATGAAAAATATTGGGCAACATATAGTCACATATATATCAATAATTCACAAATTAATAACATAATAGCATCTTCACATAGGAGATACACATAATAGTTCACACATAGTTAAATACATAGTTTTGTCCAAATATTACAACATCATTATGTAGTTTAGAACATAGTTATGCTTACCGCTCGGCTTGGTGGCTACCCTTGGTGGCTATTTCGCCAAGCAAATGGGCCGGTCGACTGAAATTTTTGATCCAAAGTTTTGGACCCAGTGAGCGGGAAGTTAGCGGCTATGCGGCTAAATTAAGGCTAAATAGCCTTAGCCGGGCTATTATCGGCTATTTCTGTTTTAGCCTCTAAAATCTCTAGCTACAGCCGCAGGCCTCGCGAAAAGCTATAGCCGGGCTATAGCCCAGCTATAGCCAGCTATTTTAGAGCTTGCAACTGATATGCAGTTTAAATACAGTCCAAAATTGCTACTTCTAATACTCCTACTGCTACTTATCAATACACCTACTGCTACTGATAGTATTTCCTACCGCTACTGACATTATTTGAACACATTGTTATACTCCACGACGGTGGCGTCTGGGCGATTCAGCTCGCCACAGGCAACGAGCGGACCAAGGTTTGCAGGTATCTTATCCTGCACGTGAATGTTCAACGTGAGAGCACCAGTTATCACACCCAGTGGCGTACATATGAAAGCAGCATACTAGTCCACTGTACTTGAACATCTTCGCAAGGTGCGCCGTGCTCCTAATCTTGCATCTGTTTGAAGAGAACTCTTTATTTTGATTATCTGATGAAATACAAGTATTACAACTTTGATCTGCATGTTGATTCTGATCGTCATCTTCTTCAGGTGGAGAGTGAAATTGATCTCAAAGAATTGTTGAGCCATGCTGGCTGGAAATCACACACTGCTGCTTGCCGGTGATCATGCCCTGGAGCTTGCCGGAGATCACATCTGCTGGGGCTAGAGGTGGTGTCCATGGGAAAGGCAGAGGGCGGACCGCTGGGGCCGGTGGTGGAGACGATGGGGAAGGCGGAGGAGCAGCTGCGGCCGGTGGTGGAGGCGATGGGAAGGCCGGAGGTCGGAGGAGCAGCTGCGGCCGGTCGTCGAGGTTATGGGGGGCTGGGAGGGCAAAGGAGAAGCTGCGGCCGGTCGCGGAGTAGATGGGGAGGGGGGGGAGGGCGGAGGAGCAGTTGCTGCCGGTCGTGGAGTAGATGGGGAGGGAGGATGGCGGAGGGGCAGCTGGGAACGGTGGTGGATTCGATGTAGGGGAATCGATGGTTGACGACGGTGGACGGAGCAAAGCGATTATGTAAGGCTACCGATTCATAATTAGGGAGGGGCAGAGTTGTCATTTTACAGAGTTTTCGCCTGGTTGGAACGATTCCTCAGAGCATCACTACTAGTGCCCCTAAGCGCTCAAATTCTCAAAATAACAGTTTTTTACAGTATCCTCAAAAAAAAAATTTAGTGGTCCAACCATCAAATCCAATTTCAATATGTAGAAGTGAGTGTTGGGAGGCCAAAATGCCCCAACCCGCACTTGCGTTGCAACACGCGTGCGAGGGAACATTCACCGTCCCCAACCTCCCACGCCGCCGTCTCGCGATCGGAGCCACGTGCCCGCTGCCATTCCGGTCGCCCCCACCTCCGCTGCACCCGGATCCGGGCCTCCCGCCGCTGCCTGCCCCGCGTCGCGCACATCGGTGCCGCGTTCGCGCCGCCGGTGCCTCCCGCACCTCCCGAGCCACCGCGGCCGCCCCCGAGCCGGCCCGCCTCGCCGCCGACCCCTGCTGCCCCGCCTCTCCGCTGACCCCTGCCGCGGCCGCCGAACCCTGCCGCGCCTCGCCGCCGACCCCTGCCGCGGCCGCCCCGCCTCCGATCGAGATGCCGTCGCGCCCTGCCGCGCTCGTCCACCAGCTACCATGGTGTGCGGCTCCGCCTCTCCGGCCGGTGGGGCGCCGAGATCACCCGCGGCGGCGAGCGGTTTTGGCTCGGGACTTTCGACTCGGCCGAACTCGCCGCCCGCGCCTACGACGTCATGGTGTGGCGCTACCGATCTGATGAACTATCTATCTAGTGTCAGTGTCAGTGTCTACCGATGAACTATCTATCTATTGTTAGTGTCAGTGTCTACCGATGAACTATCTACCTAATGTCAATGTCAGTGTCTACCGATGAACAATTGTGATATATCATGAATGTGTTTTAAGTGTTTGAGGGTTCTAGTCTTTGCCCTCAATCCTCACTTTTAAGGGTTTGAGGGTTCTAGTCTTTGCCCCTGTTTTTCACCCCTCAAAAGTGCCAAAAAATGCTCATTGTCAACCCTTAAACTGCTTTGAAGATTTGAGCGTTTGAGGGCTCTACTAATGATGCTCTCAACGTCTTATATTAAAGAACGAGGGAGTAGAAGGCAGCAGGCCAACACAAGCAAACAGCGGAGGCTTTGTACAACTGAGCGGAAAAGAAAGGACAAGTGAGTTGCACGCATCTTGGAGCTTCAAATCCAATGGTTAATATGATTAATCTCAGGCAACTTAGAAATAGCAAATCCGATAAAAGAATCAACAGCTACCAATTATGACCTAGTCTACGGCCCTCATTAGCAATGTTCGATCAGATCAAAAGTACAGAACTATACACAAAACTGCTTACATAGATGTGGCTTATCAAGCTCCCCTGACTTGACACTGCAGGATTGGTAGCACGGCCAGTGGGCGTCTTGTGGACGGGAGGGTTTCATCTCGACCCCTAGTTCTAGTTGGCCAACGTGCATGTCGGATGCCATCCTGTCCCGCAGCTGCCGTGGTAGGAGCGCATATGTACGAGATAACGGGATGCTCAACTCCGTCGTCGATCGCCCGTTTACGCAAAAAGCAGGAACTTCACCCCACGCGATGTCCATCCGACTGTATGATATGGTCACCGTGCTTTTCTTCCTGCACTCCCGTCGTATCTGCCGCCCATTATCGACACCGAGAGTGAGGTTCAGTTCCAGGAAGATCACCCGGCTACGCAGCGGATCGATGCCTTCCATGCCTGAAATCTCGACGGAAAAGTTGGGATCCACATGGTGGAAGATGTAGGTTCCCAAGGCTAGCACACTGAAAGCAGCAACGAAAATTGACACCAGACGCACCATAAGACTAATCTTCTCGCAGGTTGTCAGATCCTTCTCTCCGCCGTCCGCCGGCTGGGCTTCGACTCCAACGTCCATGCTGCTTGTCTTCCGTCCTGCGATGGCGAGAACGAAGGCAACTGGGTACTACCACTTCTTCGGTCCCTATACGAGTACGTTTTATAGACTTGGGCGCGTAGGCAAACCGGACTCTTCTATCCATAACTACAAGTGCGATATACGAACTCCTACCTGAGCATCATTTTAAAAAAGGAGCACGACTCCTTTCTGAACTTTATTTTATAATAAAGGGGCACGACTCTTTTCTGAACTTCCTTGTTTTTTTTTTTAAAGAAAAGATGCAAACTGCTATATCTCATGACGCGTCATGTTATGGTCGGTTTGACCTATACACGTAGGAAGCTCACTAGTGGCTAGTTATGGGCTTAGCCCAAGTAAATTAGGGTTTAGAGGAGGCCGTCCTCCTATATAAACACTTGTATCCCTTCGAGATTAATCAGACAATATTCAGTATCATTACTGTCTCGTCTCCTGAAGGGAGACGGGAGACCCCTGCGCCCCGCCGCACCAACCCTAGCCGCCGCCTTCTTCCTCCGCGACGGCGCCCAGCCGCCGGCGCCGAGCTCTCCAACCTCTCCGCCCTCACTTCCACCCATACAATCTCCGCCCTAGACCCGGTAGAACCCTAGCCCCTACCACTTTGGTATCAGATTGCCTAGGTCTCATGGGCTCCAACAGCCCCCCCGTCGACCCCATCGCCGCCACGTCCACCGCCGCCGCCATGACAGGCGCCCACGCGCTGCAGGGAGCCGCCGCCGCCAACGGAGACCAGGCCGCCGCCGCCCCCACGGGCCTCGACCTCCTGCCCGCTACTTTGGCGGACCTCGCCGACAGTCTCCGCGCCATCCGTTTCGAGCTCGCGGAGATCAAGGCCGGCCAGCACCCGCCGCCTCCACCGGCCGCTGTTCCGCCGCCGCCCCCACCGGCCGCCGTTCCGCCGCCGCCCCCACCGGCCGCTGTTCCGCCGCCGCCTCCACCGCCCGCCTCCGCCGCCAGCAACGGTCGCCCCTCGTGGTGGCTGCCATCGCCCTCGCCAATTCCCACATGGATCGACGCGTCGCCCGTCTACACTCAGACTGCGGCGCGGACGACGGTTCAGCAGCCCGCCCACCCCTTTGTCGGTCCGGGCGGGTTTGCGGCCCCCTTCGCCGCGAGCACGTCCTTCAACCCGGGCCGCCAGGAGGGCGCCCCCGAGGTCCCGCCTCTGGCACAGCAGCCGCCCCGCTTCACCAAGCTGGAGTTCGCCACCTACGATGGCGCCACCGATCCCCTGAACTGGCTGAACCAGCAGTTTTTTCGGGGGCAGCGGACGCTCAGCGCCGACCGCACGTGGATCGCCTCCTATCACCTACGGGGCGCCGCGCAGACTTGGTACTACGCCCTCGAGCAGGACGAGGGCGGGATGCCGTCCTGGGAGCGCTTCCGCGACCTGTGCCTCCAGCGGTTTGGGCCGACCCTACGCGGAAGCCGCCTCGCCGAGCTGGGACGCCTCGCCTTCACCACCACGGTCCAGGACTTCGCCGATCGCTTTCAGGCGCTCGCGTGCCATGCCCCGGGCGTCTCGGCGCGGCAGCGCGCTGATCTCTTCGTCGGCGGCCTCCCCGACTACGTCCGCGTCGACGTCGATATGCGCGAGCATGCGGACCTGCAGACGGCCATGTAGTACGCACGGGCCTACGAGCAGCGCGCCATTGCCATGCAGCAGGTCTACGCGCAACGTGGCAGCGCTCGTCCCGCGCTCCGGCCTGCTCCGACGCCCACCGCCCCGCCGCGCCCCGCGCCGGCCGCTGCTCCCGCTGGCCCTCCTGCGCCGACTCGCCCCATCAAGCGACTAACGGTTGCGGAGCAGCTCGAGCGGCGTCGCCAGGGGCTGTGCTTCAACTGCGACGAGAAGTACGCGCCGGGCCACACGTGCGCCCGCCTCTTCTACCTGGAGACCGTCGACGACACCGACGTGGAGGCCCTCACCGCCGAGCTCGCGGCCGCCACCATCACTGAGGCCGGTGTCACGACCTACGCGCCGGTCGACGCGTCCGCCTTCGTCGTCTCTCTTCATGCTATGGCGGGCATCAAGACGGCCAAGACGATGCTGCTTCCGGTGACTATCAATGGGGAGCGTCTCACTGCGCTGGTGGACACGGGCTCGACGCACAACTTCCTGTCCAACACCGCCATGCTCCAGCCGGCGGGATCGGAGAAGTACAGCGTCACCGTCGCCAACAGGGACCGCCTTACGTGCCAGGGCGTGGCGCGACAGGTTCCCGTGCTCGTAGGCGACGAGCCGTTCTCCATCGACTGTGTCGGCATCGACTTGGGTTGCTACGACTTCATCCTCGGCCTCGACTTCCTGAGCACCTTAGGCCCCATCCTGTGGGACCTCGATGTGCTGACCCTCATCTTCTGGCGCGAGGGCGGCCGCCGTGTTCACTGGACGGGCTTGGGCAGCACTGGCGCATCCCCGCAGCTACACCTGATGGCCGCCGCGCTTGACGAGGCGCACCCGCTCTGGCCGACTTACTTCAGCAGCACGGCGACCTCTTCGATGAGCCGCAGGGCCTCCCTCACTCGCGGCCATGCGACCACCGCATACACCTGCTGCCGAACACGGCGCCCGTCGCTGTGCGGCCGTACCGGTACCCCCAGCTGCAGAAGGACGAGCTCGAGCGTCAGGTGGCAGTCATGCTAGCACAGGGCATCATTCGGATTTCGACGTCGCCGTTCAGCGCCCCCGTGCTCCTTGTGCGCAAGGCCGACGGCACGTGGCGCTTCTGCATTGACTTCCGCGCCCTCAACACCGTCACGTCCAAGGACAAGTTCCCCATCCCCGTCGTGGATGAGCTCCTGGACGAGCTGCATGGCGCGCGCTTCTTCACCAAGCTCGACTTGCGCTCGGGCTATCATCAGGTGCGCATGCACCCGGACGACATCGCCAAGACGGCGTTCCGCACTCACCATGGCCACTACGAGTTTTTGGTGATGCCGTTCGGCCTCTCCAACGCGCCGGCGACCTTCCAGGCCTTGATGAACGACGTGCTCAGCCCCTACTTACGCCGCTTTGTGCTTGTTTTCTTTGATGATATTTTGATCTACAGCGCATCCTGGGCGGAGCACCTGCAGCACGTGGCCATCATCTTCAACGAGCTTCGAGCGCATCGTCTTCATCTCAAGCGCTCGAAGTGCTCGTTTGGCACGACCTCCATCGCGTACTTGGGACACGTCATCTCCGCCGACGGTGTCGCGATGGACGCGGACAAGGTCGCCGCCGTCGCCGCCTGGCCGACGCCCCAGTCGCCGCGAGCTCTTCGCGGATTTTTGGGCCTCGCGGGATACTACCGGCGGTACATCCAGGACTTCGGCCTCATCGCCGCGCCTCTCACGCGCCTGCTTCGCCGCGACGCCTTCTCTTGGGACGAGGAGGCGGCCACGGCCTTCGCCGCCCTGCAGCGGGCCCTCACGACGGGTCCCGTTCTTCAGATGCCGGACTTCGACAAGCCGTTTGTGGTGGACTGCGACGCCTCCGGCATCGGCTTCGGCGCCGTCCTTCACCAGGGCGAGGGGCCACTCGCTTTCTTCAGCCGCCCCTTCGTCGCGCGCCACCACAAGCTCGCCGCATATGAGCGCGAGCTGATCGGGCTGGTCCAGGCGGTGCGCCACTGGCGGGCGTATCTTTGGGGCCGAACATTCCGTGTGCGCACGGACCACTACAGCCTGAAGTTCTTGCTGGATCAGCGCCTCTCCACAGTGCCGCAGCATCAGTGGATCAGCAAGCTCTTCGGCTTCGACTTCATCGTCGAGTACCGCCCCGGCCGCCTCAACACAGTCGCCGATGCCCTGTCCCGCCGCGACATCGACGACGCCGTGGACGCGCCCACGGTCGGTGCGGCCCTCTGCATCCACTCCGGACCATCTTTCGCCTTCATCGACGAGGTTCGCCGCGCTACTGCCGAGGCCGCGGATGCGCAGCAGCTGCGCCAGCGCCTGGCCGACGGCGAGTTGGCCGTGCCATGGCGCCTGGACGAGGGACTACTCCTCCATGGGTGCCGCATCTTCGTGCCGGATCATGGAGACCTGCACCACCAGGCCTTGTCCTTGGCACATTCTGCAGGTCACGAGGGCGTCCAGAAGACCCTGCACCGTCTCCGTGCTGATTTTTACATTCCAGGGGATGGCGTCCTGGTGCGAGACTGGGTGCGGGCGTGTGTCACATGCCAGCGGAACAAGACGGAGACGCTCCGTCCGGCGGGCTTACTGCAACCGCTGGACGTGCCGTCCCAGGTGTGGGCGGACATCTCCATGGACTTCATCGAGGGGCTGCCGAAGGTTGGCGGCAAGTCCGTCATCCTCACGGTGGTCGACCGTTTCTCCAAGTACGCGCACTTCATCGCCCTCGGCCATCCCTATACGGCGGCGTCCGTGGCACGCGCCTTCTTCGACGGCATCGTTCGCCTCCACGGGTTTCCGTCCTCCATCGTCAGTGATCGTGATCCTGTGTTCACGGGTCACGTCTGGAGGGACCTCTTTGGGTTGGCGGGCGTGAAGCTCCGCATGAGCACGGCGTTTCATCCTCAGACGGACGGCCAGTCCGAGGTCGTCAACAAGATCATCGCCATGTACCTGCGCTGCATCACCGGGGATCGTCCACGAGCTTGGGTGGACTGGCTGGCGTGGGCCGAGTACTGCTACAACACATCCTACCACTCCGCGCTGCACACTACTCCCTTTGAGGTGGTCTACGGGCGGCCACCGCCGGCGATGCTTCCATATGCGTCTGGTACGGCCCGTACTGATACGGCGGATGACCTGCTGCGTACCCGCGACGAGATACTGGCTGAGGCGCGCCAGCGACTTCTTCAGGCTCAGCAGCTGGCTAGGAGGTACTATGATGCACATCATCGCGAGGCGGAGTTTGCGGTGGGCGACTGGGTCTGGCTCCGCCTTCTTCACCGGACGACCCAGTCCTTGGACCCGCGCTCCCGGCGCAAGTTGGGCCCTCGTTACGCCGGTCCTTTCCGTGTGCTGGAGCGCATCGGCAAGCTCGCCTACCGCCTTGAGTTGCCTGCGGGCTCGCGCCTCCACGACGTCTTCAACGTCGGTCTCCTGAAGGCCTACCGGGGCGACCCTCCTTCTGCACCACCAGCTCTTCCACCTACTTCGGATGGGCGTCTCGAGCCTGCCCCGGCGAGTGTGGCTCGCGTGTTGAAGGCCCAGCAGCGCCGTGGTGTTTGGCACGTCTTGGTGCATTGGACAGGCCTGCCCGAGGACGAGGCGACTTGGGAGAAGCTTGAAGATCCCCGCCAGCAGTTTCCAGAAGTTCAGCTCGAGGACGAGCTATTTGAGAAGGCGGGGAGAGATGTTATGGTCGGTTTGACCTATACACGTAGGAAGCCCACTAGTGGCTAGTTATGGGCTTAGCCCAAGTAAATTAGGGGCTTAGCCCAAGTAAATTAGGGTTTAGAGGAGGCCGTCCTCCTATATAAACACTTGTATCCCTTCGAGATTAATCAGACAATATTCAGTATCATTACTGTCTCGTCTCCTGAAGGGAGACGGGAGACCCCTGCGCCCCCGCCGCACCAACCCTAGCCGCCGCCTTCTTCCTCCGCGACGGCGCCCAGCCGCCGGCGCCGAGCTCTCCAACCTCTCCGCCCTCACTTCCACCCATACAATCTTCGCCTTAGACCCGGTAGAACCCTAGCCCCTACCACGTCAGGTAGAAGCTGCCGCATCCTTTACCAAGGTTTTAAATAGCGCGCTATTTCATTTAGCGAGGACCTTCTCCAAACGCTATGCACGTTATAGCGCGCTATAGCTCGCTATATATAAAATAGCGTTTTGCAAAAAGACATGCAATGTTAAGGATTTCGGCAACTAAAATCTTGTCCAGCATACTAATTGCATAACCAAATAGTTCAAAGTAGATTCCCATGACCAAATTAAAGACAACATTTTTTTAAGACATACTAACATTATGATTTAAGAGCCAAGGAGGCAACAACAGAGGTGAAAGCACTCATTCAGAATCGGAAGAAGAATGCATGGCTTCATCTACAAATCGGAGGATAACTTGTACACTACCAAGCTAGTCATCTATAGATCAATAGTTCAATACATCTATGCATCTACAAATCAGGATGAGGAGGAGGTTCTAGTCAGCTCTAACCTGGTGGATGATTTGCCTACGGCGTCCCCGACATCCGAGCCGGAGGAAGTAGCCAACGACACCCTGTGGGAGGAAGCAATGGACGCCGATGTCACGCTGGAAGGGGCAGTCGTCGCCGTCGCTTCCGTGGGGAACTGCTAAACTTGGATTTAGGCTAGGTTTTGCCGTACATATATGTGCTTTAGGTATTTAGCTTCGGTGGGGAAATTGGACCTTTGGGCCGATGGGTTGGCCCACAGCTTTGGACCTTTGCTTTTTGCAGCCAAACGTTTTAGCGCCGCTACGTGTTATGCGTTTTAGCGCGATTTAGCTTGTTATTTCGTGTTTAGCACTGTAGCGATCATTTTCTGTCAAATATAGCGTGGAGGATCCAAATCCGCTATTGCGTGCCAAAATCGGCGAAATTGCGCGCTATTTAAAACCTTGTCCTTTACAGATAGGATATACCCAGCCGTGCTCTGTTAGGTTAGATTTTCTACTGATCTCGTCCAACCAAGAAATACATAGGCGACGGTGTCGTGGTTTGGCTTTTGTTGAGTTTCAAACCAAATTTACGCACGGAGCGTATGTCTCTCTCCATATATCAAAAATTCAGTTACAACTTCTGCACCGATCGTATTCTGTCCTGCTACTCCCTGATACTCAATCTCGATTCTCGTCGGATTTTCTATTGATAGGGGAGAGATGTCGCCCAGTGATGGTGAAGCCTTGTCCCCAGAGCCGGACAAGCAATATTGGAAGGACTGCTGGATTGGATGCTTGGTTATGCTGGCATTTTCTGTGGTTTGGGGAATATTGATTTTGTGTGCGCTTGCTGAACCTGATGAGTACTACAGCGTGGAGATCACCGGGATCAGGTCGTCAAATTTCAATGAAGCTCCAGACACGATGGTCCTGCCTTCGTTCAACATCACAATTCGCGTCGACAACCACTACAACAAAGACCTCTACATCACAGATTGGCAGTTCGCAATCTTGCTCGACGGCATCCCCCTTGGCCACGGTTCTTTTCCTTACAATGTCAGGGTATACAACATGTCAGACGACACGCTGACAGGAACTACGTCTACCGTCTTGGTTGGGTTGGCCAAAGAGGTGCACAATCACATCTCAAGCGGCAAGTCCTTCGACGACTTAGAGATACAGGTTGACATGAGGTTCGTAGTCAGTCGCGTTGACAAGAGTAATACAATCGTGAGCACTGACAGTACTTGGCTCTGGTGTTCCTCGGGATTGGGAGACCACTCTCCTCCATCTCCTTGCCAGCACTTGGTCGTGATAGAGTCTCGTGATTTTTTTGGGTTTATCACACACAAAGAATCAGCCTGAGGGCTTCTGCACCTTGGGATACTTTATTTGAATTTCGTCCTTTGTCTTCAACTTTGTTAGATTATGGATGTAATGCGTCTTCGTACGCAAAGGGTTTAGGTTGAACTCTTGTTTTGTTTTTCTTTTATGAAAGTGTGTGATTTTATCAGTTTGATGCATGGGTAATTATATTTTATAGCTATACTGCTTAATCGGCATTTACTTTACCTATCGTTTTTTCTTCTGTGGGGACTAATTAGTCGATTTGACACTAGTAGGAAAACCATTATAGGTAGAAATGACATCTGTGGCGCACCTAAAAAATATGCTCCACAAAAATTATTTCTGTGACCAAAAATATGCGCCACGAAAGTCGAAATTCTGTGGCGCATGGATGGACTGGTGCGCCACAGAATGTCGACTTTCTGTGGCGCATGTGGCTGGATGCGCCACAGAATTTTCATGGGCCCACGCGGGGTCCGGCACTGCACATGGGCGAAGAGAATTCTGTAGCGCATGGTGGCATGTGCACCACAGAAGTTCAAAATTCTGTGGCGCATGGTGGCATGTGCGCCACAGAAGTTTAAAATTCTATGGCGCATGGTGGCATGTGCGTCACGAAGTTAATATTTCGTGGCGCACCAACAATATGCGCCACAGAATTCTGCAGATTTTTCTCCCCACGCAACTCCACCCCCCCCGGATCGCCTTTTTTACCTTTGTAAAAAATAAAAAAAATAGATAGAAATTTCAAAAAATAAAATCCTTCGAGATTCCCACGAAAATTTAACAAACATGAATTTTGACTTTTTTTGCAAAATTGCGTGGGAAAATCATCAAACTGGATTTCTGGTTGCATACGAACTCGAAAAAAACGCACAATATATCAAAATGTTCCCACGAAAATTTTACATTCGAATTCACCTAGGCAGCAGGGCTTGTCCGGTTGGACAATTTTTAGAATCGCCAAATTCGAAAAGAGTAAAAAGTTACGGCCAGTTAAAGTATTTTTTCTGCAAAATAAAAAAATTGAAAAAAAAATTCTGTGGCGCACCACTGGTCCGTGCGCCACAGAAGTTTGGCCCAAAAATTTTGAATTTGGCCGGCGCCAATCTCCTCCACCTCTTCTCCTCCACCTCTCCTCCACCACTTCTCCTCCGCCACTTCTCCTCTCACCACCACCTCTCCTCCATCTCCTCACTTCTCCTCCCACCACCACCTCCTCCCTTCTCCGGCGACCACAACCACCTTCTCCTCCTCCTCCGGCGACCACCACCACCTACTCCGGCGACCACCACCTCCTCCTCCGGTGAACACCTCCGGCGACCAACACCACCACCACCTCCGGCCACCACCACCACCTCCTCCGGCCACCACCACCTCCACCACCACCACCACCACCACCACCACCACCACCACCACCACCACCTTCGGCCACCACCACCACCACCACCACCACCACCACCTTCGGCCACCATCACCACCACCACCACCACCACCAACACCACCAACACCACCACCACCACCAACACCAACACCACCACCACCTCCACCACCGGCCATCATCACCACCACCACCACCACCACCACCTCCTCCACCGGCCAACACCACCACCACCACCACCACCACCACCACCAAAAAAATCGGCAAAATTCCGGCGGCCCCAGATCTAGATCTAGATCTTTTTTGGAATTCGAAAAAAAAATTTGTGGCGCATATTGGGATGGTGCGCCACAGAAGTTTGACAGACAATTCTGTGGCGCATATTGGCATGGTGCGCCACAGAAGTTTCAAAATTCTGTGGCGCACGTACATATGCGGCACAGAAGTTTCAATACTAGTCGCGTGGTAACTGTGTCGACCTGGATATGCGCCACAGAATTTGATTTTGGTGCGCCACAGATAGCCTTTTTTCCACTAGTGTGATAACCGACTATGAGTATCGTGTATAAATATGAAGCCCTGCTCGGCTTGTTCAATAGTTGGATCATTCTTTTTTGAGATATCTCTACTATATTAAATAGCGGAATTGCTAATTCTCAGACGACCGAGATTTAGTTAAATCTCAGTCACCTTGTTAACCATCGGATCTGGTGTCAAGATCTGTGCAAGGTGTTGCTTTTCCGTCCGCAAAACTCACGTGAACCTCCGCTTGCAAGCAACAGTACGATGGGCCTTTTCCATTTTCCTGAAGCATGGGACGGACGAGTAGTAAACATGGGCTTCTGTTTTCACTAGTACAAATGCCCGTGCGTTGCCACGGATCCTCAAATTTCATTTCTCAATGCACATATATAATAAGGGATATATATTTTCTTACAGAAAACACATTCCTTCTAGCAAAGAACTTCAATGGAATTATCTTTGTTCGGACTATGGTTCAACTCTAATCACCAACTCACTGTATGCACATGTATTCATAAAAAAATGCAAAAATTGGGCATCTATCGATAAATGCGAAAATATTGTTACATTTTTTGACCAAGTAATCACATAAATCTCGTTCCTTGCGCAAATCTATCAACTAAAAAGCAACACTAACAATACACAATCTATTAAATAGCTAGACCTTAATTTAGGCTTCCAAGCCTGTACTTCAGCTTCACTTTTAGCGATGAATGCTCACTTCTTTCTTGCCACTTCAGGCAGCACCATCCACCCACTTGATTCTCTCCTTTCTTGGTTCCTTGCTACACGTCTCTTTTCACACCACCACACTTCTCTTTTCACACCACCACACTGCAGGAAGTCAAAGACTCCTCTTACTTCTTTCTTCATCCATTCAATGTTCTGTGCCATTATCTTGCAAATTGCTTTTTGGGGATTAAAATAATTTAATCACATCACGATTATCAATCAAGAAAAATGCAGTACCTTCAATTATTTTTCCAATTACATTCCAAGTATTAAGAAATAGTTCATGGCTCATATAGGCTTGAAATATACTACTCGATAAAATTATATAAGTATATCGTACTTTATAGTACCCTTAAAAAATTATGTAATTATATCCATATTTTTTATGTAATTCCCCCCACTGAGATTCCATGACACAACAAACTGATTACTTCACAAACTATGTGACTCCCTCCATAGTACATAATAGATTCAAATAAATAGAAACTTATATGAGGAAAACAAAAACTAATAAACGAAATTTATCAGGAATATAAATTATGATGTAATAAAAGGAAAAATAAGTTCAGGTGTGTTTTTCTCACTGTCTCATGTTATATCGTCGGTAGCTAAAAGGACACATATTGTGTCAGCTTCATGAAATCTATTTGGCCATGTACATTGATGGAATTGCAGAAAACCAAGCGAATCAAAAACCTGTATGCTATTTCAGTTGCCTTGTCTTTTCAATCCCATTACTTTCTTTATCAGATTCTTAAATGCTTGAAAGAATCAGTGACTCAATAATTCACATCTGATAATCATTACATATCATAGGTTACAACAATAAGTTGCACTATATTGATCGATTGCAAAATATGAAAGAAGACGGAACAACATGCCTTATAAGCTTTTTTAGTGAAAGCAGAAGGAATAAAATGTTGTAGCGAACCAACAGACATCATACCACCCTGAATCTATCTTATATAACATAAAAGGACTTTACTAAACTGCAAGGAGTTTATATTCAAAGATAGAGTTGTACCAGAAAATCAATTAAACTACATATAAATTCGCATACACTCCAAAAGTATGCATAGATGTCAGCATCATCAGGTAAATAACAAGCCAAAAGGACGGACAATTACACATAGATTTGAGTGATGAAGATTACCCTACTATCTCTTCCTGCCAAGGAAGATGCTACTAACCCAGTAACAAGTAAGCGATGTGGGTGAGATC
Source organism: Lolium multiflorum (assembly GCA_030979885.1). Lineage (NCBI taxonomy): Eukaryota > Viridiplantae > Streptophyta > Magnoliopsida > Poales > Poaceae > Lolium > Lolium multiflorum. The sequence goes on from CM061749.1 coordinate 212,848,720, forward strand.
AAGATAACGATTTTAACCTACTGAGTTCTGACCAAGCATGTTCAGCCATGCATATTTTTTCTGTAAGGAAAAAATCCAAACATAAGGGGTAATGAAGTCCCAAAATGTTCTATAAAACGGGAACACTTTCCAAATAATATTCTCTGTAAGCAGGCAAGCCCGCAGACCTGTTCCACCATTGTGCCACACCTCCTGCTTGAGCAGATGTTCATCGTTGTGCAGGAGACCACATGCAACCTGCAAAACAACAAATCATGTTGCTTATAACCATATTAGAGCAGAAGCCCAAAATGCACAACATCCATCACTAACGGGGCTCGAACATAGAACTCAAGCAGAACAGCCCCATACTGGAATCATCACAAAAGGAGGGAGGTGCACCTGCGCTGCACACCCAGCACCTGTAGCACCCAGCAAGTGGTCGCGAGGATGGCGTCCAGGATCCAAACCCTCCGCCACAAGGGCTGGTACCGAGGGCGGAGCTTGGCCACCCACCGCTGAACCTATAAAATCCATTAGAATCTGTCCACGATTAGGAAGGGCACAAATTCTATCTAAATTAGGAGCAATGGAGTTTCTACAACAAGAAAAAATCATTGGAATGAACCAGCCACCACCAACCATGAAAAATTAATGTTCTGATAGAAACACTTTGGTGTTATCCTGCTGAATGGTATAAATGGTGGCACTGAACGCATGAACAGAGAACACATCTGGAGTGTCATGTATCTTACTGGAAGTTGGTCTGTAGAATTTGTTTGTTGTTTATACCTTCCGAAGACTACTTTGTTCAAATAGCCGTTGTTGATGCACCTACACAATTGGGGTTTAATTAAACAATGCTAGGTTTGTAGCTACTTGGCAACTAACATTATTTTGTTGCAACAGGTAGTACTGATTCAGATAAATGAACTATTTTGCTCCAACGCTTCTAATGCATTTCCCTTGTGTCTATAGGCCTAATGACTCTAAAAAATTATCTATTTCAATGGTTAGCTGGGCTTTACTACCTTCACTGTCTTTATGAGCGCCAACCATAAAATCCGCTCTTTAAAATTTATTAGTATCCGTCTCTTGTTAAGTTTATATATTTTAGTGACTAATTTAAGGCTTATTGGATTAGGATTAGTGCACTTACCAAGTATAATAAACCTAGTATATCAGTAGTAGTAGAACTCTTCTTTAGGAAATTTTGCAGCATCGCCCTTGACCAAGTATGGAAAAGAACCATAATAGGCTAATAGCTCATCTTCAGATCATTCAAATTTGGAATATCATGACCAAGTCTGGAAAAGAACACCAGATGTTCAGGGATTGAATATTAGTAACACACGTCCTGAGATCAATTCAGAATGTCTTACCATTGGAACAAGCAGAAACTTTTATATCCGAAAAAGAAAACGAATTTATTCAAGCTGTGCAGCAACCGGTCAAATAACTTGCACTGGAGGAGATCACAGCTCCAACCCACTTCTGTATTCGTGCTCTTTCTCTTGTAGATGATGCGCGCAATCCCAAAATTACAAATGTTGTGCTATTTTCTTCACCCTGTAGTAAAAGGGGATCAATCATTTAAATCGTATCCACACAGCCACCCCCTGCCCCCCAAGTTAAATCCTACTAATTAACTCACCTGATGTCCATGGTTCTTTCTTATCATGATCTCCTCTCACTGTAATTGACGATGACGAAGTTGTCTCTCTCAGGGTCCTACCAACAACCGACAGCAATTTGACATCAAGAATATGCATGTTTACCTATGATGCTGCACAATTTGTAGCATGTTATCTGGAGGAACAACTTATCCAATCTGCGAGCTTTGTCGGGCTTAATATACTGCTCCCTTAGAATTTCTTCGTCACCATTGAATTATCTTTTCATTTGGATCTACAAAAATATGAAGATTTTAGGTTGGTGCAAATTAATCCTATATTAACTTATACAAGATGTAGTTATGTATCATGTGAATTATCCATGGCACAAAAGAGTTTCATGGTTTACTGAAACATTCAATAAAGAATATATGAAATTTTTCAATAAAGAATATATGAAAAGGAGATGAATTGCATGATCAGAAGGTTCACCAGTCCTGCACCCACTCTACGGGTTTCTTACTGGTGGCACCGCACAGGCATTTCTTACTGGTGGAACTTAGGTGCACTAAATTGTTACTTACTTTCCCATCCCTAACCGAGTGTCTGACACATTGAAAATATGCTGCTCAATAAAACCTTTGTGTTCCTTTTTGTAGGTATCTTGGTGTAGATGTATAATTTAGTCACAGGTCAGTTTCCAATTAAGCAGCAAATTCCTATGGGGCTTCTCGATCTAGATTTCACCATTTGTCCTCTAGATGTTGTTCTCTCTGTACTCTATATCGTTGAATTTAATAAACAGATGTTGCACTCAATGAGAACTGTGCATTCTCTAGCTCCAATTTCATTCCATGGTCTCTTCATACTCACAACTTTTAGTCTCTTATGTGCTATTGTCAGTAGTAGAGAGGGTTTTTTTCCGGTGAAAGAAGACAAAAACTACAATTTCGAAACAGCCTACATTAGTCAAATCGTTTTTCTCATATTTAAAGTAACTTTATAGGCTCATTATAGTGCTGCTTCGGAAATTCTTCGAGTGGATTATTTTTCTGTCGGATTCATGCTACTTTTTTAACTTTCAGGTTCTGAACATATGTTTTCATGTATCTGTGAAATTCAGCGGAATAGTAGAACCTCATACTTGGATGAATACGATGGTTCGATCATGCCTTGCATTGTCTAGGATGCTGAATGCATCAAAGATTTGAGTTTGCCATAGACGTTCAAGTGTCAAAAGAGTGAGGTATTTAACTTTCACTTATAATACACACACTCAAAACTACACTTCCTTTCTTTTGTTATTCTGGAAGTGCATAATCATTTGTCTCTTTATAGCTTATCTGAATGGTTTATCCAAAATAGTGTATGCTTCCTGCTTAGTATCTTATGACCCGTTGAATAAATATCCATGTATACATGTCCAGACACAGATCAACATGCCATTTCCAGGGTTCAGTTTCAAAGAACACTCGAAGTTACGGCCCTTTTATGGGTTGTAGCAATATATCCAATCAAGTCATTCTCCACACATCATGATTACGCAATTGCTTTAACCTGAATATTCACTTTATGATAGGGTGATATTATGCTACAATATAGCGTGATGTTCATTGCAGGCATTAAGTATCAGTACTGGATAAGTGAAAGAGGGAGAGTGGGGAAGAGACCTTGAAGCTCCAGGTGTAGTAGTTGGTATTGCAAAGAGCGGTGGGGAAGATCTTAAATGCCGACCTCGGCAGCAACAACACGTCCTTGATCACCAGCGGCATGTTCGCCTGTAGGCTAGCACTGCTGCAACCACCCGCTCCAGGTCAAACCAAGCAATTGCAAGCAAAATCACAACAGGAGTTCCATTGGGGGATCCCAGGAGTAGGAGACCGAACCTGGACGATGCGGTGGTGGCCACAACCCTGACGGTGGGGGGCTTCATCTTGATGACCTCATTGTCGTTAATCTCATCATCATCATTCCCAAACTCCAAATCCGATTCCTTTAAGTGCACCTGATCGAAATCCTCAAACTCCCCATCCACTGTGAGGCATGTGGTAAAAACATCCACCTATGTTAAAAAAAACGCTGAAGAAATTCAGAAAGTTCAAACATGGAAAAAAATTGATCTGAACACTATTTGAATGCAGAATAAAACAAAAGAGACGAACTCAGACGAACGTGCCTAGTCCACCAATGATGCCCGCGGTCGACGGCCTTGGTGAGCTCCCAAGTGAGCAGTTCCATGGGTGCCACGGGGCAAGCGAAGCGCCTAGGTGAGAAGCTCCCTCCCGCCGCCACGGCGGCACACCCACCGGCGGTTTGCGAGGCGGAGGACGATGGAGATGCGGGAGGTGTCGAGGGCGTGGGGGCAGGCGAGGGCCTCTGAGATGCGAGGCGGGACTTGAGAGAGGAGACCAGGGAGAGGAAATCGGAGGTCAGATCGGCGCAAGCACGAGGTGCCGCGGCGGCGGCCTGCGCCGGTGCGGGTGAACGGGAGGGAAGCCGGTATCGGCGGCGCTCATGTTTGAGGAGAGAGGGAGGGTTCGGGTGGAGGTGTGTGGGACGATGGGCTAGGTGCCGATCGTGGTTAGTTGCGCAGGCAGTCAAAAAACCAGGAAAACCGGTGGATTGGAGGCTGGGCGAAAAGAATCGGTGGGACGATGGCGTGCGGGCGGAACGGGATTGGACGACGAAGGGATTGTTGTAGTGGCAGAATAGGGAACATGTTCCTCCTTTTTAAGTAGTGTAGATGTTGTCTTGTTTTTTTGCCCGTTTGTGGTGAGGGGTGAACATGGGCCAGCACTTTTGTCTCTGCACAAACATATGAAATGGTCCATGCGCCATAACTCTCATATGACGAGTTTGGATGAGTCTAGTGCCACATTAAAATGGAGAGAATCCGATTTTTAAATTTTTATTAAGGTATGTAAGTGTGATTTGATTTTTGCAGAATTTAAAACAATGTATTTGTTTTGTGGTTTTGATCCCACTCAAGCCAATTCAACGTGATTTATATCATCGTAATTCGTAAGAGTTACATCTAGGTTGCAACTGATATTTTTGAAGTTGCACGCGAATCGTAACTAAGATTACCCCAGTTCCACATATGATGCAACTTTTTTTTCAATTGCATACGAGTTGTAACTGAGAGTTTTGTAACTTAATTTTGGAGTTGCGTGTTGGTTGTAACTAGGATTTCTGCAGTTTCATATGTGTTGTAACTGACATTTTTTCAGTTACACATAGGTTGCAACTAAAATAAATCGAGTTGCACATAGGTTGCAACTCCACATGGGCTACAACTAGGATTGCCCAGTTGTATATGATTTCAATTGAGATTTTCTCAGTTGCATATTGGTTGCAACTAGAAAATTTCCAGTTACATATTGGTTGCAACTGAGCTTTTTCAGTTGTAATTGGTTTGCAACTAAGATTTTTTTAGTTACATGTGGGTTAGAACTGAAATCTTTTTTTTTATGTATGGGTTGCGAGTGAGATACTCTTTTTTTTTTCCAATGAAATGAGATACTCAATTACACGTGGATTGCAACTGAGCTGTTCTAGTTACACATCGGTTGCAACTTAGAAAAATACAGTCATTAAACTTGCGTCACTTTCATGCTGAACTAGGAGTACACGTGGAGTGTAAGTATGTACTTATAGTTATACCTTGTACAACCATGCATCAGTTGCACAACGAGTGCAACGGGGTAATATTTTTCTGTTGAATATTTTATTTTTCAGTTTTTATCTGGTTGTGTCGTGTCGGAGAATGTAAACGACAAGCGTCTGATACAAAGACACCATACGCTGTTACCAAAAGTGCCAAAAGAAGAATCCCATCATCCCATCCCATGTCTACATGTCTATCAACATAGTGTATGGAAAAACCCATGAGCCAGAAAAGGCCCGCCAGGCCAACAACAAGATGAGATAAATTCACGTTTGATCATTATTAACGGAAATCGGTGGAAATCAACGTCCGACGCCGGTTCTCTGAGACTTATTAAATCTCAATCGACTGAGATCCCATTAAATAGCTAGAGGTGGTGTCCGATGGATGGTACGCCGTAGGCTACCTACCCACCCGCTCAAAAAAATCATCTCCCCGCTAAAAACAATCGAAAAGAAATCACGGTACCCACTTCTCAAAAACCGTGGCTAGAAACGGTTCAAGTCATCCTCTACAGATCTCTCTCCCTCTCCCGAGCCAACCATGGACGGATCCACGTATGGCCATGGGTGTGCAGATGCACACCCTTTTTTTACAAACAACATAATATTTATAATGCAGATTAATTGTATGTATCAATGACATTGTAGTTTGAGCAAAATAAATCCGTTAACGTCAATTAAACCTTAAGATCTTATTATTTTGTAGTATATTTTTCTCTAACTTTCTCGAAAACTTCGATGATTCTTTCAGCTATATATGGGGGGAAACATTCTGGTATTGCTAAGTCAATCCTTTAGAGATTGACCAAAATTATTTTTTGAACACCCCACTACGAAAACCAAGTTGAAGATCTGTCTGATGCTTGTTCCCATCAGTCTGGATGCATTGTCGTGTTTCGGAAGGCCCTTCTGGCGAAATTCATTATGCGAATCATGCCTGAAGATTGCTAGATTTGGTGTTTTCGGCCGTGCGTATCCATATTTTTTATCTGACCATTTGGTTTTAGAGGGAGAGCTTCGAAGCTCCGCTGGCTGTTAATATCGTGGAGCTCGTTTTCTTTCCATGGTGTTGGCGGGGAAGGTCATGAAAGCCGAGATCGGTGGAATAGCAATGGTGGTCGGATATTGGTGGTTATGTGGAATTGGCTTGGTGATTCGTGACTTGAAACAATGACATGTATGTGGGAGCGACAGGAGAAGTTCAGAGTCTTATCTTTCAGGGTGAAAATCCAATGCCTGGTCTTAATTGGTTGTGCCTGACAATGTATGTTCTTGTTGAAGGCATTGTTTTGAGAGTGAGGACTTTCTTCAGGGTGAAAACCTAAGATCTATGATCGGGCGACGACTGTGTTTGTGCACTGTTTGTTTCCTTCTCAGAGGCGTCGCTTATGGAGAAGTTGTTATTTTGGTGGGGTGAATAGCCCATGTGCGACGTCTTTCCTCGCTATTGGAAAGAACACGATGTTGTTCCTAGGAATAGCTGGCATGCGATGTTCCCGAGGACCCAAATACGTAGCACGCGACACTTCTCTTCAACAACAGTAGACAGCTTATCAACTCAAATTACATGGACTGAGCGGGACCCACAACTTATCCACATCAGCACAGGACACCTCCGAGCGCAGGCTACCTCTTGTCCACCTCACTGCGGGACCCAAAGCTTATCCACCTCACTGCATGGGACCCACAGCTCTCAGCTGGTACAAAACAGGGCCGCCTCGCCCCCGCACCGAAGCAATCCCCGACCATTGCATCCTCTCCTCCCCTTCTTCTCTGACGATGACGCGCGGCAACACCGACAGATGATGTCGAGCTCCTCTTCCGCCTCCCAGCGCAAATGACCATGTTACGGTCCAGTGCCGTTGAGCAGCTGCCCTGATTGCCCACGGACGGCGCCCCTGAAGAGGGTGGTCACCGCGAGCGACAAGAATGGCAATGCTGGGCGTGAGTTCCTGAAATGCGAGAGCAAATCAGAGCCAGGGAAGGTGGGATCTGAGTTTCCCCTCTACCAATTTTGTTTTATTTTCCTCAATTTTGCGTTTTCATCCGATTTGGGAATTAGGGTTAATTTTTTTTAGGATCCGGTGAAATGCATGCATTTTGAGTGGCTTGATGAGTACATCAGGAGGATTGAGATGGAGGGCGCAACCCTGGGGCTCAATTTGCCGTCGGCGGTGGAGCAATTGGGATCTACTGCTATGGTGGGGAAATCAGAAGGGGTTGCGGAAGAGATGGGGTTGAAGGAGTTGAAGAAGATCAACATTGAAACTTGTGAATTTGAAAAAGCGGGATAATTTGATGGCCGAGCTATTTTATTTTTGTGTAATTTCTCTCAGCTTTGTTTATCTCTTTCTCATTAGGCGTTAGACAAAGCAATCAGTGTTCGCTTAACAGTTTTCATGCTTTGTAATAGTACTGAGATGGATATTATGCTCATTGTCTTTGCGTTCAATCAAATTCTACAACAATTTGGCAAAACTACCATGTTGTTCAGGTCGCGCGGTGTGTGCAGGGTTTGCAAAGTTTAGTTAAATGAAAAAAAAACCGACGACAAGTTCTAGGAAAGGCCAGACCCTATAGTGCGTTTCCAGGCCCAATACGGTCCAAAATAACTAGGATTGAGCAGTTTTATAAGTGTTTTTAGTGGAAGGCAGTGGCATGGGCATACCCTTCGGGTACCCATTATTAGTATACGTGGCTCGGCCCAATATGGAGAAGGCCCAAGAAGGCAACCCGAAGAAGTAGTTGACTAGGACTCTTGTAAAACCCTAGGTTGGTTGCATATATAAAGCTAGCCAGGGCACCCGATAGGAGGGAGGAGAGATAGACAACATAGCTCCGCCTACGGTGGCACCCTATAAAGATACTTATGATCATATAGTAAATTACTAGCAGCACGTAGGGATCCTCCACCGAGGGGACCCGAAGCTGGGTATGTCGTGTGCCTAATCTCGTTCCCGGAATCTCCATCGTCGCTCTCCCGAAACCCAAGTCTACAATACGTAGGCATTGGCGAGGTGATCCCTCGTCAATTGGCGGCGTCTGTGGGGTTCGCGACGACTGGATTTTGTTATCCGGGCGGGATCCGTCGAGTTCATCGTCAGCATCCTCAATGAAATTGAAGACAAGAAAAAATAGCAAGATCAATGGCGTGGCTAGGCTCTGATGGGATTCGTAGCATAGAAAACAAAAAGTTTCCTACCGCAAGAACGAAACACAAGCCAAGATCTAATCTAGTAGATGGTAGCAACGAGAAGATCATGAGACTAACCCTCGAAGATTTCCAAAGCCTAACGAGATTAGATCTCATGGTGGATGTAGTCAATCACTTGCCGCTTGCAAAAGCGCGTAGAAGATCTTGACCGCTTGCTAAAGCGCGTAGAAGATCTTGATGGTGCCACAGTCGGGCAGCACCTCCGTACTCGGTCACACGTACGGTGTTGATGACGACGTCCTCCTCCCGTTCCAGCAGGCAGCGGAAGTAGTAGATCCTCCTCGGAATCCCGGAGCACGACGGCGTGCTGGCGGTTGTGGTGGAGAACCCCGGCAGGGCTTCGCCTATGCGCTGCGGGAGTTGTATGTGGAGGAGGAGGTGGCTAGGATTTGGGGAGAGGGGGCTATGGGTGCCGGCCTCAAGGGGACAGGGGTGGTGCAGCCAAGGTGTAGCTGCCCCTCCCTCTCCTCCTCTTTATATAGGTGGAATCCCTAGGGTTTGCCCAAAGTCTTCGAATAAGACCCCAATTCAAAACCTCCTTTGGACGAAACCTAGAGGGACATGGACTCTCCCCTTCCCCCTTTCTTGGCCGGCCAAGGAGGTGGAGTCCACCATGGACTCCACCCTCCCACTTGGTTGGCAAGTTAGTTGGTGGAGTCCCACCGGGACTCCACCTTCCATAGTAATTTCTTCTGGAAGGTTCTAGAATATTCTAGCGCCATCCATAAATGCACCGGATCATTTCCAAACTTGGAAAGTGACTTCCTATATGAATCTTATTCTCCGGACCATTCCTCTCGTGATGTCCTGGATCCCATCCGAGACTCCGAACAAAACTTCTCCATTCCATATTCCATATCTACTTAAACGACATCAAACCATAAGTGTGTCACCCTACGGTTAGTGAACTATGCAGACATGGTTGAGACTTCTCTCTCCGGGATCTGGAGATCCATAATGGCTCCCACATATTCAACGATGACTTAGTGATCGATTAGAACCATTTACATACGATACCAATTCCTTTGTCTCGCGATATTTTACTTGTCCGAGGTTTGATCATCGGATCACGATACCTTGTTCAACCTCGTGTCCAACAAGTACTCTTTACTCGTACGTGGTATGTCATCTCTTATGAACCATTCATATGCTTGCAAGCTCGACGACATTCCACCGAGAGGCCTGCATCTATCTGTCATCGGGATGGATAAATCCCACTCTTGATCCATATGCCTCAACCCATACTTTCTGAATACTTAATCCCACCTTTATAACCACCCATTTACGCAGTGGCGTTTGATGTAATCAAAGTACCCTTCCGGTATAAGTGATTTACATGATCTCATAGTCGAAGGACTAGGTAACTATGTATCGGAAGCTAATAGCAAGTTGAAGTTAATGACATGATCTTATGCTATGCTTATTTGGGTGTATGTCCATTATATCATTCACCTAATGACATAACCTTGTTATTAATAACATCCAATGTTCATGATCACGAAACCTTGATCATCTATTAATCAACAAGCTAGTTATACAAGAGGCTTACTAGTGACTGTTGGAGATATGCCCAAGAGGCAATAATAAAAGTGGTTATTATATATCTTTATGTTTATGATAAAAGTTTATATACCATGCTATAATTGTATTAACTGAAACATTGATACATGTGTGATATGTAAACAACAAAGAGTCCCTAGTAAGCCTCTTAACTAGCTTGTTGATTAATAGATGATTAGTTTCATAATCATGAACATTGGATGTTATTAATAACAAGGTTATATCATTGTATGAATGATGTAATGGACACACCCAATTAAGCGTAGCATAAGATCACGTCATTAAGTTATTTGCTATAAGCTTTCGATACATAGTTACCTAGTCCTTATGACCATGAGATCATGTAAATCACTTATACCGGAAAGATACTTTGATTACATCAAACGCCACTACGTAAATGAGTGGTTATAAAGGTGGGATTAAGTATCCGGAAAGTATGAGTTGAGGCATATGGATCAATAGTGGGATTTGTCCATCCCGATGACGGATAGATATACTCTGGGCCCTCTCGGTGGAATGTCGTCTAATGTCTTGCAAGCATATGAATAAGTTCATAAGAGACCACATACCACGGTACGAGTAAAGAGTACTTGTCAGAGACGAGGTTGAACAAGGTATAGTGTGATACCGATGATCAAACCTCGGACAAGTAAAATATCGCGTGACAAAGGGAATTGGTATCGTATGTGAATGGTTCATTCGATCACTAAAGTCATCGTTGAATATGTGGGAGCCATTATGGATCTCCAGATCCCGCTATTGGTTATTGGTCGGAGTGAGTACTCAACCATGTCCGCATAGTTCGCGAACCGTAGGGTGACACACTTAAAGTTGGATGTTGAAATGGTAGAACTTGAATATGGAATGGAGTTTGAATATTTGTTCGGAGTCCCGATGAGATCCCGGACATCACGAGGAGTTCCGAATGGTCCTGAGAATAAGATTCATATATAGGATGTCATTTTATGTGAATAAAATGTCGCTGAAGGTTCTATGGAAGGTTCTAGAAGGTTCTAGAATAGTCCGGAAGAAACCACCAAGGAAGGTGGAGTCCACAAGGGACTCCACCTCCATGGCCGGCCAGCCCTAGATGGGGTGGAGTCCCAAGTGGACTCCACCATAGGGGGCCGGCCACCCCCCACATGGGAGGTGGAAATCCCACCTTTGGGTGGGAGTCCTAGTTGGGCTAGGTTTCCCCCTCCTATGGAAGGTTTTGGTTCGGGTCTTATTCGAAGACTTGGACACCACCTCTTGGGGTTCCACCTATATAATGAGGGGCCAAGAGGAGGGGGCCGGCCACACCAAAGCCTCAAGCTTGGCCGCCCCTATAGTGGCCGGCCACCCCCTCTCCCCAAACCCTAGCGCCCGCTCCTCCACCATATCCCGCACGCTTAGCGAAGCTCCGCCGGATTTCTCCACCGCCACCGACACCACGCCGTCGTGCTGCCGGATTCAAGAGGAGCTACTACTTCCGCTGCCCGCTGGAACGGGGAGGTGGACGTCGTCTTCATCAACAACCGAACGTGTGACCGAGTACGGAGGTGCTGCCCGTTCGTGGCGCCGGAACCGATCGTGATCAAGATCTTCTACGCGCTTTGCAAGCGGCAAGTGAACGTCTACCGCAGCAACAAGAGCCTCCTCTTGTAGGCTTTGGAATCTCTTCAAGGGTGAGTCTCGATAATCCCCTCGTTGCTACCGTCTTCTAGATTGCATCTTGGCTTGGATTGCGTGTTCGCCGTAGGAAATTTTTGTTTTCTATGCTACGTTATCCTACAGTGGTATCAGAGCCGTGTCTATGCATAGATGGTTGCACGAGTAGAACACAATGGTTTGTGGGCGTTGATGCTCTTGTTATCTTTAGTTGAGTACTTTGCATCTTTGTGGCATAGTGGGATGAAGCGGCTCGGGCTAACTTTACATGACCGCGTTCATGAGATTTGCTCCACGCTTGACATGCAACTTGTATTGCATAAGTGGCTTTGCGGGTGTCTGTCTCTCCTACTATAGTGAAGATTCAATTTACTCTTCTATTGACAACACTAGTATCACCGTTGTGGTTGATGTTCGTAGGTAGATTGGATCTTGCTCGAAAACCCTAAACCACGTAAAATATGCAAACCAAATTAGAGAACGTCTAACTTGTTTTTGCAGGGTTTGGTGATGTGATATGGCCATAATGTGATGATGAATATGTATGAGATGATCATTATTGTATTGTGGCAACCGGCAGGAGCCTTATGGTTGTCTTTAAATTTCATGTTGAGTAGTATTTCAAAGTAGTTGTAATAGTTGCTACATGGAGGACGATCATGAAGACGGCGCCATTGACCTTGGTGCTTCGCCGACGATGATGGAGATCATGCCCGTTGATGATGGAGATCATGTCCGTGCTTTGGAGATGAAGATCAAAGGCGCAAAGACAAAAGGGCCATATCATATCACATATGAACTGCATGTGATGTTAATCCTTTTATGCATCTTATTTTGCTTAGATCGCGACGGTAGCATTGTAAGATGATCCCTCTCACTAAAATTTCAAGATAATAAAGTGTTCATCCTTAGTAGCACCGTTGCCAAGACTTGTCGTTTAAGCATCTCGTGATGATCGGGTGTGATAGAATCAACAAGTGCATACAACGGGTGCAAGTCAGTTTTGCACATGCAGATACTAAGGTGGCCTTGACGAGCCTAGCATGTACAGACATGGTCTCGAACACGTGATACCGAAAGGTAGAGCATGAATCATATGATTGATATGATGAACACTTTGAGTGTTCGCCATTGAAATTACATCTTGTCTCGTGATGATCGGGCATAGGTGTGATGGATTTGGTTCGTGTGATCACTAAGACAATGCGAGGGATATTGTTTTGAGTGGGAGTTCACCTAGATTTTTAATTATGTAGAATTAAAATTTGAACTCAATTTGTCATAAACTTAGTCTAAACTATTGCAAATATGTTGTAGATATGGCGTCCCCAATCAATTTTAACCAGTTCTTAGAGAAAGAAAAGCTTAAGAGCAACGGTAGCAACTTCACCGACTGGTTCCGTCATGTGAGGATCTTCCTCAATGGCGGAAATCTGCAATATGTGCTTGATGCACCGCTAGGTGACCCTCCTGCAGAAACTGAAACCGATGAAGTAAAGAATGTTTACGCGACTCGGAAAACTCGGTACTCTCAAGTTCAGTGTGCCATCTTATGCAGTCTGGAATCCGATCTTCAAAAACGTTTTGAGCACCACGATCCTCATGAGTTGATGAAAGAGTTGAAGACTATTTTTGAGACTCATGCGGCCGTGGAATGCTATGAAGCATCGAAACATTTTTTTCAGCTGTATGATGGAAGAAGGCAGCTCCATCAGTGAGCACATGCTCGTCATGATCGGGCATGCGAAGAAACTCAGTGACTTGGGAATAGTGATTCCTAACAGACTGGGGATTAATCGTGTCCTTCAATCACTGCCACCAAGTTATAAGAACTTTGTGATGAACTACAATATGCAGAACATGAACAAGGAGTTTCCTGAACTCTTTGGCATGCTAAAAGCTGCTGAGATTGAGATCAAGAAAGAGCACCAAGTGTTGATGGTCAACAAGACCACCAAAAACAGGGCAAGTCTAAGGGAAAATTCAAGAAGGGTGGCAAGAAAGCTGCCACGCCTCCTGTGAAACCTAAGTCTGGCCCTAAGCCTGATGCTGAGTGTTATTACTGCAAGGAGAAGGGACACTGGAAGCGTAATTGCTCCAAGTATTTGGCGGATCTGAAGAGCGGCCTTGTCAAGAAGAAGAAAGAAGGTATATCTGATATACATGTTATAGATGTTTATCTCACTGGTTCTCGTACTAGTACCTGGGTATTTGATACTGGTTGGTTGCTCATATTTGTAACTCGAAACAGGAACTAAAGAATAAACGAAGACTACCGAAGGATGAAGTGACGATGCGCGTTGGAAATGGATCCAAAGTCGATGTGATCGCTGTCGGCACACTTCCTCTACATCTACCTTCGGGATTAGTTTTAAGCCTAAATAATTGTTATTTTGTACCCGCGTTAAGCATGAACATTATATCAGGATCTTGTTTAATGCAAGACGGTTATTCATTCAAGTCTGAGAATAATGGTTGTTCTATTTTTATGAATAATATCTTTTATGGTCGAGCACCTGAAAAGAATGGCTTATTTCTGTTAGATCTCGATAGTAGTGATACACATATACATAACATTGATGCTAAGCGAATTAAATTGAATGATAATTCTACTTATATGTGGCACTGTCGTCTTGGTCATATTGGAGTGAAACGCATGAAGAAACTCCATACCGATGGATTACTTGAATCACTTGACTTTGAGTCACTTGATAGATGCGAAGCATGTCTAATGGGAAAAATGACTAAGACTCCATTCTCGGGTATGATGGAGCGAGCTACTGACTTATTGGAAATCATACATACAGATGTGTGTGGACCAATGAGTGTAGCATCGCGCGGTGGTTATCGTTATGTTCTAACCTTCACAGATGATTTGAGTAGATATGGGTATATCTATTTAATGAAACATAAATCCGAAACTTTCGAGAAGTTTAAGGAATTCCAAAGTGAAGTAGAAAATCAACGTAACAAGAAGATTAAATTTCTACGATCTGATCGCGGAGGTGAATATCTGAGTTATGAGTTTGGCATGCATTTAAAGAAATGCGGAATACTTTCACAATTGACACCGCCGGGAACACCACAACGAAACGGTGTGTCCGAACGTCGTAATCGAACTCTCTTAGATATGGTTCGTTCTATGATGTCTCTTACTGATTTACCTTTATCATTTTGGAGTTATGCATTAGAGACAGCCGCATTCACTTTAAATAGAGCACCATCAAAATCCGTTGAAACGACACCGTATGAATTATGGTTTAATAAGAAACCTAAGCTGTCGTTCCTAAAAGTTTGGGGTTGCGAAGCCTATGTAAAAAAGTTACAACCGGATAAGCTAGAACCCAAAGCGGAGAAATGCGTCTTCATAGGATACCCTAAGGAAACTATAGGGTACACTTTCTATCACAGATCCGAAGGCAAGATCTTTGTTGCTAAGAACGGAACCTTTCTTGAGAAAGAATTTCTCACTAAAGAAGTGACTGGAAGAAAAGTAGAACTCGATGAGATTGAAGAATCTCTACTCGTTGATCGAGTAGCGCAGCCGAAAATGTTCCTGTACCACCTACACCGGCAACAGAGGAAGCTAATGATAATGATCATGAGACAGCTACTGAACCTCGCAGATCGACAAGGGATCGTGCCACTCCAGATTGGTATGATCCTTGTCTAAATGTCATGATTGTGGATAACAATGATGAAGACCCTGCGACGTATGAAGAAGCGATGATGAGCCCAGATTCCAACAAATGGCAAGAAGCCATGAAATCCGAAATGGGATCCATGTATGATAACAAAGTATGGACTTTAGTAGACTTACCTGATAGCCGCAAGGCTGTCGAGAATAAATGGATCTTCAAAAGAAAAATAGATGCTGATGGTAATATTACTGTCTATAAAGCTCGACTTGTCGCAAAGGGTTTCCGACAAATTCAAGGTGTTGACTACGATGAGACTTTCTCACCGTAGCGAAGCTAAAATCTGTGAGGATTTTGTTAGCAATAGCTGCATTTTTCGATTATGAGATTTGGCAGATGGATGTCAAAACGGCGTTCCTTAATGGAGACATTGATGAAGAGTTGTATATGGTACAACCCAAAGGTTTTGTCGATCCTAAAAATGCTGACAAAGTATGCAAACTTCAGCGTTCAATCTATGGACTGAAGCAAGCATCGAGAAGTTGGAACCGACGTTTTGATAAGGTGATCAAAGACTTCGGGTTTATACAGTGTCATGGAGAGGCCTGTATTTACAAGAAAGTGAGTGGGAGCTCTGTAGCATTCCTGATATTATATGTAGATGACATATTATTGATTGGGAATGATATAGAACTATTAAGCAGTGTAAAGGGTTATTTGAATAATAGTTTTTCAATGAAAGACCTTGGTGAAGCATCATACATATTAGGCATCAAGATTTATAGAGATAGATCAAGACGTCTAATAGGGCTATCACAGAGTACATACCTGGACAAGATTCTGAAGAAGTTTAGAATGGACGAAAGTATGAAAGGATTCTTACCTATGTTACCAGGCAAAGTCTTGAGTAAGACTCAAGGACCGGCTACGGCAGAAGAAAGAGAAAGGATGAGTCAGATCCCCTATGCCTCGGCAGTAGGCTCTATCATGTATGCCATGCTATGTACAAGACCGGATATAGCACATGCTGTTAGTTTGACTAGCAGATATCAAAGTGATCCAGGAATGGAACACTGGACAGCGGTCAAGAATATCCTGAAGTACTTAAAAAGAACTAAGGATATGTTTCTTTGTTATGGAGGTGACCAAGAGCTCGTTGTAACAAGTTACACCGATGCAAGTTGGAACACTGATCCTGATGACTCTAAGTCACAATCTGGGTACGTGTTTATATTGAATGGTGCTGCAGTAAGCTGGGCAAGCTCGTGCACGGTGGCGAAATCCTCAACAGAATCGGAGTACATAGCGGCTTCAGAGGCTTCATCAGAAGCGGTATGGATGAAGAGGTTCATTGTAGAGTTCGGTGTGGTTCCTAGTGCATTGGACCCACTAGTCATCTACTGTGACAACATGGGTGCCATCGCCAATGCACAAGAACCAAGGTCACACAAGAGGCTGAAGCATATCAAGTTGCGTTACCACTCGATTCGCGAGTACATCGAAGATGGAGAAGTAAAGATTTGCAAAGTACACACTGATCTGAATGTAGCAGATCCGTTGACTAAAGCTCTCCCTAGGGCAAAGCATGACCAACACCAGAATGCCATGGGTGTTAGGTACCTTACAATGTAATCTAGATTATTGACTCTAGTGCAAGTGGGAGACTGTTGGAGATATGCCCAAGGGGCAATAATAAAAGTGGTTATTATATATCTTTATGTTTATGATAAAAGTTTATATACCATGCTATAATTGTATTAACTGAAACATTGATACATGTGTGATATGTAAACAACAAAGAGTCCCTAGTAAGCCTCTTAACTAGCTTGTTGATTAATAGATGATTAGTTTCATAATCATGAACATTGGATGTTATTAATAACAAGGTTATATCATTGTATGAATGATGTAATGGACACACCCAATTAAGCGTAGCATAAGATCACGTCATTAAGTTATTTGCTATAAGCTTCGATACATAGTTACCTAGTCCTTATGACCATGAGATCATGTAAATCACTTATACCGGAAAGATACTTTGATTACATCAAACGCCACTACGTAAATGAGTGGTTATAAAGGTGGGATTAAGTATCCGGAAAGTATGAGTTGAGGCATATGGATCAATAGTGGGATTTGTCCATCCCGATGACGGATAGATATACTCTGGGCCCTCTCGGTGGAATGTCGTCTAATGTCTTGCAAGCATATGAATAAGTTCATAAGAGACCACATACCACGGTACGAGTAAAGAGTACTTGTCAGAGACGAGGTTGAACAAGGTATAGTGTGATACCGATGATCAAACCTCGGACAAGTAAAATATCGCGTGACAAAGGAATTGGTATCGTATGTGAATGGTTCATTCGATCACTAAAGTCATCGTTGAATATGTGGGAGCCATTATGGATCTCCAGATCCCGCTATTGGTTATTGGTCGGAGTGAGTACTCAACCATGTCCGCATAGTTCGCGAACCGTAGGGTGACACACTTAAAGTTGGATGTTGAAATGGTAGAACTTGAATATGGAATGGAGTTTGAATATTTGTTCGGAGTCCCGGATGAGATCCCGGACATCACGAGGAGTTCCGGAATGGTCCGGAGAATAAGATTCATATATAGGATGTCATTTTATGTGAATAAAATGTCGCGGAAGGTTCTATGGAAGGTGGACTCCACCTCCATGGCCGGCCAGCCCTAGATGGGGTGGAGTCCCAAGTGGACTCCACCATAGGGGGCCGGCCACCCCCCACATGGGAGGTGGAAATCCCACCTTTGGGTGGGAGTCCTAGTTGGGCTAGGTTTCCCCCTCCTATGGAAGGTTTTTGGTTCGGGTCTTATTCGAAGACTTGGACACCACCTCTTGGGGTTCCACCTATATAATGAGGGGCCAAGGGGAGGGGGCCGGCCACACCAAAGCCTCAAGCTTGGCCGCCCCCTATAGTGGCCGGCCACCCCCTCTCCCCAAACCCTAGCGCCCCGCTCCTCCACCATATCCCGCACGCTTAGCGAAGCTCCGCCGGATTTCTCCACCGCCACCGACACCACGCCGTCGTGCTGTCGGATTCAAGAGGAGCTACTACTTCCGCTGCCCGCTGGAACGGGGAGGTGGACGTCGTCTTCATCAACAACCGAACGTGTGACCGAGTACGGAGGTGCTGCCCGTTCGTGGCACCGGAACCGATCGTGATCAAGATCTTCTACGCGCTTTTGCAAGCGGCAAGTGAACGTCTACCGCAGCAACAAGAGCCTCCTCTTGTAGGCTTTGGAATCTCTTCAAGGGTGAGTCTCGATAATCCCCTCGTTGCTACCGTCTTCTAGATTGCATCTTGGCTTGGATTGCGTGTTCGCCGTAGGAAAATTTTTGTTTTCTATGCTACGTTATCCTACAGTGACTCCTTGTTGTTTAGGGGGAGGCGGCCCCCAATCTCCTCGTTCCATTTCCTGGTACCGGTATTCCTCGCCATGGTGGCGGTACTCGCCTCCTGGCTTCCTCCTGCACCGAACCTGCCTCCTCCTCCCTCCTGCCGAAAGCCATCCCCACGCCCGGCGCCGCACCCCACATAGCGACCGCCACCGTCCGCCCGCCAGATGCTTCCCTCCCCGTCGTACCGCCTCTTCCGACCGTCGTCGAAGCCCCTCTCCATCACCGCCTCGGCAAAAGAGAGCGAGAGCAGCGGCGGCGGCTGGATCTTGCGCAGTAAGCGGTGCGGCGGCGCTGTCGGGTCATTGAGATGTTTCCTCACCTCGCTCGCTTGGACTGGGAACCCTAAATCCGGTTGCGTGCACCCTTTCAGGAGCCACAGCCACCTAAAACGTCTGGCCATAGAGCTGGGCCGCACCCAGCTCCACTACGGTCCGCAGAGCCCACAAAGACATGGTGGGCAGCCTCCCTAGCATCACCCGCACATTCTCCACCGAGCCCCACCGGGACGCTGCAAAGGGCCAGACAATCCGAGCCCAACAGCCCAGGCTCCGAGACACCAGTTGGGCCTGGTTCGGCCCAGCTCGGGGCACCCGGCGCAGCCTCCTCGACCTCCCTCCGCGGCGGCGCCGACGCCGGAGAAGCAGGCGGCTCCGGTCCCGGCTCCATGATGGAGCGGCCTCCCACCGGCGCAGACCTCGGGCTGAGGAGCGGAGGAGCTCCCCGTTCCTCCCACCTCGCCGACCTGCGCCGCCCAGGTCCTGCCGAGTCTCCCAGCCTGCGAAACCGTGGCGCCGATCTCGGCCGGAACACAGAACCCCTGCCGCCGGGGGCAAACGCCGCCCTCCGGCCGAGCCGGAGCGAGCCACCCAGCTCCTCCGCCCGGCTGATGAAGCTGTGCAGCCCCACCGCCGGAGATGGCCGCCTCGGAGGGTCCCTCGCCTCCTCCGCAGAAAGCCCCTCTCCAGCATCCGACTCCAGATCCGCCGCCGACGAGAGCTCCCCGTCCTCGTCCGACAACGCCCAGAACCTCCCACGGCAGCCTTCCGCCACCATGGTCGGCCGAACCCTGTCCAGCTCGCCGCAGTTCCCCACCGCCGACGCCGCCGGATTCAAATTTGAATCGCCTTTTTCATCGCCAGAAATACGCGCTCCCTAGTTCGTCTCGGATTTCATGAATGGAGTTATGCGTGGGGAGCTAAGGATTTCAGAGCACATAAATACTACAGGTTTGTGTTCAGAGATATCTGTCCTGTTCCTTTTTTTTTCCTAAAATTTCGAAAAACAAAATGTATGATGTGTCCCAAAGTTTTCACCAAGCTTCTGACTATGGATAAAATCAATGCCTGAGACATGTGGTTTGGAGAAATTGCCCTATTCCCAGTGTTAATTTTGCCATATGTCAGTTGCACAGGGAGACAGGTGACCATCTGTTTTTCACTTGCCATTTTAGTACAGCCTGTTGGTCCGCTTTGGGGATTGTTTGGGACACGAGCCTTTGATTTGAGTAGTAGAATCTCCACAGCTGCACGATTATGGAATAAGCTACTGTTTGCTGTATTATACCCATCCGTCATGCTTCGAACATTTGGAAACAAAGGAACATGAGGCATTTTGATAATATTCAGAGTTTTCAGAGTTGGCTTGGCTTACTAAGGTAGGAGACAGGGTTAAACCCGAGTTTAGGAGAGCTAGCTACAGTAGGCTCTGGCGAATCTGGCGTTTTAGAGGCGATTTTGAATTTCAGAGCCCCCGTGGGCGGTGGCGGCGGGGAGGGTCTGCGCGCCGGGATGGGGGTGCCGTATTCCCCCTCGACCACGGGAGCGGGGAGCTGCCGGGACTGGTTCTGGGTGCTGGAGGAGGTGGATGGGGAGGCCTCACCGGCGTCCGAGTCAGAAGAAGTGGAGGTCTCAGATGCGGGTGAGCCGAGCTCACCTCGCAACACACCGTCGGAGCTGCGGTTGGACGGCTTCGTCCAGCGCGCGGAGGAGCTGGGCGGGGAGCTCAGGCTCGGGAGGCGGTCGGCGTTCGTGCCCGGTGGCAAGGGCTCTCGATTCCGGCCGCGGGAGGCGCCCCGCTGCCGCCGTCTGAGTGCTCTGGGTGGGCGAAGCGCGCGAGGTGCAGGGGCACGTGGGGGAGCCGCCCGTTCTCCCGCGTCGGCGCTGGCTGGGGGCAAGACGGCTACTCTGCGGACGGTGGCGGTGTCGCCGGGGACGCTGGAGGATCCGGTGTCGGCGCCGCCAGGGCTGCGGGTGACCGAGGTGGTCGGGGGAGGCACGCGTGGCTCGGGGGCCGCGGCCTGTCACCCGCGTGGGCTGGCTGTTGGGCCGCTTGGCCCAGTTGGGCCAGTTCTGTGCAACACCCCAGAGGGTTTTGGGGAGGACGCCGAGGGAGGCTCCTGGCTGACGATTTCTCAGGAAGCTGGGCCGTCCTTGGCCTAGGTGGAGGTGGTGCCTGGCCCGCCTGGCCTGGAGAGGCCCATCCGACGGGAGGGGAGCCTCTTTGGTGGCTTTGGCTGCCTAAGGGATGCACGATCCCAACCCTAGGGTTTCCAGCCCGTGAGAGCGAAGTTAGGCAGAGACTCAACGACCCGTTTGCGCCGCCGCATCGGCTTCTTCGCAAAATCACGCCACCGCCCCCTCTCTCTCGCTCCTTTGCTGCGGCGGTGATGGACAGAGGGTTCGAGGAAGGGCGGAAGAGGAGGTTGGAGGGGGAGGCGAGCCAGTGGCGGGCGGACGGCGGGGACTTTGACTACGGTGAGGGTCGCAGCTCCGGTGCGGGCCGTGGCGTCGGCGGACGGCAGGATGGCGGCGGCAGGCTCGAGGGTGGTCACCATGGCGGCGAGTACCACTACCAGAGCGCTGACCACCGCTACCAGGGGCGTGGCTGGGAGGATTGGGGCCCACCGCCGCCATGGTGGGAAGAGCAACAGCGGCGTGAGGCTACACAACGGCGGGAAGAGGAGCAGTGGCAGCGGCAACAAGAGGCAATGCGTGCCAGGGGTCAGGGAGACCGGGCGGCTGCCGCGGGTCAGGGAGACCGTGGTGGCGCGGGCGGCCATCGCCAGCATATCAACAAGGCTAAACCTTTCAAGAAGGCGCAGGGCGCGGCCAGAGGGGGCAGCAACCCTTGGCGAAGGGGAAGAACAAGGCCGGTGCTTCCAAGGGTGGAACACCGGCCGGAGGAGAGTGCTTCAAATGTGGCCGCGAGGGACATTTCCAATCGGAATGCACCTTCGAGCCTCTTTGTGTGATCTGCAGTGCCGAGGGACATTCCTCGGCGAACTGTCCGTCGAGGCGGAAGACATTGAGGTTGCAATCCATGGGCCACGCGATCACCGGGGGCGGGTTCTATAACATTGATGTAGAGCCGCTGAGAGGGAGCCAGGCACCGGGGGAGGTGTTCGCGGCGATCATTAGCTTCAAGGGGAAGCCTCTTTCGGAGGAACAGCTGTCCGATGAGCTCAAGCATCTGGTGGATGAACTTTGGGACTGGCAAGTACGCAAGCTCTCGGAGGTGGAGTTTTCCGTTGTCTTCCCGTCCCGCGAGACGCTCAGGCTGAGCACGGGCAGCGGAAAGCTGTTCCTCCCACTGAGCAGGACTGACACTGCTATCCGTGAGGCGTTTCTGGCTCCAAGACCCAGTGTGCTGCTGCCGTCGACGTGGGTTCGCCTGACCGGGGTCCCGGAGGATCTGGCGACAAAGGAGAGGCTCATGGCTGCGTTCGTGATGGTGGGAAGGCCGTTTGAGGTTGATGAGTTGTCTTTGAAGAAGAGGGACACAGAGCCGATTCGCATGCGATTCCACTGTCGGTTCCCGGAAAGGATCAAGGGGTCGGTTCAAGTGTTCGTGAATGGGGAAGGGTTCACTGTGGGGGTGCAAGCTGAAGCGCCGCCGCGTGGGGGTGCTGGCGGATCAGGGGGCCTCCGAAACCTCCGGCACGACAGGACGACGAGGACGAGGAGTCAGACGGCTTCTCCACGGACAGTGAGTGGAACAGGCACCGGCGTAGGAAGAACAAGGACAGCGAGAAGGAGAAGGATGTGGTGCCGGAGAAGGGCAAGTCGACTACGACGGTTACTACCGGCAAGACCGTCATGGGGCGGCAGTTGAGGGACAGGGGTCTCAGTCCGCTCCCCCGCCTGGGAAGGGGCCGGCGCCTGGTGGTCTGGCGCTGGATCAGTATGGGTCAAACCTTAAGGGGACTTTGATCCCCTTCTCGTTCCCATCCCTGGAGCTGTACGGGCCGGAGGGGCTGCAGGAGACGCCGGTGGGGATTGAGGCAGGCAGGGCTGGCTTGGAGGGCTCCTCGCTCTCCACGGTCACGGACCCCCCCCCCCCCTCATCATGGTCGGTGGACAGCCCAGATCCTTTGGGACCACCGGCCAAGATGGCAAGGCGGGAGGCGGGGCTGGCATATCGATGGTGGAGGATGTGGTGGTGCTGGGCGAGGCGGTTGGTGAGGAGGTTGGTGCCGTGGGACAGGTGATGGTCCAGGACCTACTGCAGGAGGCGAGGACGGCAACTCCGGTGGTGCGTGGCCCGCGGTCGGCGGCGATCCCCTACGCGCGGAAGATGGCGAGCAAGCCGGCCTCGGCGGTGCGCAAGAGTGCCCGTCACGGGAAGGGGACGGCGGCCTCGACGACAATGATGGAGAAGGCGCATCAGCTCGCGGCCGACAAGAACCTGGAGACGGTCGGCACCAACAAGAAGGCAGACAAAGGTACGGATTTCGCCATCCTTGACATCCTACCCGACTCCCATCTCTCTTCTGTAGTCAAGGATAGCTGCATAGTTTTCTCTCCTAGTTTGGGCTGCCCGGGGGAGGCTCTGTCCATTATTCGCGCTAAGGAACAAGTTCAGGCGGCGCTGGCGGCCACGGATAGAAGGCTCCAGCTTGAGTCAGAAGCCTGCAAGGCGGCGGAAACGGCCAGCATGGACCCTGCGCAAGAGCGGCAGGGTGCCCTCGAGGAGCAGGGCTCTGATTCTAGGGTGGGGCAGCCTCTTCGGGATGAAGAGGCGGCGTCCACCGCCTACGAGGGGGTGGAGGACGACCAGGTGCGCGGGACACACTTGGCCACGGCGGCAGTGCCGGACTTGGATGGGGCGAAGGGTCGCACCACTCAGGCTCCCAAGAGGAGGAGGAAGAAGTCCTCGCTCACGGTCAGGAAGAACTCATCTAAACGCCGAGGGGCCGCATGAGGTTCCTTATCCAAAACATCCGAGGCTGGGGGGCACCGGGACGGCGTACTCAGCTGAAGGACATCTTCAAGACTGAGCAAGTTGATATCATTGGCTTACAAGAGACCATTAAACAGGATTTCTCGGCACAAGAACTGCGTTGGCTAGAACATGGCGGCCAATTCAACTGGAATTGGGTGCCGGCGGCGGGGCACTCGAGTGGGCTCCTGCTAGGCTGCAGGGATGAATTCTTTGAGGTTGGGTTCTGGAGGAAGGGCTCCTTTTTTCTTAGCGCTGACATACTACAGAGGAATAACATTCTTAAATGGCGCTTCATGCTGGTGTACGGCCCAGCAGATCACTCGCGGACATCTGAGTTTCTGGGAGAGCTCGAGACGGAGGTTTCCAACTGCCTACTTCCTATTGTGGTAGCAGGGGATTTCAACCTGGCCCGGCGAGCGGAGGATAAGAGTAATGGGGCGGTCAATTGGCCACGGGTGCGCCGATTTAATGATGTCCTTGCTAGCTTATCCCTGAGGGAAATTTGTCGGGCAGGGGCTCGCTTTACATGGACTAATAACCAGGCCTCTCCGATTAGGTCGGTTCTGGACAGAGTCTTTGTTTCGCCATCCTGGGAGGTGGTGTTCCCCCTTTCTTCCCTTGCGGCGGTCACAAGGATTGGTTCCGACCACTGCCCTTTGATCTTGGACAACAGGGAGAAAGGTCTTAAGCGATCACCACGGTTCTTTTTTCAGACGTGGTGGTTTGGGGTACCGGGCTTTGGGTAGCTGGTCCGGGGTAGGTTGGGCATCTGCCATATCGGCTGCAGGAACACAGAGGTCGAGTGTTGACCTTTGGCAGCACATCGCTCGAGGGCTTAGGCAATTCCTCAAAGGGTGGGGAGCGAATCTAGGGAGGGAGCGTCGGGTGTTCCGCGAGGACTTGGTCAAGCGGATCCAGGGGTTAGGTGAGATGGCAGATGCTAATGGTTTGGATGAGGAGGGATGGGCCCTCCGATACAGTTTGGAGGATCAGATCATTGTGTTGGACAACCTAGAGGAGGAATATTGGAAACATAGGAGCAGAGTGCAGTGGACGCTTAAGGGGGACGCGTGCACGGCATATTTCCATGCCTTCGCCAACGGCAGGCGCAAGAAATGCATGATTCCCCGCCTGATCACGGAAGCCGGGGAGATTTCCGTGCAACAGGACTTGGTAGATCACATTTACGGGTTCTACCAGGGTCTCATGGGCTCGGTGGGGGAGGAGAAAGTGTTCTCCTTGGGCCCGGACCTTTGGCCGGTGGAGGAGCAGGTTTCTCAAGGGGAGAACGAAGAACTTGCACTCACTTTTACGCCGGAAGAGCTGGATGCTGTGCTCGCCGAGATGAAGTCGGACTCGGCGCCTGGCCCTGATGGGCTACCGGTGGTGTTCTTTAAGAAGTTCTGGGAGATTCTTAAAGGACCCATTCTCAACATCCTGAACGATTTTGCTCTAGGGAGAGTAGACATTGCACGCCTCAACTATGGAATCATCTCCTTAATTCCGAAGGTCAGAGGAGCGGACGCGATTAGACAGTACAGGCCTATTGCGCTCATCAACGTGATTTTTAAATTTATAGCTAAGGCGTATGCGACTAGACTGACCCCGATTGCACATAGGACGATTGACAGGAGCCAGACGGCCTTCATTAGAGGCCGCTGCTTGCACGAGGGAGTGTTGGCAATTCACGAGATTGCCCATGAGTTACGGGTTAAGAAGCTCAAGGGCATTCTGCTTAAGCTGGATTTTGAGAAAGCATATGATCGAGTGAACTGGGAGTTCCTCCGTGAAGTCCTACTGAGGAAGGGTTTCTCAGTAGGGGTTGTGCACAGGTTGATGCAACTTGTCTCGGGTGGGCAGACGGCGATCAACGTCAACGGTGAGATTGGCCAATATTTCCGCAATGCTCGGGGGGTACGGCAGGGGGACCCCCTATCCCCCATTCTTTTCGACTTCATGGTTGATGCCTTGGCGGCCATCTTAACCAGGGCCAAGGAGAGCGGCCATATCCAGGGGGTTGTGCCACACCTGATTCCAGGGGGAGTCACGCATCTCCAATATGCTGATGACACGTTGATCATGATTGAGCCTTCCGACATCGGGATCGCAAACCTGAAGCTCCTTTTGCTCTGTTTCGAGAACATGTCGGGACTCAAGATCAACTTCACCAAGAGTGAGGCGCTTGTCACAGGGGTGGACGACGCGGAGCGGCGTAGGATCGCCGACTTGCTTAACTGCAACCTCGGGAGCCTTCCCATGTCTTATCTGGGCCTTCCGGTCTCGGATAAGACCCTCTCGGTCGCTGACTGGTATTTCCTGACAGAGAAAGTGGGCCATAGGGTGGACCCATGGCAGGGACTCTTTCTGGCCTCTGCGGGGAGACTGGAGCTGACCAACTCGTGTCTGTCGAGTCTACCGATGTTCGCAATGGGGATCTATCTTCTCCACGAAGCGACACACGGGGATATGAATAAGTCCAGAGCCCGCTTCTTTTGGGAAGGAGCAGGGAATAAGAGGAAGTACCACATGGTCGATTGGGCGACGGTGTGCAAGCCGCGGGAGCTTGGACGATTGGGAATCCTTAACACAAAATTGATGAATATTACGCTGATGTTGACGTGGATTTGGAAACTTTACCAGGGAGCAGAGAGTCTATGGGCGGACCTGCTCAGAGCCAAATACCTAAGGGGGAACGATCTCTTCTCCCCGCTGGTGCCGACTAAGGGTTCCCAGTTTTGGAATGCAATACACAAAATCAAATGGTATTTCAAGCTGGGCGCGAGGCACAAGGTTGCGAACGGGAGACGCACATATTTCTGGCTCGACTGGTGGACGGGGAAGGGTCCCTTGAGAGTGTTGTTTCCCCGCCTCTTTGAGTGCTGTGACAACCACTTTGCCACAGTTGCGGGAGTGCGGGATGCCAATGGGTGGCATATTAGGTTCCGGAGGACCTTTGGGACTGCGGAGGTTGTGGAATGGGAAAACCTTTGTAGGATCTTCGACCTTCATCCCTTCTCGGAGGGCGAGGACGAAGTCTCATGGGCTCTTGAACCCTCCGAGGCCTTTTCCACTAGGTCCATCTACAGACGTCTCTCGCAAGGGGCGGTTGTGACTCACTTCAGGGAGGTCTGGAAGACGAGGGTGCCGCCTAGGATTAGGGTTTTCCTCTGGCAACTCATCAGAAGCCGCCTTCCATCGGGAGTACAAGTGGCGAAGAGGAATGGCCCAACTAATGGGGCATGTGCCTTCTGTGGGGAACAGGAGGATTGTAACCATATCTTTTTCTCATGCTACCTGGCTAAGTTGGCATGGGCAGGAGCTAGGGAGCTCCTACGGTGTGAGTGGAACCCAGCAGGGGCTTGGCAGTTCATTGCTCTTGTCCAAAGTCTATCGGGGTCCCTTCGTAGGCTATCCTGGTTCACCTTTGCGGCCCAATGCTGGGCGCTTTGGAACATTAGGAATAAAGTAGCTATGGAAGGAAAGCTTATCAATAACCCTGCTGATGTCTTCTTCCACATGCACTCATATATGCATCGTTGGAGGGTTCTGGTCAGACCGAGGGACCGTGCGACTCTGGACATGGTGATGGAAGGGGTTAGGAGGCTACAGGCGACGACGCGCGCACAAGCTGGATGAAGCCATTTGCTATCTTTGTTGCGGTGTGTGTGTGCTAGCTTCATGTACTCCATTTGCTTTGGTAGATGATCGAACCTTGTATGGTCTTGAATTGTGGGGCTGGGTGAGGCCAGGATTTGGTTTGTAAGCTATCATACTATTGTGGTTGCCGTATGGCTTTATATATAAAGCCGGGCCTATGGCCTTATGTTTAAAAACCCGAGTTTAGAGATCAGATAAAAACTGTTGTAAGTGAGTTGAGAGTTTGAGATACTTATTGAGTTGCAACACACATTTATTTTTTACCTACCTCATATGACTGTAATATGAAGGTAGCATTTTCTGCTTACTGATTTTATTGTGCTCTCCGTTGTTTTGTTCAGACACACTACCTTATTTATGGGGTATTGGCCATGGACTTAAAGAGGCTCACAAGGGCCCATACTTTCAGCCTCAGTGCTCAGTCTCATGTGTTCATTCTTGGGTGATACCACCTACTCTATGTATCAGGATGTTGTTGCTACATTAAGCAGGTCAACAAATCTGGAAGGTGATACGGTTCTGAAAATTCCATCCGGGATGACACTCACATCTGATTCTGTGTAATTCTCCTTTTCAAAAGGCGATGGCTTAACTAAACTTGATCAGTTTCAAAAAAAAAAACTTCATAGGACGATCAGTTCTGTTGTTACCCTTTCTATTATAACTTAGTAGTAGCAAACAAAATTCTTTTCAGAGATTTTAAACCGTTTATTCGCTGCAGCTCTCTTTAATTTAAAGAAATTGCAGCTAATGGAGATGGTTTCTCAGATCACATGTTGCCTACAACAGCCTCATATTTGCTCACTTAGAGCATCTCTAGTGGATGGTCTATATGGACGTGTAAATCCCGTTTACACATTTCTGGCCCAAAATCGGTCTCCAGTGGATCGTGTATACCATCGTGGAATTTGTACATGTCCATCCACGACGCTACTCCTCGTGGAAGTAAACACGCCCCAACCACGCTCGTGGAAAACGAAAAAGGCTCGTGACCTCTTCTCCCCAGCTCTGCTCCCGCTCGCATCCCGCCTCCGTCGGAGCCATCGAAGCTCGCCGGGCCGGCGGCCACCCTCCAGAAGCTCTCTCTCGCCTCTTTTTTTTCACTCCCGCAAGTAGAGAAGAGGTCTGGGAGGCGCGGAGGAGGCGCGGGGAGTCGCGCGGCGGCCGCATGGCTCGCCAGATGCGGCGGCGGCGGCACGTGCCATGGAGATGGGAAGGCGCGGAGAGAGGGGCTGGGGTGCTGCGGCTCGACGGAGGAGGGAGATGGGCTGGGGAGCTGCGGCGCGACGGAGGAGGGAGATGGGCTGGGGGCTGCTGCGGCGACCTGGAGAAGGGCATGGCGATGGGGTGCGGTCTAGGGGCCGGCGACGCTCGCCCTGGAGAAAGGGATGGCAGCGGGTGCGGCCTGGAGGGCGGCGGCGCTCGCCGTGGACAGTGGGGAGGCCGGCTTGGCCATGTCAATTTGGTGCTTGTCCATGTCAATTTGATGCACGATTGTGGTCTGGGGCTAAAATAGTTGTGCTTTGATAGTGTTTTGCTACAGATTTTGTACTGATCTACAACCTGATGTGTAGAAGAAGAGATCTCTGATTATAATTTGATGTTGGCTGTGTGTTTTGTTGATTGTTTGCAGATGGATGGTGACCAAAGTTTCTTGGACACAGTTGTTTTGGAGGATGCACGAAACGAGAGGCCTGGATGATGCACGCAATTTGAATTAGCAGAGGATCATGCTCATGGACACAAGTGGTATGACTGATGTGCAAAAGTAGTTTTACCAAGCTAAGCAGAATGAGATCCTTGCTCGCCGCCTAGAGTAGTGAGCTAGTTGTTGTATGAACTATTTGATGATTTCTCCTAGTTGTTGTAAGAACTATTTGATGCTTTCTGGATGAAGGTATACAAACTTCACTGGATGAAGTAAGTATCACGGAGTTGGAACTTCATGGATGAAATAATCAAAGAATTTTGATTTCATCAGAAACGATGAAGATGCTTGCATTTGCAAGAAATTAAGTGGGAGCGTTGAGACATATTTGTAATACTTTATGTAGATGACATATCGTTGATTATAAATAGTGTAATTATATAATTGATTAAAAAGGTTTCATTGAGAATTAACATTAATGAAAGGATATGAATTGAAACATATTTAGTGTCAAGATCTATGAAGATAGATTGAAACACATAATAAGTTTAAAGTTAAAGTACATAGAATGAATATTGAAGTAGTTCAATATAAAAATATTAAGAAGGTGTTCTTTTCCATGTGAAGATTTAACAAGACTTGAGTGTATTTGACACTCAATGAGTAAAAACACATGAGTGATTTTAGATCACGAATAATATGTACAAAATCAGATGTCCTGTGCTCTAAAGTGTTACGAGCATATACCAGAATGATTCATATAATGATTATTGGACAACAGTAAGAATATCCCTGAGTACTTTAGAAGAACCAAGGATATATATATAGTTTTATATGGGTAATGACAAACAAATCGCTGTAAGGTGTTGCACCGATATTGGTTTGGTCACATATAAAAATAAAATTTCAATCTCACTTAGGCTAAGTGTTATTTAAAAGGTAGCACAATGAGCTAGAAGATGTCTATGCTAGAATTAGATGAGTTCTAAATATTGTGACGGATTCTACAAACGAAGGCAGAATATGTCATTGTTTTGACAATGACTGAGGATGTTAAGTCGAGGGGTTCTTTGAGAACTTGGTGTAGTTCCGATAGTGTCAGAACTTTGAAGCTATATTGTGTGTGACAATATTAGTGACATATTTCAGACCGCGGAGTTAAGGTTCCACCAGAAGACTGAACATAATGCCGACTTATTTGGAAAATGAGTGATGCGTTGAGACGTAAATGAATTGCAAAATACATACGTTTCTGAGCGTGTCAGATTCGTTGACTGAAACCTCTCCCGTGAGTTGAACATGATAAGCACCAGAAGGCCAAGGTGTTATATCTTTACAAATGTAAACTAGATTATTGACTCTAGTGCAAGCGGGAGACTGTTGGAGATATGCCCAAGAGGCAATAATAAATTATTTATTGTTATATCTTAGTGTTCATGATAAATGTTTACATCCCATGCTATAATTGTATTAACCGAAACATTGATACATGTGTGTTATGTAAACAACAAGGAGTCCCTAGTAAGCCTCTTGTATAACTAGCTTGTTGATTAATAGATGATCATGGTTTCGTGATCATGAACATTGGATGTTGTTAATAACAAGGTTATGTCATTAGGTGAATGATATAATGGACATACACCCAAATAAGCGTAGCATAAGATCAAGTCATTAAGTTCAAACTTGCTATAAGCTTTCGATACATAGTTACCTAGTCCTTCGACCATGAGATCATGTAAATCACTTACACCGGAAGGGTACTTTGACTACATCAAACGCCACTGCGTAAATGGGTGGTTATAAAGATGGGATTAAGTATTCGGAAAGTATGAGTTGAGGCATATGGATCAAGAGTGGGATTTGTCCATCCCGATGACGGATAGATATACTCTGGGCCCTCTCGGTGGAATGATATCTAATTAGCTTGCAAGCATGTGACTGGTTCACAAGGGATATCATATCACGGTACGAGTAAAGAGTACTTATCGGTAACGAGGTTGAAATAGGTATGGAGATACCGATGATCAAACTTCGGATAAGTAAAATATCGCGTGACAAAGGGAATCGATATCGTATGTGAGTGGTTCTTTCGATCACGAAGTCATCGTTGAATATGTGGGAGCTATTATGGATCTCCAGGTCCCGCTATTAGTTATTGATCGGAGAGGAGTCTCGATCATGTCCGCATAGTTCTCGAACCGTAGGGTGACACACTTAAGGTTTGATGTCGTTTTAAGTAGATATGGAATATGGAATGGAGTTCGAATTTTGTTCGGAGTCTCGGATGGGATCCAGGACATCACGAGGTCCGGAATGGTCCGGAGAATAAGATTCATATATGGGAAGTCACTTTCCAAGTTTGGAAATGATCCGGTGCATTTATGAAAGGCGCTAGAATGTTCTAGAACCTTCCGGATGAAATCACCATGGAAGATGGAGTCCTGGTTGGACTCCACCAAACCCAACCAACCAACCAAGTGGGAGGGTGGAGTCCATGGAGGACTCCACCTCCTTGGCCGGCCAACAAGGTGATGGGATTCGTAGCATAGAAAACAAAAAAATTCCTACCGCAAGAACGAAACACAAGCCAAGATCTAATCTAGTAGACGGTAGCAACGAGGAGATTAAGAGACTAACCCTCGAAGATTCACAAAGCTTAATGAGATTAGATCTCGGGGTGGATGTAGTCGATCACTTGCCGCTTGCAAAAGCGCGTAGAATATCTTGACGGTGCCACAGTCGGGCAGCACCTCCGTACTTGGTCACACATACGGTGTTGATGAAGACAACGTCCTCCTCCCCGTTCTAGCGGGCAGCGGAAGTAGTAGAGCCTCCTCGGAATCCCGGCAGCAGGACGGCGTGGTGGCGGTGGTGGTGGAGAACTGATGTCTACGGGTGCTTCTATTCTTGTAGACAGTGTTGGGCCTCCAAGAGCAGAGGTTTGTAGAACAGCAGCAAGTTTCCCTTAAGTGGATTACCCAAGGTTTATCGAACTCAGGGAGGAAGAGGTCAAAGATATCCCTCTCATGCAACCCCAACCACAAAGCAAGAAGTCTCTTGTGTCCCCAACACACCTAATAGGTGTACTAGTTCGCGAAGAGATAGTGAAATACAAGTGGTATGAATGAATATGAGCAGTAGTACGGCGCCAGAAAAGCTTGTCATGGCACGATGGTAGTAATATTGCAGGAAGTAAACATGCAGTAACGCAGCTAATAGTAACGCAGAAAACAGAAACAAGCAGCGATAGCGATATTTAGGAACAAGGCCTAGGGATTAGACTTTCACTAGTGGACACTCTCAACATTGATCACATAACAGAATAGATAAATGCATACTCTACACTCTTGTTGGATGATGAACACATTGCGTAGGATTACACGAACCCTCAATGCCGGAGTTAACAAGCTCCACAATTCAATGTTCATATTTAAGTAACCTTAGAGTGTAAGATAGATCAATACGACTAAACCAAGTACTAACGTAGCATGCACACTGTCACCTTCATGCTTATGTAGGAGGAATAATACACATCAATACTATCATAGCAATAGTTAACTTCGCAATCTACAAGAGATCATGATCATAGCATAAACCAAGTACTAACACGGATGCACACACTGTCACCATTACATCGTGCAGGAGGAATAAAACTACTTTAATAACATTGCTAGAGTAGCACATAGATAAATTGTGATACAAAACACATTGCAATCATAAAGAGATATAAATAAGCACTTCACTACGCCATTCATAACAGTGAATAAGTATTCTGTGAAATATAGCCTAAGAGACCCACACGGTGCACACACTGTCACCTTTACACACGTGGGACAAGGAGTCTCCGGAGATCACATAAGTAAAACTCACTTGACTAGCATAATGACATCTAGATTACAAGCATCATCATATGAATCTCAATCATGTAAGGCAGCTCATGAGATTATTGTATTGAAGTACATAGGAGAGAGATGAACCACATAGGTACAGCCCCGAGCCTCGATGGAGAACTACTCCCTCTTCATGGGAGCAGCGTTGATGAAGATGGCGGTGGAGATGGCAGCGGTGTCGATGGAGAAGCCTTCCGGGGGCACTTCCCCGTCCGGCGGGTGCGGAACAGAGACTCCTCCCCAGGATCTTGGCTTCGCGATGGCGGCGGCTCTGGAAGGTTTCGCGTACCGTGGCTTCCTCCGTCGGGGTTTTTAGGTCAGGGACCTTATAAAGGGCAGCGTCGGAAGGTCGAAGGGGCGACGACACCATAAGGCGGCGCGGCCAGGGCTGGCGCGCCGGCTATCATCTGGGCCGTGTGGCCCCCTCCGGTGGCTCTCGGGTGTTCTGGATGCTTCCGGCAAAATAGGAACCCAGGCGTTGATTTCGTCCAATTCGAGAATATTTCGTTACTAGGATTTCGAAACCAAAAACAGCAACAGGAACGCACTTCGGCATCTTGTTAATAGGTTAGTTCCAGAAAATGCGTAAATACGACATATAATGTGCATAAAACATGTTGATATCATCAATAAAGTAGCATGGAACATAAGAAATTATCGATACGTTGGAGACGTATCAGCATCCCCAAGCTTAGTTCTGCTCGTCCCGAGCAGGTAAACGATAACAAAGATAATTTCTGAAGTGACATGCCATCATAATCTTGATCATACTATTTGTAAACATATGTAATGAATGCAGCGATCAAAAACAATGGTAATGACATAGTAAACAAATGAATCATAAAGCAAAGACTTTTCATGAATAGTACTTCAAGACAAGCATCAATAAGTCTTGCATAAGAGTTAACTCATAAAGCAATAAATCAAAGTAAAGGTGTTGAAGCAACACAAAGGAAGATTAAGTTTCAGCGGTTGCTTTCAACTTATAACATGTATATCTCATGGATATTGTCAACATAAAGTAATATAACGAGTGCAATATGCAAGTATGTAGGAATCAATGCACAGTTCACACAAGTGTTTGCTTCTTAAGGTGGAGGAGATAGGTAAACTGACTCAACAATAAAATTAAAAGAATGGTCCTTCAACGAGGAAAGCATCGATTGCTGTATTTGTGCTAGAGCTTTTATTTTGAAAACATGAAACAATTTTGTCAACGGTAGTAATAAAGCATATGAGTTATGTAAATTATATCTTACAAGTTGCAAGCCTCATGCATAGTGTACTAATAGTGCCCGCACCTTGTCCTACTTAGCTTGGACTACCGGATCTTCGCAATGCCATGTTTCAACCAAGTGTCACAAAGGGGTACCTCCATGCCGCCTGTACAAAGGTCTAAGGAGAAAGCTCGCATTTTGGATTTCTCGCTTTTGATTATTCTCAACTTAGACATCCATACCGGGACAACATGGACAACAAATAATGGACTCCTCTTTAATGCATAAGCATGTAGCAACAATTATTATTCTCATATGAGATTGAGGATATATGTCCAAAACTGAAACTTCAACCATGATTCATGGCTTTAGTTAGCGGCCCAATGTTCTTCTCTAACAATATGCATGCTCCAATCATTAAGGTGGTAGATCCTTCAGACAAGACGGACATGCATAGCAACTCACATGATATTCAACAAAGAATAGTTGATGGCGTTCCCCAGAAGCATGGTTATCGCACAACAAGCAACTTAATAAGAGATAAAGTGCATAAGTACATATTCAATACTACGATAGTTTTTAAGGCTATTTTGTCCCATGAGCTATATATTGCAAAGGTGAATGATGGAATTTTAAAGGTAGCACTCAAGCAATTTACTTTGGAATGGCGGAGAAATACCATGTAGTAGGTAGGTATGGTGGACACAAATGGCATAGTGGTTGGCTCAAGGATTTGGATGCATGAGAAGTATTCCCTCTCGATACAAGGTTTAGGCTAGCAAGGTTATTTGAAACAAACACAAGGATGAACCGGTGCAGCAAAACTCACATAAAAGACATATTGTAAACATTATAAGACTCTACACCGTCTTCCTTGTTGTTCAAAACTCAATACTAGAAATTATCTAGACCTTAGAGAGACCAATTATGCAAACCAAATTTTAGCATGCTCTATGTATTTCTTCACTAATAGGTGCAAAGTATATGATGCAAGAGCTTAAACATGAGCACAACAATTGCCAAGTATCACATTATCCAAGACATTTTACCAATTACTACATGTAGCATTTTCTGTTTCCAACCATATAACAATTAACGAAGAGGAAACTTCGCCATGAATATTATGAGCTAAGAACACATGTGTTCATACGAACCAGCGGAGCGTGTCTCTCTCCCACACAAGGATGAACTTATTCAGAGAACTAAGATAACAAAACAAAAATAAAAGCACACAGACGCTCCAAGTAAAGTACATAAGATGTGACCGAATAAAAATATAGTTTCAAGAGAAGGAACCTGATACTTTGTCGATGAAGAAGGGGATGCCTTGGGCATCCCCAAGCTTAGATGCTTGAGTCTTCTTGAAATATGCAGGGGTGAACCACGGGGCATCCCCAAGCTTAGAGCTTTCACTCCTCTTGATCATAGTATATCATACTCCTCTCTTGACCCTTGAAAACTTCATTCACACCAAACTTCAAGCAAACTCATTAGAGGGTTAGTGCATAATCAAAAATTCACATGTTCAGAGGTGACACAATCATTCTTTACACTTCTGGACATTGCACAAAACTTATGAAAGTTAATGGAACAAAGAAACTCATTCAACTTAACAAAAGCGGCAATGCGAAATAAAAGGCAGAATCTGTCAAAAACAGAACAGTCCGTAAAGACGAATTTTAAAATGGCACCAGACTTGCTCAAACGGAAAAACTCAAAACTAATGAAAGTTGCGTACATATCTGAGGATCACGCTCGTAAATTGGCAGATTTTTTAGAATTTTCTACAGAGACTAGTGCCCAGATTCGTGACAGACAGCAATGCTGTTTCTGCGCAGCGATCCCAAATATAACATCAACTTTAACATAGAAACTTTACTTGGCACAAAAACATGATAAGGAGAGGTTGCTACAGTAGTAAACAACTTCCAAGACTCAAATATAAAACAAAGTACTGTAGTAAAAAACACATGGGTTATCTCCCAAGAAGTTCTTTCTTTATAGCCATTAAGATGGGCTCAGCAGTTTTGATGCACTCGCAAGAAATAGAAGTTGAAGCAAAAGAGAGCATCAAGAGGCAAATTCAAAACACATTTAAGTCTAACATGCTTCCTATGCATAGGAATCTTGTAAATAAACAAGTTCATGAAGAGTAAAGTAACAAGCATAGGAAGATAAAACAAGTGTAGCTTCAAAAATTTCAGCACATAGAGAGGTGTTTTAGTAACATGAAAAATTTTACAACCATATTTTCCTCTCTCATAATAACTTTCAGTAGCATCATGAGCAAACTCAACAATATAACTATCACATAAAGCATTCTTATCATGAGTCTCATGCATAAAATTACTTCTCCCAACATAAGCATAGTCATTCTTATTAATTGTAGTGGGAGCAAATTCAACAAAGTAGCTATCAAATATAGGAGGTATATTGTAATCATAATCAAATTTATCCTCCATAACAGGTGGTAACAAAAGACTACTATCATTATAATCATCATAAATAGGAGGCAAAGTATCATCAAAGTAAATTTTCTCCTCAATGCTTGGGGGACTAAAAATATCATGCTCATCAAAGCCAGCTTCCCCAAGCTTAGAATTTTCCATAGAATTAGCAACAATAGTGTTCAAAGCATTCATATTAATATGTTCCATGGGTTTTTTAATTTTTGCATCAAACCATCCATGTCTTAAATCAGGAAATAGAATAAAAAGGTCATTGTTGTCCATTATACCTAACTAGTGTAAACAAGAAACCAAATGTCGCAATTGCAGAGTCTAAAGGAAATAGCTTCGAGCACACACACAATGGCGCCAGAAAAGTACTGTTACCTGGAACCGAAGTATGAGTGCCTTTTACCTTTCCTCCCCGGCAACGGCGCCAAAAAGTGCTTGATGTCTACGGGTGCTTCTATTCTTGTAGACGTGTTGGGCCTCCAAGAGCAGAGGTTTGTAGAACAGCACAAGTTTCCCTTAAGTGGATTACCCAAGGTTTATCGAACTCAGGGAGGAAGAGGTCAAAGATATCCCTCTCATGCAACCCTGCAACCACAAAGCAAGAAGTCTCTTGTGTCCCCAACACACCTAATAGGTGTACTAGTTCGCGAAGAGATAGTGAAATACAAGTGGTATGAATGAATATGAGCAGTAGTACGGCGCCAGAAAAATAGCTTGCTCGTGCATTGATGGTAGTAATATTGCAGGAAGTAAACATGCAGTATAACGCAGCAGTAACGCAAAGAAAAACAAGAAACAAGCAGCGATAGCATATTTAGAACAAGGCCTAGGGATTAGACTTTCACTAGTGGACACTCTAAACATTGATCACATAACAGAATAGATAAATGCATACTCTACACTCTTGTTGGATGATGAACACATTGCGTAGGATTACACGAACCCTCAATGCCGGAGTTAACAAGCTCCACAATTCAATATTCATATTTAAGTAACCTTAGAGTGTAAGATAGATCAATACGACTAAACCAAGTACTAACGTAGCATGCACACTGTCACCTTCATGCTTATGTAGGAGGAATAATACACATCAATACTATCATAGCAATAGTTAACTTCGCAATCTACAAGAGATCATGATCATAGCATAAACCAAGTACTAACACGGATGCACACACTGTCACCATTACATCGTGCAGGAGGAATAAAACTACTTTAATAACATTGCTAGAGTAGAACATAGATAAATTGTGATACAAAACACATTGCAATCATAAAGAGATATAAATAAGCACTTCACTACGCCATTCATAACAGTGAATAAGTATTCTGTGAAATATAGCCTAAGAGACCCACACGGTGCACACACTGTCACCTTTACACACGTAGGACAAGGAGTCTCCGGAGATCACATAAGTAAAACTCACTTGACTAGCATAATGACATCTAGATTACAAGCATCATCATATGAATCTCAATCATGTAAGGCAGCTCATGAGATTATTGTATTGAAGTACATAGGAGAGAGATGAACCACATAGCTACCGGTACAGCCCCGAGCCTCGATGGAGAACTACTCCCTCTTCATGGGAGCAGCAGCGTTGATGAAGATGGCGGTGGAGATGGCAGCGGTGTCGATGGAGAAGCCTTCCGGCACTTCCCCGTCCGGCGTGTACCAGACTCCTGTCCCCCAGATCTTGGCTTCGCGATGGCGGCGGCTCGGAAGGTTTCGCGTACCGTGGCTTCCTCCGTCGGGGTTTTTAGGTCAGGGACCTTATATAGGCGAAAGGGCAGCGTCAGAAGGTCGAAGGGGCGACGACACCATAGGGCGGCGCGGCCAGGGCTGGGCCGCGCCGGCCTATCATCTGGGGCTGTGTGGCCCCCCTCTGGTGGCTCTCGGGTGTTCTGGATGCTTCCGGGCAAAATAGGAACCTGGGCGTTGATTTCGTCCAATTCCGAGAATATTTCGTTACTAGGATTTCTGAAACCAAAAACAGCAGAAAACAGGCACTTCGGCATCTTGTTAATAGGTTAGTTCCAGAAAATGCGTAAATACGACATATAATGTGCATAAAACATGTTGATATCATCAATAAAGTAGCATGGAACATAAGAAATTATCGATACGTTGGAGACGTATCAAGAACTCCGGCAGGGCTTCGCCTATGCGCTGCGGGAGTATTGCGTGGAGGAGGAGAGGCTAGGGTTTGGGGAGAGGGAGTGTTGGGCGCCGGCCACTTGGGGGCTGCGGCCAACTAGTTGGTGGCCGGCCCCCTCCCCTTGCTCCTCATTATATAGGTGGAAATCCCCAAGTGTTGGTATCCAAGTCTTCGAATAAGACCCGAAACCAAAACCTTCCATAGGGACAAAACCTACCCAAGGGGGGAATCCTACTCAAGGTGGGACTCCCACCCCTTCCGTGGGGGGGTTGGCCGGCCACCACAGGTGGAGTCCACCTGGGACTCCTCTCCCTTAGGGTTGGCCGACCATGGAAGGTGGAGTCCCTCCAGGACTCCACTTTCCATGGTGATTTCTTTCGGACTTTTCTAGAACCTTCTAGAACCTTCCATAAATGCACCGGATCATTTCCAAACTTGGAAAGTGACTTCCTATGTATGAATCTTATTCTCCGGACCATTCCGGACCTCCTCGTGATGTCCTGGATCCCATCCGAGACTCCGAACAAAACTTCGAACTCCATTACATATTCCATATCTACTGAAACGACATCAAACCTTAAGTGTGTCACCCTACGGTTCACGAACTATGCAGACATGGTTGAGACTTCTCTCCGACCAATAACCAATAGCGGGATCTGGAGTGTAGCACCCTACCTTTTAATAAAGGCAAGATACCTGTGTATAGTGCTATTCCCGGGATCACTGATAGCACACACATTACAAAATATAGTAATCATTGCAATAGTATCAAATTACTACATCGTTGATCCAAAGGGTAAAGTAAAACCTTACAAATTGCATAGTCACATGGACTAGCTCAACAATGTTCAGAACAAACACAGCGGAAAGTAAATCATCATCTTCATGTGCCACAGGCAGTCATGTTGGACTGTAAACTCGAGATCCTACCACGTACTTCTCCTCAGAAAATCCTGCACGTTTGAATATGCAGCCCCACGAATGGAGGTCAGTACAATGATGTACTGGCAAATGACACTTATTTGGTGGCAGTTTTGGGCATGACTATCTACATGATATTTGGCTAGTGGAGTTTAGGCAAATTTGCATAAAGCCAATTTTATCCTACATTTTATTTAAAACAAAACATTTTACAAAACTTGTAATGATGTCATAAACAGTATCATGGTTACATCTCCCATGTACTATCCGACAGTTGCTACTCAAATTTTAACTCATTCAGAAAAGGTGATGAGATTCTTCCGTACATTCCCTGCCTAGAAAGCTCAAATTGTCCATAACCGGGGACACGGCTAAGATCTTAGGTTTAACTCTCGAGAGGTTGTGCACTTTCACCTTACGACCCACCCTTCCCAAGAGAAGAAATGAGACAAGATCTTTCAGAAGAAGGTTTCAACCATACTGGCTAGACCCGTTCCCTTGGCCGTCGCCTCCACCCGCTGTCTAGCCGACAAGTTGGACCTCACAACTTACTTAATCCCGGCAGAGCCCATAATACCATAAGGCTGCACTGGAAGCTATCTAAAACATGGACGACATATTAATCTCTTTAATCCTGGGTGGCTAACCACAAGTGAAACACGCAGGTGAAAGGACACGGATGTCGCCTAGAGGGGGGTGAATAGGCGGTTTAAAACTTTTACGAGATGGGCTTAACAAATGCGGAATAAAACTAGTGTTTACTTTGTCAAGCCCAAAGCCTATATACTATGGTTCACCTATGTGCACCAACAACTTATTCTAAGCAATGGTTCCTCTATGTGCACCAACAACTTATGCTAAGCAATACAAGCAAGTATGTGATAGCAAGATATATATAACTTCAAGCACGATGGCTATCACAAGGTAAAGTGCATAAGTAAAGAGCTCGGGTATAGAGATAACCGAGGCACGCGGGAGACGATGATTTATCCCGGAGTTCACACTCTTGCGAGTGCTAATCTCCGGTGGAGAGGTGCGGTGGCTTAGTGCTCCCGAACGCCACAAGAGGCTCACCTTGAGGTGTGGTTGCTCGATGCACACCAACGCCACAAAGGCCTCACCCCAAGATGCGGTACTCACACCACACACCGAACGCCACGAAGGCGCCTCACCTAAATCTCCGGTGACCCTCGCCACAAAGGCCTAGGTCACGGTTCCACTAAGGGATTTCCTTCGAGGCGGAAACCGGGCCTTACACAAAGCTTGGGGCACGCATCCACAACTTAATTGGAGGCTCCCAAGAAATCGCCACAAAGGCCTCAAATCCGTCTAGGGTTCCAAGAACCCAAGAGTAACAACTTTCTTGCTTTCACTTCCACGAATCACCGTGGAGAACTCAAACCTATGCACCAAATGCAATGGCAAGAACACCACAAAGATGCTCAAGTCCTTCTCTCTCAAATTCCAACAAAGCTACAAAAGCTATTGGGGGAATAAGAGAGGAAGAACAAATAGGAGGAGGAACACCAAATTTCTCCAAGATCTAGATCTAGTGGATTCCCCTCACAAAGAGAGGGATTTGATTGGTGAAGATGTAGATCTAGATCTCCTCTATCTTTCTCTCAAATAGATGCAAGATTCATGGGAGGGAGAGGGAGATAGCAAGCTCAAAGAAGGTCAACAATGGGGGCAAAAACGAGCTCAAACGGATGGGGAACTTTGGGGAAGAAGACCCCCTTAAATAGGGCAAGAGAAATCTGCCCGTTATGCACAAAACTCGTCAAAACCGGAACTTCCGGTCATTTGGGGCGGAACTTCCGCCCCCCGGAAGTACCGGCCAACTTCCGGGTGAAGTCGGGCGTCCCCGGAATGCTTACAGTATAGTTTCTGCGTGCAGATTCGTCATTTCCGGAAGTTCACCGGAAGTTGGCCGGAAGTTCCGGTGACCGGAACTTCCGCCCTACTTCCGGCCAAAAAACTGCTTCACGAAAACTTCAATAACTTTTGCATCCGGACTCCGATTTTGATGATCTTGGGCTCGTTTCGAAGCTAGTAAAAAGCTCTACAAGATCATGCATGGAACCATCATAGTCCAGTAAGGTAGGATAGAAACAAATGGATAAAGGTTTTACCTATCTATAAACAGCAAACCGGTAAAACCTCCAATATGGAAAATGCAACAACTTGAGTTAGGAAACTCGGATTTAGGTGAAACCAATTTTGTTGTAAAGAAGATGACAAGAGCTACCCCACAAAGAGTGAAAGGCTTAAGAACAAGTGGGGTAGGTTTTTCTATGTATTTTAGAGTGAAACCTCTCAATACGAGAAACCGAGAAAAACTCCAATATCGAAAATGCAACAAGTGATTCATGCGGAATCCGTTTTCGATGAACTAGAGCTTGTCATGAGAATAAGCACAAGCTCTAAAACATCACATGGGTAAGATCCAAATAACAACCAAGAAATATGATGCAAGGATGCAAAGGTTTGAGCTCTCTCCGAACGATACGATCGAGTTACTCACTCGAGAGCCCTCTTGATAGTACGGCAACTAAACTATAAACCGGTCTCCAACTACACTATGAGACCGGTGAGAAAGAAACCCTATCAAGAGCAAACCTTATACTTGCGCATTCCACTTGAGCTCGATGACGACGATCTTGACCTCAACAAGATGGAACGCCTTTCTTGCTTGTGCTTGCTTGACGAAGTCTTGTGGATTGCTCCCCCATAATCCACCATGGGAGAGCTTCTTCTTTGGCGCATCTTCACATATCCATGATCACCATATGGATGGCAAGACTCAAGCAAAGGATCTCTTCGAGATGGCTCATCTTGAACTTGCACTTCATTCTTCATTCTTCATCATATTGATGTCTTGAAGTAACTTGAGGGCTCACTTCATCTTCATCTTCAAGACATACTTGACACTTGATATCCTTCATCAATTTCTTCTTATTGCAACCTTGAAGCCAACAAATGGTTCAAGAATTGCCTATGGACAACTCCTACAAATATAACTCAATGCAAACATTAGTCCATAGGGATTGCCATTAATTACCAAAACCACACATGGGGGCTCCATGCACTTTCAATCTCCCCCATTTTGGTAATTGATGACAATCTCTTTGAGAGGGTTTATATAAGGAATTTAAGTAACAAATAAGTTGAATATATAGAGCAAACTCCCCCATAATATATGCATGTGTGAATGATCTTGACTTTCATTGCATATATTGGCATTCAAAGCCTAGTGGAGTTTCCTCTAAATATTCAACTATGCAAAGCAACAAGATGCAATGCAATAAAGGCACATGCTTAAGCACAAAGCAAAGACATAACCAAATTCCCTTAAACCCTCCAAACTTCTCCCCCATTGGCACCAATTGCCGAAATGGGTGAAAAATTTAGAAGGCCAATATAGTGAGAGTTCCTCCATAGCGTGTGCATTTCTCATAATTTGAGTGGAATCAAATGCACATATCCAATGACGAATATTCGGAAGGAATCACACTATAGATAGGATCAAAGATTGCAAAAAGATAACAAAGTCAAGAAGCTTCAACAAATGAAGTAAGCAACCAAATGAACCACAAGGAAGATACCGAAAGAAAGATAGATATTATGATAAGAT
This sequence comes from Lolium multiflorum, assembly GCA_030979885.1. Classification (NCBI taxonomy): domain Eukaryota; kingdom Viridiplantae; phylum Streptophyta; class Magnoliopsida; order Poales; family Poaceae; genus Lolium; species Lolium multiflorum. The sequence goes on from CM061749.1 coordinate 212,892,276, forward strand.
CAAGAAGATTGCTCTAAATAATATGAGGAAGCTCCCCAAGGTTTGTGCACAAAACTAGACAATTTGCATTGGAGTATAAAGTGCACAAACATGGAATCATCACTCCCATAATATCATTCAAAAACAAAAGATACCAAGTGAATCAAACTCTAATGATCACCACAAGATAGTGTTCTAAATCAAATGAGGAAGCTCCCCAAGGTACATGCATAAAATAAAATGTTGCATTTGAATACAATATGCATAACATGGAATCCTCACTCCCTCATTTAAAACACAAACATTTGTAATAGATCATAGATAGAAAAGTAAGCTAAACACTTGCAACAAACAAATAGTTGAGCAACAAGTAAGAGGCACCATAATAAAAAGGCTCAACCAAGAGGATATGTGAAAGGCATGATAAAGCATATTATAAGACTATTACAAGGATGAGCAAAAAGCATCATCATAGTCTTCAATGAATTATATTGCTTAGCATGACCAATCAACACGCAATAAATAAATAAGATATCAAAAGGAGATGTATCATCTCTTATGTGTATAAGTTTCTCTAAGTGGGCAATATCACAAAGATATTTATCCACAAAGAAACATGCACACATAAAATAGATACGCAAGAAAAATAGTATGATATCCAAGACGAAGTCATGCAATATACCAATAAGAATTTTTTTGCTTAATAGCATGGCCAAAGGCTCAATTTTATCTTATTGTACATTCATGAACTTCAACCACAAACAACTAAAATACATCACAAATATCAACAAGGGATAGAAGATAGTTGGGATGCATTTGAGAAAGGCAACAAGTATCACAAACGGGGATACCAAAAGAAGTAACTAAATTTGCACTTTCATCTATATTGCACATGTGAGAGCCTTGAGGAATTGATATGCAATAAAATTGCTAGATAGGCATAGTTGGGATGGATGAATCATGAGCATGATTTAAAATACTTCCCAACAAATGCACTCATCTCAAATTACTCACATTCACAATAAAGAGGTTTCATTAAGACTTTTGCAAGAAGCACAACATTTGCAAATCAAGAGATTCATGCCAAGATGCAACCATAAGGTTGGATACAAGAAAAGTATGCATGAGAAGATACTTGTTACCAAGATAGCATTGGTGTGGATGTAGTAGATATGTGTTCGTTGACCATCCTAGCTTGCCTCAAGTTACCATTGAGTCACCACTTCTTTCCAAGAGTGAGACAAGCATTCAATGCATATCCATTGTACCTAACACAAAGGTAAGTACAAAATGGTCCCCAAACTAATTGGGTCCAAAGTAGTTAGACACACTACAACATATAGGACAAACTCCACAATTCTATGTGCATATAGATATGAAATTGAATTTCATGCACATCTTAGCCAAATTAGGATTTGATGGAGTTTACCCTATATATTGGATCAAAGAAAGTGACACATGCCATAAGATATACATATATTAAATATGCATGCACAATACTTTCAAGAACCAAAGGAAGATACAATTTGGACAAAACACCAAATAAACCAAGAGACAATGGTTGTCCAAATTATATCAAAGAATCAAATCAACACAAGATTGACTTCAAGGACTTATCTCATTATAAGAAGCTAATTAAACCTAAACACAAAGGAATGAGATAACCAACTCCCAAGAGAGCAAGGTTCCAACAAATAAACCAAACCCTCGAAACTTTTTATGATGGCACAAAGTACCAAAAAGAAAATTTTATGTCTCCCAAAACCAAATTTTTGATAAAGATCAAGAGATGTTAAGCATTCTAATAATATAGAAGAGCTCCCCCAAGTTTGGTGCATTATCTAGGATTTTTTATATGAATACAAAATGCACAAAACTAGGATCATCACGCTACCTATATCTTCTAACAATGCTAAGAAAGTTTGAATAGACAACTTAGATCCATAAGATGCAAGGAAGACACATGGGAGTCAAAGCACAACAAATTCATGGCAATAAATAAGGCAATATAAATACAAGAGCCAATGTAGATATGATCAATAAATATCTACCTCATAATTGATTACCAATTGTCCTAGGACAAGAGGTATTAGGAAATATTTCCCGGTGGTAGTTTGTAAGTATACATAAGATCATATTTACAACGAACAAAGCATATGGTAAAAGATAAGAGTTAACCATCATGCAAAGATAGTTTCTTGATAGCTTCATTTAGTCATACCAACATGCAAGGCAATTAATAGTATTCATACCAACATGCAAAGCAATTAATAGTATTCATACCAACATGCAAAGCAATTAATAGTATGACTTGAAGCACATGGTTTTCCAAAAATGTATTGAGGGACACGTTGTGAAAAACCATGCCAAGAAAAACTTTCACAAATAAGATCCACAAAGATATTAGCAATGAAGCCATTTAAGCAAATTGGAGCTTGTTTGAGAAAACATGTCACATATGAGAGATAATTTACAATATCAATTCTATGTGACACAACCTCAAATGTTCACATTTCCTAGGCTTGTAATATGCACAAAGCTTATTACTCCCCCATAATGTGATAAATAATATATTTTCACAAGAGGCAAATAAGATCCAACTAGAGATATTAATGGACATTGGAATTTGAATTTCTCATGAAGATGACATACCACATAGAGACTAGATAATCTTGCAATATCAATTCTAAGTGATATTCCTCATGTACACACATTGTTAGGATCATGAAATTCCCAAAGGAATATCACTCCCCCAAAACGGGATAGTCCATTAATCTCTCATAAGAGCCATATAAGATACAACAAGATGCAAAGAGGCTCCAACACAAACACAAGTACACGGTGTGCAACCCAACATACATAGACTTGATTTCTCAAGAAAAACAAGTAGGAAGCACAACATATACAAACACATGTTAGGAACAAAACTAACACATGCAAAGGGGCGAGTAACTTTCAATATAAATGAGTTGAGAACATGTTACCGCAAGGAGGAACATTGGATATATGATAGTAGCAAGATAATCAAAAGACTTGGCTTGATATAATATAAATGATGAAGATCCCTTAATTCTTCATGATGTAGCCAAATCTCCAATGCCCTCCAACAAGCACCTATTGATCAAGTTTTGGATTGTTGGTCCCCAACTAAGTTGGGTCCTAAGAGGTTAGTCACAATAGGCTTGGCAACCCAAATGGTTCTTTTCTTGACACCACTTTGAGCACCAACAAATTTGGCAAACACATTGCCACCCTCATCCTTACGAAGAGAATAAACATCATCAACGGTGATAGAGTTGGATGAGGTACCAATAGTGCAAAAGGAGGAGATGTGGCCCTTCTCGCGGCATATGTAGCAAGTTCTTTTCTTCTCCTTCTTCTCACTAGATTTCTCCACAATGGGAGCATTGGCTTGATTCTTCTTGGGAAGTGGAATTTCTTCAACTTGAGGTTGAATATGAGTTTGAGCTTGAGGCCGCTTCCCTTTTTGCTTCTTCTTCAAAGGGCAAGATCTAACATGATGCCCTTCAATTTTGCACTTGAAGCAAACAATCTTGGCCGGGTCTTTGACTTGTAATTGGCCCTTCTTAATCTTGTTGTTCTTGGACTTGATCTTGTTGTTGGAGTTGAATCCAAGTCCACTCTTGTCATTGGGGGATTGTTGCACACTTAACATCTTATCAAGTTTGCATTTCCCTTCATGACCCTTTACCAAGTCGTTCTTCAAAGAAGAGACTTGGGCCTTGAGCTCTTTGATTTCCTCTACATGGTTAGTAACAACACAAGTACTAGAGGAAGTAGAACCTTCATTGTTAGAGCAACAAGGCAAGGAAGATAATTCATCACAAGATTTAGCAATATTATGAGTGGATGAATTACTAGGACTAGCACATGGCAATATAACATTTTGAGTAGTAGTGCTAGTACCCACATGAGGCTCACAAGGTGTTGCCTTAGATATTATAGCCTCATGAGCTAACTTTAGCCTATCATGGGAGGCTAGAAGATCCTCATGGGAGCTAGAAAGCTTTCCATGATTTTCTTCCAATTTCCCATAATTGCTAGTTAGCAAATCAAGTTGAGCCCTTAGCTCAACATTCTCCTTCAAGATAGATGCTTCACAAGAAGTAGAGTTAGTAGCACAAGCATCATTATCAATAGCAATAGGAGAAGGCAAGTTGGCATGCTCTTTTAGATAAGAAGCTTTAAGTTGCTCATGCGACTCGGTGAGTTTGGTGAGCGCACTCTCAATGACCCTTGAGCCCTTTTTGAGTTGCTCAAAATCCTCAAGGAGTTTAGCATTAACAAACACAAGCTTATCATTTTTTAGCTTTAGTTCATTTGCCATCTCAAGAGCTCTATCATGGTTTTCCTTTTCTCTAGACAATTCTAGAGCAAAGGTCTCCTCAAGAGCTTCCTTGATGGTTTGTTCTTCTTCAAGTTCATTCTTTAATGATGCTACATCATCGGCATACTCTCGTTCAAGAGCACCATTTTTATCAATGGTGTTCTGATGGCGTGTAACTCACACGTTCGTTGGGAACCCCAAGAGGAAGGTATGATGCGCACAGTAGCAAGTTTTCCCTCAGAAAGAAACCAAGGTTTAATCGAACCAGAGGAGCCAAGAAGCACGTTGAAGGTTGATGGTGGCGAAATGTGATGCGGCGCAACAACGGGATTCCGGCGCCAACGTGGAATCTGCACAACAAAACCAAAGTACTTTGCCCCAACGAAACAGTGAGGTTGTCAATCTCACCGGCTTGCTGTAACAAAGGATTAAGCGTATCGAGTGGAAGATGATTGTTTGCAAGAAAATAGTAAAACACAATTGCAGTAGATTGTATGCTATGTAAAGAATAGGACCGGGTCCACAGTTCACTAGAGTTGTCTCTCCCATAAGATAAAAGCATGTTGGGTGAACAAATTACAGCCGGGCAATTGACAAATAGAGAAGGGCATAACAATGCATATACATGATATGATAAATATAGTGAGATTTAATTGGGCATTACGACAAAGTACATAGACCGCCATCCAACCGCATCTATGCCTAAAAAGTCCACCTTCAGGTTATCATCCGAACCCCATTCGGTATTAAGTTGCAAAGCAACAGACAATTGCATTAAGTATGGTGCGTAATGTAATCGACAACTACATCCTTAGACATAGAATCAATGTTTTATCCCTAGTGGCAACAGCACATCACAACCTTAGAACTTTCTGTCACTGTCCCAGGTGTCAATGAAGGCATGAACCCACTATCGAGCATAAATACTCCCTCTTGGAGTTAAGAGTACAAACTTGGCCAGAGCCTCTACTAATAACGGAGAGCATGCAAGATCATAAACAACACATAAACAATAAATTGATAATCACCATAACATAGTATTCTCTATCCATCGGATCCCGACAAACACAACATATAGTATTACAGATAGATGATCTTGATCATGTTAGGCAGCTCACAAGATCCAACAATGAAGCACAACAAGGAGAAGACGACAATCTAGCTACTGCTATGGACCCATAGTCCAGGGGTGAACTACTCACTCATCACTCCGGAGGCGATCATGGCGATGAAGAGTCCTCTGGGAGATGAATTCCCTCTCCGGCAGGGTGCCGGAGGCGATCTCCTGAATCCCGAGATGGGATTCGCGGCGGCGGCGTCTCTGGAAGGTTTTCCGTATCGTGGCTCTCGGTATCGGGGGTTTCGCGACGGAGGCTTTAAGTAGGCGAAAGGGGGTCGGCGGCGCGCGAGGGGCCCACACCACAGGCCGGCGCGGCCCTATGGTGGCGGCGCCTCGTCGCCCCACTTCGTTATCTCTTCGGTCTTCTGGAAGCTCCGTGCAAAAATAGGACCCTGGGCGAAGATTTCGTCCAATTCCGAGAATATTTCCTTACTAGGATTTCTGAAACCAAAAACAGCAGAAAACAGCAACCGCTCTTCGGCATCTTGTTAATAGGTTAGTTCCGTAAAATGCATAAATATGACATATAATGTGCATAAAACATGTAGGTATCATCAATAAAGTAGCATGGAACATAAGAAATTATCGATACGTTGGAGACGTATCAGCATCCCCAAGCTTAGTCTGCTCGTCCCGAGCAGGTAAAACGATAACAAAGATAATTTCTGAAGTGACATGCCATCATAAACTTGATCATACTATTTGTAAACATATGTAATGAATGCAGCGATCAAAACAAAGGTAATGACATGAGTAAACAACTGAATCATAAAGCAAAGACTTTTCATGAATAGTACTTCAAGACAAGCATCAATAAGTCTTGCATAAGAGTTAACTCATAAAGCAATAAATCAAAGTAAAGGTGTTGAAGCAACACAAAGGAAGATTAAGTTTCAGCGGTTGCTTTCAACTTATAACATGTATATCTCATGGATATTGTCAACATAAAGTAATATAACAAGTGCAATATGCAAGTATGTAGGAATCAATGCACAGTTCACACAGTGTTTGCTTCTTAAGGTGGAAGGAGATAGGTAAACTGACTCAACAATAAAAGTAAAATAATGGTCCTTCAAAGAGGAAAGCATCGATTGCTGTATTTGTGCTAGAGCTTTTATTTTGAAAACATGAAACAATTTTGTCAACGGTAGTAATAAAGCATATGAGTTATGTAAATTATATCTTACAAGTTGCAAGCCTCATGCATAGTATACTAATAGTGTCCGCACCTCGTCCTACTTAGCTTGGACTACCGGATCTTTGCATGCCATGTTTCAACCAAGTGTCACAAAGGGGTACCTCCATGCCGCCTGTACAAAGGTCTAAGGAGAAAGCTCGCATTTTGGATTTCTCGCTTTTGATTATTCTCAACTTAGACATCCATACCGGGACAACATGGACAACAGATAATGGACTCCTCTTAAATGCATAAGCATGTAGCAATGATTATTATTCTCATATGAGATTGAGGATATATGTCCAAAACTGAAACTTCAACCATGATTCATGGCTTTAGTTAGCGGCCCAATGTTCTTCTCTAACAATTTTGCATGCTCCAACCACTAAAATGATAGATCCTTCAGACAAGACGGACATGCATAGCAACTCACATGATATTCAACAATAGTTGATGGCGTTCCCCAGAAGCATGGTTATCGCACAACAAGCAACTTAATAAAATATAAAGTGCATAAGTACATATTCAATACTACGATAGTTTTTAAGGCTATTTTGTCCCATGAGCTATATATTGCAAAGGTGAATGATGGAATTTTAAAGGTAGCACTCAAGCAATTTACTTTGGAATGGCGGAGAAATACCATGTAGTAGGTAGGTATGGTGGACACAAATGGCATAGTAGTTGGCTCAAGGATTTTGGATGCATGAGAAGTATTCCCTCTCGATACAAGGTTTAGGCTAGCAAGGTTATTTGAAGCAAACTCAAGGATGAACCGGTGCAGCAAAACTCACATAAAAGACATATTGTAAACATTATAAGACTCTACACCGTCTTCCTTGTTGTTCAAAACTCAATACTAGATATTATCTAGACCTTAGAGAGACCAAATATGCAAATCAAATTTTAGCAAGCTCTATGTATTTCTTCATTAATGGGTGCAAAGCATATGATGCAAGAGCTTAAACATGAGCACAACAATTTCCAAGTATCACATTATCCAAGACATTTTAGAATTACTACATGTAGCATTTTCCAATTCCAACCATATAACAATTTAACGAAGAAGAAACTTCGCCTTGAACATTATGAGTAAAGCCTAAGGACATATTTGTCCATATGCAACAGCGGAGCGTGTCTCTCTCCAACAAAGTGAATGCTAGGATCCATTTTATTCAAACAAAAACAAAACAAAAACAAACCGACGCTCCAAGTAAAGAACACAAGATGTGACTGAATAAAAATATAGTTTCAGGGGAGGAACCTGATGATGTTGTCGATGAAGAAGGGGATGCCTTGGGCATCCCCAAGCTTAGACGCTTGAGTCTTCTTAAAATATGCAGGGGTGAACCACGGGGCATCCCCAAGCTTAGAGCTTTCACTCCTCTTGATCATAGTATATCATTCTCCTCTCTTGACCCTTGAAAACTTCCTTCACACCAAACTTCAAGCAAACTCATTAGAGGGTTAGTGCACAATTAATAATTCACATGTTCAGAGGTGGCACAATCATTATTTACACTTCTGGACATTGCATAAAGCTACTGGACATTAATGGATCAAAGAAATGAATCCAACATAGCAAAAGAGGCAATGCGAAATAAAAGGCAGAATCTGTCAAAAACAGAACAGTCCGTAAAGACGAATTTAAAGCTGGCACCAGACTTGCTCAAATGGAAAAACTCAAAACTAATGAAAGTTGCGTACATATCTGAGGATCACGCTCGTAAATTGGCAGATTTTTTCGAATTTTCTACAGAGGCCTGTGCCCAGATTCGTGACAGACAGCAATGCTGTTTCTGCGCAGCGATCCCAAATATAACATCAACTTTGACATAGAAACTTACTTGGCACAAAAACATGATAAGGAGAGGTTGCTACAGTAGTAAACAACTTCCAAGACTCAACAAAACAAAAAATTGCTGTAGTAAAAACATGGGTTGTCTCCCATAAGCGCTTTTCTTTAACGCCTTTCAGCTAGGCGCAGAAAGTGCAAATCAAGTATTATCAAATGAAGAAGCATCAACATTATTACCTTGGGTGTTGGGAGTTTTCTCAACAATGCATGTTATCTCGTCTATGTAAGTTTCAGAGGCTCCTTTTTCATTATTCTTAGGCTTGCTATTTTCATCAAACAAATTTTCAGGAACAAGCCAACCATAGTTATTTTCTAGAGCTTCATGCATTCCTAGGAGTTTACATGGTATTGTTGTCTTAACCTCCCCACCATCATTAATATCATTAGTGTACTTTACTCTCTCCATGTCCATCTTTTCAAGGAGACTAACAAAATTGGTGTAAGAACCAAGCATTTTATATTTAGCAAAGACTTTTCTAGCCTCTCTTGCTACACCACCAAATTCTTTAAGAAGGGTTTCTAAAACAAAGTCTTTCTTCTCTCCTTCCTCCATATCACCAAGTGTGAGAAACATGTGTTGGATTATAGGATTGAGATTAACAAATTTAATTTCCAGCATGTGTACTAAAGAAGCAACAGCAATTTCATAAGTAGGAGCAAGTTCTACCAAGTGTCTATCCTCAAAATCTTCAGCTGTGCTAACATGAGTGAAAAATTCCTCTATATTTTGATGGCGTGTAACTCACACGTTCGTTGGGAACCCCAAGAGGAAGGTATGATGCGCACAGTAGCAAGTTTTCCCTCAGAAAGAAACCAAGGTTTAATCGAACCAGGAGGAGCCAAGAAGCACGTTGAAGGTTGATGGTCGCGAAATGTGATGCGGCGCAACACCAGGGATTCCGGCGCCAACTAGGAACCTGCACAACACAACCAAGTACTTTGTCCCAACGAAACAGTGAGGTTGTCAATCTCACCGGCTTGCTGTAACAAAGGATTAAACGTATCGAGTGGAAGATGTTTGCAAAGAAAACAGTAAAACAAGTAGATTGTATGCTATGTAAAGAATAGGACCGGGGTCCACAGTTCACTAGAGGTGTCTCTCCCATAAGATAAAAGCATGTTGGGTGAACAAATTACAGTCGGGCAATTGACAAATAGAGAAAGGCATAACAATGCATATACATGACATGGTAAATATAGTGAGATTTAATTGGGCATTACGACAAAGAACATAGACCGCCATCCAACTGCATCTATGCCTAAAAAGTCCACCTTCAGGTTATCGTCCGAACCCCCTCCAGTATTAAGTTGCAAAGCAACAGACAATTGCATTAAGTATGGTGCGTAATGTAATCAACAACTACATCCTTAGACATAGCATCAATGTTTTATCCCTAGTGGCAACAGCACATCCACAACCTTAGAACTTTCTCACTGTCCCAGATTCAATGGAGGCATGAACCCACTATCGAGCATAAATACTCCCTCTTGGAGTTAAGAGTAAAAACTTGGCCAGAGCCTCTACTAATAACGGAGAGCATGCAAGATCATAAACAACACATGAACAATAGATTGATAATCACCATAATCATAGTACTCTCTATCCATCGGATCCCGACAAACACAACATATAGTATTACAGATAGATGATCTTGATCATGTTAGGCAGCTCACAAGATCTAACAATGAAGCACAACAAGGAGAAGACGACCATCTAGCTACTGCTATGGACCCATGGTCCAGGGGTGAACTACTCACTCATCACTCCGGAGGCGACCATGGCGGTGTAGAGTCCTCCGGGAGATGAATCCCCTCTCCGGCAGGGTGCCGGAGGCGATCTCCGAATCCCCGAGATGGGATTCGGCGGCGGCGTCTCTAAGGTTTTCCGTATCGTGGCTCTCGGTCCTGGGGGTTTCGCGACGGAAGCTTTAAGTAGGCGGAGGGTCAACGCGGGGGCCACACGAGGGGCCCAGGATAGGTCGGCGCGGCCAGGGCTTGGGCCGCGCGGCCACCCCCGGCCTCCTCGTGGCCCCACTTCTTAGGTCTTCGTCTCTGAAGCTTCGTGCAAAAATAGGACCCTGGGCGAAAGTTTCGTCCAATTCCGAGAATATTTCTTTACTAGGATTTCTGAAACCAAAAACAGCAAAAAAGAACTCGGCTCTTCGGCATCTTGTTAATAGGTTAGTTCCGAAAATGCATAAATATGACATATAATGTGCATAAAACATGTAGGTATCATCAATAAAGTAGCATGGAACATAAGAAATTATCGATACGTTGGAGACGTATCAGCATCCCTTTAGTTCTGCTCGTCCCGAGCAGGTAAAACGATAACAAAGATAATTTCTGAAGTGACATGCCATCATAATCTTGATCATAATATTTGTAAACATATGTAATGAATGCAGCGATCAAAACAAAGGTAATGACATGAGTAAACAACTGAATCATAAAGCAAAGACTTTTCATGAATAGTACTTCAAGACAAGCATCAATAAGTCTTGCATAAGAGTTAACTCATAAAGCAATAAATCAAAGTAAAGGTATTGAAGCAACACAAAGGAAGATGAAGTTTCAGCGGTTGCTTTCAACTTATAACATGAATATCTCATGGATATTGTCAACATAAAGTAATATAACAAGCGCAATATGCAAGTATGTAGGAATCAATGCACAGTTCACACAAGTGTTTGCTTCTTAAGGTGGAAGGAGATAGGTAAACTGACTCAACAATAAAAGTAAAAGAATGGTCCTTCAATGAGGAAAGCATCGATTGCTGTATTTGTGCTAGAGCTTTTATTTTGAAAACATGAAACAATTTTGTCAACGGTAGTAATAAAGCATATGAGTTATGAAAATTATATCTTACAAGTTGCAAGCCTCACGCATAGTATACTAATAGTGCCCGCACCTCGTCCTACTTAACTTGGACTACCGGGTCTTCGCATGCCATGTTTCAACCAAGTGTCACAAAGGGGTACCTCCATGCCGCCTGTACAAAGGTCCAAGGAGAATGCTCGCATTTCGGATTTCTCGCTTTTGATTATTCTCAACTTAGACATCCATACCGGGACAACATGGACAACAGATAATGGACTCCTCTTAAATGCATAAGCATGTAGCAAAGTTATTATTCTCATATGAGATTGAGGATATATGTCCAAAACTGAAACTTCCACCATGGTTCATGGCTTTAGTTAGCGGCCCAATGTTCTTCTCTAACAATTTTGCATGCTCCAACCACTAAAATGATAGACCTTCAGACAAGACGGACATGCATAGCAACTCACATGATATTCAACAATGGTTGATGGCGTTCCCCAGAAGCATGGTTATCGCACAACAGCAACTTAATAAAATATAAAGTGCATAAGTACATATTCAATACTACGATAGTTTTTAAGGCTATTTTGTCCCATGAGCTATATATTGCAAAGGTGAATGATGGAATTTTAAAGGTAGCACTCAAGCAATTTACTTTGGAATGGCGGAGAAATACCATGTAGTAGGTAGGTATGGTGGACACAAATGGCATAGTAGTTGGCTCAAGGATTTTGGATGCATGAGAAGTATTCCCTCTCGATACAAGGTTTAGGCTAGCAAGGTTATTTGAAGCAAACTCAAGGATGAACAAGTGCAGCAAAACTCACATAAAAGACATATTGTAAACATTATAAGACTCTACACTGTCTTCCTTGTTGTTCAAAACTCAATACTAGATATTATCTAGACCTTAGAGAAACCAATTATGCAAATCAAATTTTAGCAAGCTCTATGTATTTCTTCATTAATGGGTGCAAAGCATATGATGCAAGAGCTTAAACATGAGCACAACAATTGCCAAGTATCACATTATCCAAGACATTTTAGAATTACTACATGTAGCATTTTCCAATTCCAACCATATAACAATTTAACGAAGAAGAAACTTCGCCTTGAACATTATGAGTAAAGCCTAAGGACACATGTGTCCATATGCAACAGCGGAGCGTGTCTCTCTCCCACAAAGTGAATGCTAGGATCCATCTTATTCAAACAAAAACAAAAACAAAAACAAACCGACGCTCCAAGCAAAGAACACAAGATGTGATTGAATAAAAATATAGTTTCAGGGGAGGAACCTGATGATGTTGTCGATGAAGAAGGGGATGCCTTGGGCATCCCCAAGCTTAGACGCTTGAGTCTTCTTAAAATATGCAGGGGTGAACCACGGGGCATCCCCAAGCTTAGAGCTTTCACTCCTCTTGATCATAGTATATCATTCTCCTCTCTTGACCCTTGAAAACTTCCTTCACACCAAACTTCAAGCAAACTCATTAGAGGGTTAGTGCACAATTAATAATTCACTCATTCAGAGGTGACACAATCATTGTTTTCACTTCTGGACATTGCATAATGCTACTGGACATTAGTGGATCAAAGAAATAAATCCAACATAGCAAAAGAGGCAATGCGAAATAAAAGGCAGAATCTGTCAAAAACAGAACAGTCCGTAAAGACGAATTTAGAAATGGCACCAGACTTGCTCAAATGGAAAAACTCAAAACTAATGAAAGTTGCGTACATATCTGAGGATCACGCTCGTAAATTGGCAGATTTTTTCGAATTTTCTACAGAGAATTGTGCCCAGATTTGTGACAGACAGCAATGCTGTTTCTGCGCAGCGATCCCAAATATAACATCAACTTTGACATAGAAACTTTACTTGGCTTGGCACAAAAACATGATAAGGAGAGGTTGCTACAGTAGTAAACAACTTCCAAGACTCAACAAAACAAAAAATTGCTGTAGGTAAAAACATGGGTTGTCTCCCACAAGCGCTTTTCTTTAACGCCTTTCAGCTAGGCGCAGAAAGTGTAAATCAAGTATTGTCGAGAGATGAAGCATCAACATTATTATTTTTCATGCAAACACAACTTGTTGCAGAGGGTGCTTTAGGTGCTCCATTATCTAAATTTTCTATGGTGGTGCTAGGGGTTTTAGCAATTTTAGGCCTATAGTAATTCTTTTGTTTAGGCACTTTAGAGGCATACATGAATTTTTGCTCTTTACCCACATAGGCTTTCTCATTATACTTGAGAGAAGAAAAGGTTGAACCCAAGGTTCCCATAGCTTTTTCAAGTTCATCAATCCTATTGGTTTGATTATCATGGATAACACAAGTTCCTAGGACACTAATTCTTTCATCAATTCCTCCTAGGGATTTATCAAGTTCATCAGTTTTATCCAATAACATTTCTAATTTAGTTTCAATACTTGGAAAATTTTTCTCTATGGTTTCCAATTTTTTCATAACATCTTCAAGAGAGATTTCAATTTTAACTTCATTAACAGGTGGTATTCCAACTAGACTCTCAATGATGCAACTAGCTTCTAAAGCAGGAGTACCTAGGAAATTACCTCCCGAAAGAGTATCAAGAACATATCTATTCCAACTAGATAAACCAACATAAAAGTTCCTAAGAAGGATAGTGGTGGAGTGTTTCTTAATGCACCTTTGATGAGCATTACTAATTCTATACCAAGCATCTTTAAAACTTTCTCCTCCTTGTTGCTTAAAAGAACGAACTTCAACTTCAGGATTACTCATGATAACAGGAATAAAGTAAACTAGGCAAATAAAGTAAAGACAAGTAACTAATTTTTTTGTATTTTGATTTAGAGAGCAAGACAATAAATAAAGTAAAACTAGCAACTAATTTTTTTGTGTTTTGTTTAGGTGCAGCAAACAAAGTAGTAAATAAAATAAAGCAAGACAAAAACAAAGTAAAGAGATTGAGAAGTGGAGACTCCCCTTGCAGCGTGTCTTGATCTCCCCGGCAACGGCGCCAGAAAAGAGCTTGATGGCGTGTAACTCACACGTTCGTTGGGAACCCCAAGAGGAAGGTATGATGCGCACAGTAGCAAGTTTTCCCTCAGAAAGAAACCAAGGTTTAATCGAACCAGGAGGAGCCAAGAAGCACGTTGAAGGTTGATGGTCGCGAAATGTGATGCGGCGCAACACCAGGGATTCCGGCGCCAACTAGGAACCTGCACAACACAACCCAAGTACTTTGTCCCAACGAAACAGTGAGGTTGTCAATCTCACCGGCTTGCTGTAACAAAGGATTAAACGTATCGAGTGGAAGATGTTTGCAAAGAAAACAGTAAAACAAGTAGATTGTATGCTATGTAAAGAATAGGACCGGGGTCCACAGTTCACTAGAGGTGTCTCTCCCATAAGATAAAAGCATGTTGGGTGAACAAATTACAGTCGGGCAATTGACAAATAGAGAAAGGCATAACAATGCATATACATGACATGGTAAATATAGTGAGATTTAATTGGGCATTACGACAAAGAACATAGACCGCCATCCAACTGCATCTATGCCTAAAAAGTCCACCTTCAGGTTATCGTCCGAACCCCCTCCAGTATTAAGTTGCAAAGCAACAGACAATTGCATTAAGTATGGTGCGTAATGTAATCAACAACTACATCCTTAGACATAGCATCAATGTTTTATCCCTAGTGGCAACAGCACATCCACAACCTTAGAACTTTCTGTCACTGTCCCAGATTCAATGGAGGCATGAACCCACTATCGAGCATAAATACTCCCTCTTGGAGTTAAGAGTAAAAACTTGGCCAGAGCCTCTACTAATAACGGAGAGCATGCAAGATCATAAACAACACATGAACAATAGATTGATAATCACCATAATCATAGTACTCTCTATCCATCGGATCCCGACAAACACAACATATAGTATTACAGATAGATGATCTTGATCATGTTAGGCAGCTCACAAGATCTAACAATGAAGCACAACAAGGAGAAGACGACCATCTAGCTACTGCTATGGACCCATGGTCCAGGGGTGAACTACTCACTCATCACTCCGAAGGCGACCATGGCGGTGTAGAGTCCTCCGGGAGATGAATCCCCTCTCCGGCAGGGTGCCGGAGGCGATCTCCGAATCCCCCGAGATGGGATTCGCGGCGGCGGCGTCTCTGTAAGGTTTTCCGTATCGTGGCTCTCGGTCCCGGGGGTTTCGCGACGGAAGCTTTAAGTAGGCGGCGGGTCAACGCGGGGGCCACACGAGGGGCCCAGGGGATAGGTCGGCGCGGCCAGGGCTTGGGCCGGCCACCCCCCTGGCCTCCTCGTGGCCCCACTTCGTTAGGTCTTCGGTCTTCGGAAGCTTCGTGCAAAATAGGACCCGGGCGAAAGTTTCGTCCAATTCCGAGAATATTTCTTTACTAGGATTTCTGAAACCAACAGCAGAAAACAGCAACTGGCTCTTCGGCATCTTGTTAATAGGTTAGTTCAGAAAATGCATAAATATGACATATAATGTGCATAAAACATGTAGGTATCATCAATAAAGTAGCATGGAACATAAGAAATTATCGATACGTTGGAGACGTATCAATTATCTCTTCCAATTATAGACCCTCGGCCTACCGGTATGTCTTTTAGAGTGTACTTAGGAGGAAACATGATGAAATAATCAAAAAGTAAACTAGGCAAATAAAGTAAATGCAAGTAACTAATTTTTTTGTGTTTTTGATATAGAGAGCAAGACAGTAAATAAAGTAAAACTAGCAACTAATTTTTTTGTGTTTTGTTTAGGTGCAGCAAACAAAGTAGTAAATAAAATAAAGCAAGACAAAAACAAAGTAAAGAGATTGAGAAGTGGAGACTCCCCTTGCAGCGTGTCTTGATCTCCCCGGCAACGGCGCCAGAAAAAGAGCTTGATGGCGTGTAACTCACACGTTCGTTGGGAACCCCAAGAGGAAGGTATGATGCGCACAGTAGCAAGTTTTCCCTCAGAAAGAAACCAAGGTTTAATCGAACCAGTAGGAGCCAAGAAGCGCGTTGAAGGTTGATGGTGGCGAAATGTGATGCGGCGCAACAACAGGGATTCCGGCGCCAACGTGGAATCTGCACAACAAAACCAAAGTACTTTGCCCCAACGAAACAGTGAGGTTGTCAATCTCACCGCTTGCTGTAACAAAGGATTAAGCGTATCGAGTGGAAGATGATTGTTTGCAAAAAATAGTAAAACACAATTGCAGTAGATTGTATGCTATGTAAAGAATAGGACCGGGGTCCACAGTTCACTAGAGGTGTCTCTCCCATAAGATAAAAGCATGTTGGGTGAACAAATTACAGTCGGGCAATTGACAAATAGAGAAGGGCATAACAATGCATATACATGATATGATAAATATAGTGAGATTTAATTGGGCATTACGACAAAGTACATAGACCGCCATCCAACTGCATCTATGCCTAAAAAGTCCACCTTCAGGTTATCATCCGAACCCCATTCAGTATTAAGTTGCAAAACAGACAATTGCATTAAGTATGGTGCGTAATGTAATCGACAACTACATCCTTAGACATAGAATCAATGTTTTATCCCTAGTGGCAACAGCACATCACAACCTTAGAACTTTCTGTCACTGTCCCAGGTGTCAATGAAGGCATGAACCCACTATCGAGCATAAATACTCCCTCTTGGAGTTAAGAGTACAAACTTGGCCAGAGCCTCTACTAATAACGGAGAGCATGCAAGATCATAAACAACACATAAACAATAAATTGATAATCACCATAACATAGTATTCTCTATCCATCGGATCCCGACAAACACAACATATAGTATTACAGATAGATGATCTTGATCATGTTAGGCAGCTCACAAGATCCAATAATGAAGCACAACAAGGAGAAGACGACCATCTAGCTACTGCTATGGACCCATAGTCCAGGGGTGAACTACTCACTCATCACTCCGGAGGCGATCATGGCGATGAAGAGTCCTCCGGAGATGAATCCCCTCTCCGGCAGGTGCCGGAGGCGATCTCCTGAATCCCCCGAGATGGGATTCGCGGCGGCGGCGTCTCTGGAAGGTGTTCCGTATCGTGGCTCTCGATACTGGGGGTTTCGCGACGGAGGCTTTAAGTAGGCGAAAGGGCAGGTCAGGGGGCGGCGCGAGGGGCCCACACCACAGGCCGGCGCGGCCCTATGGTGGCGGCGCCTCGTCGCCCCACTTCGTTATCTCTTCGGTCTTCTGGAAGCTCCGTGCAAAAATAGGACCCTGGGCGAAGATTTCGTCCAATTCCGAGAATATTTCCTTACTAGGATTTCTGAAACCAAAACAGCAGAAAACAGCAACTGGCTCTTCGGCATCTTGTTAATAGGTTAGTTCCAGAAAATGCATAAATATGACATATAATGTGCATAAAACATGTAGGTATCATCAATAAAGTAGCATGGAACATAAGAAATTATCGATACGTTGGAGACGTATCATGTTCTCATGCATCCAAATAAGTTTTTGGCTCTCAATAGCGGTAGTCAAGATTTCAAAGAAGTGAGTGCTAGCAATTTTATCTTTGCAAATAACCTTGAATACGCTCTTACCCTTATCGCGTAGAGAGACAACCCAATCCTCTTCTTCATATTCATCCTCATCCTTATCACCACGAGACATATTAGGTTCCATGGTAGGAGGTACCGTGGAACCCTTGGCCATAAGGCATATATGAGGACCGTGAGATAAAGATGAGGAGTTACTTGAGGCTCCTTTCAAGATCTTGTCTTGACCAATAGAATCTTTGGTTTCCTCTACATTGTTAGTCACACAACAACTAGAGGAAATAGAAGCATTTTTATCATGGCCACAAGACAATGCAAGCATATCATCAGAGAGTGTTGGGCCTCCAAGAGCAGAGGTTTGTAGAACAGCAGCAAGTTTTCCCTTAAGTGGATCACCCAAGGTTTATCGAACTCAGGGAGGAAGAGGTCAAAGATATCCCTCTCATGCAACCCTGCAACCACAAAGCAAGAAGTCTCTTGTGTCCCCAACACACCAAATAGGTGCACTAGTTCGGCGAAGAGATAGTGAAATACAGGTGGTATGAATATATATGAGCAGTAGTATGGCGCCAGAAAAGTGCTTGGCGCGTAGTTGATGGTGGTAGTATTGTAGGAAGTAAACATGCAGTAGTAACGCAGCAGTAGTTAAAGAAAAAAAACAAGGTAGTAACTCAGCAGTATTTAGGAACAAGGCCTAGGGATTACACTTTCACTAGTGGACACTCTCAACATTGATCACATAACAGAATAGATAAATGCATACTCTACACTTTTGTTGGATGATGAACACATTGCGTAGGATTACACGAACCCTCAATGCCGGAGTTAACAAGCTCCACAATAATGCTCATGTTTAAGTAACCTTAAGTGTAAGATAGATCAAAACGACTAAACCAAGTACTAGCATAGCATGCACACTGTCACCTTCATGCATATGTAGGAGGAATAGATCACATCAATATTATCATAGCAATAGTTAACTTCGCAATCTACAAGAGATCATGATCATAGCATAAACCAAGTACTAACACGGTGCACGCACTGTCACCTTTGCACACATGCAGGAGGAATAAAACTACTTTAATAACACATCACTAGAGTAGCACATAGATAAATTGTGATACAAAACTCATATGAATCTCAATCATGTAAAGCAGCTCATGAGATCATTGTATTGAAGTACATAGTAGAGAGATTAACCACATAGCTACCGGTACAGCCCCGAGCCTCGATGGAGAACTACTCCCTCTCATGGGAGCAGCGGTGATGAAGATGGCGGTGGAGATGGCAGCGGTGTCGATGGAGAAGCCTTCCGGGGCACTTCCCCGTCCGGCAGGTGCCGGAACAGAGACTCCTGTCCCCCGATCTTGGCTTCGCGATGACGGCGGCTCTGGAACTTTTCGTATCGTGGCTTTTTCCGTAAGGGTTTCGGCGGGGCTTTATATAGGCGAAGAGGCGGCGTCGGAAGTCGAAGAGGCGGCCAGGGTAAGGCGGCGCGGGCCAACCCTAGGCCGCGCCGGCCACCCTCCTGGGGGGCCTGTGGCCCCCCTCTGGTCCTTCCCGGGTGTTCTGGAAGCTTCGTGGAAAAATAGGAACCTGGGCGTTGATTTCGTCCAATTCCGAGAATATTTCGTTACTAGGATTTCGAAACCAAAAACAGCAGAAAACAGGAACTGGCACTTCGGCATCTTGTTAATAGGTTAGTTCCGAAAATGCATAAATATGACATAAAGTGTGTATAAAACATGTAGGTATCATCAATAAAGTAGCATGGAACATAAGAAATTATCGATACGTTGGAGACGAAGCTTAGTTCTGCTCGTCCCGAGCAGGTAAAACGATAACAAAGATAATTTCTTAAGTGACATGCCATCATAACCTTGATCATACTATTTGTAAACATATGTAATGAATGCAGCGATCAAAGCAATGGTAATGACATGAGTAAACAACTGAATCATAAAGCAAGGACTTTTCATGAATAGTACTTAAAGACAAGCATCAATAAGTCTTGCATAAGAGTTAACTCATAAAGCAATAATTTAAAGTATAGACATTGAAGCAACACAATGGAAGATTAAGTTTCAGCGGTTGCTTTCAACTTATAACATGTATATCTCATGGATAATTGTCAACATAGAGTAATATAACAAATGCAATATGCAAGTATGTAGGAATCAATGCACGGTTCACACAAGTGTTTGCTTCTTAGGTGGAAGGAGATAGGTAAACTGACTCAACAATAAAAGTAAAAGAATGGTCCTTCAAAGAGGAAAGCATCGATTGCTGTATTTGTGCTAGAGCTTTTATTTTGAAAACATGAAACAATTTTGTCAACGGTAGTAATAAAGCATATGAGTTATGAAAATTATATCTTACAAGTTGCAAGCCTCACGCATAGTATACTAATAGTGCCCGCACCTCGTCCTACTTAACTTGGACTACCGGATCTTCGCATGCCATGTTTCAACCAAGTGTCACAAAGGGGTACCTCCATGCCGCCTGTACAAAGGTCTAAGGAGAATGCTCGCATTTCGGATTTCTCGCTTTTGATTATTCTCAACTTAGACATCCATACCGGGACAACATGAACAACAGATAATGGACTCCTCTTAAATGCATAAGCATGTAGCAAAGTTATTATTCTCATATGAGATTGAGGATATATGTCCAAAACTGAAACTTCCACCATGATTCATGGCTTTAGTTAGCGGCCCAATGTTCTTCTCTAACAATTTTGCATGCTCCAACCACTAAAATGATAGACCTTCAGACAAGACGGACATGCATAGCAACTCACATGATATTCAACAATAGTTGATGGCGTTCCCCAGAAGCATGGTTATCGCACAACAAGCAACTTAATAAAATATAAAGTGCATAAGTACATATTCAATACTACGATAGTTTTTAAGGCTATTTTGTCCCATGAGCTATATATTGCATAGGTGGATGATGGAATTTTAAAGGTAGCACTCAAGCAATTTACTTTGGAATGGCGGAGAAATACCATGTAGTAGGTAGGTATGGTGGACACAAATGGCATGAATATTGGCTCAAGGATTTTGGATGCATGAGAAGTATTCCCTCTCGATACAAGGCTTAGGCTAGCAAGGTTATTTGAAGCAAACTCAAGGATGAACCGGTGCAGCAAAACTCACATAAAAGACATATTGTAAACATTATAAGACTCTACACCGTCTTCCTTGTTGTTCAAACTCAATACTAGAAATTATCTAGACCTTAGAGAGACCAATTATGCAAACCAAATTTTAGCAAGCTCTATGTATTTCTTCATTAATGGGTGCAAAGTATATGATGCAAGAGCTTAAACATGAGCACAACAATTGCCAAGTATCACATTACCCAAGACATTATAGCAATTACTACATGTAGCATTTCCCGTTTCCAACCATATAACAAATTAACGAAGAAGAAACTTCGCCATGAATATTATGAGCTAAGAACACATGTGTTCCTACGAACCAGCGGAGCGTGTCTCTCTCCCACACAAGGATGAACTTATTCAGAGAACTAAGATAACAAAACAAAAACAAAAATAAAAGCACACAGACGCTCCAAGTAAAATACATAGGATGTGATGGAATAAAAATATAGTTTCACTAGAAGAAACCTGATAAGTTGTCGATGAAGAAGGGGATGCCTTGGGCATCCCCAAGCTTAGATGCTTGAGTCTTCTTAAAATATGCAGGGATGAACCACCGGGGCATCCCCAAGCTTAGACCTTTCACTCTTCTCGATCACATTATATCACCCTCTTCTATTGACCCTTGAAAACTTCTGCCACACCAAACTTCAAGCAAACTCATTAGAGGGTTAGTGCATAATCAAAATTCACATGTTCAGAGGTGACACAAACATTCTTTACACTTCTGGACATTGCATAAAGCTACTGGACATTAATGGATCAAAGAAATAAATCCAACATAGCAAAAGAGGCAATGCGAAATAAAAGGCAGAATCTGTCAAAAACAGAACAGTCCGTAAAGACGAATTTTAAGATGGCACCAGACTTGCTCAAATGGAAAAACTCAAAACTAATGAAAGTTGCGTACATATCTGAGGATCACGCTCGTAAATTGGCAGATTTTTTCGAATTTTCTACAGAGAAATAGGCCCAGATTCGTGACAGACAGCAATGCTGTTTCTGCGCAGCAATCCCAAATATAACATCAACTTTGACATAGAAACTTTACTTGGCACAACAAAACACAAAACTAAGATAAGGAGAGGTTGCTACAGTAGTAAACAACTTCCAAGACACAAATATAAAACAAAGTACTGTAGCAAAATAACACATGGGTTATCTCCCAAGAAGTTCTTTTCTTTATAGCCATTAAGATGGGCTCAGCAGTTTTAATGATGCACTCGCAAGAAATAGAAGTTGAAGCGAAAGAGAGCATCAAGAGGCAAATTCAAAACACATTTAAGTCTAACATGCTTCCTATGCATAAGAATCTTGTAAATAAACAAGTTCATGGAGAGCAAAGTAACAAGCATAGGAAGATAAAACAAGTGTAGCTTCAAAAATTTCAGCACATAGAGAGGTGTTTTAGTAACATGAAAATTTCTACAACCATATTTTCCTCTCTCATAATAACTTTCAGTAGCATCATGAGCAAACTCAACAATATAACTATCACATAAAGCATTCTTATCATGAGTCTCATGCATAAAATAATTACTACTCCCAACATAAGCATAGTCATTCTTATTAATTGTAGTGAGAGCAAATTCAACAAAGTAGCTATCAAATATAGGAGGTATATTGTAATCATAATCAAATTTATCCTCCATAACAGGTGGTAACAAAAGACTACTATCATTATAATCATCATAAATGGGAGGCAAAGTATCATCAAAGTAAATTTTCTCCTCAATGCTTGGGGGACTAAAAATATCATGCTCATCAAAGCCAGCTTCCCCAAGCTTAGAATTTTCCATAGCATTAGCAACAATGGTGTTCAAAGCATTCATACTAATAACATTCCCATTATCATGCATATAAAGTTCCATGGGTTTTTTAATTCTCTCTTCAAACACATCATGTCCTAATTCAAGATAAAGTTCATAAAGATCTCTCATATTTTTGTTGTTTTCCATTATGCCTAACTAGTGTAAACAAGAAACCAAATGTCGCAATTGCAGAGTCTAAAGGAAATAGCTTCGAGTACTTACAACGGCGCCGGAAAATAGCTTAGTAGCCGAGATCCGGAGTGTGAGTACCTTTTACCTTTCCTCCCCGGCAACGGCGCCAGAAAATTAGCTTGATGTCTACGTTCCCCCTCCTTTCCTGTAGACAGTGTTGGGCCTCCAAGAGCAGAGGTTTGTAGAACAGCAGCAAGTTTTCCCTTAAGTGGATCACCCAAGGTTTATCGAACTCAGGGAGGAAGAGGTCAAAGATATCCCTCTCATGCAACCCTGCAACCACAAAGCAAGAAGTCTCTTGTGTCCCCAACACACCAAATAGGTGCACTAGTTCGGCGAAGAGATAGTGAAATACAGGTGGTATGAATATATATGAGCAGTAGTATGGCGCCAGAAAAGTGCTTGGCGCGTAGTTGATGGTGGTAGTATTGTAGGAAGTAAACATGCGTAGTAACGCAGCAGTAGTAACGCAAGAAAACAGAAACAAGCAGAGTAACTCAATTTAGGAACAAGGCCTAGGGATTACACTTTCACTAGTGGACACTCTCAACATTGATCACATAACAGAATAGATAAATGCATACTCTACACTTTTGTTGGATGATGAACACATTGCGTAGGATTACACGAACCCTCAATGCCGGAGTTAACAAGCTCCACAATAATGCTCATGTTTAAGTAACCTTAAGTGTAAGATAGATCAAAACGACTAAACCAAGTACTAGCATAGCATGCACACTGTCACCTTCATGCATATGTAGGAGGAATAGATCACATCAATATTATCATAGCAATAGTTAACTTCGCAATCTACAAGAGATCATGATCATAGCATAAACCAAGTACTAACACGGTGCACGCACTGTCACCTTTGCACACATGCAGGAGGAATAAAACTACTTTAATAACACATCACTAGAGTAGCACATAGATAAATTGTGATACAAAACTCATATGAATCTCAATCATGTAAAGCAGCTCATGAGATCATTGTATTGAAGTACATAGTAGAGAGATTAACCACATAGCTACCGGTACAGCCCCGAGCCTCGATGGAGAACTACTCCCTCTTCATGGGAGCAGCAGCGGTGATGAAGATGGCGGTGGAGATGGCAGCGGTGTCGATGGAGAAGCCTTCCGGGGCACTTCCCGTCCGGCAGGGTGCCGGAACAGAGACTCCTGTCCCCCAGATCTTGGCTTCGCGATGACGGCGGCTCTGGAACTTTTCTCGTATCGTGGCTTTTTCTGTAAGGGTTTTCGATGCAGGGGCTTTATATAGGCGAAGAGGCGGCGTCAGAAGGTCGAAGAGGCGGCCAGGGGGTAAGGCGGCGCGGGCCAACCCTAGGCCGCGCCGGCCACCCTCCTGGTGGGCCTGTGGCCCCCTCCGGTCCTTCCCGGTGTTCTGAAGCTTCGTGGAAAAATAGGAACCTGGGCGTTGATTTCGTCCAATTCCGAGAATATTTCGTTACTAGGATTTCTGAAACCAAAACAGCAAAACAGAACTGGCACTTCGCATCTTGTTAATAGGTTAGTTCCAGAAAATGCATAAATATGACATAAAGTGTGTATAAAACATGTAGGTATCATCAATAAAGTAGCATGGAACATAAGAAATTATCGATACGTTGGAGACGTATCAGCCACAAGGCAAAGAAAGCATATCATCATTAGATTTATTCAAGCAACTTACACATGATATGCAAGGACTATCAACACAAGCATGTAAATCATTTCTAGTGCTAGATGTGTTTAAGTCCAAAGATGAACCATTGCAATGAGATAGAGATGAGGAATCATCAATAGTAAGCTCAATATCAACATTGCAATTTTCATCACCACTCACCATATCATTACCTTGTGTCTTACCACACTTTGGTGAAGTGGATGAAGATGAGAACTCATCACGGCCGGAAGTGGAAGCAATACAATCATCCTCAATAATATTGGACACATCATATTTGTCTTGAAGCTTTGTCCATAATTCATGAGCGCTCCCAAAAGGCATGATTGAAGAAGTAACTACATTGCTCACAACAATGGAAAACACATGAGAAGCAAGAGCATCGAGACAAGAGTTTTTCTCCTCCTCAAGAGATAAATTTTGAGGATCCTTAGGAGAAGAAAAACCCATGTCAAGAAATCGCTCCATGTCCGGGGACATACGCCGCAAAATATTAAGCACATAAATTTTCCATAGATCATAATTTGTGCCATCAAATATAAACAAGTTATTGTGCGCTAATCCCCTAGCCGACATCTTTACTCTCAAGGCGGTGAAGCCTAAGAATGAGAGACCTTGCTCTGATACCAATTGAAAGGACACGGATGTCGCCTAGAGGGGGGGTGAATAGGCGATTTAAAACTTTTACGAGATGGGCTTAACAAATGCGGAATAAAACTAGCGTTTACTTTGTCAAGCCCAAAGCCTATATACTATGGTTCACCTATGTGCACCAACAACTTATTCTAAGCAATGGTTCCTCTATGTGCACCAACAACTTATGCTAAGCAATGCAAGCAAGTATGTGATAGCAAGATATATATAACTTCAAGCACGATGGCTATCACAAGGTAAAGTGCATAAGTAAAGAGCTCGGGTATAGAGATAACCGAGGCACGCGGGAGACGATGATTTATCCCGGAGTTCACACTCTTGCGAGTGCTAATCTCCGGTGGAGAGGTGCGGTGGCTTAGTGCTCCCGAACGCCACAAGAGGCTCACCTTGAGGTGTGGTTGCTCGATGCACACCAACGCCACAAAGGCCTCACCCCAAGATGCGGTACTAACACCACACACCGAACGCCACGAAGGCGCCTCACCTAAATCTCCGGTGACCCTCGCCACAAAGGCCTAGGTCACGGTTCCACTAAGGGATTTCCTTCGAGGCGGAAACCGGGCCTTACACAAAGCTTGGGGCACGCATCCACAACTTAATTGGAGGCTCCCAAGAAATCGCCACAAAGGCCTCAAATCCGTCTAGGGTTCCAAGAACCCAAGAGTAACAACTTTCTTGCTTTCACTTCCACGAATCACCGTGGAGAACTCAAACCTATGCACCAAATGCAATGGCAAGAACACCACAAAGATGCTCAAGTCCTTCTCTCTCAAATTCCAACAAAGCTACAAAAGCTATTGGGGGAATAAGAGAGGAAGAACAAATAGGAGGAGGAACACCAAATTTCTCCAAGATCTAGATCTAGTGGATTCCCCTCACAAAGAGAGGGATTTGATTGGTGAAGATGTAGATCTAGATCTCCTCTATCTTTCTCTCAAATAGATGCAAGATTCATGGGAGGGAGAGGGAGATAGCAAGCTCAAAGAAGGTCAACAATGGGGGCAAAAACGAGCTCAAACGGATGGGGAACTTTGGGGAAGAAGACCCCCTTAAATAGGGCAAGAGAAATCTGCCCGTTATGCACAAAACTCGTCAAAACCGGAACTTCCGGTCATATGGGGCGGAACTTCCGCCCCCCGGAAGTACCGGCCAACTTCCGGGTGAAGTCGGGCGTCCCCGGAATGCTTACAGTATAGTTTCTGCGTGCAGATTCGTCATTTCCGGAAGTTCACCGGAAGTTGGCCGGAAGTTCCGGTGACCGGAACTTCCGCCCTACTTCCGGCCAAAAAACTGCTTCACGAAAACTTCAATAACTTTTGCATCCGGACTCCGATTTTGATGATCTTGGGCTCGTTTCGAAGCTAGTAAAAAGCTCTACAAGATCATGCATGGAACCATCATAGTCCAGTAAGGTAGGATAGAAACAAATGGATAAAGGTTTTACCTATCTATAAACAGCAAACCGGTAAAACCTCCAATATGGAAAATGCAACAACTTGAGTTAGGAAACTCGGATTTAGGTGAAACCAATTTTGTTGTAAAGAAGATGACAAGAGCTACCCCACAAAGAGTGAAAGGCTTAAGAACAAGTGGGGTAGGTTTTTCTATGTATTTTAGAGTGAAACCTCTCAATACGAGAAACCGAGAAAAACTCCAATATCGAAAATGCAACAAGTGATTCATGCGGAATCCGTTTTCGATGAACTAGAGCTTGTCATGAGAATAAGCACAAGCTCTAAAACATCACATGGGTAAGATCCAAATAACAACCAAGAAATATGATGCAAGGGTGCAAAGGTTTGAGCTCTCTCCGAATGATACGATCGAGTTACTCACTCGAGAGCCCTCTTGATAGTACGGCAACTAAACTATAAACCGGTCTCCAACTACACTATGAGACCGGTGAGAAAGAAACCCTATCAAGAGCAAACCTTATACTTGCGCATTCCACTTGAGCTCGATGACGACGATCTTGACCTCAACAAGATGGAACGCCTTTCTTGCTTGTGCTTGCTTGACGAAGTCTTGTGGATTGCTCCCCCATAATCCACCATGGGAGAGCTTCTTCTTTGGCGCATCTTCACATATCCATGGTCACCATATGGATGGCAAGACTCAAGCAAAGGATCTCTTCGAGATGGCTCATCTTGAACTTGCACTTCATTCTTCATTCTTCATCATATTGATGTCTTGAAGTAACTTGAGGGCTCACTTCATCTTCATCTTCAAGACATACTTGACACTTGATATCCTTCATCAATTTCTTCTTATTGCAACCTTGAAGCCAACAAATGGTTCAAGAATTGCCTATGGACAACTCCTACAAATATAACTCAATGCAAACATTAGTCCATAGGGATTGCCATTAATTACCAAAACCACACATGGGGGCTCCATGCACTTTCAGCAGGCTTAAAACCCATTACAGGTAGTAAACCCCCGCACGATCCCTTGAAAACCAGATTGTAACCACTATTGCGTGCTCTCAGGTACCCACCCGTCCACTGGTCCATCCCCAGGGATCGGAGCCCTGAGCAGCCGCCCACCACTCAACCAATCCACCCAGGTGATTCATTAAAGTTGTTAATTTTAATTCCCAATACTCACAATCCAAAATAATCAAAACAGCAGTGGCATTTTGTTATTGCTAGGCAAACTAAGAATCCTAGCAAGGGTTCATGAGTGGCTACACACTACTAGGATTGATAAGCATAGCATAACTTTCGAAAACAAAATCCTACCATGCATACTAGTTTGAAAAACACTAATGCATAATAAAATAGGTAGGAATTGAGTGTCACTTGCCTTTTTGGTAGTCGAAGCGCGTTCACTTCTCTTAATCAAAATACGTGCCTCTCCGTACGAACTATAATATAAAATATAGCACAACAAAAACACACCATTCAACAACAACAACAACAACAAAATCAACAAGACAACAATCGGAAAACGCTCTATGGTACTAAGGTGTGGCATGAGCTTTGGCTTGCAAGAAATGGCGGTGAGAGTTTGGATGGCAATTCACATGATTAGAAAGTAAGGGACCATCCAAGATATAATTGAAGAAGCTTTATGCTTTACAAAAGCATGAAAAGAATTCGGAACGGCTTATGTGAATTGAATCACATAAGTGACAAATAGTGCAACAACAATACTATTGAATAAGTGTGACAATAATTACTCAATAGTATGAATTACACATAGGCTTGGTTATGGACCAATGACATATGAAAGTACTCAATTTACTCATTTGTAAGTTGAATAGTTTTAAACTAATTCAAAGGGGTGAATGAAAAAGAATTTGGATAGACACGATACTGGTTCAAGGTAAAGTGTCTAGTGGTATTGGTGTAATCATGTTGAGAAAGGCTTATAGAAATCGATAATGGATATATAATCAAATTCTCATATTTGAATTTGAATATTTGCAAAGTGATTCAAATATTTTGGACGGTGGTGCTATTGGATGAGTACTGTAAAGCAAGGCTTATACAATTGACATAGTGTGACAACACTTATCAGAGTAGCACAAGGTCACACCTAGCATTGAATATGAACTAATGATATATTGAACTACTCAAATAACTCATTTGAAAGTTGAATAGTTCGAACTAAGTGAAAGGAATGAATAGCATGAGGTTGTATAGGCATAAATGATATCGGGATTTGGTTCGCGGAGCCTAATGGATAACAAAGGTTCATCACATGTGATATGGGGTAGAGTATCTCCACCCTACTAAAGCAAGGTAAAAATCTAAACTAGGACATGTCACACTTTACTCAAATAACTCAATTGTTATTTGAATAATATGAACTAGACAACCAGAGGTAAGCTATGCATTATCTGTGAACATGATAAAGAATTATAATAGAAAGATGGGTATGATCATAAGGATCATTTTGGCTAAAGGAACTATGTTGAAGCCAGTCATAGGACTGCACTTTTCGTGAAAAGTTATTAGAAGAAGTTTTCCGGATGGAAGAACTTTCTACACGGAAGTTGTAGAGAATTCCATTACAAGCGTATCGCCAAAAGAATCTCTCGGAAAAAGTTTGTAGGATTTATTTCATAGACAATGTTGCGGATCAAAGGGAATACCGTGAAAATAAAGTGGGCGAAACTGCCACGCAAAACGTCTAAAATAATCTACGGGATTTGCTGATTCCAACGGTATAAGGTTTGTCGAAATCCGACGGATAGAACTTAAGATATGAATTTTACAAAACTAGATCTAAGTGGTTACAGTTCTAATGGTGTATGAAAAGTTGTCCGAACAAGTTGCTCGGTCCTAGATAAAATTCGTACAGAATCTAATTACAAACTTAACAGAAGAAATCCTATTCTAAACGAAGGTGTAGATCTAAGAAAATAAAATTGCGACGTTAAGTACGACAATCTACGAAAAAGAGCGGGAATAGATTTATTACCGGGCAAGAAATGCGTCGAATCGTGGCGTTTTTTTAAAATAGTGTTACAGATGTTGCGTCGCGATCGGCTACTCGTGCAAACAAGAATAGCAGCGTGCTGCGCGCGGGGAAGAAAGAGAGGAGGCGCCGGCGCTGTGTGCATGTTGGGGCTCCCATGGAGTCTTTATATAGGCTCTAGGTCGAAGCAAATTTACTTAACTAGGCGAGGTGGGACTAAAAGAAAAAGGAAAAGAAATAAGGGCGGCGGCACGCCGGGAGTGGGCGTGCGCGGGGGCGGGGCTGGGCCGAGGCGGTGGGCCGGGAGATGGCGGCTGGGCCAGGCGGGGCGGGCGGAGGGAGCAGCGCGGGCGGGCTGCGGCGCTGGGGCTGGCGGCGCTGGGCCGTTGGGCCGTTTCGGCCGGCCGAACCTTTTTTTTCTTTTTTCTTTAGAATTTTAAATATACTTTTGAAGGATAATTTTTTTTTAGAAAATTGCAAATAATATACCGTTGAATTCGTCGTGAAAATTACTTTGATATGAGATTAAATTTGAGACAAAAATATAAACTTTATAAAATCAAAAGTTGACATACATGTCTATGTGGCTATAGTGCCCTTTTAATATTTTCTCAAATATTTATAAGTTTCAAAACCTCCGAACAAAATAGAGTATTATTAGAAAATCTTTTAAAAACCAAGGTTTATAAAATCTCTATATTTTTGCAAAAACCTTTTTAATATCCCTTTGTGAAAATAAAATAATCATTATATACATTTGTCATATATGTTTGATTTTGAAAATACTTTAAAACCAAAAGTCTTTGAAAACACTATTTTGGAATTTAACTTGTAAATAACTTTAAAAAGTTTTAATTCTTTGTGAAATTTCAATCAAGTTCAAACAATCAAGCATTAAATTTATTTTTATTTTACATTCCAAAATTTAGAAAATTTCGGGATGTGACAGACTACCACCCTTAAAAGAAATCTCGTCCTCGAGATTTGAGAAAGGCTAGAAAGAAAAGGTTTTGGGTTCATGTCTTCTAGGAGGTTCGTCTTCACTATTGCTTCTTTTTCGAACTTCTCCGAGGAGATTTCGGAAGTTTTCTTGGGCTTTGAAAAGGTTACACTAAACCATATACGATCATACCATCCACTATATCCATTCCTATGAGGGTATTCATCCCATGGGTATTATCTTTTACTTTGGTACACTTGGTCATGGGAAACTCTTTATGATACCTTCTCCAAGTACCATCTCATGGGGCATCTGGTATATATCCAAATTCTAAGGGTATGGCTTCTACCACCCTTAAAAGAAAATTTTGTTAGGTAGTCTTAGGTCTTGGGTTTAGGCTAAGCTCTTCTTAGATATGACTCACATCCTAGGATATGGCTTGACAATAGGTCATCTTAGGAAAAACATCTATGGCTTATGGCTTCTAAGTTAATATCCAATAGGTGAATGTTTATTCACATATAGTGAACAACATATCTCTCCAAGGTAACCTGAGTATGTTTTCTCATAGTTGGGCTTCTAATCCAAATGGTTGGTTGTTGGACTACTTTTGATACTAATGAGTCACTCTTCGGGTCAATCAGGAGATCAAGATGAGTGGACTTCATGACTTTCCTCATATTTGTTTATTGGTCTCTTCGACGGCCTTCCACCACTCTTCATCTAGTGGCTAGATCTTCAAACTAAATATAGTCCTACGTTTGGCAGCACTTGCCTACTATAGGGGCATAATATCTATTTACCCTATGGTTCAGGCTTAACAGCGACGTCTCTCTTGTAGGTACGTCTCTCTAGATTTACCATTCCTCATAACAAGGGCGAACAATATGAGTAGTCGTCATGGGGGCCAATCCATGTCGCACCCAATCATTACCTTGTTTTCGGTTTGGTACATCTCGTATTCTAACTCTTGGTCAACCTCACAAGTTTGATAAAAACTACCATGGAGAATTGAATCAATGTTTCAATCCCCATTATTGAATTGTTTTGAAAACATTTCTATCGATCCCTAACTAGGGTTTTGCGTATCTCACACTCTACGCTTCTTCATCTTGATAGGAAACATCTAGGTTGGTTTCACTAATGTTGTCTTCATGGCGAGTTGCCGAGAAAACATTCTCTGGGTTGGGTATAGATGAGAATAGATAGAAAGATTCTAAAGAAGATTCCTACCCAAACACATAAGATCAAGGCAACGCAGCTTACAAACAACATGTAACAAGCATCAAGCATCATGGTTCAAACACAAACAAACCAGCATGGTCATACCTCAATTTGGTAAGATCAATACTTTGTTACTTTATCGTTGGTTCGCTAAAAGAGAACTAGTGGTGGTCTAGTCTATTTTTGCGTTGGATGTTGCAAGTTTCTATTCTACTCCTTCGGTGTATCTTCATGTGTTGTGCAGTCTGCATCGAAGTCTTTCTTCAAGTTCCTTCATTTGTCTTCCATGAAACTCTTCTTGTTGACTCCAAGAACATCACTTGAATCATCACTCTTTATGATTCAGGGACATGGTCATCATCAGTCCTTGTTGATAGTTTTGATAAGGTGGACATCTAAAGTGAGAGGAAAACAATTTTGAAGATGGAATAGATGAGAATACAAGAGGTTTAAAATCCAAACATATTTTCAATTGAAATAGGATTAAACAAACTTTCCATCCTAGGGTCTTCCTATTTCTAATCCAAACCTAGGGTCTCGATCCTACAGGCAACACTATGCTCTGATACCATTCTGTAGCACCCTACCTTTTAATAAAGGCAAGATACCTGTGTATAGTGCTATTCCCGGGATCACTGATAGCACACACATTACAAAATATAGTAATCATTGCAATAGTATCAAATTACTATATCGTTGATCCAAAGGGTAAAGTAAAACCTTACAATTTGCATAGTCACATGGACTAGCTCAACAATGTTCAGAACAAACACAGCGGAAAGTAAATCATCAATGAGCCTTCATCATCTTCATGTGCCACAGGCAGTCATGTTGGAATGTAGACTCGAGATCCTACCACGTACTTCTCCTCAAAAAATCCTGCACGTTTGAATATGCAGCCCCACGAATGGAGGTCAGTACAATGATGTACTGGCAAATGACACTTATTTGGTGGCAGTTTTGGGCATGACTATCTACATGATATTTGGCTAGTGGAGTTTAGGCAAATTTGCATAAAGCCAATTTTATCCTACATTTTATTTAAAACAAAACATTTTACAAAACTTGTAATGATGTCATAAACAGTATCATGGTTACATCTCCCATGTACTATCCGACAGTTGCTACTCAAATTTTTAACTCATTCAGAAAAGGTGATGAGATTCTTCCGTACATTCCCTGCCTAGAAAGCTCAAATTGTCCATAACCGGGGACACGGCTAAGATCTTAGGTTTAACTCTCGAGAGGTTGTGCACTTTCACCTTACGACCCACCCTTCCCAAGAGAAGAAATGAGACAAGATCTTTCAGAAGAAGGTTTCAACCATACTGGCTAGACCCGTTCCCTTGGCCGTCGCCTCCACCCACTGTCTAGCCGACAAGTTGGACCTCACAACTTACTTAATCCCGGCAGAGCCCATAATACCATAAGGCTGCACTGGAAGCTATCTAAAACATGGACGACATATTAATCTCTTTAATCCTGGGTGGCTAACCACAAGTGAAACCCGCAGGCTTAAAACCCATTACAGGTAGTAAACCCCCGCACGATCCCCTGGTGAAAACCAGAGGTGCAGTCTAGGGCAACCACTATTCAACTGCGTGCTCTCAGGTACCCACCCGTCCACTGGTCCATCCCCAGGGATCGGAGCCCTGAGCAGCCGCCCACCACTCAACCAATCCACCTAGGTGATTCATTAAAGTTGTTAATTTTAATTCCCAATACTCACAATCCAAAATAATCAAAACAACAGTGGCATTTTGTTATTGCTAGGCAAACTAAGAATCCTAGCAAGGGTTCATGAGTGGCT